>JAGVSN010000001.1:15000000-16250000 GCA_022651745.1 Parapsyche elsis | reverse complement strand
TTTTAACTTTAGCAAAATCAATTTGCATTTCTTGTTGAATGTCTCTTGCTCTTCGTTCGTTTTCAGTCTCTTCGTCTGTATCGACATCGTCTACCACAATCTGCTCGATGGGTTCATTTTTTATTACAACGTCATCGTCTTCTTCCACCACTTCAACATCCGGTGCCTCATCAGTGATGGATTCTTGTGTTGCTGCTTCTTCCGAAAGTACTTCGACTATAGACTCGTTGTCACGCTCGGCATTGTCTTCCGGCGCAATTTCTTCGGGAATTTCTGTATCTTTAACATCTTTTTCAGAGTCATCTTCATTTTCTATTGCTACGACGTCACTGTTTTCCTTATCTTCCAAGATTGAACTTTCATCCTTAATGTCCCCGATGGGCGTTTTCACTTGATCTTTAGCTATTAGGGAAGCCTGAAATTACAAAACATGCCGTTAGCAAAGCAATTCTTATAATAGAATTATGATAAATAAAAGTTCCCAACGAGTACCTTATGGTCATCTAAGCAAATTGGATGATAATTATTTCCTTCGAATTCGACAGCATTGCGAAGATGCCATTCATCAATATCATGATTATAAAATTGATGGAAATTATCATGACAAAGGTAGCAACGTAAGTTTTCAGGAGTGGCAACAGATGGCAAAGGAACACTGGAAGTTTCCCGACGAGCCGCTACAGCAGCAGCCTCTTCAGATTTGGCCGCCTCCGCTGCCTGTTGCTCTCGCTCGAACCAGTTCTTTTCTGAAAAATCGAAAACTAAACATGAAGGTATATGTATAGATATATACAAAAAGTGAAATACCGAGTGAAAATTTTAATGAGTCAAACCTCTTTCTTCCAAATCTTCGATTTCTTGATACTGCACCCAATCGGAGATATCGTAATACCATCTGCGAGAGTTGGGTCGACGTTGCGAGTGACGATCGGCCCTATTCTGTCTAAAGTGCCAATCGAGATGTTGAGAATAGCGGACTGTGTGCTCCGGTGGGAAACGAGCTCCATAACCTCCGCATTGCATACCCGTGTGGAGCAACGATACGAGACCAGGTTGACGCCTGGAAAAAAATCAAACATTAATATAACGTCATACACGATACAATCATTGCTTCTTTAAACAAATCACTTACGCTTTGAGAGTTTCCGATTTTAATATATCAACTGGTTTGATGGCTGTAGATGAGCTTTTACTGACGATCTTTTGTTCTAATGGTTTGGTATTTGGAACTGAGGTCGGTTCATTGGATTCAGCCGGTGGTTGATTTGCAACCGAGGGTAGAGTGGATACGATCCCGGATGCCACCAATTTCGCAAATAGATCGTTAACGTTGATGTTTGACAAAATCGAGGTTATATTTGGAGGTGGAACCGACATGTCCTGTTGCTCGAGACCCGGGATCGAAACTGGTTTGTCATTGTTGACAGGTTTATTTGACTCGGCTATGCTGTATCCGGCGTATTGAGACGCCGGTGCCATCAAAGACGGCATGACGCTCGCTAACATATCAAGTCCTCCTTTGACATCTGTAAAATTATTAAAATTAATTAAACATTTCATATAAAAATACAAAGTAAACCTATAGTCGATACTTACTCGAATCCATTTTTGGCGTTTCCGTTACTTGATCGGGTAAGATCGACGACATACTATTGATAGACGATAGTAATCGGTCTTCGTTGGAAGATGGCAACGAAGCCGATGTTGTAATTGGAATCGCAGGCTCCGACGGAGTCGGTAAAATAGCCGGTCTTCTTCCTTCCATATTTTTTATGTGAACGTATCCGGCGGTGATTTCTTTCGGCAAGATCGAAAACCTCACAAAGTGTTTCCGCTTTCCGACAAAGAGCGGTTTTGGTAAGCCGCCAAACTCTACTTTGAAAGGCTTTTCATTTATCAGCACAGTCTGAAGAGAGTCGACAAACCTGAGCGTATGTACGATATTTTCAATTTCGAACTTTTGCAATTTAGCATCTAAGAATATGGGGAGCATTGTGGTAGCGTCCACTATCAAGTTTATCTTTCCGGCTACCAAGTCCGTACGTTTCACTTTTCCGATGCTGACTTGTGGTGGGGGTCCTTCCAACTTCAGATGTTTCACTTTATTGTCTAACATTATCGGCATCGGTATACCGCCGAAGAAACACTCAAACCACATATCGTCTACAAACAGTTCCCGGGTCGGCGCTCCGAATCGTATCCTATGCTGCTGTCCATCGATGGTAATATTCACATAGTCATCGTTCAAGTTCAGCATGAAAGATTCGTCGTCGAAAGATATTCCCCTATGACCGGATTCGAACGAGATCTCCCTTGGATCGTCCCAGTCGAGCATCACCACGGCGGTGTTATCGTAATACCTGATCTCCCTAGCGATTCCGTCAATGTGGATCGTTCTCATCGTATCTTGTTCTATGTATTCGATTACTTTCGAATCGACAGGAACGAACCCGCGGGACCCTGAAGGTGCGCCTAAAGGCGGCGGTGAATTTTTACCTTCGTTTACATAAGGCAATACCGGACAACTGATTTGTTTCATTCCTATGAATGGTCCTTTGGGCGGAAATAGTATGGGTTGGTTATGCATCGGCGGTTCGAAATTCATTCTCATACCACCGGGCATACGTCTGGCGTTCATCATCGGTGCTGGTAATAGTCCGCGAGGAACCATGGCACGGAATCCGCCTCTATCGGGTCTCATACCCCTCCAAGCTTTGTTTCCGAACATTCTAGGACCCATCTGTCTTCCGGGGAATCTCATATCGGGGCCTCGGGGCATGAAGTTATCTTTATCGTACATCAGTCCTTGGGGTGGCATCCTCAAATCGGAGTCCATGTACGGTGCATCAGGTCTTGGAAGCAACGGTGGCCTTTTGCCACCTTCGTTAACGTTGCCTGATAAATTCACGATAGGTGGAACGATCCTTTCGTCTATATCTCCGTAATTGGTCTGAGGTAAATTCTCCCGACTGTTGTCTCCTTCTTCGCTTTGGGGACTAATTGAACCTTCAGGGTCCTCATCGCTGATCGGTGTAATTTCTTTATCTATTTTACTTTGTCGTTTCAATTTCAAATTAAGGCGTCTTTTGGAAACTTCCAATGAGTCTTTCTGTTGAGCTTCTTTCAGCTTTTGCGTCTCGTGCAATTGTAGCACTTGCATTAAAAATACGTTATACTGCTGTTTGCCTATTACGCCATTTTTGTACTGTTCCTCGGCCTGGCTTAGAATCGACTTGATAGTTTCATCTAGGTTGTCCGTATCCAAATCTGTTATAGACGGTTGTCGCATGTCCGTATCTTCGAAATTTAAGGCTTGGTCCTGTTTAGTTTTATCATCTGTACAAAAAGTTCAAATTCAACGATTAGATAGGAATACTTTATAAGAATATTATTGTCAGAAATGTTACAAAAATATACAAACCTGAAGGAGTTTTGTACAACAGTGGCCTTCCTAAACCATCTTTGATCTTTGTAGCTTCGGCTAGTTTTGCTCTAACGATATCTAAATGAGTTAATAGTTTCGGTGGTACTCCGACCGGTGATTGTGCTTCCTTAACCTTAGCCCAACCACCTTCTTTATCCTTGTTATCAAAATTAACTACAATGGAATCATCATTCAACTCTATCGATATTACAGGTGGAGGTGGTGGGGTTAAGTTATCAAGAGGTAACTTCCTGAGATCGACATCTTCATCACCGAACAACCTAAAATTACATAAACCAACAGTGATCTGACTGAACATAAGTAACGGTCAACAATTAACTGTAAAAATTATACTAACGCATCAAATTTTTCAGTTTTACTCCTTTTGACTGGAGATGCATCTCTCTTGTCCAATGATGGCCGTTTTCTAATAACTGCAGCCGGTGTCGCATCTGTGCACTTTGCTATCAAGCGCAGATCGATATCTTTTTTAGCAATACCGTTTCCGATCACGTCTTGGCCAGCTGCTGAAGAGTTAACGAAAGAATAAAATTCAAAATCATAAAAATACACGCAAGTGCTCGCACACAAATTAAAATTTGATTAGCACAGATGAATGTGTGAAATAAGCCCCTCGGGACGATCTCACGATGATTATCCCAACGAATATATAATTAACACATTTAAAAATATCTATTGTTCATCTTTCACATTGCTATATACATGATGCATAGAGCATTCTGAAGTTTATTTAAATCCATTGAATAATTTGGCAGCAATCCATCTTTTATTTTGGTCGTGAGGATTCAGTTTGTTTCAGGGTTGTATTACATTTGGAATTATCTATTGTAGACGCTATAGCTTCATTGGCAAAGTGCAATGCTATCCTGCTCGCAAAATATCTTATTACAGTTAGTCTGTTTTATTTTAACAACGTAGTATTACTGTTCCTTCCAACGGCTTGTTAAAAAAGGGACAAAAATTCAAATGGCACCAAATGCACCAATTGCGTTTGTCTCTCTCTTTACGAGACGAACTTTTTTTCCTTTTAAAACACAGAGTTAAAGAAACAGATAACTCAAACTGCACTCTCTCATTAGTAGGTTTTGTAGTAAAATGAAAGTCTGATACACTTAGAGTTGAAAAATGCAGTAATATTGATTACGAGCAAAATAACACAACAACTTCTCAGTTACTTAAATTTTGTTTGAACTATTTCACATCAACTGTCTGTAGGCACGTGTTCAATGGATTTGAACAAACAAATGTCTTTACGATTGAGAAATGTTTCAAATTTTTGGTGGTAGTAAAAACAATTTTGAGGAAATGTACTTCGAATGAACACATTAAAAACTTATGATAGACATTCTATGCACAAAAATATAAACATTTTTAAGAAAAATAAAATGAATTTATAAAATATTTATTAATTTTTTTTTTTATCATTTTTAGGTCTCTTAATACAATTCTTTGTTTTATAAAATATCACAGATTAATGGACAGTAATTTGGTGAGTAAAATTAATGTCATTTAAAATAATAAAAAGAAAAGAAAAAGTGAAATACAGTCTACACTGAACATAGAATTAGGTAAAACAACTTAGCCAATACGTCTAATTTTCAAGTGATATTTATTCTTACTTGATGCAGTTTCAGCAAATTTATCTTTAACAGTAACAGGAGTATCGGAAGGTCTTAAATCAGTATCAAGCTTTTCCGGACTCTCAGATTTCTCTCTATTTCTTCTTATGTAGTTGCGATCTTTCGTAGAAATCTTCAATTCCTTGAAAGTTACATCGGTGGCTGGAGGAGACGTAGGTTCTGGCATGTCTATGTCCATCGGTTCATATTTGAAAGGTTTTAATTTCAATTTTTTTGACGTTTCTATTGGGCTTTTGCTACGTTTGTTTTCTATTGGGGATGTCGACGGTTTAGATTTTTTCGCCCTTTCAGACCTTAAAATTTCTTTTCTCCTTTGCTTTGAAGGTGAAATTATATCAACAGACGTGTCACTTGATTCTTTATTGTTATTTTTTGCCTTAATTTTTGGAATTGGGGGTAATTTATTTGAACGTGGACTAATACTTTTGGACGAGTCTGGCGAATGAGACGATTTTTCTTTTTTATCAACAACCCTACTCTCACTATCGTGTTTACTCGGTGATCTCGATCTTTTGGAAGAATTCTTCAATAGCTTATTACTTAATTCAGAGCTTCTGTTGCGATTAAGTCTAGGATCTTTTTTGGTGATGTGTCTGGATACGGATTTATTGTCGACTTTATTCAGTGATTCGATGGGCGTCTCTGATGATTCTCCATATCGGCTTGTTTTATCAGACTTTGTGAAAGGTTTACTGTCGTATATATTAGGCGTTTGCGAAGATGCAGGTTCCGAAGGACTAGAGGCATGGAGATTGTGGCGAGCCAGACGTGGATCACGACGCCTTATATGACTAATTAGGGAAGGATTAACGGGTGCTATCCGTGGTGCCCCTGAGTTTCCAATGACTATGGGATGACCCTATAAGAGAAAATACAAAATGTTTATACTACATACATGTAATTAACATTTAATAATATTTTGTTGTGCAAGAAAATGCATAAACTAACCATAGGACGTTTGGGCTTGGAGGGAACTGCAACGACAGCAGATGGTAAACTATTTGGCAGAACAGCTGGTGAAATGGTTGACTGGAAAGATATAAAATGTTTTAACATCCCATATAACATGAAATTCAAAATGAAAAATCGCAAAGGACTTTACCTGTACAGTTTTCTTTTCCAATGATTTTGTTTGTTCGAGTAATTTTTTTGCTTGCTCCAATTCCAACTCAACCTTCTTCTTTTGTAACTGCAAAAGCTCTTGCTCTTTAAGAGCCAACGCACTTCTCATTTCTTCCTCTTCGGGAGTCATCAGCGATATCGCTCCACTCGTATTGGGTGTGCTCTAAAAATTACAACGTGTACATGCAAAAAATGTACCTTAGCTTTTGTGTGAAATTTAACATAAGCTAATTGTATTACCTTTTTAAAAAAATTTGGATTTACATGAATATTGCTCTGGGGTGGTTGAGCTTGAATCGGCCACGCTGGATCAATAAGACTAACTTTCACATCCAACTGGTACAATTTAATGGATGGGAATACGTCGTGCCAGGTTTCCCTCAGCTTGAACATTTGCGATCGAGTTTTTTCATCGACCTACGGCAAAAATGAATAGATTTTAGTTTCAAAATTCAAATGAGATCAACTCGAGTAGGTGATGAAATGATGTATACCTGTTTGAAAACTTTGCAGAACAAATTGACTATTATTTGAGAGAATAACTGTGTGTATGACCCTCCGACGTTTTTAATTATGGAATCCACCAAGTATAAGACGGGAAGCTTGATCTCTGCTCGCACCTAAACATAATATTTATCTATTGACTAAAACTTCATTAGAAAACAAAACGGATATATATATATTGACTGATAAATATCAAGTACGAAATTTATCGTAACAATATAATGTGACTTTTTGAAATTGAAGCATTCCATTGAAGTGATCATGTTGCGTAAAGTTTGCACAACATGGTGATTGATATTTACACTGAGTAGATGTTGGATAAGCATGAATGTAATAAACACATGGTGTATGATTTGATTTTGATGAATGAACTCATTCATCATATGGAAAAAGTTACTACATATAATAATTACAGAGGTGAATAATTTCTACAACAAATGAGTCAACAGTTTTTCTAAACCCAATACCCAAAATTAGCAGTTAATTTCAACATATTATTCATCGTTTCTCCCCTATACTATTCATTTTTATTTTACAAACCATATACCCCCCATGCATATATACAATGAAATGTGTACGATATAATGTCCGTATAAGGAATTCGTAATAAAATGTAATTTATTATGTCAATCACAAACAATTCGTTGTATATAAGATCAACTTTGCATGCTTAACAATGTTAAATATTCATGCTATCGGAAGTACATACAATGAAAAATCATGTTAACATAAATAAACTTTTTATTAAGAAAAACTGTAGTCCATTGTAACAATTCAATATATTTTGTACACTTTCTTGTGAACTCTTCGTTTGGTTTAACTTGTCGTAGATCAGATCAGATGAAACTGTATATCTAAAAATTGCACTGGAACACCGCTTGGACTTCGGTTTTCAAATTTTTTACAAGCTTATCAGTAATTTTCTCCCCGTTACTATAAAAGTTTTCTTCTATCGCTTAAATTGTGATTTTGATGACCTAGTCGTCTTGATAGACATCTCTTATTTACGTAAAAATGATGGTTTTCTACTCAATAATTCCTTAGTGATTAATGATTCCCAGAATCAAAAATTGAAAATTCAACTCGATTTCAATTTCCAAATCAAATGGAAAAAAGTGTAAATAAGTGGGTGTTTACGAAGTACTTATTCGTCAGAATTAACGTATATTTTATTATGACTGCAAGTTAGAAGACATAATCGGATTAGAGGCTTAAAGTCAACATTTCTCAAACATAAATTCAATATGGTGTTTGTTGTTTTATTTTTATTGTTGAAGAAATAAAATTTATCAAATCGAATGAAGTCTTGGAGAATAACAGCATATAAATCCAGTTTGAGATATGCTTTTTCATTGTGTGTGATGAAATCAGTTGTGTACTAAAAATCTTTGATAAATTTATTCTTCCATGCAACCATAAATTTCAAAAATTCATTAAAATATGGATGTCATCATGAAAGAAACACATTTTGTAATTTAAAATATAATGTATATTATTTCAAAAAAAAAGATAAGACCATCAGAACAAAATAAATGTTATTTATTTAATGTGCGAATTACACATGTATATATTATATATAAATAATATACATTTATTTATATAATATAATAATATATATAAAGACGTAAACATAAAAATGTTGAGATCCTTCCACTTCAAAGATGCATTGCGGAATTTTCGTAGATTAAGGCTACGTTCACATGAGCGCGTATTACGCGCGTAGACAAGATACACCGAATGTGCATACGCAACCATGTGTTCACTCGCACCACACTATGTGTATCGCGTCTACGCACGTAAAGTTTACGCGCTTCATGTGAACCTAGCCTAAGACAATGTCCAGTTTATTATATACAATTAAATAACAATTGGGGAAATTAAAACAGGTTTGTATTTGTTGAAACTTTAATCCCAATTTGTATAAATAAATACCACATTTTAATTTAAAAACACTTTATTTTCAATATTTAGTGTTCAAAACCAACATGTAACATTTTAAATGTGCGTAAAAAATTAATGAATAAATTTATTTATAAAAGCTTTGCAACAAAAATTGACAACGTTTATTAAAAAAAACAAGACTGTTTTTAACATAAATCATACTAAACAGTTTGGAGGATTGATTACATCAAAACAATGTCATTATCAATATTAAATTAACGTTAATGTTCAAACTCTCAGCGTAAATTTTATAAGCTCATAGAATAGAAGATAGATAGTAAACTGATAAATATAATAATTGTAAATAAAATCATGCCTACGAAACCAAATTTGTTGCAATGCTTGAAAAACAAATATTGGGTAATCTGTAAACTCACAAATGTAAAATAATTGATCAAAAGTAATGTTAATTTTTAATACTGCGTACCATTAAACATATCCGAAATAGATTATCTACACTATATTTCAATACACTGAAATAGCATATCATAACAATGCTATAGTTTGTGTAAATTTTATGTGGAAGATGTATCGACATTGACAATGGGCACTCGATACTCGTGGAATATTAATTTTAATTAGTTATCCATGGATACATTTTTATTTTTTTTGAATATAAAAGTACGGCAATAGTAATGAAATTTGTTGCAGGATGGGAGTAACTAAGGTTTCTTTATTTTTCAGTGAATGATTGAGAGCCTTATGAGAGAGAGAGAGAGAGAGAGATGTAACAATGGCAAGATAGGACTAATAATATCCATACAAATGCGCGAAATAGATAACGAGGGCCCATTGTTATTGATTAAAAGAAAATAATAAAAAAAAAACAAATATATGACGTATCAAAAGACGATATTTACATCCTAAGTTTATTAAAAATAAATATATATTTAACGACACTTTAAAAAAACTAGTAATAAATTAATCACAGCGTTTTTGATCACGTATTTAGAAAAATAAGTAATCATATATTACAATCAGTTAGAGAAAAAATAATTCTAAAATATTTCAGGCTTGACTATTACAATAATAGAAAGTTGCGATTTAAATGTCTCGAAGATTATTTAAATTTTTATAAACTCATCGCAAATGATATTCAAAAAATATGTATCTCAATTGCAAAATTATAGTTAATATTACGTGAATTTTGGAAATGGCTAAATACAAAAGTTTGACACATCTGATTTGAGACAAATGTTTTTTTCTTAATTTTATGTGTGATTACGGATAATTACATTATACCAAATTCGAAACAAATTAACTAGACCGAATAAATTTAAAAATGAATACTGTGTGTAAGTCAATGTTATCTGCATTCAATACTTTTGTAAATAATTAAACTACTTAAATAATCACTACTTTTTTGTGAGTTTACAGAAAAAAATGACAAAAACAACAAATTCACCTGATCGAGATGTTTCTCCACCGATTGGACAATAACTGCAGCGTGCTTGCTATTCTCGTCCGCTAATATAGTCAGCATGTTGATCAGCGGCTTGCTGTTCATGGTGAGATCTGCCAAACTCGACGAATACTCATCGCCGATCTCCATCGACATCTTGAATCGTTGTGATGACGTGCAACGACGATAAACGCTAGCGTTGTACACTCATGCTTTCACCAGCTGAAAAAAACAATCGATTCCATCAAATATTATTCACAATACATACTATTATCAAACAGTACACACACACTGATAAAATTACCAGATATCGTACCCAACAAATTGCAAGTTATTTCTATGCTCTGGCAATTTTATCAGTATGTGCATAAATGGCCTAAATCTAGAATGACAATAAACAATTATGGACAAGCGAGGTTGACACAAATGGTTTACTCGTTTATTGTGAACGAGGTTATAGTGAGATTACAGCAAGCAAACAAACAACTAACCATTGAAAAATATATGTATTTTTAGTACAAAATAATTTATATTTATAAAGAGCACTTGCTACTCTATAAAAATGGAAATTATCAGAGTACTTAAGAAATGTACGTTTGCAGTAACGAGGTTACTCCTACACAGTTCATAATCGTGGACAAGTGAGAGTATGTTCAATTTCTACGACCTGTGGTAATTTAATTGCCACAGCCCGTCGCTCGTGATAAGAGCGACATGGATGACGGAAACTCTACGATTGGACAAACATTGGCTAATAATTAGTAAGTTTTTTATTCTTAAGTTGGCCACACTCGACGAAAATTATGCGAATTTACGAATATGCGGCTAGTATGAATGTATGCAATAATTAACAGTGATGTTTTCTTTCTACACTCTGTCCAACTTATTCTCGCACAACTATACTCTACTCAACTTAAGGACGACCCCAGTCTTGACCGACTTAGAATCGATCTGTGCAGATTACCTGGGTCGGAACCAATCAACTCACTCGAGGGACAAAAGAGGGTTGTGGTTTGGTTGGTAATCGTTAATATTTATAACAAGAGGCAGAGATGGTGACAAGGCGCATTGGTTCAGACTCAGGTAGTTTGCGCAGGTCGATTCTAAATCGGTCAAGCTAGGGCGTTTCTCACGTTCGTGTGAAAACACTACTGATGATACGATATATATGGTCGACCTCAGAATTATCTGATCTTCGTTTAGCCTCAGAGCAGCCCTGCTCAGTCTATTCCCAATGTTTATATATACTGTAGCTGGGTGAGACTTGCTTTTGGACAGCACGGCTTCGATAATTTGGAAGGATGAGGTCACTTCCGTTGCACACAGAAGGCTACAGCAATATCGAGGTAAACGGACACATTGAAAATACTCATTCATTCAAATGTACAAAATTATCAATCTTGTACAAGAATGCTAAAACAAACCTATACCACTGTATATAGTGTCCAAAAACCCCCAGAATTAAATGGAGATTTGATGCACAAGTCTCAAATTGGCTAACTATGAAGTGGCCAATGGCTTACAGCGACAATACAATCTGAAGCGACGGGGTCACTTCCGCTACGAATGGAACAGGTTGCTGTAATCTCGAAACAGACGAACACATTTCGGATTGAAGATTACCACACCTCGGAGCTACCCAATCATTCATCATCATTTTAAGCTGCTGGATGAAGACCTCTCCAATCCTATTCTATTCAAATCTGTCTTGGGTAATCTCCACACATTCTTCTCAATTCATCAGCCCATAGTCCACTCGTTCTACCTTGCTTTTTTTCACATTTTCTCGGATACCATTACATACCATACCATAACATCTGCCATCCATTCTTCTCGCTATGTGTCCACTCCCAACTTTTTCCCATGTTACACTATATCTGCCACTTTGGTCACGCTTCTTATCCACGTATTCATCTTGCGATCTCTTCTTGCTATACCGAGCATACATCTTTCCGTGCTTCTCTGTGTGCACTGGAACTAACGTAATATTCTTGAATTCAGCATCCATGTTTCACATCCATACATCATAACAGGCAGCATGCATCAGTTGTATGCCTTCTTATTTAAGCATGTTGAATTTAGAAACTTTCTAAAAAGCGCTCCTTTCTAGTTTCATTCCTTCTTCTTTATATTCATACATAATTTCAAGCGGACAAAAAAAAAACCATCAACCTTATATGATTCAAGCCGGAAACCGATGATATCAAAACAAACAGATACTCTATACAGTAAACGGAACTACAAACGGAACAGACGGAAGTGAAAATCGCCACCCCATCGAACAACCCAATCACACGTTTGTTCAAACGTACAAAAACATCAACCACATACGATTCGATGCGGACACCAACGATACCAAAAAAAAAAAAAAACGGGGCAGTTTCGGAACTAAGTAGTAAACCGTAAGCTATTGGACACTCGGCAAAGTGACAAGTGACCAACTTCTCGGAACAATTTGTCAATTTATAGCGCCAGAGTACCCAAACGACACTCGGACGCGGGTACAAAACGCGGAGTTGACCACTTTGACAACCGAACGGATCGGACGAACGACCAGGGGCAACCGCGTGGTGCGAACGATGCGCATTATAGTCAAGGTCGAATTGAAGACGAGGTAAACCAAAACCAGTATGGGGAATTTACATAGATGGATTGGATGAGGGGGTGAAGATGGGGGGGTCACGGAAGACTTACCGATAGTGAGGTTATGATTCAGCACGTGCGTTAGGTGAGGTGAAGTGTAGTGTGACTGTGGATGGGTTCGGGGTTCGGGGTGTTGTGAACAAGATGGCGGCCAACTGTGGGCGGACGTGGCAGATGGATGCAAACGAACTAACCTCGACGATCGATGGCGGCCGACGATTGCGGTCGGCGGTCGGAGATCGGAGAATGGCGTCGGTCTGCGGTGAGACGTGCGGTAGCGATGGCGATGGCGATGGCGATGGCGGCGAAGCGGCGTAATTGAGCGACGCGGAGACGCGTCGGTGCTCGACGGCAGCCTGGCCGTTTCTGCTGGCAATGGACGCCAGCGCCCTCTGATAGCGGTTTGCGGCTATGGTTTCGCATGTTCGCCACGCGACTGTATCTCTTTTTAAATATTGCATTTTTTTTTATTGTGTATGTTATACAGTCGATTTAGCTTAATTGGGACAGCGCGGACCCACACACTTTGTCCCAAATAAGCGGCTTGTTCTAATAAGCGAAATTTAAGGTGAAATTCAAAATATCTACTTTTCGTCTTCGCTTAATATTTGATGTAATGACTTCAACAATTGCATCCACGCAGTCTTCATTTTCATCGTAACGTACTAAATTATTGTTATCTATTGTCGAAAATTCACGATTGGAACAATCACGTACAACTTTACTTTCCGTATGGTTCGAATTTTCTTGCACCTCCAAACGTTTTAAAGCAACGAAGCAATTCTGTACGGTGTTGGTTTTTATAGTTCACCAACTATCAGCGACTAACTGTATCGCTTGTAGGAAGCTAATTTTAACACTAATATCTAAAATATTTTAAATTTTTTATCCCAATTGAACAGAATTGTGTGCCGGATAATCGAAGTAAATTTATTGCTGTTAGTTTCTTCATTTGGTCTGTTCCTTGGGATTTGTCCCAAATAACCGGCTGTCCCAATTAAGCGGAATCGACTGTATTTTAAATTTTGTTATATTATGAACTTTCACCAAAGTAACGTCAACGTTACAAACTTTCACCAAGGTGACGTCATGTTTTTGTTGTAGCAACCACATACAAATGTGACATGCAATGGTCGTGTGTCAAACAAAAAATATCCATCGCCAACGTTTTGACATGTCATTTTCATTATAGAATAGTTCTCCAAGATAATCCACTCGATGTTCAATTGATCAATTATTTGTTTTTACTATTATAAAAATGTACTTTTGCAACATTAAATAGGTCTGATAATAATATGTACCTGTTACTAGGCTGACTGATTCTGTACACGTTTTAGGAGCGAACCGGAATCGCTTACCGATGCTTTACAATCTCAAGTTATATTTTACAAGGTAGTGCGTTAAGTGAATGGTTATCTTACCTTTAACACAGTTTCTAATGTATTACATGAATCGTAGGGCGAATATGAAAGTTTGAAGCTCGAAACGAAATCGTTAATTAATGAAAATGTGACAATGTCTAAGCAGCTAGATGAAATTCTCAAACACAAATGTGAACAAGAAAATATTTATTTACACAATGAAACTGACAAAGAAACCATCGATGGATTACAAAATCAATTGACACTTTTAAAAAAGGTTATTTTTCGACCGATTTCTAACTGATTACATCTATGAGAAATTTGACTTGGAATACTTTTTGTTTCAATTTAGGAAAATGAATCGTTTGCAGCTCTTTGGAGAACTTCACAGAATACTATCCAGAGTCTTGAAAATGAGTTGAGAACTTATCAAAATCATCACAGAGGGACATCGGTATACGTCAATACAGATGAGGTATTTCGTATGCATCTTTCACTAAATTAACAGATTATCTGAATCGTCTATGAAGCAGTCAACTGTTATTCAAATATGCAAACAATATACCGTGGAATAAAGGTATATATATATGTACATAAATGTGATTTTATATTTTCAGATAAAACGAGAATATTCGGCCGTTGTGAAAGTGCTCGAGTCGAAATTGGGTTCTGTGCTGGAAGATTTAAAGTCAAAAGAAGAAAATATCAAAACCTTACTAAACGATAAGGATAACTCAGGTAAAGTTCTTGCCGAGAAAGAAAAAAATGCTAATAATTTAATTCAAAAAGAATCTGAGGCGAATATCAAAATCGAAACGTTAGAAAAAGAGATCTCTTGTTTAAAAAATGAATTATCTGCATGTAAACGTAATTCTGAAGATCTTCAAAATGAAATGGAAATTTGCAGACAAAATATGGACGCATATGCAAAAAAAGAATCTCTATCTCGATATAAAGTATTTAATTTGTTTATGAATTCTATACTCTGTCCAACTTAAGAAACACCCTAGTCCTAACCGATTTGGAATCGATCTGCGCCAAACTACCTGGATCTTAATCAATGAGCTTCATCACCATCTTGGCTTCTCGGAATATACATTAATGATAACCAACCAAAGTCGTACATCTCAGACTACAACCCTTGTTTTTTAGTTGCGCGAAAACGAGGTGCTTCTTAAGTTGGATAGAGTATAGTAAAAATATAATGTCTATTAACTTTTAGACAAATTGCTTCAAATACTCTTATTTACAGGTAGCCGAGGCATTAAAATTGGTCGATGCCGCAATAGCAGAACGCGATGCTGCAATAGAAAAGGAAAAAAATGCTACCGGTAATTTGAAGTACAATCAATATTAATACATTGATTGTGTCCTTATGTTATAAAATTTATTTTGATTTTGTGACAATTTAAGATGACAAGACTCGTCTTTCTAAACAAGTAACAGAAGTGTTAAGTGAATCCGCATTGAGAGTGGAGAAAGAAATTGACATTGCCAAACAGTGCTACAACGACAAATTGAATGACATGTTAATACACATTCAAAGGTTAGAATTAGAATTGGGTGAAAAAGATTTATCGTTGGAGAGAGCGTTGAGGTAATTTCAATTGAACGAATTTTTTTTACGTGTGCTTAGAATCCAAAACTGAGTATTTTTTTGCAGGGAATGTGAAATACTCGAAGAAAAAGCCCAAAGTTATCGAAAATGCAAAAGTAACGATACCGATGAAAAGGGGAATACAATATTGATGCTAGAACAAAAATTAGAAGCTACCTTTCAACAACTGGTAAGTTGGAATTTTAACATGTAAAAGAAACATAAGTTAATTTAATGTTAATTTGTTGTTGGTTGTTTTATAGATTTTATCTGAGCGTCGAAATATACAGATTGTATCCGAGAAAGAAAATTTGCAAATGGATTTTGACCAGTTGACTAATGGATTCCAACGAGATAAACGAAAACGTGAATGGGAAGAAAAGCTTCATTTTAATGAAATCAATAGCCTTAAAATTCAAGTTTGCAATTTGAAAGATACACTCGACGAAACTCATAAGACAATACAAAGGTTACAAGCCGATATAATTTTCAAAGAAAATTTAGAAGAAAAACTCGCAATCGACAAACTCCACACTAGCCAAGAATTCGAAAGGCATTTTGAAACTCAAAGGAAACTAAACGCCAAGTAACAATTATTTATCAGTTTATTGCAATTTTAAATATATCTATTATGTATATTCAAATATATATATATGTATATATTTTTTTTAATTATTATTTTTAGGTGGAAGGAAAGCATGAAAGAAATGATTTCTAAACTAGAAGCCACAGTAGAAGATTTACTACATGAAAATAAATTGCTCAAAGAAGAGATTGAAAGACTGCAAAAATAATAAAAACTTTGCTGTTTCCATCAAGAAGTATGTGTTTTTGATGTTATCGAAAATTTACTACATTTATCTTTGGGAAATGGCAAATGGATTAACACCGAAAAAGTTCATTATTATAAATTACATTTTTTTGTTTAATCCACGTATTTATTCTCATAAAAAATAGTTTTATAGTAGTAGGTGTTAAAGTTTTGTTACATATGTAATTTTGTAAACAAATAAAAAAAAAAATTATCAAATTTTTTAACTGTCTACTATGCTTTCGATAAAATATATATTTTTATTTATGCAATATTGACGTTTATGCAGAGACGCATGCAGCAAACATGCTCGGAAACCAGTAGAGCTTATCATCAGCATCTTGCGTATCGATCCATGCAAGTCCTTCTTTTACCATATATTGTAAAGCTTTCTGACATCTGGCATCCTCCCAACTGAAAAATATTATTTTAAATATACATTTGTCATAACTGATGACTCATAAGTAGACCTCGGATTTTATTTGTCGCAATTGACTATTGGTTTCTGAGCGGTCGTAAGTTTGTTAAATGTCTCGAAATAAGAAGTCATTAACGTCTCGTGAATTCGTGGATAAATTATTTTTAATTAGTTTAATGGTTTTACCCAGAAATTAAATTTAATGGTATTGCCTTTATTGCGATAAATGTAATGTTAACACGAAAGTCAAAAAGGACACAGTGAATAAAAATCTACATATATTCTACTAAACATTGTGAAATTTGAACCTTCGCGACCCCATTTGGGTTGTTTAAACCTCATGTTATAGCAAGGTAAGTATTGGAACATGAATTCAGGCGGGTAACGGAGTATCTCGAAGATCGTTCTGTTCATAGGTTGTTGCGACAAAAAATTCAAGGTCTAGTCATCATCGTCATTTTCAGCCGTTTACCATCCACTGCTGGATGAACGTCTCTCCAATCCTCTTCCATTCCTGTCTGTCTTAAGCAATCTGCATCCACTTGACTCCACACATTCTTTTTAATTCATCAGCCTATCGTCCACTCGGTCTACCTTGCTTTCTTTCACATCCTCTCGGATACCATTCGAATATTTCTCGAGTCCATCTGCCAACCATACTTCTCGCTATGTGCCCAGCCACTTAAACTTTTTCACACCTTTTGCTATCTTTTTCACACCTTCTGCTATATCTGCCACTTTGGTCATACTTCATACACAGTTCTAGTCATAAGTTATAAAAAATTTATTTCCAATTTTAAGCAAATTCATACCCAAGTTCACTTTTCAATAGACCCGCAGAAATCCATGCCCTATTTGAATTACTAGCTTGTTGTAGAACGGCTGTGTGGTCCATGTTCAACTCACCAGGTACAGATTGTACGAGCCATTTACCTTTACCCACATGCACTACGCTGAAACTAAACAGACGGGATTTTAACAAGTAAGATCTTCAGAAAATGATCATTTAGCGAAATGAATAGGTACCCATTTCCAAATATTCTGAGTTTTTTTACTGCCGCCAAAAGATCCTCGAGTGTAATCTCTTGGTGATGTTTTCCTTTGCCTCGTGCGGCAACTAATCTTGTACGTAGCTCATCTAAACTAATGAGTCCACCATTTTTATAATTTGTCGCCAGGCAGACTTCGACAATCTGGACTCCTAGTTCATAGTAAAAATCTCCAATACCTAAAATCAAAGTATCGTGACGTATTTGAAATAGTATTAAATAACTAGCAACTGCCCGTGTCTGTGTACGTGCCATGACGTTGTATGCGAGCGTTCCGCGGCTAGTCTACCCATCCATGCTAGGCAGATTTCTGTGCCACTATATATAGTAATTACATTGTGGAAACCAACCTAAGACCGACCAAAATCCTTTTCCCGATGCTAAAGGATCAACACCGATCGCCGAGCACATCTCTTGAAATTGACGTCGAAACTGAGCGTTCTTTCTGATTTCGTTTTTATGTTTGGATGCAAATTCTTCGAGATTATCTCGAAATACGTCAAGCTGGCGCGTCATTTGTAACAATTGTCCTTCTTGTATTTCTGAACCCTTTTCTTTATACTTTTCTTGTTGAAGTTTTTGTTTATGTATCGCTCCCACGCCAGGGCGTCTCCTCATTTTGAATTTGAATGATTGGGCGTCACTGAAATGTAATTTTGTATCGTTAAATGCATTCTAGTACGTTGCCATTTCAATTAATGAAAAATGAAATATAATGAAGAAATAATTTACAGATTTCTAGTATTTAATCACTTGTCATTTTCGACAGTGACAGAAGTATTTTTTTCAGCAATGAAATCATTGAATCTAAAGTGTAATTTATACGGCCATTTACAATCTACATTTTCATCGTTTTGTTTTTGTACATTATTTCCCAAAAAAAGAGCTATTTTGTTCAGTTTGACAATTAATATGTATTATTTTATTAATTTTTAATGAATTAATTGAATTTTGAAAAAAATATCGTGAATTCATCATTTCTAAAAAATCCTTTTCCATTCCTGTTTAATTTGAATCTTCCAATAAATTCTACACACCAATTCACCAGTTCACAGTTTCTTTAAATCATTTCATATGTACCAGTGCGATTAAGCTGATTTAAATTAGTCTAATTTGGAGTATTTAAAAGCCTTTGAGAGATTCGCTCATCTTTTGATAGAAAGTGCTCACGTGAGAAAGCCCAAGTCAAAATTCGGCTTTTCTCTTTTTTCTTAGGTGTGTGGCGTTCCAACATTCAAATGCGTCAAATAAAAAATTCGCAACGAAGAGAGTAGTGCATTTACTTACCACTGCGGTGGTAAGGCTTTGGTGAACCGACAACATTGTTCATTGAAAACAAACAGGGAAGTGCGATTAATCGTTAAAACCTCAAACCAACGTGGGACAGCGGGAGCGGCACCGAATTTTAAATCCAGTATATATCAGCCGCCTTGACAAGAAACACCTCCTTACCTTTTTACATACCGTTACCATACCGTTACACGTTTTAGTGTTCTGTCTTCTCGAAGAGATCTTCTTGTGTCTCATTTCTGTAAATTAATCAGTGGTGAGATATATAATTTGTCAGTGGTGATAAAGTTATGGGCTCGCTGGTTCCCCTATCGCTCTGGCCATTTTCTGTTTCAATCTTCTTGCGGGTCCACATTTTTTCTTCGTCACCAAATCGCCTTTCATATTCATTTTTTTAAATTGATTTTTAATCGCATTATTTTCTTCTTTTTTTTTTAAATTTTATTTTATTGTTTATCATTTATATATGTGTTTGGCCTCAATGACGTACATATTGGTATATCTGTAAAGTTACCGAGCATCTGTTTTTCAAAATAAAATAAATAAATCTATACAAATTTGGTATAGATTTATTAAATCAACGAATTACTTCTGCTACAATGGTAAATACTGCTCTTATGGAGTTGACGTAATGAAAGTGGCCATCGGAACCCTACTGCTTAAAATTCGCACCCGCTCTCGCTGTCCCGCTTTAATTTGGGGAGACCTTTGCCTCAGTTTCGCGTACGGCGACCGCCGACTTTTTATGGTGTAGAATTTGACAGACGAGGCGTGCGACGGTCACACCTCACATACACCTTCCCCATTGAAGAATTAAGACAGAAGAGAATTTGTACGCGGCTATATCGGCGATGGAAACGCGTATCGAGAGATGCGCGGCCGCGGCGTGCAGGCGAGTTGGCGAACGTCGTGAGTTGGCGAACCTGCGGCGGCGCGGTATGTCACAGCCGCCGCCACCAGCCGACGAGGCGGACGAAGACTCTCGCGAATCTCGAATCGAGCCAGCGAGAGCTTCTCGACGCACTTCGAAGCCCTCACTCCTCGCTCCTCGCTTTGACGACTCGCCAACACCGCAACGGTCAGTCACCCGATCGAACGACATCACCCCTCCCCCCCCTTCCCCTTCCCTTTCCCTGCCCTCCCCGCTCCCCTCTTCGTTCCGTTTCTCTCGAACGAACGCTACGCCCTTCCCCTCTCCGCCACCACAACCCATCCCCCCATCTCGAATCTATACGTTTGTATGACGAGTCAGTGTTGCCAACCCACTCGTCACTTCAAACTACATATAAACAAAAATGCAACACAACCTCCTCGTTTCTTCGACGTGCAATTCATCGCTGGTGTATGTTTCCGTAGATAGATGTATGTCTCCGTTTTGTCTCTCGACAGTTCCTAGGTTGACATTTGCCCTCTAGCGATGTCAGTACTCCCGTGTGTCGGCGACTTCCTTTTCCCCACCGCTGAATCTTCTTTTGATTTTGTACGGGGATCGGTATGTCGCCGTTGAAAATTGTCGATCCGGTGGTTGGATGTCTCCGTACGCCATCCAACTTCTCGCGCGACTAAAAAAGCAGAAGTCGGCGACTGCAGTCAGTCATCGTCGACGTTTGTTCCGAGACGGTGATGAAGCTCGTCGGTTCAGACTCGAGTAGTATGCGCAGATCGATTCTAAATCGGTCAATACTAGGATTTTCCTCGAATCGGACCGAGTATAGTTAGCGTATATTGTTAACAGTTGTGGAATACAATTTATGTTTTGAATGCACCGTATAATTTTTCACGTAATTTATTTTCATAGGTATGTACATATATGTAAAAGATATAATTTTTTTTTTTTAATTGTATTCGAAAGTTTATTCAAACTGAAAAACAGACGTGGAATTATTTAAACAAATTTGGTTGTTTACTTCTATTCTCTCTGTCCAACTTAAGAAGCAAAAGTTTGCGACTTGGTTATCGTTCCGAGAAGCTGAAGTGGTAGTCTGCGTAGACCGATACCACATAAGGTTCTTCTTACGTTGGATAGAGTATAGGTCAATAGTCGTTTGCCTAAACAAGTAAACAAAAAGTGTATTTTGTATAGTAAGTAAAAGTTATTTCGTACTGAACTTGAAAGTTCTACGTCATTTTCTTTGATTTGTGAAATTGCCAAATTGACGTGATTTTTTTTTGTTTGTTTCAGATTTTGAGTTGAACATTCGCCGGAGACGACCAGTCGAAAATATATTTCTTCTTTGAATCGCCGTGAAATAATGTTTTTGACGCTGAATAGAGACAAATTGTGCATTGAAAACTTCAAATAGTCCGTCCAGTCGATGGCTGGTGTAATTTAAGGCCTTAGTTTGTGCAATGACTGTACGTTTTTCGTATGCAAATTTTTTTTTTTTGTCTTTTTCTTTTGAAAGCTATTTGTATTTAAGAAAAAAATGGCATCTGCCGAGTTTATCGAAGCAGCTCTGAACACCAACGTAGACGAATCGGATGTTAGCGCGATAGTAGGTTCGTTAGAAACCCTCACGTCGTCTGCGGCAGATTCTTTAAACAGTAATAATCAAAGTAAATTTTCCAATGGGAATTTTGTTAACATTCAAAATCAAGGAGATGTTACGATGAACAATACATCGATGAATTCGGATGCCAATAAAATGGTACCCTCTTCGAGTTTTCAGTCGCAAGCGAATCAAATGCAAGGAAGAACATTTGTTAATCAAATGCAGGCTGCGGCACCTGGAAACTTAACGCTCGTTCAAAAAAGCCAAGAATCTGTGAAGCTTATTTACCCACAAACTTCTCAATCGGTGATGAATCAGGCTGTGAGTTTGAATAATAGAGTAATATATTCTAATCAAATTAATGGATCTATAGCTTTAACTCCATTTTCACAGAATGTTCTCCAGACTACGTCTCCTGGAAACATTGTCACCCAAGCTGTTGGAAAACCGGTCCAAATTCAAACACCGTTAATTATTAAACAGGGAGCGAACGTTAATCAAGTCGGGATACGTCCTAATATAGTTACTGTTCCTGGAAATAATTCATCGCATCCTGTAGATATATCGCCTAAACCTTTAACCCAAAATATAGTTACTTCACAAGCTGCAATAATAGGCGGCAATCCTCATACGAATTTATCGACCAATGTCCAGATTGTCAATATGAGACCTGGAACGCCCGTCGGTGGGCCCAAAAATATAGCTACTGTTTCTCCTCGTGTGGTTATCGGCTCACAGCAGATAGTGGCGACGAGACCCACTGGTCCTGGAATAACTTTGCAGACTTTGCAGGGCTTTCAGCCTGGACAACAGGGTCATTTGTTACTCAAGACTGAAAACGGTCAATTTCAACTGTTGAGAGTCGGTCCACCTTCTACTCCGACCGCTGGAAATGTTCACCAAGGGCAATCTATTCGTCTCACCACTGTTGCAGCACCCGGTGTAGCAGTCGCCTCATCGTCAGGAATGACGATGGTCGCTGGGACGAACATACCTAGTTCTTCACCCATGCAGCCCACTCAGGTTGCTGTCGTTCAATCACCGTTACCGCAAACTATTCAAACCACCATGGTGCAGAATAATCAACAACTCCGACCTGGCTTGGCTCAAGTTACAACAACGACACCAGCGAGCCAAAAAGCATCCATCGACAATTTAAAGGAAAAATGTAGAAAGTTCCTTTCAAATTTGCTCGATTTATCTAGTAAAGAGCCCAAATCCGTAGAGCGTAATGTTAGAATACTAATTCAAGAACTAATCGATATGCGAGTTGAGCCCGAGGCATTTTGTGCAAGGCTTGAAAGACTTCTCAACGCTAGTCCACAACCTTGCCTTATCGGATTTTTGAAAAAGACTTTACCTATACTGAGACAATCGCTTTTGAATAAGGAACTGGTGATTGAGGGGATTCATGCTCCGCCTGCAAATATAGTATATTCTAATGCGTCCACGCCACCTTCACCCACCATACTGAACCAGACGTTGCCCATTCAACAAACCTCCGGGATCGTATTGCCTCCTTTGCAATCGACCGCACGTCCTACTATCACGCCACATACCCAATCTGTAATAAATTCGACTACCAATACTACTAAGACTACGAATGCGTTGCGTAATATAACCAAACCAAACTTTCAAAATTCTTCCAAGACGTTCATCAAAGTTACCACTTCGTTGCCGTCTGCAGGTCAGAGTGGAACTAGTAAACAAATAGTCAAGGAAAAAGACCGAAAATCGTTCTCCACCTTTTCCCAAGCATCTTACATGGACATTGATAAGATGGCCGGTGATGACGACATAAATGATGTTGCTGCTATGGGTGGTGTTAATTTAGCTGAAGAAACCCAAAGAATATTAGGTTCTACCGAATTGATCGGAACTCAAATACGATCGTGTAAAGACGAGTACTTAGCAGCTATGGGTCCCTTGCAGGCTCGCTTAAAACAAATAGCTATGAAACACGGCTTGGAGGAGCCCGGTTTTGATGTTGCCGCGCTCATTTCACATGCGGTGCAAGAGAGGATGAAAAATTTTGTAGAAAAGCTCTCCTGTATTGCCGAGCATCGAATGGATGTTATTAAATTAAATCCAAACTATGAAGTGACCCGAGATATCAAAGGTCAACTCAAGTTTTTAGAAGAATTGGATAGGTTTGATCGCAAAAAGCGGGAAGATTACGAAAGGGAGGTTCTTTTAAGAGTCGCCAAATCTAGGTCAAAATCTGAAGATCCCGAACAAGTCAAGTTAAAAGAAAAGGCGAAGGAGATGCAGCGCGCCGAAATGGAGGAAATGCGACAGCGAGAAGCTAATCTTACGGCGTTGCAGGCCATCGGACCTAGAAAAAAACCTCGTCTGGGTTCCAACGTTGGTGATTCTAGTACTGTTGAGTCGAACACTGCGGAAATTATGCTCGGCACGAAAAATGGTGTTAATCGATCTGCCGCTCCTCTGAGAGCAAGAATGAAAAGGGTTAACTTTAGGGATTTGCTTTTTTTATTGGAACAAGAAAAGGAAACTGCTAGAAGAACCTTTTTATATAAGTGCTATTTAAAATAATTTGTTTTGGTTATTAATAATATAAAAATTTGTGACTACCGTTTTCACCAAATGTATCCCATTTTTATAACATTTTAACACAATTCATCTTCATTAGTCAAATAATTTTGCATAAATGTATTTCTTTGGCTTTTTTAATCTAAACTATATAAGCGTATCTATTTGCCTTTTGTCACCAGTATATAAACAATGATGTTCAAAGACATGTCCAACTGTTATCTCGAAGTATTCTATCCCCGTGATTGTTTCTGAGACTTTCTTTCTGGGATATCAGTTGAAGATCACCTTTGACTCTATGATCAAGTTGTACTCTACAGGCTACTCGTTCACTGCCATTTATGATTTTTATTTTGTTATGATATGACGAGTGCATTATCCTAACACCGAGCTATGTACTCTTAATGTGAGGAATGTCATCCGTACTCTTGTTCATTATCGTTTTCAATAGAATATTAGCTTTAATCTATCTAATTAAATGTATTCTAACAGCCATATGACAGAACAGTTTATATTGTGAACTTCTTTAACAATACATATGTATATATTGGTTTTTTTTAGACGTTTCATTATCATTATATTCTGCATTGATTGATGAAATCCTTAAAAAAATATGTATTTTTATCAAGTCAATAAAATTAATATTTATATTTAAAAGATATCTGAAAACACTAGAATGTTTTAAATCATTTATGTAATATAAATTTAAATCAAATATGTGGTATTTTATCGGTTCATCAGTTTATTTATTATTGGTTTAATTTACAGCAAAGTGCAACTTTTTAACTTGGTATAAGTTTTTATATACACTGATAACTAAATCGTGGATTTCTCATCAATTTATAATTTTTTAATATATACCTTATATATAAATGTGTACCTACTTTAGATTTATTTATCTGTATTGGGAGTATCTGTCCCAATACATTCTTCAAAAGTGTAGAATAACGATTTGTATAAATTATCCCGATGCATAAATTTTATTTTAATGTATTGGCTGAGTTGTTAATAATAATAAAAATGGGATAGTCAGCGGTGATTATTGGCTAGACATTGTTAATATAAAATATATTTAATTGCATACGTATGCAAATTTAGAGTATATATGTATGCGTTGAAGAATACATACAGAACACACAGTGAACTCGTATCTAACGTTACAAAATTTCACTAAAATATATATATATAATATGTATACGTAATCAATTTTCTTTATCAATTTGGGATTGGTTACTATAAATTTAAACACTTAAATTTTGGTCCTCAAAGATTTTATTTCTTAGGAATAATCTAACTAGAATAAAATGTCACTTTTTTTACAATTAGCTAATTTTTATTGATACCCAAGAAATCAGCAGTTATAATGAAGTAAATAAATGATTTTATTGTTTTGTACCTAACAATTAGTAAATTAAGCGAAATACCACCATTATGATAATGATGTGTTTTTAGTGCAATGTGAAAGCATTATAAAAAAAATTAAGGATTTCGCTCGAAACTTTCACTGGTTTTTTCTTTAATTAAGCTATTTTTATTTTTCGTACGTGGAATTTGATTTGTTAAACGTTGGATTGGGGGTTTGTTGTATGTGCAGATGTGTATATGTGTATGTATTATATATTAGAGATCTCCATAAATCGCGATGTAAAACCAAATTTAGATCTAGATATTGCCACATGTGTTTACAACCAGTTTTGACTTAAGCAATTTTTAAATGAAATATTATACATATGTATATCAAATTGATCATTTGTTGTTAAATATGAATTAATTTGGGTCTTGGACTTATGCAGAACTCTAATATAGGTTACATTAGTAATTTGAAAAAGTAAAAGTGGAAAATTGTTTCCAATATTAATATGTATCATATAATATTTTATTGGTTATGAAAACATACTTTTATAGATTTTGACCAAATTGTTAGTATAACTATCACAAAGAAAAAATTCTACTCTTTTCTATGTATTTGAGTTAACTTTTTAAAGAAATGTAAATACATAAATACTAAAGAACACGTGAGTTACTTATTTTCATTTCTGTTGAGCTTCTTATTTTACACAATACTTGATTATCGTTTTATAAAGTAACCGGAAACACTAAATAGATTTATTATTTATTAATTTTGTAGGAAATGGGGAATGTGACGGGATTCGTATTGCGAATACTTCGAAAAATACAAATGGAAAATTTATGTTGAAATATATTTACATAATAAAAATTAGAAAAGAAATTAACAAGGAATATATTTACAAGTAAGATTAAATAAGATCTGCGTCAATTTTTGCTCCCATACGTTTAAGTGCAATTATTGCAGATACGGCTTTAGCCCATCTTTTCTTTATTACGTATCTTTTCAACTTTGCTTTAGTCACAACTAATTCTGTTCCCATCGCCGATTCAATCATCCACTTATGAGTTAAAGCCCCTTTAGCAGTTAGGCGTTGTCTGAAAGAGAAAAATTACAATCCCAACTACACCGAAAGCAAATGTACAATATCTGCAAAAATATTTTATGTTAAACTTAAGAATTTTACAATATTTATATAAGTTGTGATTCTGGGCACTGGTTTAACGAATACTTAAACTTAAAACAATACATTCAACAATTTAAATTATTCAAATGTACGTTTTTCATTATTCAATTATAGTTACGTTAATTATTATCTAGTTGTTCTAAATTGTCATATAATGTTCACCGTGATCACTTTAGTCCGTTTAATGTGAACGTTTCTAATTTCTTCTTTACTGTCGAACCGGACGATGATTGGCTTTTAAAGAATGTGTTCAGAGTATTCATGGATTTTGATGCGATCGATTCACCTTCCGACCACTCCATTGAAACTGATTGATGTCGTCCAGTGTGAAAATCGTTGGACGGGCTTTGGGACTCTCCCCATTGATCCAATAAATGTAAGAGCAAATCTTTCGTATTGTTGGCGTTCGATTTGGCGTCACCGTTCTCATCCGTCTTTTTGTAAAAATGCTTTTCTCTCGAAGTCTTTGATGATACATTGTCAGAACACGTAGGTCCGTTAGAATTGGCAAAATTGTCTATCTTCTCCCGTCGCTTGTTGAATTCAAAACTGAAAACAGTTTTATTCCTGTCTGGGGTTATCGGTACGTCTCTACTGTAATTTGAAACTTTGAATTTTCTTCTAGCCCATGGGAGATTTGAATATTGTTCCGAATTCGTTTCATCTGCACTTATCTTCCGTCCGTCTAAAGCTTGTGCCTCAAATTTGTTTGCTACGTTGAAACTTTTTGCTCTATTCAATCCATTTACACCATTTTTAGTCACTTGGGTATTGGAATTTTGATCGTTTTTAATTGAACTGCTATATTTGTCTTTACTTGTTACAGTAGTCTTCGTTGAGGTGATTGTTTTGTCTGCGCAATTATTTACTATTGAATTTGATGAAATTTTATAATTGAATCCATTTGCTATGCTATTAGTATTTTCAATATTTTTTTGTTTTTCTGTTTTATAACTTTCTACGTTATTGTTAACTAAATCTGTATTAATCGTTGATAACATGTAAAGTCTATCAGAGAGTTTTTTAATTTCTTCCGCCAAATTGACTCTGCGGCAAATATCGGCTTTCTTATTCACGAAGCACGAACTATCTGATGCTCGTCTTTCTAGGCCATGAAGCGACGAGTAAGCTTTATTGTTATCGTCTAATTCGTTTTGAGACATTCTATCGCCAGCCGAAGCAGCGTGATTGTCGTTTCCGAACAGAGAATCTGTTAGGCTACTTAACGATGCACAAGGCGATGGTGAACAACCACCGATGGAGTGTTCCGATGCTGCGTATAGTCCATTGCAGTTACTCCTCGACATGCACGGTGTTATTTCGTGAGTCGAGACGTCGAATACGTATGGAGAGTTTGGATGCTCGCTCCACCGCTCCACGAATTGTCTTAAATTGTCTTTGGTGACGTCGAGTTCTTCGGGTGGCGGTTTCAAACTCTCCAGTATAATATTCGGCTTTGGAACTTCCATTTTCTTGGCCTGAGCAATTGGTGGTCTTTTATGCAACCACGGATGGGCTACGCATTGTTGAGCGGTCATTCTGCTCCTGCATCACAAAGACAAAGACCCATCGTTTATATTTAGGATTTCGTTTTAACCAACACCACTACAATAGTTCATAAGTTTACAATTGTTTTTAAATACATTTTCTAACTATAAGAGACAAAACCCAAATTCACTCACTGATCTCGTGTAATTAATTAATATTTAAATTAATATATTGATTTGTATATTTATATTTTGAAGAAATAAAAAAAGTTAATAACTTGGGTCTTTGTCTTTCATGTGCTGAAATTATTGTTATGATAATTCAAGTGTTAACTATAATAGAATTTTTAGTATGAATTAGATTTGAAAAGATATTACATACATAACTTAAAACCGGAAAGTCTACGAGTAGAGAGTAAACTAAACGCGATAGAGCCGGCAATAATTTCATCACAAAAATTATTATAAAGTTCAAAATTATATAATAGAATCTCAGTTGTTGGTAGTAATTGATTAAATTATTAAATTCGTAGTCACAATTGATTGATGACACTACCAGTATACCGGTAATTGAGAATCTATTACATTTCTTAATAGTGCAGATACTAACTGTTTGTCTTTGACTAGCAGCTTTTTGATAAAATCTTTTGCATCTTCAGATATTTCATTGAAGGCTTCATCGTCAAAGTCATATTTAGCAACCGTTACATTTGCCATGGTTTCCACGTCAGTTTCTCCCATAAACGGGGAAAGTCCTGATAGGCTATAACGTCATAAAGATAAGAATGTTAATAAAAAAATTAAATGTCAAATATTATTAAAGCCAATACGTGAAATTAATCTTACAGAACATAACAAATAACACCAATTGACCACATATCAGTGCCAAAACCGATTTGATCAAAGTTAACTACTTCCGGAGCAACAAATTCAGGGGTGCCGAATAAAACTTGAAGCTTTTTGGTTGGATCGAATTTGCGAGCCAAACCAAAATCTATTATTTTTATTCTATTTCCCGATTTTGTTAAACAGAGAATATTTTCTGGCTGAAATTAGCATAGGTTGTATTAATTATAAATATACATAGTTCAATTATCTTACATTATTGGAAAGTAAATAAATGTTTATTTTACTTTCATATCTAAATGTAAAATATTTTG
Source organism: Parapsyche elsis (assembly GCA_022651745.1). Lineage (NCBI taxonomy): Eukaryota > Metazoa > Arthropoda > Insecta > Trichoptera > Hydropsychidae > Parapsyche > Parapsyche elsis. The sequence continues at coordinate 16,220,551 of JAGVSN010000001.1, read as the reverse complement.
TTGATGGACAAATTCTATTCCTTCGCATATTTGTCTCATAAATACAGTGCAAGATTTTTCAGTCAGAATGAAATCATCATCAATTACTCTTTCAAATAATTCTCCACCTGTTATTCTGAAATGAAATCAATCGAATTTATCATGCTTTGGGCAATTGTAACTAATGATTTACTTATTCTCCTTTTATTTTTACATGTGAAAATCGTGTCACCAAAAGAAGCACTCACAATTCTAGAATAACACACATCATCTTTCCACTGTCGAATGCATCGTACAGCTGAATGAGACGAGGATGCTGTAACTGTCTCATAATATCCACTTCCCGCTCTACGTTCCGTCTGTCATCACGTCTGTTGACGGCTACAAACTTCGCGGCCAACTCTAATCCGGTGGCTTTTTCTCTACAATGATACACTGTTCCAAATTTGCCTCTGAAAAGTAAACAATTTTTTTTTATTATCAAGTATTCCAGCATGAAATCCCCCATAAAAAAGAGTGAAGATTGTTTTGAAGCGACATACATATGTAGTTTATTTCAGGTTTTACAAAACGAATTATCACAAAGCGGTGGAATCTTGAGACAATGCCAAGTATTCTCTTGTGACTTGCTGTTTATAAGATGTAATTGTTATAAAATGATTTGCGAAACATAACCGGTTAAAGCTTGGGAAATTTGATTTTAGCACGAATTATACTCGAATTTTTGGATTGATATTTAATTTGATAATGAAACTTAATTTATCAGTGTACGTTACCTTCCAACTTCTGATATAAGTTCATAATGGTCTTCAGCGTCAACTCCTCTCTTGATAGTAACATCTCTATGAGAAAATGAAGGTTCAATTTCTGAAAAGTAAAAAAAAAAAAAATTTACAACTTTATTGAGCATGAATCAATTTATAAAATTTAATATTTATGATTACAGTATATACTTGTTAGTTATTCATACTTTTGACATTAGTTTTCAGATAGGATAAGACCCTGATAAATTTTCTCAACCGAAGTGGTTTTTTTTGTTTTGAATTATTTGGCTTAAACTATATAATTTTAAGAATTTAATGTGAACTTTCAATACCTACATATGTATGTACCTATGTATAATTCATATGTAATTTACAACATATTTGCGCCGTTCCCTTTCCTATGTTCACATTTAAAATTACTATCTATTTTCGATAGCGATTGATCGTCTCATTATATGTAGTTCGAGCCAAGTAATGTTTTTTTTTTTGTATAATTTGCGAATTAGCGTGTGCGAAGCAAGGGTAAAATCTATTTTGATGTGATATATATTTTATTTTGTCTATCCGGCGACAAGGTTTGGCGCTTCTGGCCAATGTCCAGTTGGCATTGAACATCCCATTGAGCATAAAAAGCAAAACAATTTTATCCCGGATGAAAGTGTGAATAAAACGTAAACGACTTCTATAATGCTATGACAATCGTAAACGTGGTTCACATAATTTCTACACCTGTACCAAATTATTTTTCTCAACTAGGTTGGAATTGCAGTTTATCGACAATGAACTCATGCTCTACATTCTAAAACATTTCACAAATTAAATCAGTTATTTTTACCGAAAACTCAATTGATATAACGGATGATAGTGAAAACGTTATCTTTGAAAATACAGATAAACTTACTGGTAAGCAGTTGTATGTACATATGTACATACATATATGTATGTATGTAGATTGTAACTAGTGGCGTTGTTCGACTTTTCATCAAATATCAATCTTTATTGTTTCTGCATGTCGTAACTTACTGTTATGCACAATCATTATGTATTCACGATTAATTGCTCAATGCAAAAAAATACCTAATATTTTAAAACACTTGCGACAGTAATTGGGTATGTCTATCTATGCATGTACATATGTTTTTTCACTCCAGTTAAGAAAATCATAAATTGCAACGTAGGAACAGCTCTGTGTACACGATAAATTATACAATTCATAACAGTGGAAATTTGCCAAGGCGATTTGAACTTTTTGAACATTTATCGGCATTTTAGAAATTTATATTGTCTGCCAAACTCTGCTCAAGTATTTAAACTATTTTGCATTAAACCAAGTAATTAACTCGAGTTTTTGGGAAAATTTGTGAACTTTTGGATTTTTTTGTACATGTTTAGTGTTTGTGTAGCCGGATTTTAGAACACTTTTCATACATTTTTACTTTAGCTAATACTAGCTTGATATAAAGTATGAAATTTTAGCAAGAGCAACATGTTAACAACTAACCTCCAACTGGATCGTCTTCGTCCACGTGAATCATATTGGATGATCTGAAAATTAAACAGAAACAAAAAATTACATTGGTTTTTCAGCAATGTTCAACGTAAACCACAGCGGCCGTAACATTTGCGTTGTGACAATGTGATCAATAGAAATTGACTAGTTTGCCAACGAGGTTTCAGACGATCTGCCAAAGCGGAATCGTTCTAGAAAGTTATTCCTATCGATCAACCTTGACCCTGCACACTATATCAAAGTCGATAAGTCTAAACCTGGAATTCCTCAATCGGGAGGATGTTCAAAATCAGTCAGAATGACCAAGAAATGTCATAAAAATACACGTGAAATATGTCGTGTGAAAAATAAACAACATATGTATAAGTTGGAAGTGGAGCCACGTGTGTGTGTATGTATAACAACGCGTTCCGTTGACACGTGCCAAAAGAATAACCAAACTATCTCGTATGAAACATCGCCATGGTCTTCCTGGTTTCGACGAGGTCGTGACGATGATCTCACAGTATTCATTCATCTCATGATGTAAAAAAAACAGACAACACAACACGATTACCATTACAGCGCTTCAATAATGTCAACGATTGCAAAATATTGGGGCACGTTCACGCGAGATAACTTAATGCTATATGTACATTGCTATAGTGACTAGTAAAGATTCAGCGAAAAGAGTGAAGGTATAAAACGAGTTTTGATTCGGTCGATTTTACTGCTAATCCTACAAAAAACCAGTTAGATTCCAACAAGAAGAAAAATTGATCATCCTGCTATAGTTTATTCGTCGATTGTAGTTTATCGTAATCTATGGTTTTTCAAAAGTGTTCAGCGGCTACTACAGCGTATACGCACAATACTTAGGATCGCCAACACATACTTAACATTGTTATAGTAGGTTTAAGTGAATACGGTTCTTCAGCTTAGTAGGTATAGTTTTTAAATGTATCAAACTTTACTGATACCATTCTTTTCACATTAGACTATAGGTTTAGTTTTGTATACCGTGCATCCGGTGACCGGAATCAAGACCCGATTATATAAATGTAAACATTCTGTTCTATTTAAACGTAACATATATAGGGCAGACGGTAAATGGTCGAGTTTGAGTTCACGACATTTTGAACACAAATAGAACCGGACAAAATATCGAACAACTTGCTCCAAAGTCTACAGAGCAGAGATTTAAATGGTACACGCCATGGAATTGGACCTACATACATACATATGTATGTACATACATAGGAGTTTAGTTCGAATGATGATCTTTCGGCGCGCGAATGAGACACGTGTTCACAATGCGTCTATAAAAATTAAACGATCAACAACTAGTTTTAATCGTTTTCCATTTTATTTCGGTGCCCCGTCAGTCTGCGAGCAAACATGAACATGACCACGGTGAGGGAGGATGCAGTGAAGGGGAATAACAGGGATAGATGTGACTATAAATATAATATAAAAAGAATTTTCTACAAACACCCACGCTTGTGCGCAGCATGCAAACACGTCATATGATATTGAATTTGCAGAAAATAAAAATTAAAAATAAATAACACATTCATTGATGTGCACGACCCTTCCCCACGCGAATTAAAATAATATTCATAGTGTTTCCATAATAGACGCGACGCCATTTTCAAAATATGCGACGCACATTGTCGCAGAGACATAATAAGTATCATCATTTCGTTTCACACAACCAATGAGAAAAAAAAATGTTGACGACCAATGCGTACTGCCAGTTGTGACGTATGGATGTGAAACGTGAATGCTACGTTATATTCATTGTACACAGATAAGTATGCTCGGTATAACACGAAGAGACGGTAAGAGGAATACATGGGTAAGAAGCATGACTAAACTGGCAGATATTGCAGAACGTATGTTGAACGAAAGTTAGATTAGCAATGGGCTGGACACAGCGAAAAGAATGTTTGAATGGTATCCCAGAGGATGTGAAAGAAATCAAGGAAGACCAAGTGGACTGTTCATAACTGGCTGATGAATTAAGAAGCATATGTGGAGACAAGTAGATGCGGATTGCTTAAAACAGATAAAAATGGAAGAGGGTTAGAGAGGCCTTCATCCAACAGTAGATGGTGAACGGTTGAAAATGCTGATGATGAGTAAAACTTACTTTTGAGACTGGTATTTCTTCCGTAAAACGTCGACTGAACCCATCGTGTTAGTTTAATTAGTTCACTGAATAATTATAACTCGCTTCAAGCTTGATTCATTTAAGAGTCACACTATTCAAGTTTCTTTATGCAAATTAAAATTGAAAAAAAAAAACAATTATCTTCCGGCTAAATTTTTGAACAATGATTAATTTTTATTGTGAAAGCGCATTGTTGTACATATATTCGTTAGATAAAAAGATAACGACAATATGCTAAAGCTTAAGATTTTCCGTTGTTTCGCGATTGATTATGTGGTGAATCATATTTGTTCTTTATTGGAATGAATTGTAATTATTTTGATCGAGATTTCTGTCATCTTCATACATCGATCATATCAAATGAATTACGTATTTTACATACATAAGCAGATATGTCGTAAAATACAATTTTCACGTTTTAAAGGTCAAATTTATTTTTATACAGCGACGAACTGATTTGATATCATTTACCATTATTGAGACACTCGTAGTTTAGTAGCTAATTTTACTGAGCTAATCACTGAAATGCCATTGTTAAATTTACAATCAATTATCCCGCAAAATCAATCGCGAATCGTGAAATGTCGCAATATTAGATCAGTTGAAACTGCGTAAAAAAAAAAAATAAAACAGTTGTAACAACATATAAATTCCACTCGCGTGTTATGCAAATAATAACTGCTTGTAGGCAGTTGAACGTTTCATTACATAGTTATACAATGTATGTAGATAGTATATCGGCAGACTTTTGCGAAAATTTGCGTATTGATTCATTAACGTTCGTATAAATTTATTATTAACCGCAACTACATAGTTTGTAAGTACAATGCAAATTTTCCACTGAATTTATCGTAAGACATTGTGTGAGAAGTTCAAACCGGAGCAATGCCACGTACGTGCAAGTTATTATTTACAGAACTGATGAAAACAGCATTGGGTACATTTACTAGCACAAATCAGATCGGTTTTTGATATTGAACAAATGTGTTGAATGATATCATAAATTTAACACTTTTTAATGATTAATTTAAATTGAAGTAAGGTAATTTGTTATATTAATCACTGTCACTTTTTCAGTTGCAGTAGGAATCTTTTCTTTCATTTCAATTCTATTGTCTTATGCAATATGGCGTGTGCAGAAGAGAGTGCAACGCGCACGATTACAGTCTAATAAATCAATGGAGCGACTGTCGATGAATTGACGAATCATTGACGTTTCGTGTCGCGTTTGTCCGCGCCGCCATTTCGGGCAGCTTCCTGTCCCGCAATGGAACACTTCCGGCCATTTTGACGCAATGGCGCGCCATGATGCGACGCCAAACGAGAACTGACACCAAAACAACCGCAACTGGTGAACTTTAAAAATACGAAAGGACAACCAGGGCTTAGATTATCAAAAATAGTCAAAAATTGCGTGAAATTTTCTTACAATGCGTTGTCCAATTCAATAGTTTGTATCACCGTTTCTACTTCATCAAAATATGAAATACATAAAGTAGATGTATTGTGATATTCTCGCGAGGGTGCTCAACCTTTTTCAGCTTGGAGCTACTTGTTTATATTAATTTCCATGGCGATTGACTTCCATGCAAGAATTTAGGCGGAGGTCCGGATATAATACACAAATAAGAATCTTATAAGAATTTAACAAAAATTTTAAAGCTATCGATAAGAATATGCGTACTACTATTATTTTTATTATCTGTCTAGTGCAGATGAGCAGGACACGCTGCAAGGAAATTCAATTAAACGAAAAATTTCGTCAAATATATTTTATTAAAAATATATAGAATTAAGAGATCGTAAAAGGAGAATACATGGGTAAGAAGTATGACCAGGATGGAGCACATTTAGAATAATGGACGTAGTTTTTAAATCCAACATACCGCTATGCTTAAAAAGAAGGCATGCGACCGATGCGTACTGCCAGTTATGACGTATGGATATGAAGCGTGGATGCTGAATTCAATAATGTTACGTAAGATCCAGTGCAGACAGAGAAGCACATAAAGATGTATGCTCGGTATAACAAGAAGAGATCGTAAGAGGAATACATGGGTAAGAAGTTTTGTAACATACATATAGCAGAACGAGTGAAAAAGTTGAAGTGGGAATGGGCTGGACACATAGCGAAAAGAATGGATGGCAGATGGACTAGAGAAATACTGGAATGGTATCCGAGAAGATGTGAAAGAAAGCAAGGTAGACCGACTAGACGATGGGCTGGTGAATTGAGAAGAATATGTGGATGCAGATCGCTCAAGACAGACGGGAATGGAAGATGATTGGAGAGATGATGATCTAGAATTAATTCATTGCATCATTGACTATTTTCAAACAATTAGGTTTACAATATTAAAATGTAAATGTTCATCAAGGTGATTAAAAGTGTCCGCATTGCTAAATATAGTTTCTCACGAGAATACGTATTTTGGATTAGGAATTTCGAAGAAAGTGTGCGATATTGTAATAAAGAAGATGTTAAAAGTTTCAAGTAGTCTTTTTGACTTCTTTATCACAATGCTTCCAGGTTAGTTCAATACAATCGAATTCACTGAGGTACAGCTAGGGTCGGTTTAAACATGCCACATTCTAGTCACAAGTTACAAACCACACTAACCAGATTGCTTATGTCTGCAATTTTCAATCGAAATACATAGTTTATATATGTATGTACATATATATATATATATACAAGGGAAATAAACTGGTGTGCGAATTTAATATTCCAAGCGCGATAGCACATTGTTCGATCGAGAATGTCAAAGTACGTCATTCTAAAATAACTCTGCAGTATAAATTCACACGACGATGCATCATACGTGCAATTCGTTGCTGAATTTAAAACCAAAATTATTAATTTTTCGTTCGACGTCTAAACGGATGAAGTTAAATGGATTGTTTTCGAAAGCTTTTAAAATCATGTTTTGCGATATCGTTTATTAATACGACCTGGCATAAGAAAGGATGGATCGCATTCAAGTATTTATAATGATCATTTCAACACTTTCAATAAGTGATTTTTTTTATTTCAAACTACAATTTAACACATGACACTCGCGTGAGACTGTGATTAGAATTTGCAAATACGAAAGGTCAAATTTTGTAAGTCTAATATTTTGGTCAATAATTAATCTGTAACCTAATACTGAAAAAGACATTTTACTTTTGTTCTTGCGTTTTTGTTTACCACATCTACAAATATTAATAATAACTTTCTATAAAAATACGTAATACTTTGATAAGTTATGTATGTATGTATTATGTCAAAGTTGAAAAGCAGTTTTGATTACAATTACAGGATTAATCTTTGAACCACTAATTTAAAGTTCAATATGGACAGTACGCCTATTAAGAAGAAAATTTTTATTGGATCGATAAAAAGTTTGATTTTTGACCATTCCACTCATGATTTCAGCGGTCTGAAAGCACGCGTGTACATTTTCAATGTTTGTGTTCGAATTTTTCCTATTATATACACGGCGACAGTGACACGTTTCAAAATAGACGTAGATAACCGACTGTGTCTATTTTAACCTTCGGAATGAACGGCTATTTTCAGGGTGAGACAACGGCTACCGGAAAAATGCTGAAAAACTCGCGTGAAAATTTCACCGGCTATAACTAGCTACCTACGTAAATATAATTTTATATACGAGATGCGACAAACGCAAAAAAATAAACAATACATATTATGTACATACCCAGAGGAAGCGTTAGAGCACTATACATGTAAATAGTGCTGAAACATTGAGAGTTTACATCAGCATAATTCGACTGCATGCCAACGGTTCAACTTACGCCGATTCGTCCAAAGCATCTATCTAAGTCTATTCGTTAAATTACGCAGAAAAAGTGAAAAATGCATAGGCTCGAATAAATTTAGTATGAAGATGTAATTCTTGTCGTACTTTAATTTCGTCCAAACTTTCATTCTCTTTCTCAATTATTATTATAAACAAAAAGCGAATGATTTTGATTGTTCTGGTTATGTTTGTTTACTTAATTAGTCTATCTATTCAAGAGCGGTAATCGCCTATGAAAGGAAAGTTTGATTATGATAATATGATGCGTGAATACACTGTATCCGATAAGGTTATTAGTATATCACACTTTGACATGTTTACTGTGTAAATTTTCCACACAATAACAAAAATATAAATACGCTTATTCATACGCGAACACAAAAAGCTTTGATGGTTTTTGTCAAGAGTTATGTGAGCGTTGTTTCTGCCAAAATAAACCAGCAAATTAAAACTCGCGAAAACATTAAAACAAAACCGGTCTTATGTGCCAATTTTTTATAGCGAAATTTGTTGATGCAGATGTGTGTAGAGACGAGAATTTTATTTAATTTTCGCTGTCATTCGAAGCGTGCCCTATCGAAATTGTCTTACTAAACGCTCATTGCAGAGCACATATGCACTTGTGTACATTAAATTTAGCAAGGATTCATACCGTAATCCAAACATATCAAATTTGGATGTTTGCTTATATTATAATCTGTTTGTTTCCGTTAACGGGTTGAACAAAATGTTCTATTGCTATAATTAATCGGTCAGTAACATTATAGGTGAGGTGAGAGAAGATAATTCGATTCCTATATTTTTTTATACGTATGTACGTACAAATATGCAATTATTAATCAGTTTTCAGCTGTTGGAGGAATGCGTGGCATTTATTTATAAAATATCACGGACGTTGCATACGTGTCGCGTTTACATTTCAGCAACTATATTTGCTATGCTTTTGCTAATATATATTCTATGATAGATTCGATTCAAAAATAGTACTCACCTTCAGTTCTTTTTCGTGCTGAAAGAATGCTGGGGCAGTCGTTGAACCGAACCAAATTATATGTACACTGAATTTGCTATTGCATTTATTGGGGCACTAAAGTTTTTATAAATTTATTCGGACACATGGTGTTGGCCTATCGACGTTAACCGTTTCGGCGGCGAGATGATTTTCTTTGATATTTATTTATACGAAAAGTATATTCAGGCGAAACTTTCACACGTTCGAATCGATACTTTCACTGTGATTATGGATTTTTATTGCAACTTTATGCAGTTTTTTTTTATTATTATTTATTTAAGTTTTTGTATGCAACTGTTGGATGTCGAGACGGCCACGTCCTCTCGCAGACTTATGACAATAATGAAACGCCGACTGAAGTCGATGTATTTCTGTATTTCTGCAGCTGAACCAGGGCTGATGAATCGGTAACTGAAAACAAACCGTGGACCTCGTAATTTAATTATTCTTTATTGAATAAATTAAATTAAATATAAATTATATCACACTATATTATACTTTTTAATGTTATCGAAAATACAAAGCAATGTAGTCCAACGAGAAAAAAAATTGCTTTTCTATACACACATCCTCTATTGTTAATGAAAATAAACATAGTGATTATAACTTTTGATTAAAAATGCGATGCTTGACGTGTTTTTATCTAATATAATTGATATTTATCAATTTTTACAATTTCATCGAAAGAGACACAAAGATTAACAGATAAAGTATAAAAATTAATGAAATGATACCGTAATCATATCTTTGCACTGTTTCTAGAGTAAAAAAATTGGTATCGATTACAATGAATCTTAAGATATAAATCAACTAGCAAAAGATGACAAATTGTTGGAAAGCACTGATAAAAAAAATCATCAAACGTCGGACATTTGAGATATTAAAAAAATACACACGCACTCACACTCGGTAGCCAAACTTTAACTTTTTTAATTTTTAAAGTTATGTAGCATAGGTACATACTCGCTTACATACACCCTGCCCTATACTTATTTATCTCAATACATATTTCATTAGCTCTTGACCTGAATGTCAAAGAATTTTGATTTTCAAAAAAAATTGAGCCTTACAGAATGCAAACCGACAAACTGCTAGCCGTTGAAAGTCTGTTGAGAAAATCATTTTCAAAATACATATGGACAAGTTTGAGCAAATAAAATTCAGTTTTGCGGTAGTCCTTGCCAGAATGAACAAGATAGGTTGATAGGTACTAGGTAGCATCGAAAATGAAATAGCAAGGACTTAATAATATTCAGGATGGAGAATTTCTGTTATCGCATAATGGTAAGTTAATGTTAAGTATGTGTGCAGTATGCCGACGCCAGACGTCCAAAATTAACCATGTGGCAGACGGTTGTCCAACAGTGAGACGCTCAACGTCGCCATCCACCACTGCTGACTATTCTGCTCTTGTAAATTCTTTGCGTTCTTTGTAAATTCTTTCACCATACTCAAAAGAATGTGAGTGTCGATATTAATAATAATATTTATAATATACATAATAATAATATTGATTTTTCGCAAAACTTTTTCCGCGAAGCAAATAGTTCTTCCAAATCGCGTTAATCTTCAAAGTATATTCAATTTAGTAGTTTGTATATATTTTTCTGCTTGAATGAAAGCATAACACAACGAACATCACTAAATCGGCTCATACATGCTTAGAATAGGCGCCACATTAAAATTACAGTTCCCGCACTATAGCTTGGTACGACACATGTGATTTCTCTTGTGATCATGTCCTTCAGCTTCAGCACGAAGCAGTTTTTAAAAGGTAGTTTTTTTTATTTCTTAGATTTTACAGTTCAACGTGGGAGAGAGCGTTTACGCGGTAGTCAAGTGCCTGGGTGCTCATTGGTCGAATAAAGATAAGCTCACAATGTATTGAGCACTATACTATCTAGATACCTATGTATGTATAATCAATAATAAAGGTTCAAGGGTCTTATGATACCCCTTTTCAGTGTTTCAGCATTAGATCTTAACCGATCTCTGTTAAGGAGTCATGTATTTTTTCAAATATTTCGATCATTGATCTTCTCTTGCATGACTCATAGTTGGCACAATCAGAACTTACTGGTTCATATATTTATTTATTGGCCTACCTCTTCCTCTCTTCCCTTCTATTTTTTCTTCATCGGTGTCTGTTAAAGGATATTGGTCATAGCGCAGAGCGTGGCCAGCTATTGCTGTAATTCATTGCACAATTTTTTCTATGTACACATGTGTACGAATAATGTTCCCAAAGTATTCAACTTTTCGGCACCGGACTGTCTTCAATAGTTCCTTATCCCCATAACCACATAACTCAGACCTCATAATATGTGGGATCTACTGTCTATCAATTAAACTTAAGTATGTATTACATTTTTATCGTCTTCACAATTTATTATAAGTACATGTCATACGCTGAGAAGAAGTTGTATGAGCGACAATGGAAGAGAAGGCTGGTATACAATAACGTGCGCTGGCAATTATTGTGTGTTGGTAAGGGTTGTGCAATGTTGCTATTGTGAATAATGAGGGAGGAGAGGATTTCTACACAGTTCCTCCCTAGCATTAGCGATGTTTTAAAGATGTGGAAATTTGCAAATTCTGAAGTATCAGCCTTGCTTGTTGCTGAACGCTCTTATATTTATATGGATGTGTTGTTGCTTTTGCTGGACGTTGTTGCTGTTTTTCTGAATCTGCATAGTTAACTCAGCTCAGATTCAGCTGACATTTACGATTATTAAAAAAGCATTTCAAAAGCAACGAGCAGTCATAACGCACATGGACGTGAAACGAAGCGTTAGGACCAGTTTCGTTGTCAGTGCGAGCGGGCGTGACGCACGGGCGTGTCGAATACCGTTTGGGGAATTCGCCCTCTGCACTTGGAGCCTCCGCCCCTCGAGCTGAGCCCCCATATCAACCCTATTCACCCCCCCTGTCAACCCTTAAGCCTCCGCGGAGATGGCGGAGCGGCTGCCGGCATGTGTCATCGATGTCGGCACCGGGTAAATACACCCCCAGTATACTGAGCTATATTTCCACTATGGTCTCAATCAACCCTGTCATTGTATAGTTAACCTGTCAACTGTTATGGACGATGGTTTTGTGTCCAATTTCGTTTATGGCTGTGCGTTTTGTAAATTTCATGCAATCAATGGTCCTTTTGGCTAATCTCACGTTCCGGATGCTGATTCATGCATTTCGTTAACCGCACACTGTGAATGTTTGTTGATAGTGTGATGAATGTATTCCAGTTTGTTAACTATTTAGTTTTATTTTTATCGGGTGTGGTCGATGAATCACCGTCGTTTGTGCAAACATCGATTTTTTTATCTATTTTTTTTGTATATAAAGATTGTTAGGTTTTAAGCTTGACGCAAGTTATAGTACTCGTGTCTTATAAAAGCCAAACTGACGGATTAAGTTGAAGAAAATTGCTTATCGGCCTAATAAATTTGGTTGATTTTGTATAAAAGTATAAGAAGTGTTGAATGAATTGAATTGGATGTATGTAAATGAAACCTCGAAAGTGTGCATGTTTGTATTTATCTTTTAATTAGATAAGAATTTATTACTGAGATATTTCAATAACGGGATATAATATACATATATGTATGTACATAGTCATAATACCAGGGGTAAGAATAAATTAATAGTTCAGAATTTAAAATTAAGTAGATCTAGGAGAAGTATCTTGTACAGGGGTGTTGTTGAATACAATAGCCTGCCAGAAGATCTCAGAAATGTAAACAAAATTGATAGATTCTTGGCAGCTTTAAAACAGCACTTCTGTATAAGTGCTAATAGATAATTAAGTTTATTTTGCAATTTTAGCTTTAAGTTACTGTTTGTTTGTAATTGGGTTATCCAAATAAAATATATTAATTGTGTATATAGAATGAATTGGATCTTAAGGTGAAAATACATAAGAGATCGAAAATCTTAAATATGACACGAAGAGTAATTTCTTTTAAGCTTTCAATCACTCAACCCTTTTTTAATCGAAGAATGTGATTTTATATTTTCATTCACGTTGATTGCTAAAAGTAATATTAAGAATAAAATTAGTTTTACAATTCGTATTAGATCTCATTCGCTCGGCTATAATGGATTCGTTTTTTTTAGAATGGGCCATTTCAACGCCTCCCTTACTCGAGAGATGGTTTTTCTTATAGATTTGATTACAGTTGAAAAGGCCAAATCTAATAAGAACTAATCCATTATGGTCGAATAGAAAAATGTCGCAAACGAATAAGGTCTAATAGGAACAATGTAGAAAGCAAATAAGGTTTAATAAGAATAAGATGGAAAGTGGATTTGAACACATATGCGCTTTCCATCTTATTCATTTGCGATATTTTCTATTCGACCATAATAGTTTCGTTCTTATTAGATTTGGCCTTTTCAACGCCTCCCATAGATTTCACCGAAGTCTTATTATAAATTGATCCGTTTGTCTTTCAAATGGTTAAATTAATAATGTGTATTTTTTTTCATTTCAGTTATACCAAAATGGGATTCGCCGGCAATAAAGAACCCCAATTTATAATACCATCTGCGATAGCAATCAAAGAGACGGCAAAAGTTGGTGATCAATCGACACGGAGACTTGCCAAAGGTGTCGAAGATCTCGATTTTTTCATCGGCGATGAAGCTTTCGAAGCGACGAGCTATTCCGTCAAAGTATAGTTATATTCATCTATTTAATCAAAATTTAATTATATTGCAGTATTCGTTGTAAAAAAATTGTTTATTTTCATTTCAGTATCCGGTCCGTCACGGCTTAGTCGAAGATTGGGATTTGATGGAGAGATTTATGGAGCAGTGCATTTTTAAATATTTAAGAGCAGAACCAGAGGACCATTATTTTCTTTTGACTGAACCGCCGCTAAATACTCCCGAAAATCGGGAGTACATAGCTGGTATTATTCGTCGATTCAAACATTTGCATATTGTACAAGTTTTACTGAGAAAATACTGTTTTCTAATGTATTATTTATATTATTACAGAAATAATGTTTGAATCATTCAACGTGCCGGGATTATATATAGCAGTGCAAGCAGTATTAGCGTTAGCCGCTTCATGGATTTCCCGGACAACCAATGACCGTATATTCACTGGTATTGTAGTGGACAGTGGAGACGGAGTAACTCACATCATTCCAGTTGTACGTTTGATATTATATTACATAGATTCTTATTTGAATTATCTTACTCTCATAAACCCTTTACCTATTGTTCATCTTCATTAGCCTAAGAGAAGTAATTATAATTTTATTTAATGTTTAAGGCTGAAGGTTACGTTATAGGATCATGTATAAAACACATTCCCATAGCCGGAAGGAACATTACTTCATTCATTCAATCTCTTTTGCGAGAAAGAGAAGTTGGCATTCCTCCGGAACAAAGTCTCGAAACTGCCAAAGCTATAAAAGAAAGGTTTGTTTTACTGTATATTTGTATGTTGTGTAATTTTTGGTTTTTGCATTATTGATTGGGTGTATTTAAGATAAGATAACTATGTACCTCTACATTGAAAATATACGATAAACATTTTTAATGTATTTGCATTTCAGACACTGTTATATCTGTCCCGATGTTGCCAAGGAATTTGCTAAATATGATTCAGATCCTGGAAAATGGATGAAAAAACATAGCAGCGTCAATGCTATCACGAAAAATCCTTTCTCTGTCGATGTCGGTTATGAAAGATTTTTGGGTATGCAATGCTCTTTTTACTGAATGTGTGTTAATTCAATGTTGAGGTGAATTTAACTAATTGAAATTTATGTCTTAAACAGGTCCGGAAATATTTTTCCATCCTGAATTTTCAAATCCCGACTTTACAACGCCTCTGAATGAAATGGTCGATGACGTTATTCAAAATTGTCCGATTGATGTAAGGCGTGGTCTTTACAAAAATATCGTTCTATCTGGCGGCAGTACCATGTTCAGAGATTTTGGACGTCGGTTACAAAGGGATATCAAACGGACTGTGGATCTTCGTCTTCGCACTTCTGAAATTCTATCCGAAGGAAGGATAACTGTTCGTATTTCTCATACTATATGTGTCGTATGAATCATTTTGACATGATGATTAATAATGCTAAATTTGTAGCCCAAGCCTATAGACGTTCAGGTAGTTTCCCATCATATGCAACGTTATGCTGTTTGGTTTGGTGGAAGCATGCTAGGATCAACGGTATGGTTTCCTCTGCAATCGTTTTATTATTTATCTGTTGTCAACCTTTGAAGACATTTTTGTTGATTACTATTTTGATTTCAGCCCGAGTTTTACCAAGTTTGTCACACCAAAAAAGATTACATGGAATACGGGCCCAGCATTTGTCGACACAACCCTGTATTTGGTACTATGACATAAATTCGGGTCCAAATTTATATCGTAAATATGTTTCAGAAATCTGCGAAGTGTAATTTGAATATTCACCAGTGATGCTTTTATCAATGCAAATAGCGTAATAATAATCATCGGTCTACGAATATGTTGTAGTGAACAAAATAAAGAAAATTAAATTGTATTGTAAGGTGATTATGCTTCCTTCAAATAATGTTTATGTCAAAATTGAACAAAGAAATATAAATGAATATTAAAAATGATGTCTGTTTTTTATTATTATTATACTTCCTTGGCTAGATACATCAAAATATTAAATTAGTATACTGACTGTTTTAAGACAATAAAATATCTGAAATTTTAGTTTAGAAACAATTTTAATAAATTTGGACTTAATAATGAAGGAAGAAATGGAACATTTTAGTATTATATCTTGTCTTCTTGTGGAATTGTACCAAAAGTTAAGGATTACAATATAAATTTCATAATAATCATGACATAAATATGCATAGCTTATTAAATTTCAATGGGAATTTTCCCTTACAACTGATTTATTTTTGATGTATCGATTTATAAGGGCCGGAGCGCTCCCACTAACCTCTGGATCGTACGTGACATTTTTGAATTTAGCATCCACATTTCACATCCATACGTCATAACTGGCAGTACGCATTGATAGTATGCCTTAAGTATAGTGGGATGTTGGATTTAAAAACTACATTCATTCTTCCAAAAGCGCTCCATCCTAGTTCCATTATTCGTTTTATCCCTTCTTCTATGCATCGTCATGTTCAGCAATTGTCTTAGGTATAAATAATTATCAACTATCTCTACAATATGGTTGTCTACTGTGACTACGTATTTGCATACCTATATATTATATTTCACAAATAAATATGCGCCTAATGGTAGCCATTCACAATCCGTTAAATCGATAATTTTCAATCGTACAAGGTTTTAGATATGTACATGGAAAAAGTAGAGCGAAATCTTCTTGAGCCCGTTTGACTTCTCGTTGAGGTTCTTCGACCACTAGCCAAAATTCATTTTTATACAAAAAATATTTTTTAAATTGAAATAGTCACCTTATATCTGGCTATGTATAATTTCATAGGGGGATATTTTAGGTTTCTTTTCATTAAAAAATAAAATTAAAGTGTGTATTTTATATATATTCGACCTTCCTTAAAATAAATAAAATGTTAAACACTGGAAAAATCACATTTATTTGTTACATTACGTTCATAATAAAATATAAACTATAGATAGATGGACTTTCCTTATTTTTTTTATTCATGTATTACTATGTAATTTTTCGAGAAATTATACATCGCAATACAATAGATCCATTAAATAAACGTCAAACTCACACCGCAATACTTAATACATTAAACGAGCTAAACCTTTAATATTAGGAGTTTTTTCTCTGAGTATGTTATTTACCCCACGAGGAGCAATACCAAATCAATATGAAAAAATATAATTTTTGAAAAGATAATCATAATTATGCTAAAAAGTTAAAATACATAGATCACAAATAAAACTAAACCAATTCAATGGGTGTGCATGTACAATAAAATAAACCAATAAATGTAGTTACTGTTTCTTTATTCTTAAACAATACATTCAATATAAAAGAATGGACATTGACTTAAAAGTAAATCAAAAATTACTTAAAATATGCAATATTGACTGTAACAAGAATTATAAAGATTTAAAAAAAAAAAAAACGAAAATCATGGATATTCTACAAAGTAGAGATAGCCTAATGATGGTAAGATCACATTCTTTAAGGTTTGTAACACCAATACAAAAGAAATCTAATCGAGGAATGTAGACTATAAAATGTGTTTCAAACCATCAAACTGCTAAACATTGAAACATTTTAAATTTATAATGAAAAAAAGTTAAATTTTTAAAAGTCCATTGATCTTGCAGAACCTTGTTTGTCTTGGCCTTCTGTCCAAGCCTTTTTGATCATTCGCTTCATATCATCATCGCCAGATTCGTACCTAGAATGAAATATTAAAAATTGCATTACAAACGTTCGATGTAATATAACATTAATATATAGTAAATACACACATATTTTTCATTAGACCCATGAGAGAATCCTGGGGGCCTTTTCCTTCCATGTTATCCGTTTTGAATTTATTAGCTTTATTTTCATCGAAACGCTTTTCTATCTCTGTCATGTGAGACCAATTTGTTCCAGGACTCGATTTGGCAAGAAATACGACGACCATATCTAAAAATGAAAAAAGTTATTCAATACAATAAGTCTATAAGACTTTTTTACATCATCAAAACAGTATCCCAAAAAAATTGTATATTTACCAGTTTTTTGTTTCCAATAACTAGTCTTAACATTTATAGGTTTCAATAATTTGTTTATGACTAATACATAATCTTTATTATCGAGATCCTTCACGTGAAGTTCCATAGAGTTTTCAGTCAGGTCACAGTAAACATTTTCGCTCGCTAACGTTTGCGCATTCTTCAATGTAACAAAAACTTTGACAAATTTGTCCGATTGATCCCAACCTGAAACAATAATAAACACACATAGAATTTACAGAATGAAAGTGCACACCGACAACTATGAACAGAAGTTATTTTACCGTATCCGTTCAATTTTATTTGGTATCGTTTATTTTCAGACTGTTCGCTAGTCGAGTTATGTGAAAGTGCCGCAGATGATTCCGTCACTCGATCATCTTGAAGCTTCGTAAGCTGCGTCTCCATTTTCTTTATTTCAAGAGAGAGCAAATCGGTAACATATCTTCGGGTTGCCTGTTTACTCAGCGATTCTAACTCTTCGAGATCGCTCTTCACCTTAAAACGAAATATGAAATAAATAATCAAATTACAGTTATGTATCGTACGGCATTGACCCACCACGCATACGTGTAGGTATACAAAAAGGTATATCCTAGTAGATACATATTTCACAAACAAATATGCGCCTAATAGTAGCCATACACGATCTGTTATCCTCGAAGTACAGAACGGACGTCTAATCAAAAACCATCAGGAATGTGTCGAATCGATTGAAAATGATCGATTTAACGGATCGTGAATGGCCACTAATAGGCGCATATTTGTTTGTGAAATATAGTATATACAAATACGTAGTCACAGTGGACAACCATATTGTAGAGATAGTTGATAATTATTTATACCTAAGACAATTGGTGAACATGACTGGATGTATAGAAGGGATAAAACGAAGAATGAAACTAGGATGGAGCGCTTTTGGAAAAATGAATGTAGTTTTTAAATCAAAACATCCCGCTATACTTAAGGCATACAACCGATGCGTACTGCCAGTTATGACGTATGGATGTGAAATGTGGATGCTAAATTCAAGAATGTTACGTACGATCCAGTGCACACAGAGAAGCATGGAAAGATGTATGCTTGGTATAATAAGAAGAAATCGTAAGAGGAATACATGGGAAATAAGTTTGACCAAAGTGGCAGATATAGAAGAACGAGTGAAAATGTTGAAGTGGCAATGGGCTGGACACATGGCGAAAAGAATGGATGACAAATGGACGCGAGAAATACTAGAATGGTATCCGAGAGGATGCGAAAGAAAGCTAGGTAGACCGAGTTGACGATGGACTGATGAATCGAGAAGAACGTGTGAAGTCAAGTGGATGCAGATTGCTCAAGACGGACAGGAATGGAGAGGCCTTCATCCAGCAGTGGATGGTGAACGGCTGAGAATGATCATGATATACAAATAAAAAAATTAAACATTAAAAAAAAAAACTTTCGCACTTTTTACAAATTGAAAATAGCTTTAGAGGTAGTCCTTAAAAATTAAAATGACCTAGGTCTCTCATCTCTTCTCATCCTCCGAAAGGTCCAGGTCAGCGTTCGGGAACATTTTTAGAACTGAGAACCAAATCAGGGAAAATATGGGAGCCGCAACATTGATTTATAGCATAAACCTACAGACTAGCAAGCACAAATTCCCAGAGGCATAGTTTTTGGCTACAATCTAGCCTGTAACAATAAAAGGTAGAGGTGGGGCTTAGAACGGGACAGAGATAAACTAACAATAGAGAGTTGTATGAAATTAGTTATCGTCGCGGTATTTCTAAATGTTCCGACAATTTATAACTGAAAATTATTATAAATTTTAATCTAGAAAACGGTTTAATAGCTTGTACGAATAGTATGGAAAAGATTGTTCTTTAGTATAAATTTATGCGATTTTGTGAAAAATGGGTTTCAGAGTCGCACAATGGGAGCCGCAAGTTCTCATACAAAGAATCGCATGCGGCTCCGGAGCCGCAGGTTCCGACCGCTGATCTAGGTTATGCCTTGCACAAATTGCATTGTTTTGTCATTACAAAGCAATTGTCACATTGTCAACACGCGCACAAATAATATGCAAATTAAATACGAATTAAGTATGAATGTACGAATATGTATTCTCAAAATGATAATATAATGATTATTAATTTTTTGAGCCATCTTATTAGCGACTAGGTTATGAGGTGTGGTGACTTTGTTTCGACTGAATGGAATCATTTTTGAACTGTAAGTTCAATGAATGCACATGTATAAACAAGTGAAATCATTACCTCAGTCATTTTAGTGGCAGCCGACATGATCAAGAGACAAAAATCGAGAGACCAAATAGCAAACAAATAGCAAAATGACTGTTTCTAGAAGCTGCTAGTAAGGAAGTCGCATCCCGCGCATGCCATAACAACTTACTATACGACCATGTCATTTTTTCATATAAAATTCAGTTTCCAAAATGGCATCGATTTGCGCCAAAATTTCATTTAAATTAGAATGTATTATTTACCAACACAGAGGTGGGTTTGCCAGATTTTTAAAACAGCGTATCGGAATTTTCGTCCAAAAAGAGGACAAGAAAAAATGGTACTTGTCTCTTAGCCGCACGCCGGAAGTGGTACCCCCAGTGATTGTACCTCCTACCGTTTGACAATCGCCTCCCTGACAGTGTATTGGAGAAGCTTGTATATGTGCATTGACATATTGAAACGTCAGTCAAGTGTGAAATTGACCAATAATTGAACTACGTTAATGATCAATATTGAAAGGGCGATCATATAACCTCAAGTATTCCCTGTGGTATACCTTGAATTGACCAATAATATGAACTGACACGACAATACATTATACAAAATCATTTGAGTTTAGGACTACTAGTTTGAATCCAATGAACAACCATAAGAATGAACCTTCGCAGCAAACTGTAACTTTGATATCCCATTGAGTACATGACTGCGACAAGACTTATTTTGATATCAGAGAGACTCGGTTCAAAGTAGTCCGTCGTCGAATTAGTGCTTTGTTTTACCTGGCCTACGTGTAAAACAGAGCACTAATGTTTAAAGACAATAATTTTCTCGCACCGTCTAAGTTTTAGCTGTTTCTTTCCATTTATTTATATTCAGTTGTAGGTATCTGAACAAAGCTATCAAAGGGATTCTTTGGTGTTTAAAGCACCGGCTACGAAAAAAATTCACAAAAAATTTAATAAACAATCGGCAAGTACTGGTAGATAGCATCCAAAAAATTTTGTCACCTGAACCAGAAAGTGCGCCAGACACATTTGGGAGATATGTCGCAACACATTTGAAAGATCTAAATACATTTCAGCAGAGTATAGCCCTTAAATTTATTTCGAAAATAATTTCTTATGCCAGGATGGACAAATTATCGCTTCAATCTGCTTTTACTCTAAACTCACCCCTCCTTCTATACCGTTTCAATCTCCAGCATAATCCACTTCATCAAATAGTTTCTGTACCTATAAATACTCTCCTTATCAAAAGGTGTCCCCGCCAATAAAATTACCTCTGCTGCCCAACCCAACCAGGATATCACGAATAGCAGCGCTACCGTACGTGAAGCTTGCGATGGTTTAAAAGATTTTATTGTATTTAAAAAAAATAATAATTTATGTAGATATATGTATGCATGCATTTACCTATACATACCTATAGATACATGCTTTTTTTTCTTACCTCTACATTTTCTACATATTCCTACAGTGGAGTTTGTTAAAATGTGTTTTTTGTTTCAGATGAGTTTGAATGGTACGGATGAGTTCAGTTTGGTTAGGTAATCAATGGTCGGAAATTACAGACTGTGTATCGGGTGTTGGATTACAGTTTCAAATTTCCCGGTTTGGAGGGATTATTTTCAAACATTTTTAATCAAATTTTCAACATTTTTTTTTAATTTTAATTTACGTTGATTGCTAAAACTAATAAGTAGATATATTTTTATTTATTTATTTAAATACATGGGCAGGTAGTATAGTCGATGGAGCCCAGAGGTCTGTTCGATTATGTACATACAATTTTTTTTCTATTTAGTTATTTATATTTGAAATTATTATTACAAAAGTCCATTTATATTCAAAACTTTTTAGCAAGGTTTATATTTATATTATACAATATTTACATATATGTATATATAAAGTTACCAGCTGATTTGAGAGGCGGTTCCCAATTTCAACCACTCTATTTGAGTGGTTGAAATGAGTGTCTGACTCTAAATGAGTCTGACACAATGACAATTTGGTTTGATTTGTTTTTTAGGAGTCTCAGAGTATTACCTCTAAAATAAATGTTTTTATTGAACGTTAGGAGGTTTTTTATTAGACATTTATTATTTTATACACTTCTATTAGATCGCTTCTTAATCTTCTCGTCTCTAAAGAGATGAGACTCATTCTCTTCAACTTTTCGTTATAGGGTAATGATTGAAGGTGGGATATGAAGAATAAAATTAGTTTTAGCAATCAATCAAAAAAATTCGATTAAAAAAGGTTAAGAATCACTGGTTGAAAGATTAAAAGACATTACTCCTCGTGTATTATGTATTTTTCGATATTTTTACAGTTAGATCAAATCCAATCTACATAATTCGTATTAAACTTTATTCTTATTACACCTTATTGGTATTAGATCTTATTAGATTCGGCCATTTCAACAGTGGGAGGGGGGATACACACACACCCTTAAACACCATCGCAGCTTTTTATTCCACCCTAATAAAAAAAAAATTTTTAAATTAAAAAACATTCTATTTTGTTTCACAAAAAAATCGTTATTGCAATCTAGTGAAATTGCAATAGAAAATTGACAAATATGGAGAGAAAGCCCGCTCCATCAGAATATCAGAAATCGACCGCTCGCTCACCAGAGGACGCTAAATACACTGATACAATTAAGAGCATCACTGGAAAGATGAATGAGAAAGTTGAAAGTTCTGAGTTAATAAAACAACTGGAATCTAGTAAGGACTTTGTGCAGTTTCAAGGGCGGGAAATTCGCCATTTAGAAACAATTCAACACGAGAGCGAAACATTCTACTTGAAGAACATGTGTGCGTCTACCGTGGAGAAATCTCAATTAGTTCATTTGCAAAAGAGGATGTATGAAGAGGCCTTGCAAAATATTGAAGATATCGTTAAGTCGGAACTGCAAACACGTGACTGAAAAATAAACATTTCTGTATGATTTTTGATTTTGGTAGAATAAAATTTAACATTGTATATAACATTCAAATATAAAATATAAATAATTAAAAAATTAAAAACTGTATGTACAATATTTATATCAGACCCCTGGGCTCTATCTATGCCGCCTGCCCATGTATTTTAAATAAATAAATCCTTGCCCATACAGACTTCTTCATCAATTTATATTATACTTAGTAAAGCTGTTATAGCATGTACAATGTAAAGTCGTCAAAAATAAAATACTTCAATTAACTGTAAATCAAGTTTAATTATTAGGAAGTAGATCGCGCACCACGGCATGATAAGCTCATCCTATACTATAAAGGGGGCCAGTAGGTACAATTTTCGGAAAGTTATTTTAATTATAATAAATTGAATTAAATAAAAGTAGCTACGGTTTGTATGAAAAGCTATGAAAAGCTCTGCCTACTATTCATACAAATTAATGACATCTGTAATTATTTTGATACAAGATCATTTAATATGTAATGTATGTACATATGTCAGTGAAAAGTTTTTAAAATACATCAACAGATAAATTTTTACTTGGACTTATCTTCGATCATAATGATTACAATAGAAATACTAGGTTCAATAAATAATTAATATTTGTGTCGAATCAATATTATTATGAAGTCGATATAATATTCGTATAACTTTATGATGTCGATATAATGTTCGATATAACTTTACGTGGTACATAACTAACGTATGTAAGTATTCACGCTTCATGTCGTTGGCGTCATGCAAAATTTTGATCTTTGTACAATTTATTTTCTGAAAAACATTTAATAGAATTCGACTACCTGCTAATGCATCTTTTAAAAAATTTGAAGAGACACAGTTTTGATTACACAATATAATAAAAATAAAAACGCTTAGAGTATAAGATAAACAGAAGCTGATTGATTTTATAAAATGTAGAACGGTTACGCTAAAAACACGATTATATCGCATCGTAAAAATCTTTGACGGCATTTTATTTTATCAATATAAATTGAAATATCAATTTGGCGTGAAGGATTTTATTGAAAATTTGCAGATAAGTTTTCAATACCTGGATTATCAAGATCATTCTTGGTTTATCGTTCGCACGGCAGAATTCAATCGCGATTGAATTTACCACATCCTAATCAAGTAAGTAAATATTGATCCATCTTTAATCAATACGTAATTATTATCGCTACCAATGGAAGCTGATAAGAGGGTTTTTCCTGGTGAGTTAATTCATATATTACATACATATATGTACATATAGTAGAGCGAAACAATATTAACAATATAAACTACTAGTGAATTAAAGTTCCTCAAATTAAATCCCAATCCTTATTTCCATTTACTATTTTCATTATTCATCTTGTGCAGTAGTTGGAATTTTCACGTTTTCTGAAATTTGATTCTAATATTCGTATTTACCACATTTTTTTCCGAATTTAGCAATCGAGATTGAGATTAATATATTATAGCATGATTCTATCGCATCTTATTTGCTAATTTTTATATCGTTTTATAACAATTTCAGTTTGGCACAAGAAATGAAAATACTTTTGTATTGTTTATTATTAGTGATAAATAAACTATCAGCATCTCCAGTTCAACAAATAAAAGGCGATTCAACTGCAGATATTGTAGATATTGGCTATGGTTATATTATTTCTTTTACAAATTTGTTGAAACAAACAAATGTCATTTATTGTAAATAAAATATTTTATTTACAACTAGATACTTTATCGCCGTTGGATAACTTGCATATTGATTTGGATACGGATGAATTATTTGAAGGAGATATAGTGTTAAATGACAAGCAAAAACTCGCATTCAACGGCCTATTTTCGGGTCAAAGAAACGCTATGACTATTCCGTCCAGAAGGTGGCCAAATGCAACCGTGCATTATGAAATCAATGCAACTCACTTCAGTTTGTATCAAATTTTAAAACCGTATACAATTTGCGAGGATACGTGGTGCATGAGTGTATAATACTAAAATTTACCATTACTGAATATTGCATTTTACAGAGGCCGATGAAATATCTGAAATCCAAAAAGCTATCAATCATATAAACGCAATCTCTTGCGTGAAATTCATAAATCATATTCCGCCTGAAGAAAAAAATTACATAATTATAACGGTAACTTGCAATTTATATCAATCTTATTATTGTTTTTATTGGTATAATTTTCGAATATACGTATGTACATATATCGGGTAGATGTTTATGATAAATTTTTTAATTCAATTAGGGCGATGAAGATGGCTGTTTTTCTTCTGTTGGAATGGATGGTGGAAAGCAAATTTTAAATTTAAAACCATACCAATTAGGAAAAGGCTGTTTTCGAATTGGCAGTATCCTCCATGAATTGTTACATACTTTGGGATTTTTTCACATGCAAAGCACGTTCGATAGGGATAATTATGTGAACATTCTGTGGGACAATGTATTACCAGGTAGGAATTTGAAATTTTTGTTTACAAACGTACATAGATAACAACCTAAAAAAAAGTATTCGTTACTTATGGAACAGAATTTGAAAGAAGGATTTTACCAAAAAGTTTTACAAATACATAATGCTAATTCTTCAAATGCAATTAATAGCTGTACAAATAAAAAAAATACGCGATTTCTCAATAAAAAAAAAAAATTTTCAGATCGAATATACAATTTTGCCAAGTACTCTTCGCGTGAGTCAACTAATCTGAATGTGGAGTACGACTATGAAAGTGTTCTTCATTATTCGCAATATGCTTTTAGTAAAAATGGCAATAAAACAATTATACCGTTGCAAAAGGTAAAAATTAACCAATATCAAAACTGCTAGACAACAATTAAATATCCAATTATTATTAGTTATACATATGTATATTATAATAACTATTTTCAACTTTTAAGGGAATAGAATTTAAAATGGGACAGAGAAATAAAATGAGTCAAAAAGATATTTTAAAATTAAACAAATTGTACAAATGTAAAAGTGAAAGAAAAGGAAAGTCTTCGAAAACTCAAAATATCGATGATGATATTTCAGTCAAAATACGAAAAACTTTGACCAATTTGAATATTAAGCTAAAAATGTTAAATACTATAAATACAATATCCGTAAAATAATAAATACTCGCTATAACTTGGTACTTGTTTACACAAATAATATTTTTAATGTGTTTTAATAAAAAGTTTAGAAAAAATTATATTAATATCAGAATCGATTTTTCGGAACAATGGGCAATGAATGTTGCGTGAAATTCGTGGTATTACTATAACAATAACATTATTGTTAATACATATGTACATATGTAGAATGTGCCAATAAAATATATAATCTTAATGCAATCTCCACAAAAAATTCCAAAAAATATTGGCTAATAGCTATCTCTACTTGTAATTAAAAAAAGACATTTTCGATTATAAATTTCGACATTCGATCATAAATTAAACATCAAGGATAATTTGTGTGATATTTTTTTTCACAATTAATCGATTCTAATTAATTACTTTCACGAATTCTCGGAACACACCGAAAACAAGACGATAAAATGAATTCGCAAGCGAATCGCATTCAAGTAGGTCACTGACTAGATCGGGTTCGAACACTTTTTGAATGTGATTAAATTTACTGTTAAATAGCCTCACCCAAAATACTATCAAACTAGAAAGAATTTGAGTGTCTGTCTGCAGTGTTGGAGAAACCTGCACATAGTGTCCTTCGATTCGGAAAGTATATTTGAAAATGAATAATTTTGTGAAATATGCATTGATATTAAGTATCGTACTTGGATATCAATGCAGTGGAATGATAATCGCCAGAACTACCGAAGAAATTAGAAGATATGCTGAATTCCTCAAGGCTACGGTGCATGGAAAATCAGAACGTAAGATTTAATAAATGTATTTAATCATTTCAATATAAATAGCTATCTGACATAGATAGATATATCAGTATATTATTCTCAATTCAATTTTTTCAGATATTATATGATAGCACAGTTTTAGATTATTATAAATAAAAAATTATATAGGATTTTTCAGCACATTCAGCACATATATAGATAGATTGTTAAAATACGTCTTGTGAAACTTTTATGTTTGAATCTGTATTCATTACATAAAATGTATTTTTCGTCAAAATTTACGAATATATTCGAATATTTGGAAACTAATAAATATGCCTTTTTATGGTAAATTTACTATTCTTATCAATAGATCCTCTCAATCCTCAAATGGAGAAGCTTCAAAATGCTTGGGAGAGAAGTGGTGCATTCGAAGGTGATATAATATTGACAAAAGAGCAAAGGGAAGCTTTGATAGCGGAATATTCTGGAATGAAAAATTCAGCACTTAGTGCCATAAGCCTATGGCCTAATAACACAATGTATTATCACATAGACGAAAGATACTACAGTAAATCCACATTAAACTACTCAAATATAAATAATATTAGTTCTGATTATAATATTATAATATTTAATAACAGCTCCAGATCAAGTCACGTTAATCAAAAAGGCAATCGATGCTCTGCAGAAGGTTTCTTGTGTCAAAATAAAACACAAAACTTCTAAAATCAATGACTACGTACTGATACAGGTATTTGCATTCACTAATATAAACATTTAAGCAACGAAAGTATGAAAGTAGTCTTAAAAATATTTGAAAATGTTTTATTAAAAAAATTTAATAAAACTAAAATTATGTTGAATGAATTTTGCACACAATACGTAGTACCTGAAGATAATAAATCATATTGCAGAGATAGTTGATAGTTATTTACAACTAGGACAATATGATGTAAAGAAGAAGAAATAAAACGAAGAATGATACTAGGATGGAGTGCTTTTGGAAGAATGAACATTGTTTTTAAAACCAAATTTAAAAAATAAGGCATACCACCAATGCGTACTGCCTGTTATGAAGTATGGATGTGAAACGTGGATGCTAAATTTAAGAATGTTACGCAAGATCAAGTGCACACAGAGAAGCATGGAAAGATGTATGCTCGGTATAACAAGAAGGTATAACGTAAGAGGAATACATGGGTAAGAAACATGACCAAAGTGGTAGATATAGCGGAACGCGTGAAAAGGTTGAAGTGGCAGTGGGCTGGACACATAACGAAGAAGAATGGATGCCAGTTGGACACCAGAAATACTTTAATGTTATCCGAGAGGATGCGAAAAAAATCAAGGTAGACCGAGTGGACGAGCTGGTGAATTGAAAAGAATGTATGGAGTCAAGTGGATGCAGATTGCTCAAGACTGACAGGAATGGAAGAGGATTGGAGAGCCCTTCATCCAGCAGTAGATAGTGAACGGCTGAAAATGATGATGAAAATTTTCAGGGATCTGATGGAGGTTGCCGATCAAAAGTGGGCTATACAGAATCCGGTGCTCAGATATTGAATCTGTATCCGACCAAAGTGGGCACTGGATGCTTTAAACAGGGAACCATAATCCACGAACTGCTTCATTCGCTCGGATTCTATCATATGCAGAGCACTTACGACAGAGACGAATATGTCAATATCATTTGGAACAAAATCAAACCAGGTAAACTTTCATCAACAAAATCTTCCCAAAATGACAATTTTTTACACTTAAACTTAACTTTTCAGGCCATGAATTCAATTTCAATAAGTACACATCCAGTCAAGTCACTAATCTCGGAGTAAAATATGACTACGGTAGTGTGCTTCATTATTCAGAGTACAGTTTCAGCATTGATGGAAGTAAAACTATTATACCGATAAAGGTATATTAGCAATGAGGATTTGTATTCATCATAATAATACGTAAAATAATAATATATGTAGATGATGTTGTTTTACATTTTGCAGAAGACTGATATTACTATTGGACAGCGTGAAATGTTGAGTGAAGGGGATATAATAAAATTAAATAAACGCTATAAATGCCCTGGATTCTAATTATATAAAGTTTTTGTGCATAATTGAATATTAATAAAGTGTTGAATGAGCTTTTTTTTTATTCTTATATTAATTCATTACGTTCATTGCAGTTTTACTTTTATCAGCACGTAAAGGTAAACATTAATCCTTCCCAAACTTATCAATTGAATTCTTATTTAACCTTAATCATTTATTGTAATCCAATAATCAATGCAATTAATGTCATAAAATGGCTACTCAGGTACATTACTGTTCATGTTTCATTATCAAAAAAATTCATTTAATATATTTTTATCTATAGTTAAATAGTGTATATTTCTTATTTGTCTGTATTTTTTCGATATTTATGACTTGTTACAGTCTTATATTCGATGAACAATTAAAATTTTTGATACGTCAAAAATCTATAAAAAGGGTGAGCTTCTGAATTCCACGTCATTTTGTTGTTGTGTTTGTTTGGTGAGTAATGTCAAACAGTAATTGTGATTTTTAATATATATTTATTATTATTTATAATTTTAATTTAGTTAAACTCAAAATGAAACACTTCACGTTCGTCTTATTTGTTGTATGCATTGCATACTCTCAAGCTGCAACAGTAAAAACTTCGCAAGAAATAAAAGAGTATGCTGAATTTCTAAGAAATTCTGTAAATGGAAAGCTTCAAGGTAATAAATAACTTTGACTTTGATAAATTTATTTTCAATAAAAATAAATATTTTAATAAATAAAATTGCTTAGCACCTGTCACACCCGAGTTAGAAGAATTACAACCAGAATGGGAAAGGAGTGGAAAGTTTGAAGGAGATATTCTATTGACAGAAAATCAAATTAATGGTCTTATTGATGAATATGCAGGTGTAAGAAACGCATTAATTAACAAGAACAGATTATGGCCGGATGGAATCATAGTATACAACATCAGCGGAACAGATTTTAGTAAGTGCATTTTAATTGGGACATACTCATAGAAAAATTATAAAATTTTCACTTGATAAATAATGCCTTAATAAGTTTTAAAAATATACTTTCTAAAATATAGCATTCATTTTAAATATAAATTTAAAAAAAAATTGATAAAATCTCATTTTAGCCAGCGATCAAGTTAAAGCTATTGAAAATGGCATTGCTGATTTGGTTCGTTTTTCCTGTCTTATTTTCAAAGAAAAAACTCCCGGAGATAGAGATTACATCAACATTGAGGTATCCAGAAAGCATAATCAATTTAATCAATACACACGGTAATTATTATATATTTGCATTATACATTATTAGGGAAAAGAGGGTGGTTGTTTTTCCTCCGTTGGATATACTGCAAGTGGTGGTCAAACTATGAATTTGCAGCCAAGCATACCAGGTTCTGGATGTTTCCGTCATGGCACCATCATTCATGAATTCTTGCACAGTATTGGATTCTATCACATGCAAAGCACACACGACAGAGATGACTTTGTGAGAATCGTCTGGGATAAAATTCAAGCAGGTAAATAAAAATCGTAATTCGTTTTTAAAATATATTGATTTTTTCAATAGCAATAGATAAAGTATTGATTTTTTATAATTACTTTTGAAATCAATTTCAGGAACTGAACACAACTTTGACAAATATTCATCATTGGAAGTGACCAACCTCAATACAGTTTACGATTACGGAAGTGTGTTGCACTATTCTGAATATGGTTTCAGCACTGATGGAAGTAAAACCATCGTTCCCCTTCAGGTAACCAAAACTTACGACTTTTTATAAAAATTATTTGGTGGTGGTTATTTTAAATTGAATTCCTATTCATTTAAATTCACTACTCTTATACTTACATTGAAAATGTAATTTATAAAATATAAAAATATAATTTATGATTATCTTAATTTGTATTCTTTGTAGGAAACGTCGGAAATTATTGGACAAAGTGTTGGAATGAGTGAAACAGATATTATCAAACTGAATAGATTGTATGGCTGCCCTGAACGTAAGAACTAGGATGTAGCCGTGGAACAAGTGAGGCGCTCACCCCAGATGTGACATTCAAGAATCGCATATTTTTTTTTAATTCACGAATAATTAACATTAAAAAATTTCCCATTAAAAAAGTTGTAGACACATTCTATTTTTCCACATAAGAATTTAATAATGTTTCTGTTCAGTTTGTATTATATTATATTGTAGGTAATATTATATATTTAAAAATTATATTAATGCTAATAAAATATTTATTAAACATTTCCTTTTTTATTGTTATTATAAAAAAAAACTTCAAGTTATTCCTCCAAATTTTACTTTTTAATTTGAAAACACCACATTTTAATAAAACTGTACTAAGATGATGCAGAACGCACGAAGAGATATAAAATGTCTTAGAATATTATGAAATTTAATAAATAAAAATGTATTGTTCTATTAGAATTAAAGCATATCGTATCAATAGTAATCGCAGTTGATCATAAACAGATTACACTAGTCTGTAATATAAATATCTTTTTGATAGATTATATCAAAAAGATATTTATATGATGGATTATATAAAAAGATATTTAGATAGAGAAATAATTAATCAATTCGCACAATTGAATACTATTGATTTCCCTAAATGAGAATTATAGTTGTTATACTCCTTTTGATTTTATTCGATTAGTTTGAAAATGTTCATGGATAAGGAATAAGTTCAGGGTATGCATTTTAATTCATTATGAAAATTTAAAATTTCGTCTCACGTTCTTCATTATCTTGACTTATTTACCGTTCAGTGCAGGTAAGTAATACTTTAATCGCTATTATGCAAAGGCAAAAGTTAATCCTTCCCAGAGCTATCAATTGAATTCTTAGTAGCTCACGATGATAATGTGAACGTATTTTCCTAATTTATTAATTTATCATAATCTTATCTTGTAAACAACGAGCAATAAAAGTGCTGCTCGGCTACATTACTGCTGTAATTACATTTTCAAATGATCACTTTGAATACTTTAATATCTTTTTTTAAATATGCTCCGATTTTTATTTAATTATAGTGGTATGTCGGTATGCGATTAAATAAAATACAAATTGAAGAAAAAAATTAAAATTTATAAAGCATTTAATGTTTATTATTGTATTTGTATTATAATTATAATGAATATACTACAAATTTAATTATAAGTTATAAAATAATTTTTGTTAAACTTCAAGATGACACTTTTGATATTTTAACTTATGAAACTTTGCGAAAAATATATTTATTCAGCTGGAAATTGACTACATACCTCCTCCCCGAAGAGTGGTGATTTCACAAAAATGAGTTTATACCTTGTTGCAGTATTATTCTCGACGGACAATTATTTTAATTTATCATACATATGTACATTATATTATTAGAAAACTATATAAACAGGTAGAGTTCTGAATTCTTCATCATTTTGTTGTGTTTCGCTGGTGAGAATACTGAGAGCTGGTGAGAATACTGAGAGCTACTGAGAATAATGTGTACAATACATAGAATACTTGTTTAATTAAATTAAATTAAATATTATATAATTATTATTCAGATAAAACTCACAATGAAATACGCATTTCTCCTACTTTTTGTATGTGTTGCATACACTCAAGCTGCAACACTCAGAACCTCAAAGGAAATAAACGAGTATGCTGAATTTTTAAGAAATTCTGTAAATGGAAAACCTCAAGGTAACACATTTGACTTTGATCAATTTTTTTTCAATAAAATCTGTAAATAAAAATTTATATTTGAAAAAAATTTAAGCACCCGTTGTACCCGAGTTGGAAGAATTACAACCAGAATGGGAAAGGAGTGGAAAGTTTGAAGGAGATATTCTTTTGACTGAAAATCAAATTGATGGTCTTGTTGATGAATATGCAGGCGTGAGAAATGCCATAACTAACCAGAACAGATTGTGGCCCAATAAAGTTGTAGTCTACTCAATCAGCACATCGGATTTCAGTAAGTGCATTTTAGATCATTTACAGAAGAATTATAAAATTTACAATTATTTAAATTTAGAAAAGATTAACTCATTCTAAATATAAATAAGATAGAATAAATAAAATTTTAGCCAGTGCTCAAGTTAAAGCTATTCAAGATGGAATTGCTGAAATGGCTCGCGTTTCTTGTCTCACTTTCAAAGTAAAGACATCCTCCGATAGTAATTACATCAACGTCCAGGTATGTAAAACAGTATAATCAATTTCTTCAACACGCACTAAGATTATTTACATTTACACTTGCATTATACATTATAATCAGGGAAAGAGCGGTGGTTGCTTTGCCACTGTCGGATACAATGGTGGTGCTCAAAGTTTGAATTTCCAACCAAGCACACCGGGCTCTGGATGTTTCCGGTAGGCACCATTATTCATGAATTCTTACATGGTATTGGATTCTACCACATGCAAAGCACATACGATAGAGATGACTTTGTGAGAATCGTCTGGGATAAAATTCAAGCAGGTAAATAAAAATCGAAATTCGTTTATAAAACACATTTATTTTTTCAATAGCAGTATAGATCAAGTATTGATTTTTTATAATTACTTATGAAATCAATTTCAGGAAGTGAACACAACTTCAACAAATACACATCATCGCAAGTGACCAATCTTGGTACTGTTTACGATTACGGAAGCGTGATGCATTACTCTGAATACGGTTTCAGCACCGATGGAAGCAAAACTATTATTCCCCTTAAGGTAACCAAAACCAATATTTTTAATCTACCTATACAGTCATTTTAAAATAAATTCTTACAAATTTTTTTTCTAATACTCGCTTAAAAGGCAGTAAAAAGTAAACTAAATCATTATTATTAACTTTTTTAATTATTTTATAGACAACGTCTGATACTATCGGACAACGAGTCGGAATGAGCCAACGAGATATTATCAAACTGAATAAATTGTATAATTGCCCAGGATTTTAGATATAAATAAATAAATCTAAATATTCACCAATTTATAATTTACTTCATTACATTAATTTACAATAAATGTAAAAAATATTTAATATTTACTGATTTAGAAACATTTCACACTGTTTAAGTACACTTTTCCAAGTGAGGGCATATGCTTTTTCTGTTAAATGGAGATAATCGTGTAACATGGAATTAGAAATAGTACCGTCACTATCTGAAAGTTTTTATATTTCAAGTATGTAGGTATATATGAAAAATTTATATTTGTATATATTTTAAATAAAGGGAGCTTTAATTAGCATGTCTTATTTTTACTTACTTGTAATTTTTTTGTCTTTTTCCATATCAATTATTGAAATTTTATACACTTTATTAAATTTTGCATTAATTAGATCATTCGTTTGATTAATTTTCTCCCTCCATCGGTTAGGAAATTGACCTTTAGGCAATAATAACTAAATAAAAAAAAAAATTATTCTTAGTCACATATTAATGAGATATTCATTAATATGTGACTAAGATTCACATATTCATGAGATAATTCACTATAGAAAAAAATTGATATTGACAAACCGGCATAATAATGTGTGAGGCTGGAGATATTTCCATTATAACTTTTATCAAATTATCCAAAAGATTAATTATTTCCAGAGGTGTTGAATTAACATTATTTGTACCGACAAATAAGACTAACTGTAAATATTTGGTATTTTAAGGAAATTATAAAATTAAATTAAACCTAAGCTCATACATACATATATGTATCATTCATCTTTAATAAATAATTTTTTTTTAAATATGTAAAACCATTTTACCAGTCGAGGTTTTAAATGTTTCAACCAATCTCCATCATTTATTCTCCATGAAACATTTTCCACTGTGTCACCACATATTCCAAAATTTAAAACCGTTTTTCCTGCGTTTGAAAAAATTCGATGCATTTAAATGATATTTCTAGTCATATAAATAACGATTTGAAAGTTAAAGTATTAAATTTACCTTTTGGAACATTATTTTTATAAAATTTTGTGAATTGTAACTGATAGACAATAGAATCACCAATCATTAAAATGTCACAATCTTGAATATTTTTTGCTTCTTTTACATATTCATTATGCTGTTTAATATACATAAATTTAAAATAATTTATAATTTGATAAAATAATTGTCATTTTAATGGGAGATAGAATCACCGTGCTTATCCAATGTTTATCGCCTGGTGTATCTTTAACCAAACGTTCCATAGACATTTCTTCCTATTAATCAAAACTTTTCACAAATATAATGTACTATCGTAAAAATCTTGTAATTTTATTGTAAATGAACAAACATTGTAGTATACAAAGTGAAGCCCTAATTTAACCTCTTACAAAATAATGACATTTGCATTTACTTTTCTTTACCACCACATCATATTATTCACGACCATTACATCGATGGAAATTGGATATTGCGAAATATTGTAAATGTACATACATATAATACTATATACGAGAAAGTTATAATTTTTTTATCATAAACGAACAATAACTCATCAAAGAGTTAAACCAAAATTACACAATAATATTATAATAAATATTTAATATTAAATATACCTAGATGTTCACTGTGTTCAGATATGAATCAGTTAGTATAAGTTTAAATCTACTTCTAGGGAAAGAATATTGATGTTCCCTTAAATAATGTGTTCTTCAATAATAAAATCAATATGTAATTCGATACCTGTTACAGTATTGAGTACGCCAAAAGTACCATCTTTTTAACTCTAGCATATAGATAGGGTGAGGATAATAAATAAAAACAATTAGGAAAAAAATTTTGAGACTCTTTATTGCATACATTTACCATATTACATTATCCTACAAATAAATATATCCTATTGAAGAGCAACATTCGGTTCCAATAATTCTTTATAATTTCTCAATAAGTTCTTATTGGTGGCAATAGAATCTAAAATATATTGAAGTTTCCAGTGTTTCTTTAGAAGAGCATGGTCCAAAGTAAATTTTCCATATCGAATACATTGCACAGATGTACAATGCGCTACAGATTTAAGCTGAAGACCAATATCGTGAATTAAGGTATATAAATATTGTTCGTACTCGTTGACACATTGAACTTCTGTAAAGCAAAGAGAATATTGGTTGAATTTAGAAATTAATTTAAATTAAAAATTATTTTACTTGGAATTTTAGTACTTACCGACGATAAAATTTGGAGGATCAAAATGAACGCATTTAATACCATATAATACAGGAATTTTACAATCGGTTGGCCTTATTGGACCTTTAATTGCCAATTCATATGCAGTTTGCGATTGTATATCCACACCGAGAAGCCTTGGAAGTAAAATACAACGATAATCGTATTAAAAAGTATCATCTAAATTAAAATTAATGACAAAGCGTAAGTATTCTAGAAATTATAACTTACTCAAACATTTTTCTCTGGTGCATAGTTTGAATGTATGAAATGACTTTATCTATATGAATTCTATTGATGTGTGTATATTGAGCTTTCTCTACAATTTTTCCATTTGAGAAATACGTGTCTGTAGCTGAACCCAAAACTCCGTGAATTTTAAACGCCTTGGTTATTCTAGCATGCCTTATTCTTGTTACGGTATGTACTCCATCGCGTATGCCTATTACTAAAATAATATAATTATTTATTAGAAAACATGCTACGCTTTATACTTTGTATATTATTGACAATATTGAGTAAAAATAAAAATTACAAGCAACTCCACTTGTGTAAGTTTTAAAATTTGGATTAAAATTGCAAGGAATATCGATGTATTGGTATTGAGGACCAGAAACCAGAGGATGTTGGGCTAAATTAGTCTCCACTTCAATTGACATTGGTGCATTTGTAGGGCCAATTATCTTCACTATTTCGTCAGGTGGAGATAATTCCATTTCATTTAATTCTACAAAAAATATTCGAGAAAAATGTTGTAAATATATACATGTATTTTTTCCAATGCATATGACGTAATTGATATGAAAACTTTACCGCTACAAATATTTCCCAAAATAGTTGCTTTCAACTTTAGCATAGATATGCCACACGGTTTATAAATACAAATGACGCCTCTCAAAGCTTGAAACGCCAAAGATGCTTTTTGAGTAAACATTTTGATTCATCAAATAAGCCAATAGAAAAAAACTTTACAGAAAAACTTTACAAGTAAATGTTCAGAAGCTACTGACTTTTTTAATAAATGCAAGAAAAGATTGTAAAATAATTAATTATATCAAAGTATTACAACTTTCTTGCAATAGTAATGTTATTAACTACGTCCCCAAGTTAATTAAGCGTCAACAAACTCATTGTCAAAGAACAAGTCGCTTAGAGGTTATAATAACTGTCAAGCTGTCACGCACATTCAGTGCTGCCCTTAAGAAAATATCTAACCAAAACCAAGAGAGAAAATTAAAAAAAAACCAGAACTAGAATCTAAATAATGATTTGAATCAAAAATCAAACCATGTTCACGCATCTTTCGTAATAATATCGAGTCAAAATCATTAAACAATCCGCGTGCTTCAATTTATAAAACCAAATTGCATAAATTTTCCATTACCCAAATCAAATCAATTAAGACTAAGTTTTGTGAATGCATCGACCTGGCCGAGATTAAGCCCGTAGTTTTTTTTGTATAGAATTTTATAGATGGATTGAAAGATGACACTGAGCCCCACGTACCCCTCCTTCCCTTGTGGCTGCAACCAGGTTCTAACTTTCCATTCATCTGTCAAATTTTATACAATAAACAAACCACAGGGTTGGCGTCAGCCAGGGCGACGCATCTCAAAAACCAAGCCTTTATAAGTGTTTGACACGCACTCAAGATTGCAAGACTGCATCCGTAATAAATCAAATTGGACAATAAAATTATCTTTGAATACTCATATGATTAAAAGTGATGATTTTTACACTGCGAAAAATCCTAATCGCGCTAACCAAAAAAAAAAATAAACCAAAAAGCAAGGGCTACGGAGTCGTTAAAAAAACGCGACTCCGAAATTTTTCCACAAACCGACTCCGGATTTTAAAATGAGATATTAAATTTTTTTCCCATTTTTATAAGACCCATTTCCAGGTACACAAATACAGTCGTAATTTCATCAATCAATGCGATGAATAGACTAATTTTTAAATGTCCCTGGCGTGCTAATACGGAGTGGTGCCTATATAGTAAGGTAAATATATATTATCAACGTGGTATCTACATATGTATGTATTATTAATTTAATTTATATATTACCGCGGAATAAATCATCAAGAGTTACACAATAACAATAAATAAAAAACCAGATAATTTATTATTGTTGACGACACGGCGAGTCGGTGGCTGTAGCGTTTAGCAATTGTGAATAAGCTACACCGAGCACTGATAGAAGTAATGAGGGTGTGCTTTGAGCTAACGAACAATCAAAGTTTGTTTTAAAAATAAAATTAAATGTGATTTTAATGCGGAAAAAGGAGTCGGAGTCGCTCGATTTTTACAACTCCGACTCCGACTCCACAGCCCTGTAAAAAACACAATTTGTATAAATATAGGCAATGGCCGTGATTCAAGGTGATGAGATGTATCAGCTGTCAGTGGCGGCGGTGCACGTCGACGATGAGGTAGCGTTGTGGCCACTAGAAACGACGAGATCCCCAACAGTCTCACAATCGGTTTCTCCAACGAGCTGGTGGCCATCGAGGATCGCAACACTCCTCGTTGGATCGTGAGGTGTCACCGATCAAACGCCATGACAACTCACACCATCGCTACCCCCACATTAGTATCGCACTCGCCCTTACTGTTCGCTACACAGCCTCAATGTAAGTACTGTCACCGTTTGATACGTTTCATGTGATAAAACAATCCCGAAATCGCATTTAAATCTTATATACTCGCACTGCTAAAAACCCCCATTGTCTGTCTGGTCGTCTCCATACGATCGTTATGTACTTCAAACAGTCACTGAACCTAACCTATACGCTTCAAATCTCATATCTCCAAAATCAAAATGTTGCACAATGTGTATTTTTTTAAATTTAATTTTTGCTCGTGTTTAAGTCAATATTCGTGTGATACGATAAAGATGAACACAAAATATTGTTTATTTTTTATTCTGATAAACATTTCGGTTTGCTTAACATAAGATTATGCCTAAATTCGGTATGTTTTTTTGAATATTTTGAGCGTCTGCTTGTGATTGGATAGTTTTGTTTGAAAATTTGTCGCATAAATGTCTGCAAAAGTACAAATTGCTGCAATTGAACCGATTGCTTATCAATTGTGATGAATTTTATCATGCTACACTCTCCACATAAATGTAAACAAGTCTGGTTTTTTTTGTGTTAGAGATAATTGTTAGACCACTCTTTATTTATTATGAATTGTATGTACAAATATAACGAAATTAAACAATTTTTACTATGTATGTACATATGTAAACATTTTTATAAGTATAAGTTGGTTTTGATATATTATTATCAAAGTGAACGAACACAATAAAACACAATTATCCGAAGAATTCACATGCCCAATCACTTCATTACATTTGACGGAGACTGAAGTCTCACACACATCTACCAACCCCACGTGATGTGATTGCGTGACGTGGGGTGTTGCAAGTGTGCATCTACGTGTGTGGTGTGTGAGAGCCCTTATACGAATGCATTGCATTATTGAATATGGTCACGTACTGTCCGGGTGCATATTTTTTTCTATTTCAAACGATAGGTAATGATCTTTTTCATTATTGGATGAATTTGTCGGTCGCTGAAATTATGTGTGCACATTAGGATGTGGATATCCCCGGACTTCGCGCTCACAATTCTGATAACAAATTGACTGTTTCCTCATTAAGGCACCTTCATCTGCCCAGTTGCATATCACTGCTTGAATAATGAATTGCATAAATACATTTCCATTCGCTAAAATTAGATTTGCCAATTTCGTTGGTCGTTCATTACATCGGCGTGGGAATTTCATTTGTGTCAATACTCTTATTTATAGCCAATTTTTGTATGTGGCACGTGAAAAATGCAAATCTACTATGTTTTCAAAAAGTTTAATTGCCTCGTTTCCCACTTTGGAAATTACCGATGTGAACACCGTAGATGCTGCGGATTAATTGTATTTTTATTTCGATTTCGATTGATACACCTGTAGCTTACGATGTGCATTAATTTACTGAAGTACGTTTTAGTGTGAAACCATGTATAATAAATTGGATGTAGTGGGTGTGAAGAAGCGCTACATGGAAAATTACACCACACCTTTGCGACCTTAACAATTGACGATCAACATAATATATTCATACTAATTATCTTATCTATTCATTGAACTAGGATAAAAAATTCTTTGAAATAATGAATACTTCGATCAAATTTCACAATACCATTGTTTGTTTTCTTATGAATATGACTGGATGTAAAGAAGATGAAATGAAAATAGGATGGAGCGCTTTTGGATGAATGAACGTAGTTTCTAAATCCAACATACCGCTATGCTTAAAAAAACGGCATAAGACCAATGCGTACTGCCAGCTATGACGTATGGATGTGAAATGTGGATACTGAATTCAAAAATGTTACACAAGATCCAGTCCGCACAGAGAAGTATGGAATAATATACGCTTGGTATAACAAGAAGAGATCGTAAGAGGAATACATGGGTAAGAAGCATGACCAAAGTGGCACATATACCGGAACGTGTAAAACGTTGCAGTGGCAACGGGCTGGATACATAGCGGGAAGAATGAGAAATACTAAAATGGTATCCGTGAGGATGTGAAAGAAAGTAAGGTAGACCGAGTGGACGATGGGCTGATGAATTGAGAAGAATGCGTGGAATCAAGTGGATGTAGATTGCTCAAGACAAATAGGAATAGGATAGATGCTGAATTCAATAATTTTACGTAAAATCCAGTGCACACAGAGAAGCATGGAATAATATATGCTCGGTATAACAAGAAGAGATCGTAAGAGGAATACATGGATAAGAAGCATGACCAAAGTGGCAGATATAGCGGAACGTGTGAGAAACGTCGCTGGGATATAGTGAGGAGAATGGATGGCAGATGGACGCGAGAAATACTGGAATGGTATCCGAGAGGATGTGAAGGAAAGTAAGGTAAACCGAGTGGACAATGGACTGATGAATTGAGAATAATGAGTGAAGTCGAGTGGATGCAGATTGCTCAAGACGGGCAGGAATGGAAGAGGATTGGAGAGGCCTTCATCCAGCAGTGGATGGTGAACGGTTGAAAATGATGATGATGATATGAATCACATTGGAACCATCTAGTGTTAATAATATTTATAGAATTATGTTTAGATTCGGAAATTCTCAGGCAATTGGGTCAACCGGAAGTTGCACTTTACTCTTATGTCACACGCGTGAGTTCCGGTGTTATTTATATTAGCCGAGAGAGTCTCGTGTTGGTCACACAATATTTTTGTCGATCGTTTTCGATTACGGCAATATATTTAGAGATTTCACGGGTGCTAGCCACGCGGTTTGCGATGGCCGTGCGCGGTGCAAGTGAAGTGGTTCACTTTCATTTATTATTGAATTGTTACAGCGATGAAAGGCACAGGCAGACGATGCGATGCTGCCTGGTAATATACGTATATCTACGTATCTACAATATATATTAGCGGTGTGTGATCTTGTTAACCTGAACAAAGAGAGAGAAAAAAATGTTTATAGAAACTTGGATGTGTGTGCGCGTGACACGCGATGATAACCAGAAGCCATCTTCTGTCTTTCAGAATACACGTTTATTCTGCTTCTGCGGCGACATTAAATGGATCACGTGTTGAATAGCTTCTTCACAATTCTGTGTATCGGACTAACAGTTCGAATTCTCAGACCGGAAGACTGCTCGGAATAGATTGTGCAATTTAGCAACAACAGATTGCAGAACAAATTTATGATTACAATTTTGCGGTGGAAGTTGCCTCCGCTTTGACATTATCAATAATATTTACGCTCAATTCACCTATCGTAATTCAGTCAAACAGCAAATAGATACTCTTCCTACAGGCAGATAGCCAGGCGATAGCTCAGTGGTTTGAGCGTTGGTCTCTGGAGCGAAAGGTCCGGTGTTCGATCCCCGTATTTCCACCTTAAAAATATCGTCACCGGCAAGATCTGGATACTATATTCAGATCGGCCATCTCATAATTGGTGGTTCCGTAAAATTGGCACCACCGAAACAATTCCTTGCTGCTAAATGAAGGCCTCTCCAATCCTCTTCTATTCCTGTCTGTCTTGAGAAATCTGCATCCACTTGACTTCACACATTCTTCTCAACTCATCAGCCCGTCGTCCACTCGGTCTACCTTACTCTTTGGTCATACTTCTTACCCACGTATTCCTCTTACGATCTCTTATTATTATACCAAAGTTCACACCTTTCCATGCTTCATGCACTGGATCTTACGTAACATTCTTGAATTTAGCATCCACGTTGCACATCCATACGTCATAACTGGCAGTACGCTTCGTTCGTATGCCTAGGTAAAGAACACGTTGAATAACATCGTTCTTAACTATCTTCGCGACTAGGAGGCTTTCACTCTCGTGGAGTCCACGACAAGAGAAGAATCCTCCCGAGCAGCCCAATCTTAACGTTAACGATAAAATCATCAATAGTAAATTTATACTATCACAAGTGACATGCAAGAGCACCGTCATGAGTGATCGCGATTCTCAAAAATCCGAAATCCTCTCATTAGTTTGAGTCAGTCCTTCTGGGCGACTGATACATGAGAGGGAGAATGTGGAGGAGGCGCAACCTCCGTGGGACATGGCTGTTATAATCATTGTCCGTTCATTCTATCCCTTCCTCTCCTCTAGAAGACAATGGGAAACCACTAGAGTTACTTCATTATGGCAGACGGTAAAATGTTCGTCAAATAGTGAAGAGGCAACGCTTGATATTCAAGTACGCCACCTTTATGAAGACAGATGGATATTAACTGAAGGTCTAACTAAGCCTTAAGCGTATACGCTGTAGTACCGTTTGATAACACTGATATACATATGCCATATATTCTTGACGTACCACCATCTGATGCGCTATATGTTTATTGTTGCAAACACTTCACTTTCTCCGTGTTTCATTTGATTTTCGCAATTAGCATATGTGAATAAAACTATCATTTTGATTGACGATATAGGCCTGCGTACATTTATTTCTTTCGCGTAAAATTACATGCGATACGTTTCATGCGCGAATGAACAGCTACTTACATTTTTAGACGTCAAAATTGCAACTGTTATTTTTAAACGACGGTCAGTGTAACTGTTTTTTAAACTGCTTAAACAAAATACCGACGTGGTTACATTTCCGTTGAATCTTCACTGCTCCTATTACGTTTGATTAGTTAATTTGGTGAAATGTACCTATAGTAGGTGGAGAACCGTAAATTTTTCGCTCTCTCCCGCGTTACATACATAAGATAAATGGCCTGGCACTCTATCCGATGAAATATTGAATGGAAACTTAGGAAATGTTTTAACTCTTGCGCCAAAAATTTTGCACTGTTTTATCCAATCATTTATCAAAAAAAATAATAATTCAATTTGTCAAATGTCATCGTTAATGAAACCAACTGAATGCTAAACCTAAATGGGATTCTCGACGTTTGTCACCTGAACCAGCTGTTTAATTGTTTGGATAATTGGGTTAGATTCGGAGAGTTATTTGCCTACTTAGTCAACGTCTTGTCGTTATCGCGTGGAGATTTGGTTTGGGTTTTGATACATTACAATGTTGTTAAACGGATCTGGAAAATCGGCGAATTTTCCGAGTGGAATTTCCCTGTTGAATTTCGTACTAATCAAAGTTTCGCGTTGCTTTGTCAAAACACTCGGTGTGTTTGTGTGTGTGTGCAATGTAGATATAAAAGTTATATATAAACGAGTCTAAACCGACCGGCGAAGAAGCATTTTGTAGCTGAAATGGCGGTTCAAAGCCGTCCCTTTTTATTACGATCCGAAAGCTTTTTCTATTCAGAAGCGCGGCAGTCAGGGGTAGCCAAGCGATGGTTGACGTAAATTGCGCTTTTTTTTCTCCCCAATCCTGAATGTCATCGACAGTAAAATTCGCACACTTGGGTAGGTGCCTAAACTTAACTGGTTTTTGAAATGGATCGAACGGTGAGCCGTATTGTAGTCGGCAATATGTTCGCGCAGTATGAGACCTACCTTAAGCTTCGAAATTTGAAAAGGATAACAACACACCCCACAACTATGTTTCCGAATGTAAACCTTGATATTTGAAGCCTTGGATTCTAAAAGCGGCTATTTCGTGAAATTTCCTTAACTTGCCAAATAAACTTACTATTTTCTTTCGGCAAAATGACAAACATAAAACATTCCATAAAATGGGTGAAATGACTTCTTATGAAAGCGCACGTTTTACTTGCACTCTCCTATTATATAATTTACTCATACATGTACGTGAGAGTTGTTTTAATAATATGCATCTGTGTAGAACCGTGGTCGGGAACCTTTTTCGAGCTTAAAGCCAAATTAGGGAAAACCCTGCAAAATTGGTTAAGTTTGGTAGCCGCAACATATTATTTTCAGATAGTGT
The DNA here is from genome assembly GCA_022651745.1 of Parapsyche elsis. Classification (NCBI taxonomy): domain Eukaryota; kingdom Metazoa; phylum Arthropoda; class Insecta; order Trichoptera; family Hydropsychidae; genus Parapsyche; species Parapsyche elsis. The sequence continues at coordinate 16,176,051 of JAGVSN010000001.1, read as the reverse complement.
AATCAAAATGAAATAAAATGTTGCTCATTTGTGAAATGGATACCCGTATGATTTTTCTTAATGTCTGACAGTTTATTACTAAAAAGCATTATAAAGTTTAATCTGTAAAACGATCTTAAAGCTTTTTATAGCCATGAATTTATGGAAACAGGATTCATTTTGATTTTGTGTAAATTGTCTGTCAACGTTTTGTGTTTCACCCAAAACGTTGGGTGACAGCGAGAGCCGCAGGTTTTCATACAAAGAGCCGCATGCGGCTCTGAAGCCGCCGGTTCTCGACCGCTGGTCTAGAAACTAGAATGACTGCAAGTGTCGTTATGTTTACTTACCGATTGCTATGTATGTACATATTGACAATTATTTTCCAACTCGATTCGAGTCCTTGCACTTTTACATTCATTTTTTCCAATGAAGTTTCCTGTGAAATATGCCAATGGTTTCCCCGTTACTTTCTGAAAATAAAATAGGCAACTAGTGTGACATCTTCCTATTCTGATTCGACTGGAGTTAAAAATTTTCCAACAACTACGAAAATAGTCTGCCCATTTCTAAAAAGTCAAACTAATCTTTCGATCATATCAGAGATTACATCACGGTACTTCAACGATCCAATAACTCTGTTTCGGCTGTCCGCATTATTGCGGTCCTTGCGATCAATCAATCGGCGAGGATTAAAGGGATTTCTGTCATTTCTTGTGTACAACCCGTGTTTATTATCGGACAGTGATTGCGTCCGATGAAAACAAACCATGATCCACTTCACGCGTTATTGTTTCAGCCGTTTGCGATTCGAGAGCGTGGTTAACTCGCACAACGAAACAAGCGACTTGTCTCGCTTAACGGCCCGTTTTTACCATTCGGCATTCTTTGGCCTGCGTCCAAAGCCGACACGCGAGTTTTCCCTTTCGTATTGACCGGAATGCGGTACAAATCATTTTCCAACGCATCGAATTCCCCTATGCACATGTGTATTGTGTGTGATAGATTGATGTTGTTTTTCTATTCAATTTTTAACCCACTCGGTAAAAAGCCTGACCACTGATTGAATTTGATCAACGCGGGCGCGACCTCACTGATTATACCCGCACGACCCTGACGTTTGGCGAACTGTCTCGACCTGTTCGAAACGGACATTACTGTATCTCAAGTGTGCAAGTGTGCATGTCTGTCCGTCAGCCTTTGTCCATCGTGATTATCTGTCCTTTAATTTTCGATTCTATTGTGTGTCTATCGTTTAGTTCTCACCCTACTAGTTTTGTACTCAAATGCTGCGAAAATAAACTAAATTTTCCGCTCCGTCTTCAATGTATTATTGTTAGAAATCGACTATCAAAATATCATAAATTTCGATCGTTGTATAAATTCAAGTATGTTGTCACATTTTTGTTTGATTTATCAAAGTTTTGGGTAAAAACACTGGAGGCTAATTCTTTGTATACATTTTCACGCATAATACTATTCTCTTTTTTCTTCTTTCATCTCATTTTCATTACCGAATTTTTTTTCTCCTTTTGTATATCCGCTGTCACGCACGAAAAGCTGCCAACAAAGCCGAATCATATACACCAGGTGAATTTATACACAAATGTATACGGCCGTACATACATATGTACATAGAGTAGCGCATATCTTGGATAAGTTATTATTGCTCGTTATATCTTCCAGTTTACGATGATTGCTGTGAATAGTTGAATAAAAGAATCAGCGAATATTTTGCACGTTTTGATTTTGATTGCAAACGCAAGTGAATGCATGTTTGTGAAAATAATCCAATTTTCCCACAAAATTGCATGCACGTATTTATTTTATCGTGTATGGCTATTTTTTTTTTTTTTGTCAATTCGTGGTAAATCTGCAATTTTTAGAATCTAACGAATCCGTTTCAAAATTTGAATCTAAATTATATTAACCTTTTAAATGCATCTGTCCTCTTTATCTTAACACAGGTCAATAAACGACATTGATATCTTTCGACACACAATTATAGGCAACTTGACCGAACTTTTTATCGTTTTTATCTATGGCAGCGCTTCCAAAACTATTCTCGGCTACGATCTCTGATTTTGAAACTGAAATACTCTCATCCACCGTGAGAATTGGTTAAATTACCCTCGAAACTATACCACAAAGTATTACAAATAGATACTCAACATTATTCAACCGTTATTGCGATTGTTGTTGACTTTATGTCTTTATTTTTAAGGATGTAGGCAATTATTGGGAAACGCTAATATGAGATACCATTCACATTTCAACTACTGCTTGACAACTACATAGTACTTGTTAAGAGTAATCAAAGTTCAATGAACGTAATCTATTATATCTAAATAGATTAACGTTTAATACGATCGAAGTATTTTCATATTTCTTCGAACTAATTGTCTCCAAAAACTTCTTATAGTGATTCTCGACATTTAGAATTTAAAATTTTATTGAATCTTCAAGGTGCGTGGATTGAAAGTTAAATGACTAAACAAATTCATCGAAAACTAACTGTGTGATTACTGATTAGTGTTTAGCGAACTCGCTGCAAAAATATTTACGGGAAAAATATGACGACCTTCACCGTTAAAATTTTCAGCACTACCGAATTCGCAAACTCTCGTTAGATACACACACGGGTCATCGTACTTTTTGTATTTGTTTTTTTTTTGTCGAGTGTGCGTGCTTAAAATCATAATAATAACTACGAGTTTTTTGCTAAATTATGCTCGTCGGCGGTCAATCTCCTCCCTTTGGGTCATTTTGATGCGCTTTGTTTTTCAATGGTCATAGCCGCGGGCAAAGACCCGTCTTCGAATCAAAATAAGTGGAAAAAAAATCTATTTAACTCCCCTCCTCCCCCTGAGAATGAAAACGATTCCCTCGGTACCCCCCAGAGGGGTAAATAATAGGGTGAGGAAAATATGGTTTTTCACTTTGCGCACACAACGTTTCGGCCTCAATCCATACATTAAATTTTGTATTAAAATTTGTGTGTAAGTAAACCCGAGTTCATATTTTTACAATGTAAACCGTCGTAAATTTTTGTTTTTATAAATAATTTTTAAGATTTCGTCGAAAGTTTAATTTTCGTAAACGGCCGGGTTGAAAGAGGCACGTCAACAGCTCACCAATAGAGTTCTGTTCACGATTGTTTTTTAGTTCGAGAATAATCTCTCGGGAATTTCGAATCAATTCGCGCCTAGAAATACGGAAACTATCATCTCTTTTCATCACTCGTCCTAATAAAAAAAAAAAAAAAAAATAATAACAATACGATTAGCGCAGTACAGACCGGATGCTAGTTTTCAATCATCGCGTGGCTTGTAGAGTTGGTGCTTTATTGCGTGATTTCAACGCCTACGCTGCGCTATTTTACATTACGTGCAAGTACAACAATTCTGATATCATGTTCGTTGTCGAGATTTCGGCGGAAATGTGCATTTTCGTCAACATTTATATCTGAATTGACCATTATAGACGAGTTTTCGTTCATATATGTACACTTGAAATGGCACAACAAATTATTGTATTATTGTTTCATAAGCGAAACTTAAGAATCCACGATAACTTTCTTACATAAATCTTATCGGTTCATCGGTACCCATACGTTTTTATCGCAATCGCAATCTGAAAATCAGACATTATAATATGACCTATGATCAGACGTATTAGGATGCGTTTGTAGATAAATATATATATTTATGAATGGAGCGAAATTTCACGACACTATGACGTCATTTTAATTCTGAAAAGTGCTCTAATCCTTGACACAAACATATATATACATACATATATGCATACATAGTATTGTATAAGTGAGTTGTGCTCTTATATTAATTCAAAGGCAACAAGCGTCGATAGTTTGATTTTGCTCCAGATTTCAGAATTAGTTTTAGAATTAATTAGTAAATAATCACATCAGTTTTTCCTGCTAATACATGCTTCATGTTTATTGTATGCTCCTCTTTCTGCGTGTTAACACGCTTTGCCTCTGCGTATCTTAAGGCTGCCCTACACGCGCATGCTTGTTTCGAGGTTTGCGTATACAAACTTAATTTGTACAGCAAAACGGAGCGTGTCGTCATCATTTTCAGCCGTTCGCCATCCACTGCTGGATGAAGGCCTCTCCAATCCTCTTCCATTCCTGTCTGTCTCGAGAAATCTACATCCACTTGACTCGACACATTCTTTTCAATTTATCAGCCCATCGCATCGTTCACTCGGTCTACCTTGCTTTCTTTCACATCCTCGAATACCATTCCAGTATTTCTCGCGTCCATCTGCCATCCATTATTCTCGCTGTGTCCAGCCCATTGCCACTTTTTCACACGTTCCGCTATGTTTGCCACTTTGGTCACGCTTCTTTCCCATGTATTCCTCTGACGATCTCGTCTTGTTACACCAAGCATACATCTTTCCACGCTTCTCTGTGTGCACTGGATCTTAAAAAACTTGATGCTGAATTCAAAAATGTGCGCAAACTTGACACAAACAGGTTTGCGCAGCCAAGCAAGCACGTGCAGGGCAGCCTTTATGATGTTATGCGTTCGGTGGATGCGCTCGCCGAACATTCACCTCGTCTACATTGGTTAAGCTTTGTTTTCATTTGTACGGCCAAATTTCCTCGCAGTTTTCCGAACGACCGTCCACACGATTAGACATTAGTCGAGCGAGCGCGCGCATCGTCTGAACCCGGCCTTAGAGACGAGCGCGTATCTTCTCAATTCAATGTCACGTTCCGCTTTCTTTCTTCCAAGTGCTATGTACGGGTGCATTTTCCTAATTTCCAATGTGTTTCATACGTGAGCTTACACTGTTTTTGATATTGTTTCAGGATGTTCTTCGACCTGCGCCGCTCCACGCCCCGGATCTACTCGGTCCGTCGAAGAAGATAATGATAACGCGTCGTTTGAACTGTGATCTTTTTCTACGTTGTTGGATTTTCGCATGAAACGATCGATTAATTAATTGTGCATAGTAAATGATTTGAGTGATAAATAATAATTAAAACGTAGGCTGTGTGGCCGCCTGTGGTATTGTTATAGTGATGTTCGTGCTGGGTTTGTTGTAGTGCCCCCCCCCCCGTCCTCGTACTAGAAAATAACGCTTGAACAGTAAAAAAGAAGGTGGTGGTGTGATGATCCGACACCCCACGACATGGCATTCATGATGATGAAGAAGAAGCGGTACAAGTTCAATGTGGATTGCTGCGTCGAAGAGTTGATCGACGTGCCCTTCGTGGCAGGCGTGCTCTTCGCCAAGGTGCGACTCCTCGAAGGTGGCAACTTTCAAGAATACAGCGCCAGGTAATCATCATCATCATATTATTAATTGTTTAGGTTCATTAATTGCTTGGGTTGGCACAAAACGCTGAAAGAATCGTTTCATGAACATATTAATCACGTACCAACAGAGAATCAGTGTGTCCACACGTGAAAAACATATTTTTTGATACAGAACGTCCATCAAACACATACATAGTTTGGAAAGCTTCTAATATGTTGACACCTGTTGTCTCGGTGTATCCCAGCCTTAAAGTCAAATGTCAATTTTTTAACTTTGTTGTACATTTTTCAACTAATCATTGGCCGCTTTGTGCCAGCAACCTATTTTTCACGTGTGACCGTATCGTTTTTTTCGTGTCGGTGCGTGTTACATGTTATTGGAACTGTTCTTAAGGCGTGTTGACACTGTTCGCCTTCGTCTATCCCAGATTTTACACAGACGCACAACACGCCTATACAATAAACACCTTTTCTCGATTTTAACTATGTGTACTCCTGGGTGTATAACTCTAAAAATATACCACAAAAGCGGTCTTTCGATTTACGCAGTAGGTAAATATGTAGATTCCACGAAAACCCGCTCGAATCGGACAGGGTCTTGAGCGTAAACATTTTTTTCTAATACGCAATCCATATTCCTTGAAAAAGAATTTCCATTTCGAAATAAGTTATACTCTTATGTTATGAGTTTGAACTGTACACTGCGAACTCTGCGGCACCGCTATAAAATACACTCAGATCATAATTAATTATGTATGTTGACGCATTTGGAATATATTATAGACTTTGCCTATATAAATTCCAAGCTCAAAATTGTTCCGTGACCGAAAAAAGGTCGGAAAATACCACTACAATAGTAATTTTCAAACTATTGTATAGCGCATAATGTGAGTGGTGTAATATTGACGTCACGAGTGGGAAAACTTTCAGAAAATCATTACGAAAAAATTTACACGACTTTCGTGAACACAAAAACATAAAAATCATCATCGATAATGCCGAAAGCTAGACGTGTATATTATTTATTGTATGTACATTGTCGATTCGTTGTAATGTTCGCTTTTCTTCTAATCGACACAATCGATCACACGTTAGATACACTCAACATATGTACATACACTCGGACAGTTGTGACGCACTTCGATGAAACCTTTCAGTTCGCATAATGAATATAACCCGGATCGTAATAATGCATTAATGAGTTTTCCAGCGGTGGAAAAAATCCGATCGCGATATCGCTTTTCACGGGGGAAAACTCTGTAACGGAGTGTGACGTCGTTAAGCTGCAAAAGTCGCCATATCGGTCATTCTAAATAATTTATGTACATAGTTAGAACGCTAGCAAATAATACAAGTTTCATTTTTTGCCTGAGCGAATTCAAAAACGCGTGTTCCATATTTAAATTGAAAATTTCAGAACGGATGAAAAGCATTTTCGCGTTTTCCTTTACGCGTCGTGAAACTCGTACGTTTGAAATGTTTTTGCGGTGCAAAGTACATGCAATACATATATGTATATGTACATGAGGATATGTGTACCGCTTCGTTTTTACAATTATTATAATTTCAGGGGTATTATTACATACATACATATGTCACATAGTTGATTATGGATATATAGTTTTTTTTTATGTCTGCGTTGCATCCGGTTTCAAAGGGGGAAGATAAAAGTAGCTGACGGTTTCCTAATCGAATTCCGTACAATTTACTTTCCATAACGCTAGATTTCCTTTCATCTTACAAGAGTACACTTTAGTGCTGAAAGCGTTAAGTGGCTCCTGAAAATAAAGTGAAACCGGCCCATTAACATTTATGCACTAATAACAATAAAGGCATTTCAAATGGTAACCCCGAAAGCACGATCGTTTTGTTTCAGCTAGAACTTTTCATTACGATTGCAAACGATAGCGGTTGCAAATTACAGTCATTAATTTGTTCGAGATCGATAACGTCACCGCATAGATGGCTCGCGAATAAAATTACACGTGTTCTCAAAAGGGTTAATCCCCGTCAAATCCTACAGTGGTACTAAAGTTTTCCATCTCTTGGAGATTATATGTATGTATGTATGTTGTATCTTGTATGTACATATTTGTTACGAGGTAATCCAAGCCCCAGGCGCTCGAATACCTTGAGCCGGTCCTGATCTCATCACCCCGCCGATTTATGGTTTTACTATTTCGTATATTATACGAGTATGTATTTATGTCTCAATTTATGTATGCATGTGTTGGATATAATGCTCGGGATTTCTTTTTCGTAGAGCTACATACATACATATGTATATGCATATACCTATATAACTCGTCTGTCAATCTTTACATGTGTATGTTATGTACCTACATATGTGTGCTGATAAATATATTATCGGTCATTGTTGATGTCTTGGCCGTTGGGGTCCTCGCCTCTGGGAGTGACGGTCGCTATAGTAACCGAATGCCAAACGATAAAGTACACATTCTAAACGAAATTCAATTTGGCACGTTTGATTGAATGTTAACCACGGCGAGAGAAGTTGCGCGATGAAAATGCAAATCAGGGCATTGTCGGCGACAAGCGTCTAGTTGAATTTTGCATAACTTAAGATTTTATTATTGTCTGGTCGGCTTTTTTTTTTCATTTATTTTATACTAGCTTTAGTTGCGTGACGTTGTCCGCGCGAAAATGCCGTTTTTCTGCTTCAATTGGCGATATGTACTCAATTTGTATGGTTGTTACCTAAAAGATAATTGTCCCATCGCTTCGAAGTAACCTGTAAGACTCGCAGGATCGTAAGTATGTAACACCTCTATAAAGTTTGATCTCAATTATTCGATAACGATATGGTAATGTATACGGAACAGACAGACTGCCAAAAATTCAATTATATATATGCATATACTATATGTATACTAAGATGGAGTGCTTTTGGAAGAATTAACGTAGTTTTTAAATCCAACATTCCGCTATGCTTAAAAAAAGAAGGCATACGACCAATGTGTACTGCCAGTTATCACGGATGGATGTGAAACGTGGATGCTAAATTCAAGAATGCTACGTAAGATCCAGTGCACACAGAGAAGCATGGAAAGATGTATGCTTGGTATATGATCGTAAGAGGAATACATTGGTAAGAAATGGCAGATATAGCAGAACGAGTGAAAAAGTTGAAGTGGCAATGGGCTGGACACAGCGAGAAGAATGGATGGCAGATGAACGCGAGAAATACTGGAATGGTATCCGAGAGGATGTGAAAGAAAGCAAAGTAGACCGAGCGGAAGATGGGCTGATGCATTGAGAAGAATGTATGGAGTCAAGTGGATGCAGATTACTCAAGACGGACAGGAATGGAAGAGGATTGGAGAGGCCTTCATCCAACAGTGTATGGTGAACGGCTGAAAATGATGATGATGATGATATGTATACAAACATACATATTTGGCCGATTTAACTTTTCTCACCATTCATTTTAAAATACCTATACTTACACTCGCGTGAAAGGAAAACTGTAGGAAGTGCAAAATAAGAAAAGGACAAGGCATGTACGTACATATGTATATAGAAAGTGGTACTGGCACGCTGTGCGTATTGATTGACAAATCGTTGACAGCACGCTCCAATACGATAGAGAGAAAAGTGAAAATGATTCCTTACTTGTAAACAGAGATGGTTCATTTATGGTGTATATATGTACATATGTACGTGTATGTTGATGAAAAATTCCACATCAAATGTGAAAAATGCTACAAACATTCCCAAGTAAAAACTCCTTTCTCTCCTTTCCGTAGATTTTTCAGTACAATATTATAACACTGCACCATTTGACATTATAAAACATTCACACGCTACTTTTATATGAACATATTTGCGGTGCGATGGGCGTTGACCAGCCCTGGAATGACCCAGTTTTATTCCGCCGGGACACTGCGATTGGTGTGTGCCCTGCAAAGAACGATAGATAGAAAATAAGTCTCTGTGGATCGAGTAGAATTTTCAAAATTGTCTTTTTGCCCTCGAAAATCATTATGAATGCACTTTGCGAGAGCTATTAAAAAATTAACTAGCTTGTTAAAATTCAGATAAGGCAAACACGGGCACTGTTCGAGAATCTGCGCTCATATTAATTTCACGGTTGGAAGGTTTTTACTCTCGCGTAGCATTCATTATTAGACACACATTGTAAACAATTGTCGCCGAGTGTGATAACACTGATAACAGAATATAATATAAATGGAAAACCTTTATTATTTCCATAATATTGTTATATGTATGTGTTATATTGTAAGCTTTGTTTATTTTGCTCAGTATTCAACTTCATAATGCATGTACACTTTTCCACGAGCTAACTCTTACGTACGTCACTCATTTTCACTGTAAAGGACCCCCATTCAGGTTGCGTTCTTTTCTACTGTACTTAGTTCGATACGATTTTTCCAACAGTAAAATAAATCGTTAAGATTTTCGATCTGTGTCGTGTCGTTGTCGTACCCCACACACAACTTACAAATTTTTACTCCGCTTCGATTTCCCATAAATCTGAAACAATTTTTAAATAAACCACAGTTTTATTTATCGTTGTACATACTTAGAATTGTTGTATGTATTTTTAACCGCGATACATTCCTCACAGATCGCAACATAAACAGTACATTTATCAACACTCGTAACGATTTCAGCTTCCATCGAAAAAGTAAATCGTATGAAAGTTAGACGGTGTCCGACTTGTCCAATATCGCCGATTGGATTATATTTTGCACACACACATGTAACGGTTTTACTTCCGAATCGCTATTCGGAATAGGAATCGTTTGAAAAACAAAACCCTTAAGGCCCTCACAAACCTGAGCGGTATAGCTACGTCAAACTGACTATCTCCTCTATCTATATCGTCGTCCCATTCGCACCGATATATCTAATTCGCATCGGTGCGAATCAACGACGATAGAGGGCGTCAACTTGACGCAGCGATACCGCTCAGGTTTGTGAGGGCCTTTAACGTTAATAAAAATCAATGCGGCTAATTGCATATGTAATATGCAATTATGCAAAAGCTAATTGCTCTTTTTTATTGCTTGTAGGTAAAAATATGCAAAAAAAATAAAGTTATAATGAAAAAATAAAGTTCTGTAACTATTGGGCCACCGTTAGTATAGATATATTGCTGCTTTTGTTCCGAGTTGGTAACTAGGGAAGTTTCAATGACCATTAATCTGTATTTGGATTCGAATTTCGAAACGAAACTTCCCTCGGATGTAATGCTTATAGCTTATAACAAATGTTGGAAGCCAATCTTTCCGATCTTTTGTTAGTTACAAGTATTTCGGGATGATTCCACCACATTCCTAATGAGTTTTCCGAACCCGGTGTGTGAGTTTCCATGCTTCGCTAAAATTATACTTGCCTTCCATTTATATTGTTGCACGTGCACAATGTTGGCCTTTGTCCTGATTGCAGGAGAATATACGTCAATACTTGGCATAGCACTATTTATGCAAACCCATGATTCACCGCGCGAAACTGGAAAATCGTTCATAAAATGCGATTGTTTTTCAATGAACGATCGTCTTTGTTGTTGTTTCATCGTTTTGATGAAATGAAACTGTTTCAACGCGTTGGCGGGGCCCGTTGATCAAATCAGTTTATAAATATTCGAGGTGCTAAAGAGGCGTGCTTATTTTATCTGGTCGAAAGTGATCGTTTCGTTGAGATAACACGTATAACCGTCAATAATTCGTTATTGAATCTTGTAATATTTCATAATGAAGTGTTTTGATTTTCACCGAACGGACCCAATTCATTACATAAATCTGACGAATATATTCTAAAATCATAATTATTATTGTGTATACATATTTGATAGCATGTTCTTATCGCGAGGTATGCTAGGAGATTCGACTGTAAACCTTATTTTGTTGTTATTCCCATGTTTTTACGTCACGAATATACAATGTACATTTATATTGATAATTCGTTTCGTTAGAAAATACCTCATTTTGCAATTATTTCGTGGAATGGATTCGAAATGTGAAATTCTGGAAAAAATTTAATTGATAATGGCTGATGTCTTGTCATCGGACTAATTGCTCTGAAAACACATTTTCACACATCAACGGGGCTTATCAAAACATATATTTATGTATCTATGTATGTATGGACCTATTATATTTATATAAAATTAGCCGGTTTGCCCGTTACATTTGACGGTGGAATCTAACCCCACCCCCCCAACCCTGCGCACCGGTTTGCACAATAACAGTACGGCCCATAGCCCGTTCGACAGTTGGTGAAATTATTGTACAGTGTATCGTCGATTGAATGAGGGTATGGCCATAAAATCACGTTGTCGACTCTAACCAGCTTTGACAGTTAGCGGCTCGTTGCCAGCAAGGATCCAAGGAGGCAGGCAGACGCTTACGCTAATATTTATATAAAATTTAATACTTATCTGTCTTATCTGCAGTGCTATGTACTTCCTAAGATCCTGCCAATCCTATATGGAAATTTTGCTTTCCGTTAGTTGCTATATGAAGTCTTATCTATATAGTTGATTTCTAAATGATAGTTTGATATGATTCACACCACATATGAGTCCTGAGGTGTTCAAGTCATTAGCAATTATTCCCCCTTATATATTCTTTTATCGATCGTTTGAAAACCCCTGTGACGAATCGCATCGTTGGCCATTCAACTCTTTAATTCCCGGTTTAGTGGATATTTTATTCACAAAGAGGTGACATCATCATAAATAGCGGTCGCTAAAAACTCGAATTGTTCGCGATCGCTCCGAATGCAAAATGATATAATCGTGCACGAGCACTTTTCGAGTCAGTTCTAGTTTTTCGCCTTCGCATTTAACGACACCACCAACGCCAAACAACAAATGCAACACAATACTTATTGTTTCGTAGGCACTCGGGTATAAAAAATCAACAGCAAACGTGTGACCTTTGGAAAAAAAAACTCGTTTTTTTTATCTAAAAATGTCACTACTGTAACACACTAACTGGGTAATATTTCTGTTTGTTTTAATTTTAACGAAAATTTTTGCCAAAAGTTTTCCCATCGACTGCGACTATGAACTGAACACTTTCTCTGCAATTGCAGCAAAATAATGTTCACTCTTGTTTTCGCATACAAAATTCGCTTCGGTAGATTTCTAAAAGAGCGCGAAATTCGACACGTTCAGCTAAAGTAATGCTTATTTTACAAGCAGTGGAATTTTACACTAGTTTACTATTTTTCGATGCCTAGTGCACAGAAAAATGGGCACACGAAAATATCGAACTCGGAATAAAAGCGCACAGGGAAAAATGCCTACATTGGAAAAAAGCGCACATAGAAAATTACTCTAATCTTTTCCTGTGTTTTTCAGCTTTAAAAATTTGAAATTAGTGTAGTAATTAATTTTTTGTAGTATGTACTTTATTTTCTTCGCAAACATAATGAAAATATATTTTTTCTCACTCTACATATATTAAAAATTTATTAATAATATAAAAAATAATAAATTTTCTTTAATATATGTATGTATGTATGTATGTATGTATGTACATACATACATACATACATATCGTTATTCCGGAAGAAAAACAAAAGTCAAAAAAACGATTTTTGAGTTATCGATTTCATACACTCAAAAAATTAATCTTTTCGCTAGAAAACTGTCATTTGTCTAGTTCAAGTTACGATTGACAAGAGTGGCAAATAGTGTCGTTTTTTTTTTGCTGGGAAGTGTTCACTACGTCATCAATAAGAACGACATAACTCAGTTGTGTTACATCTTTGCACTTTTTGACTTTTTTTTCTTCCGGACTAACGATATGTAACATACATATGTACAGTAAAAATATTTTTTCATTATGTTTGCGGAGAAAATAAAAATAAAGTACTACAAAAAATATTTTACTACATTAGAAATATTCATATAATATTTCGTGTGCACATTTTTCTATGTGCGCTTTTTTCCGTGTCCGCTATTTTCGTGTGCGGTTTTTTCGTGTTCGATTTAATCCGAGCACCGCAGTATGTATGTATGTATGTATATAACTAGCTACCTAGGACAATTGGTGAACATGAGTGGATGTAAAAGAAGAATGAAACTAGGATAGAGCGCTTTTGGAAGAATGAACATAGTTTTAAATCCGACATCCCGTTATGGATGTGAAACGTGGATGCCAAATTCAAGAAAGTTGCGTAAGATTCAGTGTACACAGAAGCATGGAAAAATGCTTGATATAACAAGAAATCGTAAGAGGAATACATGGGTAAGAAGTATGACAGATATAGCAGAACGAGTGAAAAGTTTGAAGTGGCAATGGGCTGGACGCATAGAGAAGAATGGATAGAAGAAATACTTGAATGGTATTCGAAAGAATGACCAATCGGACGATGGGCTGATGAATTGAGAATAATGTGTGGAGTCAAGTGGATGCAGATTGCTCAAGACAGCCAGGAATGGAAGAGGATTGGAGATGCCTTCATTCAGCAGTGGATGGTAAACGGCTGAAAATTGATGATGATATAACTAGGTGTAACCACCCGGCGTTGTCCGAGTGCATTTTGAACTGCAAAAACTGAATAAATGCGATAAACTTGCCATATCTTAGAAACAGTTTACATTAACACCTCGAATTTGAATTTTCTCCCCATCTAATCTTAATTATACATTCAGTTACATAGTTCAAACGTTAAAGTTTTATTTTGACGTTATCTTCGCTCGAGTTGAATCTCATTGTCTTAAAATGCATTTACTGCATTAATCGAGCGAGATTAATACCCCCCTTCGACCTTGTACTCTGGGCAGCATCATCAGTTCAAAGTCCTTCCTAGGTCAGTCAAGATCAAGTTTACAGCATACGTACCTGTTATTACGACGGGCGATTAAGTTCGCCGCGAAGAATACGAGCGTAGTCGATGTTTGATTTCTAAACGTGACTTTTTCAATCTGTTTACACAGTTTCAAAATTAAAGTTTCGTTGGGTCAGTATCGTGCTCGATGATCAAGCGCGTCCTACGCTCGTCTGCAAGAGGTCGTATAAATTTCAATACATCAATCACGAACCCACTCCAAAATACCCTCTTGAACTCTACAAGGGTATTTAGGGTGGTGCGATAGCAGCGAGATTTACCACATTAGATACGATCGATGTGTGCAAAAGTACCTATATATCGAGCTGATTAGCTGCTATAATATCGACGGTGACCTGGCGAAATCGGAAAACGCTAACGATCATTGTAATTTTACAGTTAATATTTTACCGGGCATTGTTGTTTCGGCAAAAATTATTCTTCGCATTTTCACGCCCGCCTCGATCGATACTGCCTCCCCTTTGTTGGGGAGATATATGCGAATTTAAAGAGGTGTTTGAATGATGCTATTCGTACCATCTGAAATGTTAGGCCGTTAAAATCAAAATCCCATCAACGCCTATCGAGATTGTACGTCTGTAACGCCTTTGCTGCTAAAAAATTTTCAAACTGCAAATTCAACCTATGTACATACGTTATATAAGAGATGTAGTATTAATTAAAAATTACCCGTCATATAACGGTAGTTTGGCGCTGGTTTGTACAATAACAGTACATCCCATAGCCCGCTTGACAGTACAATTGTATAGTGTACCGTTGGTTGTTTGGGTGTATGGCCATAAAATCGCGTTGTCAGATAGCGGTTTGTTTGCCGACACACCGCTAAAAAGTTTTTGTTCGTTATGTTGACAATGCTAGCGGGACCGCAGCAATCCAGACAGGCAGAGCTAACGCTAACGTATACATAATATCTATAGTAATTTCGATCGATTTTCAGAGCGGTCGAACGGGGGCCCCCAATCGAACAATGTAGGCCGTGTCTTTCGATTACAATCTAGCCTTTTGTTATCGTGTACGTTCATTATGTTTTGTGTTTGATCAAAGTCTATATTTGCATATTAATCGACGTAAATTAAACGTTCACCCTTTTGAAACAATAATATTCTGCTATTTGTTTACACACTCTCGCTCGACAAAATCGTTTGGCATTCATTGTGTATCTTTTGCGAATTCTCGAATTTTCCGAATTGCTCACATGCGGTTTTTTGAAGCTCGCCTACGGACTGGTATACATATATATGTACATACATATGTACATAGCGGTAGAAACTCTTCAATTATTCATATGGTATTCATTGCGATTACGTACGTATTGCGAACGTTGAAAATAATTTGGCACCGCGAACGCTTCCTACGCTTGTGTCCCTAAAATTTTATAAATACTTTTGGCAATCGAAGGGTCAACCGCGAATTTAGCCGTGTTTATTATTGTTTATCTTTTGCGGCTCGCAATGTTGTGTTGCATAATCGCGGGTCACTGTTTCTCGTCGTTTTAGCATTAAAACTGTCACAACTTACTGTTTTGCGGTCGAAATGTTAATTAATAACCACACAGTCACATACACGTTGACTCTTTATAAGCAACGATCTTAGTCTTTTAAATCATAAAATGACCACATGTATGTATGTACATATGTATTGTTAACATTTTTATCGATGACATGGGCCGACACAATATAACATCATGTATTGCAAATAGTATGTGATTTTCGCACTCGGATCATACTAATGATTCATTCAGAATAATGGAATCACCTCAGATTTTTTTAGGATCACGAGCGAACTGTAGTGACGTCATCGTTTTAGTACAATCTCGTGATTTCACGCGTTTGAAGTGCTATCTTGCTTATAAATAAAAGTCAACGTCTGTTTATTTTTAGTTTCGCATTTAATTCTATTATTTATCTACATATGTATATCAAATACTGAAATTGTTTCAACGCCTATTGTATTTGTGAAAATTAAGTCAAATGTGGAGAAAGTCGCGTGTTGACTTAGCCAGTTTTTACTTTACTTTAGACACGTTTTTTCACATTTAATAATGCATTGCAACGACTTTTCGCGTGATGCATTCGCGTGCAATCGACACACGTGATTACTTAGCGCCGTTGGAAAATGTATCAATCGTCCATTTAATTTTATGGAACGCTATTTCAAACCAATTATAAATACTAGAGCCAATGCTTCCCAAACTTCTTAGTATCGCGACCTACTTTTTAGAACCACAAAATTTCGCAACCTTTAACATTAATGAACATGGGGGGTGGGGTATTTATTCATTTTTGTATAATTTCTAATTAGCGAAAACAAGCAGCTAGGATAAACCTTGTATTTTGTACATCCGTGGACTCGTCCAGTTGCAATGAGAAAAACTTACTCGCACGAACTCTTTGGATCAGCTCATTTTCTGCCCATTGGGACATTTCATCGATTCTGCGTGCAACCGAGTTATTTGAAAACGAAATCGTTTCTTCTTTCTTGCCCTTACCACCAAACATAATTCATGTTTTTTTGCCAACTGTTTGCTTTATTTACCAGCTTGCGCGATTCGCAAACTAATCAAGTACGAGGCGTGGAAAGATTTTCCGTTAATACTGGTGTAATGCGAAAGCTTCGTTTTCGACGACAAGCTGTTCAAGTTTTCTTTCAAAAAATTCTAGTGGCTTGTTTTTAAAATCCGGATGTTCGTCCCAATATGCCGACGCAATTTGTTCGGTCGCATGCTTTCGTTTGCGAGTACATCGCAGCAAATAGCGCACTGTGGCCGTGGATCTTCTTCGTTCTTAATCTATGAAAATTCGCATTTCAAAAGCTCTTCACGACCCACCAAAAAGCACAGCTTGGAAACCTCTACTAGACAATTACAGAGAGCGTAGTGGTAAATGCCAGGACTAGATCAGTTCACAATTGACGATGTCAGAACTACATATGTATGTATATCGTCAATTGTGAACTGTTATAACATATTTTGTTTTGACTAAAAATCGTTTAATATACCGCGAGTCAACTAATTGGATTATACGCTTCCTACATATATACATAAATGAAATTCAGGGCTTGTATCTTTGACTCCGACGAATCTATATAATCGTAGACGATCACTTTCCTACCAGTCTGGTTTAGTGATTCACGCACTCTTGCATAGCCACTTTACCAATTTCACCATCTTGATTTATACGTATGTCCACATGAGTGCGTCTGTCTGCTAAAGCACTCTTCTTGTTTCAATTTGTAATTACCAATTACTATCTAACGCAATTCAATAACTGAAGCATCAATTTAATTCCCACGCCACTGATAAACGCTCTATATCTACACATTTCGATCTTATCGTTTGATATTTTATTTTTAATTCGAATAATGCGTGTAACCGCAGGTATGGGAAACCCTGAGGTAAATTTTCATGGCCCTATTTCCGATTCCTTGGCCGCAAATCCGGAATTTCAGTCACAGCAAATCCTGTATGTATCTGTCTGGTATACATAAATAGGAGACAGACATTTTCTATGTTCCGGGTGTAATTTTGAGTCGTTTTAATTGGCGTAACGGTGTCACACTTTGATCCAAATCAGTATCTGACTTTGTCAGTTATTCGCGTTAGATAATAATCGTATCTTATGAAAATAAATTAAGAATAACGATTGTCCAATCGCAAAGACTGCGTGCGAATTGACGATTGGCAGATTATATTTTTCATTCAAAGCATTGACTATAATACTATATTATAATTCGATTCAAAATGCGTACGCATAGTGGGACCAATGAAATGCACAATTCTGATGTAACTTGTATGTCAAGGTTTTGTTGCTATTATCGAATTTCGCCACGTATGTTTACACGTGCTTTCTCTGTCTGTCTGGCTGTACATATGTGTTTCTCTCTACTGCTATTATCTATACGAAACATTTGCTCAATTCAACTCACGAAAACTTGCCTAAACCTTATCGCAACAGCAGCACAATGTTGCGAATGCGTATTGTGTTGCTAAAACAATCATACTGAATTTGAATACCGCGTATTCAGTCATTGTGTTCGCTTTGGAACTACATTTTAATTGTAACTGTAATTGCTTTTCATTTTCTATGAATTTTCTCCATGATTGAGAACATGACAACCCTAAGCCAAGTTTCATTTTACATAATGACGTAATAACTAGTTTAAAGTATAATTAGAAGACAAGATAAATATTTGGTTAATGTACATACATGCATATGTTGCAACATCTACGAATTTTGATTTAATGGAGATAAAAATAAAATCTTCAGACAGTTTAAGATTGGTCAAAGAATCAATGTCGGAATCAACCATAAATAATTGGGACCACTTTTTTTTGTATCATTATCCAGTTTTTTGTTCGATAGTGTTTTTATGCATGTACCTATACAATGTATCTCTATATATTTTTAGAGGCATCACAAAATGTTACTGATGCATGCGGTACATATAGCAGAGTTTGATTACAGATCTAAGGCTCGATTTGAATTGTGACAATGGTACATGAATTTTCGGCATATTTATTGGAAGCAATCCAATCCAATGCAACTAACCTGGTTAAGCTATCTCAATTGAGACTCGAATCTCCTTGGTTCTTGAACGAAATTACTGTGATCACCTTGGGTTCTACATAATATGTTTCACATTTTTAACGTGTCAACCATAGTCTCGGGTAAAATCGCGACATATTAAACGTTATCAATTTTATTTAAACGTGATTTCATTTTAAGTGGCACTTGTCTCTCGATTGATGAGAAACAATTCGACAATATTCAATTTGCTACACGTACATAAGTTCGATAATCGATTTTTTCGCCCTTTACTACTAAATGTTTGTTTGGTGGACTACGCTTTTAAAATACATCAATAAATATGTATCTATGCACAATATCAATAGAGAAGAAAGCGAATACTTACATATAAAGTGTCGTCTATGATTTATTCATCGAACATTCGTTCCTCGTAGAATAAAAAGGACAGGAAACGTGTCCTACTCGAATCGCGTAATCTGGCGTTTCCTCTATTACTTCCTCTTCCTGTCCTTTCTACGACGACGAGTTTCTTCGACCCTTCTGCGTGCGAGATTCTAATAAAATCGCATTATCGTTCTACGAATCTTTCATAAACCAAAACCCAATCGAATCGGATTTCCGAATTTCGCCGCTTTGTCCGAATATTTATCGAACTCCGACCATATAAATTCCATCGTAACGTCCGAATGAGTACTTTCGATTGCCATTATCACAGGATTCGTATGGAGTTACAAATTGCCAATCATTATGCTTCATACACAATTCATGCTTTTAAAGTCGTTATCACACAAAACGTCCACAGTTGGATTCAACCGGTACGTTGTTTGCACGATGACAAATCCGCTGTAAATGTGACATTGAACATTTGTGCATCGTTTGTTGAAAAGCAGCTGTTTTTTTTTTTTGCCATTTCAACGACATGACACTCGCGTTATCGGATTCTGGTGTTCAATATTTTGGACACGTGTTTCAAAGCTGTCAACAAACCATATGCGTAAATATTTTGATCTAAGCAAAGAGCCTGTCCTATTTTTTTTTTTGGTGCGTTACTTTTTCATTATTGTCCTAGCGAGTTTGTAGTTTCAATTACTCTCAATTCCGCTAATTGCTCGGCCATATGTCGCAATGTGGCGATTCGTTCAAAAGTTCGATTTATTTCGACTGCAAAAATTTGGGATGATAATTTATTTATGTCAAATATTTTACACTCAAGCTGTAACAAATATTGTGACAATGGGATCTTGTCACCTCGTGTCTTCTGGTTGTATAATTTTAATGTCAATATACAAGTTATACCCATGCTTAAAAAATAAGTTATACGTCCAATGCGTAATGCCAGCTATGACGTATGGATGTTAAATTAATAACGAATAAGGAAAATTCAAAGTGAAATAAAGTACATACTACGCATGTACATACATACAAGGTACTTATATACATATGTATTAGAAACGCTGAATTCAATGTTGCGCTGAAGAATGGAAAGACGTATGCTCGGTATATCAAGAAGAGATTGTAAGAGGAATACATGGGTAAGAAGCATGACTAAAGTGGCAGATATGTATGTATAGCGGAACGTGTGAATAAGTTGAAGTGGCAGTGGGCTGGTCACATAGCGAAGAAGAATGGATGGCAGTTGGACGCGATAAATACTTGAATGGTATCCGAGAGGATGTGAAAGAAAGCTAGGAAGACCAAGCGGACGATGAGCTGACGAATTAAGAATAATCTGTGGAGTCAAGTGGATGCAGATTGTTCAAGACAGACAGGAATCGAAGAGGATTGGAAAGGCCTTCATACAATAGTGGATGGTGAACGGCTGAAAATGACGATGATGATGATGATGAAATTATTGTAATCGATATGATTATATTATAAGTAAAATATCACAATTTAGTCTCGTATCTCGGCAGTGGTCAATCTGAATCTTTCGCGCTTAACCTCCATTGACCAGGGCCGATTTAAGGACTATCGCTGACCTAATTGTTGACGTTGCATCATCATCAACGTGCTCCTTACATCATCGAAACTTGCTCGATGAAACTTCAATTACACAACACATTATTCGACATCGTGCCGTGCAATCACACCAAAAAATGCAAATCAATTTAGAGAAAAATGCATATTTTCATTCATTAGCTCTAACAGATCAACTGATTTGTTAATCGGCAATTTTAAGATTTCACACGTCGCGTTTCTCGGTGCATTTCGGGTGCAGATACAGGAGTAAAGGCCCACACCCACTTATGTGATTACACGACGTGGCGCCGTTGCTATGAATTGCAACGTGGGGTGGGGTGTTGCAAGTGTGTATCTACGCCACATAAAACCATAGAAATTCATGCGTTTAGGATTTCGTCGGAAGACGTGTGTGGCGTGGCGTGTGGCAAGTGTGTAGGAGCCTTAAGGCTCAAACAAACGTGCCACACCACATGTGACGCGAAGTGGAGTGTTGCATGTATGTTTCTACTCCATATAAAACTATAGAAATTCGTGCGTTTGGGATTTCGTCAAAATGGCGTAGCGTGTTTGAGCCTTTGATCATCGTACATTGTGTAGATAATTCGATGTACAGATTTGCAGAAAAATCTTTAAAATCTTAGAAACGGTGTACGACGAAAACTTTTCGCGATTCTGCTGAATCTTGTAGCGAAAGTTTTGCAAATATATCCTACATACATAACTATCGTTACTCTTTTATACAAATGTATAGATTTCTACCTTCCTTCGTTCCTTTTCAGCTGTCTTCTTTGTTCCTTGTTCCCCGTTTGCTTTCCTTGTTCCATTTACGCTACACTTTTCATACATTATTATGTTAATTTTAATTGCGTATTTGTACTACGCTCGGAATGTTTTTCCGGAGAGCAATTCCGGTTGCTTTATTGTGACACACTGTCACACGCCTGCGACAATAAATAAAATTAAGGGCACACGCACTTTCGTTTTCCGCATGCCCTTGGGTCAGCGAAATAATTCCTTTGAGACGTGTCCAGACCGCATAATTCCTCATCGACATCAGCTACAAACAAGGCATTCTCTCATCCCCACGTTTCCAAAGAACGTTTACATTAAACACGGATAGTAAATTGTACACGTGTATGCCTCGATATTAATCATGGTCTTCAAGAAATAGTATCGTCCATTGTGGCAATTTGTTCTGTGACGTCGCTGCAATAAATAGCAATGCGGTCCTTTCTAGATCATCAATCAGATTTTCCCCGACTCGATTCGAACGTCGTTATACGTACATATGTAGGTACATCTATAATAGTGCGAGAAACTCAGATATGGGTCGAGGTCTTTTCCGATATGTGTATCATAATAGTACATAGTTGACGCCTCTATGCTAAGTAGCACTTGTGTAGTATCAAAACTCGCATATAGTTTACATGCAAAACGCTTTTTTTTTTTTTGGCGGTTAATTCACACCCAACATACGTTTTCGGTATAAATTATGCGGCTTAAGTTTCCGTGTTTTATTGCATGCAAGTATCGCTATTTTTTGATATTCGCACGCTATAAAAGATTACGGGTAATAATGTGTAGAAATAAACGAGCAACGCCAAATTTTATTACTAGCTGTGCTATAATGCTCGTTTAATTTAAAACTATAATAAAATTGATAGATTCAAATCTTCGATACATTTCGTCCAATTCCGTTCGGTGAACGTACATATGTACATACATACATACATACATGCACTTATTCAATTTCCTATTGTATAGTCATGCTTTTAAATTACGGTGTGTGAAAAAATAGTAAGATGACGCGTCAATAATGTGAGATTTGTTTTACTCTATCGGCGTGCAGCGTTTGCACATCATTTGTATGAAATGTATACATTAGTGTGCAGTGCAGTTACCGAATGATAATACAACTTGCATGGTTTTCAGTGCGCGTTCAGACATTTTAACTATGCAGATGAAATAAAAATACACGGTTTTAAAACCGTCAGTATTTGATCTAATTTTAGATATTATTCGATAAAAGCCTGTACGTGCTCTATGTATATTTTTTACTGCGTTTCATACTCTAGATCAGGGGCTTTTAACCTTATGCGCTCATTTCCTCCCTTGGAAGTGAACACAATGTTCATTCCTCCCCCCCCCACCTAAAATCCTAAATTCATTTAACCATAATTGGTTCAGACATAATCAATAAATCATTTCTTTATTTTCAAAAAAAGTTAGGCCGTAGCAGGTGAAATTAAGTCCTTAAGTGTTTTTGTTTGCCAAATCTTGATAGGCAACTGTACAATATGAGAGCAAATTCATCGAGGTTTTGAATTGAGAATTCTTGGTTCAGCAGAGCTTTATTCCGTAAATTAATGAAGTCAATTGTTGTATGTCAGCATCATCCATGGAGTTCGAATTAAAACTGAAAGGATTTCGTACACACCCTTCATTTTTAAAATCAGGTTAAAAGTAGTCGTCAAAGGATTCCATTAGATTTTTCAAATCCCTTAAAATATTGCCTCGAATCCATTCTGGAAGCGTATCTAACGAATTATTACAATTTTCTTCGGGAAACACAAGGAAAACACCATAGGCTAAGTACTCCTGCTCTAGAGTGTCCGCAAACTAACTGAAAACCTATTTGGAACTGTGAAATGGTGAGTTTTAAAAAATACCAACTAATTGGATAAAGCCGAATCGAGGCTCAGTGCAGCGACCGGAAGTATGTACGTTTTTTTTTTTTTTTAAAAGCTAACGCGATTATCGCAAATAATTAAAAAGTGGTGCTACTAAAAGCCCCCAAGAACTTCTTATGCAAATTGCATACTAAACCAGTTAATGCTACCGACGCTACAGTTTCGAACGCGAATGTACCATTTTCACTTGACAACTTTCAATTAGAATACACCTAACAACCTGAGGAATAGCTTCTCTCAGTAATAAAATACTATTATTTTTTTTTTATCTTGCGTGACGTAGATTGCAGACTTGTAGAGACGACCTACCTTGAGTGCTTTTCGTACGTGTCGGCCGCAAATACACAGACATATGTACATAGTTTCGGTAAAAGCGGCACAAGCGGGCCAGACAAAAACGGATTAATTCCATAAATAGAGCAATTACCAAAATTCCATCTTCATCAGCTCCGCAGAGCACGAGGTTTTCTCGTTCCGTGGTGCGGAGTACGAATTTTCCCGGCTAGCTTGTATACTCATAGTTAGACCCCACAGCGAGAGTGTCGTTACATTAATAAATATAATTTAATCATAATAATAAAGCCAATGTGGAGAATTTCGATGAATTTGTAAGCTTCGTGTGTGCATATCTTTCGACGAAATAAATTTATCATAAGCTCGCGTGATGTGTGATCATCGATTGAACTTTTTCAACCGTGGACAAAAAAGCATGGGCGGTGTTTTAGTAAACAAACTATGCACAATTTACATATTATGCGTGTAATTTAAACGAAATACAAATTACACGCGTAATTAATTGGGTGCGGCAAATGACGCGCCACAAAAATCTCATCGAAAGTGAACGAAGAAAGTTATCGTTTGATTAATTTATTTTCATAATTTTATACGTTGGATTACAGTAAACCTAAATCCGAGTACACACAGAGATAACCGTACGTTGTTGCGCAAACAAATTTGACGGTCTTCGTTTGACAGACTTGTGCTCTCGCATATGCTTACCTCTAGGACGGAATTACTCGAGCGTATTTTCGGGAAATTTCACCACTATCATTGCGGAACACTATAGTTTTAATAACATTGATTTTATTCATACGAAATGTGCAATATCATGCGTAGGTATCTCTACCGTGTAGTTGTTGTAAAAAAACAATGAAGTAATCCAGTAAATGCGTATGTGGATCGATAGTTGCGCTACTTTCAACACTGTTGTGGCAATGAAACGACAGCTGATGGTATTTTGTACTTTTTTTTTTTAACAACTATAATGACGCGTTTATCAAATACGAAGACATGGGGAAGTCACGTGCAGCTGGTGAGTGTTGTTGACCACTAACATCTGTCCAGGTGGTCGAAGAAGCTGCTGCAACGACCTCCACAGTCAAATCCGCTTAACGTTAATTAGAACAAACAGGATTATTGGCGTCGCAACGGTCCAAACGTGTATGCATTTCAATACTGAAGAGCGTAATTGTGTTTTTATGTGTGCGTATACTCATTTTGCCTCTTTAATACCCTGTCCATTGACTGAGGTCACGCGTCGTGAATTGGCCAATTTGAATGACCAATCGATTCATTAGCAACTTTGCTACGACAAAGTCGTGTGTTGGCCGCATTGTCGAATTGCGCAATGGATGCGTTTTATGTCGAGTGGTTATCGTTCGAGATAAACGTCCTCGTAACTCGACTCTCGACCTTGTTTATATTATACATACGTATTAGCGTAAGCGTCTGCCTGCCTGGGTCGTTGCGGTAGTGCAGCGTTGCCGACGTAACTTGCGATGTGTTGGCGCGAGGCCGCTATCTATCAAAGCGGGTTCGATTTTATGGCCAACGGTACACTATAAAATTGTTTCACGCACTGTCGAACGGGCCAGGGGATGTACTGTTGATGTACAAACAAGCGCGCACGGGTGGGGTTTGGGGGTGAAGTTAAAATCCACTGTAATATGACGGGCAAATCGGCTAGCATTATACAGACTGATTTAATAGCATGACATATACTGTCAAGGATCGGACCGTTATCTAGCTTTGTGCCTTAATTGCCCTATACTTATTGCAATTTCAATTTTTTGAACTTTGAGCTATACGTAATATACAAAAGCAATGTGTCAGCACGTCGAAAGAACAGAAGAAAAACATGAAACGTGTACTAACAAGAAGGAACATTGTGTCTACAGATTAAATTGTGCATGTTGACACAAAGCATCCAGTGACTACTAGTTCGGAAACCTGCTGCAAATTAAAAAATGTTGATAGTTGTTGTATTTGTGTGTAACTAGGCTTAATGCAACTGTTTTTCTCCCAGTGATGTCTTTCTATGCCACACCAAACTATGTATGTATGTACATTCCATACATTTAAGATAGTCCGTCTCTTGAGCCTCGAGTCATCCTGTATTCAATTTGAATTGCATCTTCAAACGGACGAATACAATCGAAACGTGCATCCGAGATGGAGGTTGACCCTCGACGCGTCAATTACCATAGATTGTTAATTAATTCAGACTTATCGGAAAACTAGACGCAAGGTGGTCTAACAAATGACACAGACCCACTACATCGCTCATCTCTAATTTTAAACACAAACGAATCATGGATTAATTCCAACGCCACTCGAGATTCTTAGAGGCGGTTTTCATTTTATTTTTTTTTATTTTTTGACCCGTGACGCAGACACTACAGAACGATTGACCCGATAGATACACACGCAAGGTTGCGACTTTGACCTTAAATTGCACACGAGTGGTGAAAAGTGTATGTACGCCAGTCACAATGTAATGTATCGATGATCTGGCCAAGTAGTTGGTCTCTCTTTCTGCCCACAATGCTTCTGGAGTATCGAACGCCCCCGCAGTGCGCTATATGACACACACACACACACACACGTCTATGTGCATAATATGTCCGAATAAAAATTAAAACACATTGAGACTATGAATTGCTAACGGTCACGCTTACCCACGATAGTTCCATTAGTGTCGAGGAAAAATATTGGAGCCCATAGTTGTAGCACATGGGTATTAGCAGTGTTTCATATCGCAAGGCTGAATATCGTAAGCTGAAGATTACGATGATCGTTCAGACTTTTTGTGTGTAAAATCACATTAGTGAGTGCTAGACGGCGGAAAGATGGATGCTTTTGATAACGTGCGACCTTTGGGGCCCTAAACGCTTCTTAGACTATTCCGTTACCCACCCGAACCCACGTTCGTGCTATACTATACACACTCTAGCATTAACATATTCTCTCCATCCTTTGCAGAACAATACCTACATATAATTACCCAATAATATTATTTGTATATTTTTTACATACCCAAAAATAATGAGGTTTTAGGTGTTGTGGTGTTTCTTATTGACGAGAAAATGTTCTTTTAATGCACTGTTTTTTTCTAATATTCCTACCAATTACGAAATATGGTAAATGCTGCCTGATATACATATGAGGGTTTTTCCTTGGAACATTTTTATACTATTAACTTGAACATTATATAATATTATATATTAAGCTAAATATATAATTTATTTTATACATATACATACGTACAACTCGGATATAAAATTTAATAAATAATATTCATTATCACGAAGGAAAATTCAGGCGGGCAACGGCAACACCCAAATATACCCGCGGCAAAGGGTTCAAGAATCCGAAATTCCGAGGTCTAATGAGTACAATATATAAAACAGTGTGCTCGTAATGTTTTTACGACCCATTATTCGTAAAGAATGACGAGATAATTTGATCATCATTAGGTCTACATATGTATGTATATGACGGTGGGGGACCAAAACTGCTTTTTGAAATGAATTTTCCCTGAAACAAAGGTCAAGAAATTTTGGAGTATCGACTTAAAGGGGGGGGCTTGAATAATAAATGTGACCCAGATCTGTCTCATCCTGTAAAACGTCCTGATTTTCAGAGTATCAAAAGGGCGACTCGTTCTGGTTAAAATTTGATTTTATCGCGTCATATGTAAGCAAGTACTCCGTTCTTTTTGTATAAGCTTAAATTTGCTCACGCAACATTGTTGTTTTTTTTTCTACGTGAGAAACCTCACTTCGGCACACATAACAGAAGTTGATAAGCAGATCACGCGTCGTTGTGCGAGTGAACTGTGTGTATTTTGGGTCGTTCCTGAGAAAAATCGTAAGCGATTTTTAATGAGTTGAAAACGCTCCAGAATCGCATATCAATCTCGAATAGAAATAATATATATATAAAAAAAACAACAAAAACGACCATATTCTCATAAAATTGCCATTTGTCAATGCACCTTGACGCTGATAATGATTAATGGAAATCGTTACATACTGGAAGTATGTACATGCATACATTTATACGATTATCACCTGTTCATTGCGCTCCACATAACGAAGGTTACTTATTTTACAGCTATAGTGTTTTTATATTCAATTGTACATATCACAACTCCAATAAAAATCTCTTCATATGATTGAAAAGCTATAAAAGTTCACACACTGTCTGAATCTCATACCAACTCACATTTCTTATCTACTCAATTCGTTATTTTATACTTTTATACTGTCAAAATTGATTTTATACAGTATAGTATAGTCAATGCGAAATTCGAGGCTAAATCTATCAACAACAAAAAAAAAACGGAAGGTCCTCACCTTCATCGTGCATTCTTAGATCATCAAAATTTTTTTTTCCGCATATGATGATAACATATCAAACGCTACTTCTAAACTTCAAAACGAGTTTTTTTTGATCGTCCACTTTTAATGACAACAATTCGCACTGCGAATGACACTTAAGTCCTTTTGAAACGGGCAACTGTCTGAAGTGGTGCGGATGAACCACTGAATGCAGAACTCTGACGATTCCCAATACAAAAGTATAATTTATTCTTTATTATTACTTATGCAACACTTTGAATCGTTTCAATTCAGATTCTGCAGTTTACACTAATTGCACATATGTACGTACAACATCTGCACAAGTGAGATACATAGTATTTGGGTTATCTCTTGCTCTAATTTGGCAGAAGCTACCACGTCAATAGTATGCTTAATCTTCTTGCAAACTTTTTTCTCCTCGATTCAATGTCGGATTATTTTACACACGTACCTTTGAGAAGCGTCCGTATAAAGTTACGTACAAAAACTTGTCTCGGCAACGTTTGCCCATTCCGGTTTTAGCGGTCGTACACGCACTGCTTCCTATGCTTCTTCTGCACAAATTCCACAATTTTTGAATTGTGTTTGTTGTCGTTTGCTAGCAAATGTCCATCGAACCACTCGACTGTTGAATCATCGAATAGTAGCGGCCTTGTCTGACCTCGCCCCTATTGTGTACTCAGTTGACTCCTCTAGTTTCAGGCATCGTCAATTCTAATTCTAAACTTCATTCAAAATTGATTCATACACCCACAACTTTCTTACTGTCTAGCAGTTTACCGAATTACTTCGACCGCCAAAGCTTAAAACAAGTTTAAACTTGAAATAACTTATGTACTTTGACAATTACATACCAAGAATATCTGATATCTGCTACCGAACACTTCAATCGAGTCTATTGACTTGATAATTGAACTGCCATTCGATTGATTCCACCTGTATCGATTATACATACTATGTACATAACAAAAGGTGCAAGCTGTTAAAAGTGCTATTGCAAAACGTGCATCTTCACGCCTTCGGCTTCGGTTTGTAAATAAATAGGCGGCATTGAATCTAATCTCGACTATCGTTATGTAGAAAATTCGCAGAAGCATCGATCGATGAGCACGTGTGTTTTCTTCGAAACCTTAAAAAATTATAAGCATTTCGTCAACATTGATTATAAAATGTGCCACTTGTTGTGAAGGTCGTTATTAGCCACATTCTTGACCGGTATTCATCGACATTCCATTATGATCTAGTTTGGATACAGTGCCTAATGAAATCGTTAAGACTATTGTAAATCATATTATCGTTCACAATTTTGGTAAGCTGTCTTGATAAGACTTTAGATCCTTGTATTATTGAACACACTGCAAATTGACTATTTAAACATCGTTACTAACGCAATTGATTAATTAAATGGCAATGCTACAATTATGGTCCCGAGGACAACTATTTAAACGGTGAACATAAAATAGTGCATAACGTTTCTATTTAATTAATCTAATTTGTACGTCTCTAAATAATTAATAACTTACAACTTACTGATAATAATTTTAATTGTATTGATCATTTTCATTTCCAGGGTGGAAGTCAAGGATCACACTGTGAGATGGAATTCGTCTTTTCAATTTGTTTGCAAAATGTCGGCCAACGCTTCCAACGGTGTTCTAGAACCCAGTATTTTAAGGATATCAGTAAGAAAAGAATGCAAAGGTACCTTAAACATTCAATTTTAATATTTGAATCAAGCCATTCTTGTTGTTAACAATGTACATTTATATTCATCAGGTGGTCGGTCTTATCAGAAGCTCGGTTTTGTCGATTTAAATTTAGCTGAATTAGCCGGTGCAGGAGAGGCATCCCGTCGTTGCTTATTGGAAGGTTACGATACACGCTACCGACAAGACAATAGTACGTTACGTTTACGAATACGTATGAATATGCTTTCCGGGGATCCTCTTTTTTAAGTGTAAGTTAATTTTTGCAAATGGCACATGTAAAACTGAAACTGTTCAATATTATAATGTATTTTTTATCATTGCAGACCATCTTCATCTTTAAAAAGTAAACCATTATCAGATCATTTAGCAGTTTCGGGTGAAAATAGCGCCCTGTTACCCGACGACGGTAACATTAACACAGTACCGAATTCTAACACCGGTTCGGGAACTCCCGATCAACCATTAGCTCCATCTAATACAGTCCCTGTCCAATCTGACTCTCGGGATGATTGCGCATCATCTATAACATCAGGAAGTTCAGGATTTGGATCTTTGACGAAGAAAAGACCTGCTCTTTTTTGCAGCGGTAAGAAATTTCATTTGATAACAACCAATTTTTTTACATTATTAGCCTCATTAGACACATCTACTTGAACGTACTCACATTTCAGAACTCTTGAACCATCAATCTCAGACGAATATAATTTCTACTGATTTACAAATATCGTGTGACTCGTATGAATCCGATCAAAATGTCGGTACTTTACGATCGTCTACCAATGAAAATATTCCGATCATAAAAGAAAACGCAGTATCACACAAAGCAGAAGACGCAGACGGTGTCGGTGGAACACTTCAGAGACAACGAAGCGGATCTGACATGCTCGAAGGTTGCGGTTAGTAAAAATCAAAATTTCATCAAGATTGCCTGTTACGATATTTATCTTGCAATGTGTAATTTTCTGTTATTTGACTTCAACAGTTACTCACTCGACGATTGCTACTCACTGTCCTGCTTGTCTTCAAGGACATACGCATTCAAGAAATAGCTCAAATACCTCAGGAGAAATGTCATCCAAGGTAAAAAAAGTTTATTATAATTAACACCTGGTTTAAATCTGTCCAGAAGCATTTATAAGTGTCATTTAATTTTAGGCTAGTGGTTATGGTAGTTCCTTGAGTCAACAAAGCTATCATTCAAGACAAAGTTCAGAAGGAGGCGATTCGTCAGAAGGAGGAAGACACAATCAAGGTGTTCATATGAGGTTTGTATCGTTGATATTAAATTATTTTAATTTATAAATAATAAGTGGAGTATTTTTATTTAAGAAAAATCTTTACTGAAGTTAAAGTTAGAAATGCTTTGCTTTTGTAACTCCAGCAACGGTAAAAATATTTATTAATAAAGCAATAAACTTCATTCGTAACGTGATCGGAATTTTTTGCCATACATTTTGATGTTGAAAGTGTGAACATGCTTTATTAAAGATCAATATGCAAATCAAAGTTGAATATATTTATGTGTAATAGTTGTGTCTTGCCTTATCGTAATAGAACCGTAGAATTCACAATAGAAAATTTGTCTAAAAATGTTTCAAATAACTTACAGCATGTTTTTTGCGAATACGATATGGCATGTAAGGGTTAAAAGGTTGTCAAAATTTCTCACTAAATTTAACATAAAGCCCCATTTTCATCTGCGAACATTAGCACAGATAAATTCTACGAATGTTATACTCATTTATGATACAATGTAATCTGTGCTCATGTACGCTGGTTTTAATTGATTAGCAGGGAATGGATAGTTAGAAATACTAACAATTATGGTATTTCAATTTTATGTCTTCTAAGATGAAATGAAACCCTGGTTTATCATTTGAAGTATATTTATGATGTTCGATGTGTATCCGCTTCTACTCCTTCCTATCGTGAGCTAATCATATTATTTCACTTATGAATGAGTTGAGAAAACATACATATAATAGATCAAGGTTTCACATTCCAAATTACTTATAATTTAACACGTACAATTACTCTGCAATAGTTCAAATTGAAAAATTTGAATGTTTCATGTATGATTTATTGTGTCAGCAGAAGACTTGCACCGAAACTATTCATCGATAGAAATAGACAAATTAAATCTGTCAGTCCTGGGCCGAATTCGAGCGATCTTTCAGCAGAATTATTCCTCACTCCGAATAGCACGTTGAGCGAAACACCCGAACCTGATTCTTTGCCGTCCCGACCAAAGTTGTCCGACGACGATTCCGTCTTCGCAACACCAGACACGACAGTGAACTCCACATCGCATAACAGATTCAACAGCAGCCACTTGCCGTCGTACTTTGACCGAAAAAAACAAGACATCATTACGCTTGCTAAATCGGCTGCCAACGTTTTGCCGTTGAATAACTTCCAACTTTTCAAACAAAAGTCTTTGAATACAATACCCGATTTGAAAGAACGACACGGTGTCAAAGAGCACAAAGACAATGACAGTAGTCTCTTCAACAATTTTCCATTTTTGACTCCTCTGGCCAATAGGAAAAATTCAATTCACGACAAAAGCAGATTGTCTAGCTGTACCGAAGATGATTTCTATGTATCACCTGAAAATGACGTAATCGCAACGCGCAATGCACCTCACTTCCATGGAAAGTCTGTCCTAAGTCCCGTTTCACACCTTAAAGTCAACAAGCCAAAGAGTTCTGAAAATATCACCGCGCAATTCACACATTCTACACCAAAGAACAATACAGTTATGGACAGCGATCGAAGGAACAACAATATAAACAATCGCGCTCTCGTCAAGTCTTATGATGGAACACAAGCCAACGTTGTTCAGATCAGGAGTCATCCATTGATCACATCAAAATCCAGTATAATAATTAACAAATATAGCAAGAATCCCTTTAACACGATCAATCCACTGAGACACAGTTATACGGCGCATTATATTACGGAAGGAAGAGTTTTGACCAATCAGAAAATTCCTCAAGCCGCTGCTCAACGGGAGAGGTACGTGCTACTTGTAATTTGGAAAACATTTGAATGCGTATGTGGGTGATGGGCTTATTCAATGACTAATCTCACTTGTGATCTTCTTTATCATAATTGCTTGGTGATTTTTTTTTTTTTTTACTACTAACACAATCGATGAGTGTTTATTTCGTTTGAAGTGTGGTTTTATTTTACTTAACGAAAGTGACTTATCTGCATTTTGTGTTTTCAGTGTTTTGTGATCAATAAATAATCGTGTTATAGTGAACTTTATATGAAGTGTTTCTTTTGGTTTTTTTCTGTCTGCTCTCCTTTCATTGCTGAAAATGCAACCGTTGTGTATTATCGGGGAAAAAAATGAAACGTTTAGTATTATCGACGAATCGCAGATTGCCAATAAAGCAAATTGTAAACATAGATCTTAATTCAGAGTGCCACTGTTAAATTAAACTATGACCTTGACTCTATAAGTTTTATAAAGGGTCAGTACTTAAAGTGATCAGTAATTAATACTAAACGGTAAGTAAATTTATATAAACGGTCGGTATTAAACTGTAATCGTTATTTTTAATTTGTATAATTTGGGCGTTTGCCTGTAAATAAATAAATAAATTTATTGACCGTTTGTGAAAAAGTTACCAAAAAAAAATTTTTACTGGACATTTTCTTGAAAAGTTACTGACCGTATATTGATTTAAATATCGACCGATTAATTAGTTGGACTAAAAGCTTACTTATTAAAAGTTAACTTATTGAATATAAAAAACACGCAGTTAAAAATAATGACCTGTACTCTGAAATACGAACAAAGTATCACAATATGTTTTCACAATCAATTTGTTTGGTTGTAGCATTTCTGCAAATTAAAGTTTCACGTGCAAAGAAAAATCATCAATATACATACATATATCATCACCAAGCAATTGTTTATTATGGTTATATTTCTATCTGCTGAATTCTTTGTAAAAATATCAATCAAACTTTTCACTAATACAAAAAATACACTATGCACTAAACACCTATCTACTGACTTACCACACAATGTATCACAAGCAATTAATTTTAAAATACTTATTAAAAATAATGGTAACGAACAGAGAGACTTGGTGTCGGCAATGCGGTGTCGGTATGGTGCAGCAGCAGGAATGCGACAGCCTACCCCCGACTCTCAAACATCGTCGTCCAAGCAACACAGGCCTGTCAGTCTCTGTTTGCGTATATTGCACAAGTTGTCGTTTATATTATAAAAGTATCTTATATATATTATTAGAGAATTTAGTGTGTGTGTGTGTGTGTGTGCGTGTTTAAATTGTCCATTAATTTTGCTTCTATATTTGATTTTGTTGCTATTATAAACTTCGTGTCAATATTGAGATATTTGTGTTTTTACAATAAAAATATTTATTTATTTTTCCTTAGATAAGTTATACTGCATTGTATTGTAAAACTTAAATATTTATTTCAAAATATGTACTTCTATTATTGAAATTAAATAACATATAACTTCAATTAGATAAATAGTGTAGTAAATTTTTTTAATTATTTCATATTTGTAGTTAATTATATATACATACATGCAAACTGATATATAATATATGTACATATTATACATATATTATTATAATGACGTGGTGGTGACTGTTCAACTCCAGTGAGATAATAGTGATTTGTACACTAATTTTTTCTCGTTGCTCTCAAACTATAATATGTATGTATATACCAAGATACAATTGCACATTATAGTGTTTATAATCGTAAGCTATTTAGCTCGAATTCGTCATATGTCACCTCTTATACGCATTATATCATTGCTCCAGAGGCATGCACAAATTCATAGACTAATTTAATTAACTTTACTAACATATCTGCTTGGATAATTATTTAACTTGCAATTAAATTGGTTATTCATTGATCCTCATACTTAACGAGGTTTATCAAACGTTCGATTTAATCGTTTGTGAAATTGAAAGTGAAATTACTGGCAGAGAAGCAATCATCAATGGAAAAACGAGGCAACAAACCTGGGCCTTTGGGGTTGACTGCTGCTATAATACATTTTATATTGCTAAAGAGCATGATCATAGTCAATTTAGAACGCCTTTTTTATTATATACTAGACAGTACTAAATTTATACAAGGTGCAAATTCGGAAGTATTCGACGATCGCATCCATGTCATCACTCAACATGGATGCGAACTTGTTTAAATTTACTATACATATTTGTATTTTTTTTTTTTTTATACTTATGTATACAGTTGTGAAAAGTGAAATTAGACACTGCATGAAATTTATAATGATCACTGTAGATTGTAAAAATAGGTATAAGAGTTTTTTCCCTGTCTTAACACTGATGCGAATATTCATCTTGAATACCTAAAATCTAACACTCCTAGCCTTATTTCAATCTATTATGGTAAATTAAAAATAAATGTTCGCATCAATGTTTGCCAGTGAAAACAATTCAACAATTCTTCATTTGATTGTACATATATTATGTAAATTGGAGAAATTAATTGCTTACTATTTTAAGTTAGTTGTGTAGCTTTTATTATTGATTTTTTATTTATTTATTTCAGAAATCCTTCTGGTGGATTGGCGATGACCGAAACTGGATCTTTAGATAGAGCCAAAGCAGCTTTAGAAAGGAGAAAACAAAAAACTAGTGTTAGTTCCTACGGAACGATGACCAGTTCGACTACTGGAACCGAACCTGATTCTCAAGTATTTTCACCTACTAAATTCATACAAAATGTTCTGAATAAAAAAAATATACATTCGAAACATTTTTATAACACTTAAAAATTTCAGAGTGGTCATGTCGGTTCTGGAAGAGTGGAGAATACAAGAGTAAATCCCGACTCTCTCATTGACGAAATTTTAAAATCAACTAATTTACAGCACGTAGAGGATAATGCTGAAAGTGAGTTGTTTTAAATAATAATTAAAAATTTATGGTAAATATACATATGTACATACTTGATTTTAATTTTTAAACTATTTATTTCCTCAGCATCTGGTCTCCAGTTGTTTATCGCCGAAGACGGTACGGCAGCTCTCGGCAGCAGACAAATAAAGTCTCAGATGTCTCAAGGTGTAAGAGCTTTTAAACAAGTAGTAATGGAATCAATTGACGACAGGTAGCCAATCTGAATTGATTGGCAAATAAAATCAGACAATATATTCATGACTCCAAGAGTAATTAAACGTCCAGAGCAACCGATTTTATAAAAACGAGACATATTTTTGTAAAAAAAATCAATATTTATTTATACATATAAAAATTACTTAAAAAATTGTTTTTAAATACTGATATTTATTTGTCACATTGTGCTTACTTTATATGAAAGTGGGAGGATAAATTTATTTAATTTAAACATTTTTAAAAAATGAACATGGGACCATAATATTTGATAATGGTTCAATAATAAAAACTTTTACATGATCAACTTCATTGATAATACATACATACATACTTAGCACTTGTTTCATAATTAAATACAACTATTTTCTTGTAACGATATTTATTTTTTAAGTATGTTAGAAAATAAACAATACCCGATTGATTTTCAACTACGTTTTCAGTATTTAAAAATTAATTTTATTAGTTTAATATAGCTCAGTTTTCAAATAGTAGTGATAACAAATATCAGCGTTAATACTGGATGCAAGTTTGACATCCATTTAATATTCTATTTCTAAATATTTTAATTAATCTGGTTAACGTATAAATGTCTAATAATTTACGTTGTGAAATCTTTTGCAAAAGAACTCTCTAAAATATAATTGTCATTATATAAATAAACTCTTTTTTGCAGTTAATATTATTGTAGGCCAGTCGTTTTTAATTTTTTGTTATCAATTTTATGCATTAAAAAGAATTCCACTTTAGAGAATTCTGTACAACTAGTCATTTAATGTAGCTGAACATTTAAAGTACACGTACACATTTTTTAAATGTGTACTTCATTATACTTAATTCGGTAATTGTGTACTTCAATTCCAAATATAAAAATACGAAGTCTTTTATTTACTGCAGGATAAAAATATAAAATTTTCAAATAAGTTCTTTATAAATTAATGGAGTAATCAAGTGTG
Organism: Parapsyche elsis; assembly: GCA_022651745.1. Taxonomy (NCBI): domain Eukaryota; kingdom Metazoa; phylum Arthropoda; class Insecta; order Trichoptera; family Hydropsychidae; genus Parapsyche; species Parapsyche elsis. The sequence goes on along the minus strand of JAGVSN010000001.1, from coordinate 16,139,308 downwards.
TTTTTCTATTGTGTAAAATAAAATAGATCGTGTTACTGCTGTTCACTGACTTTTCGTTTCTTTCTTGCGACCGATAAAACCAGTTGCTTTATAAGAAAAATCATCAATCATTAAGACTTCATTAAGAAAAATTTGTGTACACAATATTTATATTATTCCAATATCTATATATGATCATTCCAAACAAATAACAGATGCCAGAACGTGAGAAATAATCTATTATTACTTTGTGTATAATAAGAAACAGTCATTATATTTATTTCCCTGTAAATTATTTGTATTTATTATTAGTTTTTATATTCCAAATTAGCATAATACTTCGACTTGACACAAAATGTTAAATGAGTATTTTGTATTAAAGTTTTAATCGTTGCGAATTTGTTAGACATAAGTTTTTGATCATTTTTCATGTCGCAAGCCATAATATTAAAAATAATAGTATTTAGCCATCAAATCAAATGAAATGCGTAGCATATGCTATATAACTCAAAACATACATATTTAAAATATAACAAATATACAGTTGTAGATAGAAAAGAAATGTATAAATAAATAAACATACAGAAAAAATTCTGTATATCCATCTAATTCGCCATTACACTTACACTATTCTAAAATAATTTAATGATCCATTCAAACGGAAATTCACATAATATATTCCTAACTTAAAGTTGGTAAGTTCACAATCTGATTTAGCTTACCAAAGCACACTGAATTACCTGGGTGATCAAAAACTTATGTACGGTTGAAATACATAAGATACAATGAAATTTAATAATGAATAGTTTAAGCATAATGTATTATTAATGAAATATCAATTTATACGCCTTTATGTTCGATGAAAGCCTCTTTAAGACGATGAAAACAGAACTATAAGATTTAACTAGTACATGTTGCTTTTACGTTGTACCATAAGCTCGTAATTAATTAAATTGTATATTTGTAAAGTTGTTATCAATACGTGTACATATATATCTTGCCAATTATGCTCGCTCGTGCACACATGTTAAGTTCTACAGTTGAAATGTATGCAAAATCCTAATATTTTCAAAAAATTATTCATATTCTAGCTCACCATTGCTAGAATATGCAGTAAAACTATTTAGAAAAAGGAGAGTCGCACTCGGATACATTTAAAGTCCTAACTTCCCAGTAATATTTGGTTCAGCAAACATGTGTGCATGTGTGAACTTAACTACATATGTATATCTATGTCTAATCTTAAGGAAAAAACACCAAATTTGTATAATAAAAACTCCTATTAACGGATAATTTGTATGAGTATTGTTTGTATTAAAAAAAAATACATGCGAAGAAAATTTTTTTATATAAAATCTCAATTTATTTTTGCGCCAATAATCATTTAAACTTTCAATGTGTGTGTATTGATTTTCTATCTGTATGCAGGAATCCTGAAAGTTTATTTTAATCAAAATTCTGCTGAAAAATAAAATACTGATTGTACATACATATGTATATTGATTTTATCGTTCTTTTCCAAAAGTACAAAAATATATCACACTTAAATTAAAATTATGTCTCTTTAGAAGGATTACCTGAATTCTTCACGAAACGCACAAACACATTTTGTTTCCTAGTTGAATTGTTTTCATTTTTTTTTTTATTTCTTTACTAAATAAATTATTTTATTATATTCTCTTCTTATTTATTAATTTTTGAATAAAATAATAATACATTGTGTCATACAAACACTTTAAATTTTATTTATATATATAATATAATATATATAATTGTATCGTAATCAATATTAACTTATAAGAAGAACTTTCGTCTGCTCGTTTCAAGCTCGTGTCTTCTTCCTTGAATGAGCCACTCGTAATCTCCGTGCTTTGAATCGAACGTGCCTTGCTGAACAGACAGCAGACGAAGAGTGAATCTAGGTCCCAGCTCTCGTAGCTTTGCTCGTTGCCCATTATTTGCAAACTCGTATCTTAAAATTAGAAACATCCATCAAAATAACAAAATTGAAGTCTTATTTTTTTCTTTAAATTATACAAATATGTACTCTCACCTGTGATGTCTAAAAAATATGTAATCCCTTTGATTATGGAATGTGACAGCACGACGTCCCTTAAATTCCGGTTCATAGTGAAAAAAAGCACCCAGCATCCGACCGACGGTGTGTCCAAGACGTGTCGTAAAATTATTGAGAATCACCTTGAAATACAATATAAAATGAAAATACATATAATTGAAATTTGATACCATTGAGGATAAAAGAAAACTAATCTCATTAAAACATACTTCCGGTCTATGTGCGCTGATTTCTCTGTAGTTCTTTTTCATTTCTTTAGTAATCTTACAATTACTAAGTTTGAAATGAGCAGTGGGACCATCTGGTAAATGAATAACTAAAAATCCATTCGGTTTCTTTTGATCCTCATTTATAATAATGACATCAGAATAGCCGTTATCTCTAGCAGACTTTACTATTTTCTTAACCGCCGATCTATAATAAAAAGTATTATTATCAATATGTGGATAGGTGACTCCATAATGCTCAAGTATGTGTAATTTACCTTTTCCTAAATCTGTATTCAGAATTGGGAATAATTCTGGTGAGTTCCTTGCCAAATATTCTGGTCTTGCGAAGTGGATTATCGGAAAATGTTATCAAAACTTTTGGCTCGTAAGTATTTTCATAATAGGATGAAAGCTCATCCACCTCCATATCTTTCTTTGCCTATAAATAAACGAAGTATTTGCATTTAAATCGTACAGATAACATACAGTTGATATTATTTCGAAATGTACTTCTTCATGTTGCTCCTCTTCGATATTGAGAATGGTAGTTTCATCTTTTTCTCGTAAACTTTCGATGGTATGAGGCTTTTGTGGAGCCAAACCTTCTTTTCGCCGTTGTAATCTGGCTAGTTTTTTCTCTTTCTTTTTATCCTTCTTCAATTTCAGACCTTTTGCGGACCTCACAATTTTATTTTTTATATGATAAAAATTTGTATCACTCGGCATCAACGGTCTGACATAGGGTTTTTCATCTGAATCAAATTCGACATCGCTAAGAACACCAACTTTGTCTTCAACTTCATTATTTCCTTCGATCTCAAGATTTCCTTGGTCAATCGCCATATTTTTTTGGTCGACATCAATATTTTTTTGGTCGACCTCAAGATCAAGATCGTTTTCGTCAATTGTTAACCTGAACGAATTAAGTTCACAATAAAAATACAACACATTAAATCAAAAAGAGTATATAGCTATAGCTATTAAAAACCAAATAGGTTAATTATTGACATCAAGTGTGGTCAAACATAACCTCAAAACATATTTTATAATAAAGGCAATAGATCAACAATTACACATATGAGAAGCGATCGGAATGAAATAATCAATGCAAAATAGTCAAATCATTAATACGTGAATTCGTTAAGGTAAAATACAGACCCTAGCAGTAGAGGCGGCATGTCGATAATCTAAATGTTCAAACAGCACGTGAGTTGACGCTGACAAGTGACAACTGTCTAAGCAACAAATTTATCGGCCATAAACCAACTCCTAAAAATATTCACAATTTATAAAAAACGTGGAATAATTTAATTTCCAAGGCATACGATAAATAACTTTCTTATTAATTCGGTTTTGATACGTTAATTTAATATTTAACTTTGGATGAATGAAAAAATTTTAGTAAATTGTCCACATATTTCGAAATATGTACACAGCTATATTGATGGGCATGTTCCTCGAAATAAAAGCGTGAAAATAATTTTACTTTGATACTACATATTCAATCTTATATCGCTCTCGATACGTCAAATTCCACAATTTTGCTCCATTCGTCTTTGAAGTACATACATATATGTAACCGAAAAATGATTTAAAGTGCACAACATTATGCATGTAGGTACTTGTTCTCCGCTTAGTTCTACTTAGTAAAATATTTTTTGCCTCTTGTAAACTTTCTATGCATTGAGGTAATGAGTTTTATTCCTGTAGATCCTTTCGTTTCATATATCAAATTTCAATGACTTGAAAACGAAAACTTTACCCAACATATGTACTTATTATTTCTTCTCAACTTAATATTTATCTCATTCTTTTCGTGCTGCAATTACAGTATCCAATAACGAAAGTAGTATTTAGTTACAATTAAGTTTTATAATCATCAGCAGACATCTAAAACTTACTTATCTTATCATAATATGACTCCTATTATGTATTGTTTAAAAGTCCACCTAGTTGTTTTAGGAATTAATGTGAAGGCTAACACTCCACAAACAGTGAAAATATACATAAGGGAACATTCAAGAGAAAATAGAAGAGCAGAAAGACAAAAAGTTGTGTCACAAAACAAATTTATTGTTTCATATATTTTAAATATATTTATAAAAGGCAAAGAGGGTTTTGCAGTTTGCCTCTGTCCCCAATCAGTTCACATTGTAGGGAATGTCAATGTACCTGTAAAAAAAAAATCACAAAGTTAATAAATATCCAAACAGATGATTTTAATAAACAGAGTAGTGCAAACAAACCTTATTTCCTAGTTGGCATTTAAGACCTGGGTCGTTCTTTCTTTTCCTTGTACAGCGCCAACAGCGATACATTTGCAACTTTAACGACCTATAATTAATTAAGAATTAAAATTAGAGCGGCAACAATTTACAATTAACCATCCATTTGATTGAAATTCAGCACAACTGTTAACATCAATACAATCAGAGGATGCAAATTATCGCAATAACATCATTGTAATATCAATGCGCGTTCAATATGACGCAGGATAATCACCTTAAACCTGACTCCGGGGATATCACCGACGGCGTGACCCTTCCTACCGAAACCGGCAACTAGAACTTCATCATTCTCTTCAATATGGTTAAGACAACCATCCCGGGGCACGAACGCTGTGATTTTTTTACCGTTCTTGATCAATTGTACTCTGACGCATTTGCGAATGGCGGAATTGGGCTGCTTAGCTTCAACTCCACTGAAAAAGACAAACAATAGCATGAAAAACCAAAAAACTTGTTAGTATGAAAATTGTATTGAAAAAAAAAAAAAAAAACACACTCAGATATACATCATCATCAGTTAAACTTCAAGAGTAGCAAATACGTATGAAAAAACATCATCGTGTAGTATTTTATAGACTGATCGAAAGTACCGTTTGTACGTTATATTATATTTGAATGGAATTGTTACCTGGAAATTACAAATTGCAATTTTGCACACGTCTCGAGTATTGAGTATTTGAGTCCGGCCCGTTTTCGATTATCGTTGCAATCTGCAAACAAGCAACGATTATTGAATTACAAGACAATCGGCACTTTCGCTCAGTCTATCCACCTATCGCATATAAAATTGGCTTACCGACATCAGAGGTTACTAAACTCGGTGGCGGGAAAGATGTGACTCGCAGTATTATCCTGTGATTGTGCTCGTAAAAATCAGACAAGTCACAGGTCTAATACCGCGGGACACAATCTTTCAAAATTCAACACCTCCACACACAACATAAAAAAAATAATAACGGGAAACAGTCAGAATGTACGTAGGTAAGACAGAAACGTACGTACACCTTCTCGAGCACGATGCCTTTGGCGTGCGAAGCTCCACCAAAGGGATTGGCCTTCCAGCGGGTACCCAAATGAGCCTTCTTGTACTCCTTGTCGGCCCATCTCTGCTTACGACGATGATCGGCGTGCTTGCGGGCCGTCCTCAAACCTCGCGGCTTTCCTGCAAAAATTACACGGTTAAAAGCGAAACTTTACAGCGATATACGGAGTCAAGGCTCTTGGATGGAACGACTTATATACTTCGTCCAATTTGATGAACATCCTACTTCACCAACTCAGCTCTTTGCAATCCGTAAATAACTAACTATTTTAGGTGTGCAAGTTGGACCGAGCATACATTTGTGGTGATCCGGAACATATGCGAGCTGCTTAGAAATTTAAAGATCTTGTGGGCCAACTTTGGGGCGCTGGTGGGGTTAAACCCATGTGGTTCAATGATACATTTCCGGTTTTGCCAAAATCAAAGAAAGCATCACATTTACCACATCACCCCAAGGCAGTCGGGATTACATTCGCTGCGGGGGGGGGGCTCGTGTGAATCAAAAAAGGGAATACATTGACCACATTACCCCCGAGGCAAAAGAGACCTCACAACCACCGAGACGATCAAAACTAGTTCGTAAAGAGGGGGTAGCGCCATCATATGAGGGCCCCGAGAAGGAAGTCGGAAGTGGTCCCCCCCACTGGCACACTTTTCATCGTTTCAAACGTGCCAAAAAGAACCTTTTAAACACCACATGGGTATTCTGAACTATTCCGAAACTTGTCTAAACTCTTGAACTTTTTCCCCCGTCACGCCCCTACACTATTAGTAGAGAAGCGGGAGAATGCAAAATTGAAACCTAACCTCACAAAATGCTACCAACGTGTTCGCGCCCTAAAATGGCGGGATACACACACATCAAACCATCGATTTTTTCGATACCGACACATGGGAGGCTTTCCACGTCAAACACAAAAATCACTGATACAAATTCGACGGGGGGAACCAACGTGGACAAAACGTAACGGAATCGGCAAACCCGCGCCCAAAGATGGGGCACGAAGGGGAAGAGGTTGGGAGGGGGGGGGGGTTTGAGGAGGAGGGGAAGCGGCATGGCGAATTGACCCGCCGCGGACACTTTGGCCCCAATATTAGCGAGCAGAAAAGAGGCGCGGGTCAAGATGGGGTCGATGAGACCCCCGCGGCGGGTAAATAGACCGGGATGGCCGAGATGCGAGCGGGTTCGTTTGCCACCGCGCCGGTTCTCCTCTCCCGCAATGTGTCGATTTTCCGTTACGCGTCTCCTCGCCGCTCCCGAAGGACTTGATCGGTGAAGTTGCCCGGTTCCCGGTGTGGCTTCCCGAGGATCGCGGGTGGATTAGAGGGGGGGTTGAGGGGTGAAGTAACTCACCCATGTTGGCCGGTTGTGTGTTGAGTCTCCGGTCTCCGTACGCGTCTGCGGCTCAGACGGAAGTGGCCGAGCGCCGCCGCGCCCCCCCACTTCTGCCAACCGGCAGTTGAGTGCGAGCCTGTTCGCCGCGCCAAACCTCCGCTCCGTGTCGTTGACCGTTGATGTGTTCATTTGCAGTACGAAATTTGGTTTAAGGCGTGATTTTGAGCGTTCTGCAGCCTGCTACGGTGCACGATGCAGCTAGGAGAGAGTAGCGCACCTCGCTCGCACGCTATATGGTAGAATAGTGCTTCCTAAGCTTTTTAATACCGCGACCCACTTTTAAATACCGCGACTCACTTTTTAGAACGCCAAACTTCCGCGACCCACCTAGCTTTAACGGACATGTGGAGGGAAGGGGGGGCTATTTATATGTATATATTATATATATATACGAACGTCGTGGTCACCAGTTATAGGAACGGTTATTTTATTTTATTTTAAAAAGCATACCGTGATGACTTAACAGGTTACCCTAATTCGTCACCACAATTAATTAACTAAGTATAATAAAAATATGAGATTACATGAAATATAAAATTATAAATTAACAATAAGTTAAACATAAAATAAAGTTTTTAAACACAAATTTCGAGTGTGAAAAGACAGTGATCTGATGTGATGTGTATTCGCATTAAATAAGCAGATTCAGTCTCAGAATGGCTCGGGCAATGGGCGAGTCAGCAAGGACACCGGTTCTCGCTCTAATCGTCCGGAACAACATCCACGTGCGAGAATTCCGAAAGTGCTCATAAGTCTACAGCTTCAACTCTTCCAATACTGATGGATTGCAAATGTCAGTAGCTTGTGGAAGTCACAAACAAGATGAGCATCCCTTCGAGAAGACGGAATTGTATCCCACTGATCTCAGAACAAAGGCACCGGGATACTGAAAGGGATAGTAGCCGAATTATCTCATGTACAAGTTTCTGAGAAATTTCATCTGAATCCTTTCAATCTGTAACGAGTAAGTAATTCACATTATGTGTATGTATGTAGGAATCAGGACTCTCGGCAATACACGAATAATAAATTACAAACACTTGTTTTTTACGACATGACATAACCCGGAAACAAATCTAGAGCAAAGACATAAAGAATGCCTTATCTCATAAAACGACCTCACCAGAAATCGTCGACTGCGCAGCAAGTCCATTGAATAAAGAGCACCCAAAGAGCAAACTCATTATATATAACCTCTTTCATCATACACACTAAACGTGGTGTGAAAGAACTTCGTGAACCTATAAATCACTTGCATGATTTCCTCCTCCTGTTAGCGCACCAAAATGCAAACGCACATTTACGTAATATAAGTTACGACGATCATTCCAGCATCGTCAGTTTTCTCCAGTCTCTCCACCATCTGAACCATCTCTATCGATGACCAACACCATCGCCTACTGCTACAACAGCCCTCAACGAACAATGAACGCCAATACATCGCCAAGTCGTCGATAAGTACCTGTTGGAGCGATACTCTGGGCCACACGCAGTTAATTCGTCGCACGCATCTACATGCCACTTACACTTCTATATACACGTAATTTTCTGTACTTCAAAATATAAATAAAATACATCTCTACTTTCTGTGAAAATATGAAGGTTACACACATACCTAAACGAGCGTCTATAATTGGTGACCACATCGTTCATATATGTGTAACGTTCATATTTCATAAAAAGTGGAGTTTTGTATTTCGTTTATTTTTCGATGTACAGCATGTTACAAATTATGTATACAGAAGTGTAAGTGGCTACGCAGTTGCGTGTAACGAAACAACTCCAGAGTATCGCTCTAAAGGGTGCTTCTCGGTGGCGCTTTTTGGCGTTTATGTTCTGGGCTGTTTTAGCACCAGGTGATGTAATAAACAAATATTAGTATTATTATAAATGACGTCACGCCCTTTGGGGGAAGGAGTCTGATATATAATGATGATTTGTGACGAAGGGCTTAGGGGGGCTTCTAGGAAATGTGACATAATTTATGGGCGACCCCTTTAACGTTTGTTGGAGTGCGAGGGGAAAGGTTGAAGAAGACACGCAGCGGACGTTTCGGTTATGTTTATTGTGAGCGACGGATATCGAGTGGGAGTGACTTATGTAACACTCGGTCACCGGTACTAGGGTTGCCAACCGTCAGGGAGACAGTGATGCCAACCCCAGCCCATTGGTTCTCCGAGTACCCACAACCTGCTAGATGAATATTTGTCGTAAATTCAAGCGTTCAAGCAGTTTGATCTGGAATGGTGCCTTTTCGACTGTTTGACAACTCAGATTACGCTATTCAACCGATTCGATCAAACAGTTTGACCATCATTTCGTTCATGAAGTACAAATGATAAAATAAAAAATAAGCGTTGAAATGCTGAAAGTGAACGGTTTATGGTCATAAAACTACAAGTTTAGGCCTCTTACAAAGACGTTTCGTTTCGTATGTCACTAAGGCTTGGCCGAATTCAAAGCCTTGCAAGTTTGTACCAATTATTTGACTGTTAGATAAATTTGTTCACCCAATACTAAAAAGTTTTATTATAATCCTCAAAACGTTATTGGTGTGAGTATAGTGCGCAATGATATTTTCTAGCAAGCTCTTTAGCTTTACTTCAGCCTATGTTGTAAAAATTTTAGGTTATATCGAAAGCGAAAATGGCAGATCCAGCCTCAAAAAAAGACGGTGGTCCCGGTTACGTGGGCATCCGTTTCTGTCAAGAATGCAACAACATGTTGTACCCCAAAGAAGACAAAAACAATAAAGTACTATTGTACGCGTGCAGAAATTGCGATTATAAACAACTAGCCGATTCGAATTGTATCTACGTCAACAAAATTATGCACGAAGTCGACGAATTAACCCACATAAACCCAGACGTTGTCAGTGACCCGACGTTGCCGAGAACGAAAGAACACCAGTGTCCCAAATGCAATAACCGAGAAGCTGTATTTTTCCAGGGTCAGACTAGAAGAGCTGAAGAAGAAATGAGACTATACTATGTATGCACGAATTGTAAACACAGATGGACTGAGTGAATATCTTTGCTCCTATCATTATTGAGAAAATTATCTTATTGAATAAATTTATTTATGATTGATCAATCACATTCGAGTTTCAATTATTCAATTATGTTTAATTCCCCCCCATTCTAGATAGGCAAGAATAAAGAAACATGTTTTTATTCATCAATACTATTTATTAACATATAGATATATATATCACAGCCAGAGTGTCCTAATTTGATACAACGAACATAACTTGATTTTATTTAATTTTTCGTGTACATACATATATTCAGTGGTACAACTAATGTTACATAAAATAGCATTTGTAAAATAAATATAGGTACTTGATTAATACACTTAATGTATAAATAAGTAAGATTATCTTTCTTGTGTAAAATTTCGTATTGCAAATATAGATTGGCTTGCAAGTATAATATTTTTTTTCAATACTGCTAACATAAAACAAATATAGTAATTAATTGGAAATAATATATAAATAAAAAGCATATTGCATTTTTTTATTTCTCAGTTCTAATTTCGGAATTTGTGCGCATTTGTATAACATTGAGTAAACATACTCATTTAAACATGTATTTTTGTGGAAACTAACTAGTGGGACATTTGCATTATAAAAATGTAACTTTCTGATAATAATAAACTAAAACTTATTCTACTCAAAAGTAAAATTCATAAAGATGTTTCATTAATCATTATACTCTTACAAATTTTTACCATTGGAATTAAAAGCGCGCCCGTGTAAATGTACATATCTATAGATTGAAAACAAAAAAAATTTCTATACATACATATAAACATGTACCTAGATAAATAATTTATCCTAATAATGTGATACAAACTTATAGTCTTTGGGGTTATTTTAATTAGGTACATTTTTCACTTACAAAAATGGATCATTTACATCTAAAATAAACCCAAAAATACGGTCATATAACTAAACATACTCGACACCCGTATCAAAAAATAATCATTTTGTTAGCACACTTAGAAAAGGCCTTTTATAATATAACAACAAACAAGCAGATCGCTTGATCCTAACTTGGAATACTTTCAACTGAAATCTATTTTAGGTATTGTTCTAAAGTTTCACTGAATATGACAAAATAAAAGATTTCCACATTTACATACATATACATATAATAGCCATCTTGCTCCATGTGAATGTCTTCATTTCTGTTTTAACATTCATAACAGTCATTTTGCGGTTTCATTGAGCTGTAAGCCAAAATTTAATTTGTTGTGATAACTTTGCTAGTCTAAAAAAAAATCATATTAATAAATTTATAACAAGAATCGTTTACATTTAATTAGGAATTTTTTAGATTTAATTTCTAAACAAGCGGATTCAATAGTTTAATTTTATCAAACTAAATGAAAAATCAATGAACATTTTTTTTGCTTCTAACTAAGTATTCTTTATATGTCTATAAAATGAAATTGATATACATAATATGAATCACATTCAATTTTAGCACGTAAACATGCGAAAATATATTGAATATTCAAAATTATTGTGAATCGTTACGAAATTAGGGTATTTCTAAATCATCAACATCATAATATGAATGTATAAAATTCACAACCTGATTAATTTTTTACCCATTATGACAAAAGCATTACCATCGCTGCAATAGCAATTATGATTTGTGGTTGTGATTGTTTATTTATTTATTTTTGTAATAAAAAAGCTCGATTAAAATGTTGGCATCGTATTTAACACTTACACATACATAGATTTACAACAACACATACTTACTACATAAACTTGAGAAATTTGTGAAGCTTTTGGATTTAATTGATTTAAATATTATATATAAACATTTGTAATGCTTTGATTTATAATATTAACTATTCATAATTTTTAAACAATTTTTGTTATTATTTATAATAAATAATCTTTTCACAAAACATAGAAAATATTTGTCATTAAAATTAAATTACTTCATCAATATTTATATGAAAAAAAACTTAATAGCAAAATATACACACATACATAACTTTTGATTTAATATTTCTTTATAAAGATTGATTTTGTAGGAAGACATAATTTCTGAATTACTAAATTGTTTTCAGATAATTTCTGAATGACTAGATTGTTTTCAGATAATTTCGTCATTGAATTTTCAACATTTTTCCTGTAAATAATATAATATGATTCATTAATTTTTATAATTCACATATTTTCTATTAGTTATAAAATGTTCTTGATTATCATTTCACAATATTTAGAGAGATTTAATTCTTAACAAATTTCATAAGTAATTATCAACTTTGCTATTTTATATTTTGTATAATATAAACATTTACAACTTGAAGCATTTTGATTTACAATAATTAATCTGCTCTCATTTACCGTTAATATGGAAGCACATTGTATAATAATCATTGCATCCTGCAAAAAGCTGTATTTCTTTATGCACATTACAACATTAATATAAAAACAATAATATCTTAACAAAATGGTATAAAAATCACAACCAACTATACGTATTTTCATAAACTAAATATATATCATATATTTATTATCCATTATTCAATATCTTAAAAAAAAACTTTGCAATTAAATCAAAATAAAAATACGTTATGCATTCAGTTAAATGAAATGATCACGTTTGATTTTTAGATCATACAATAAGGTTGATTGTATTTAGCTAGATATATTAACAAGCTCGTTTATATACTCGTATAATAATAACAAACTTTGCAAGCATCGTTGTTTTTTTCCTTCTATGTTAGTAGTCAAAATATAATTACTAATAATTTCAATGCGTAAAATAAATCGGAAGCTCTATATATAATATAAAAATATGCGCCATTATGTTTACCTATGCTTAGAAGCCCACTAACAGACAAAAGGCTCTCAAACCTGGTTCCGCTTATTGATCATCCGTTACCAACAGCCTCCAATATCATCTCACTATTCTTGTCCAATCACTATTATGGCTTTCTTATTATGGCAAATAAATTCCCAATCAAGTTTGATTTTCCGAATCTAATTTCATCCTTTCAATATTGTAGAGGAATATTTATATATAAAATGGCAAAATTTCTAGATTCGGCATCTCTTCAGTGTAAGCCTATTAAATTTTTATATTATAAAAGCACGACTTTCAATTTTTGTATCAACTTTTGAAACACTGTTTTGAAATTTTTATTTTAAAATGATTACTTAATTCTAATCTTTTTCAGCCAAGTTTGCAGTCAAAGCAAACTTTTATTTCATTTCAGGTTGGGGTTTATGTTAAAGATTCTCCATAAACATGGAAACAAACAAAGATTATGTATAATTTGTTTTACAATCTGCCCATTCCGTTTCACCTCGAACGTAAAAAGCATTTAAATTTTAATTTTAATGATTGGAACTTAAAATGCTGACTGTACTGTCATCTTTGTGATGATTGGGAATCATGTGACAATTTTCCGGGTCATAAGGAAAAGGACCAGGCACATTGTAATCAGGTATTGGAGGAAGCACATTCATTTCGAAGGCCCCAGATAGGTTTCCTGGCGGAGAATAGTGTGCGACCACAATAATCTTACCCGCTCTCGATCTAGCTTTTCCCACTCCGAAGAATCGTGTCGACACCCAAACCATTTGTGTAAAATGACCTGTTTATACGTACATATGTAATTTCAAGTGTATGTAACATATATAAATTTAAATGTAGAAATATAATTACCTGCATTCACATTGGCATGTAAAATATCTGATTCCTTAAAAAAGTCATATTGCCTAACTGCCGCGTACCAATAGGAAGACACTTCTTGACCTGAAAAGTTAACAAAGCCCATATTTTATAGTGGTGATCAATTTTGTTATATTGAACTATATTTCTATATAATTTAATTGGTTTACCGTTGACGTCTGTTTGCAGAGCATTTACCGGTCTCTGAAATAAATTTTGCCCAATTTCTCTGTTATTGCGATAAGAAAATTTATTCGTGTGTGCCAAGTGGTTGGCCCATGTTTGAGCTAATCCGCATAGCTGAAAAGATTTAATATTTAGTTAAAAATGTTCCACAAAATAATAATATTATTAAATTAATTAGTTAATATTAATGAATAAAATTATTTTCATTTTCATATATGTAACTTGAGACGATAATAGTCAGTTTTAGTATTACATGATAATTAAGACTACACATATTTTTCCTTTAGTAGAAGATCATATTATAATTATTCAATACTATACCCAACTCAATTAACACTGACGAAAAAGAAAATAATAATATAAAATTACTTTCTCAGGATTCAAAGCATTTTCACGCTACAAGAGGAGTAAATGTATCTACATATTTAGGACAATAGAACTATGGTATATTACCTCAGGTGACATACTTAAAGTTGGAGCACCGTGACGTTGTCGGTACACATTATGCCAACAGAGACATTCTGTTATAAAATCGCTATCTTGCCAAGCTGTGCGAACTTCATTCAATTCAACGACTATACTCATAGGGCGACTTGATAATATCTGGAAATACATATATGGAAACTTTTTAAAAGAAAAAAAATTTCAATTGTATTCAATATACATACATACATACAATATACATATATGTATCTATAATTCAAAAGGTTTATTTATATGTATTGTTTCGTGCAATTTATTAATCAAGGTAACCTGTTTTCATTTCCTGTTCAATACAATGTGTGATGTTTGTTCATCAATCGTATTATACGTAGTGTGGTGCTGTAAAAAAGCTCGCGTACCCAATGCTTCATTTATATGTACATACATATGTATATGTAATTCGGAAAAAGCAATAATTTCAGTCTACTGGTGTAAATTATTGAGAAAATTACACACTCAAAACATGTTGTAGTCAATTCCAAAGAAAACCTTTCGACTAAGATATCTACGTAAGCATTAATTTTTTTTCCAAATGCTACGCCTCATATTATATTTACAATATTATTATTTGTTCTCGTAACTTTTTTTATCATAAATAATAATACTAATGCTTCCGAAGAACTTTATTGTGAATTTGCATCAATTTTATTTTAAAAGTTCCTCATGCTATATTTTACGACTGTATTTAGCCGCATTGCAGATTTGTGACATTCTCGTGACATTTTTTCCTCAAATGTTATACGCAGTCGACATTTCAAATGATTTTTTTTTTCATATCATTTAAATTTTTAGCGAAAACTCCATTATTTGTAATAGGCACTGTTTTTATTTCAACGAAATATATATTTTTAAATTGGTAATACTAGTATCGATGTACATATTTTCCTTCAGACATTATTATTTTAATGCTGAAAAACGGATGGCGTGCCATGCGTATACAAATGGTTGCTTTGAGATAAGGGAATTTGCATATATTATACAACTTAAATAGACCTGCAAAGTTTCTAAAATACTTTTATTTATGTTTTTGATACGCGGGGTAAAAACTTAAATACTTAAGATTGAAATTAGCAGCTATTTACAGTAGTTCCATTTATTTTGCATACCGTATTTGTCGTGTTATGCCGCACGTGGGCTTATTATTATTTTTGTCGACTGTTTAATTTTCGCACTAGCGATAACACGTGTAATAAAGACCCACCCCTATGGTAGTAAAATAATAATAAATATTTTATTACCCTCACCACGTTCACCAATGGCGAAAGTAGGTAATTTGACACCCAACTGGTCAAGAAATAACGATATATGTATGTACAATGTACCTAACTACCTAAATATATATCAAGACATGCACCCTTTCGTGACTGGAAACCCTTACTTTTATTGTTTTTGTATATCTTTCTAAGAATTGATTTATGCAATTTATACCATTCACGTTTTATCATAAATCACACACACATAATATATTTTGTTTCAATAGTGCGAGGACAATATATTCTTAATTAAAGATAGCGTAACGCCATAAACGTACCTATTGCGTAATTACGATTCTTATCTGCAATTTCGTCAATAAAGTTTTGGAAGGTTCTAGATTTTTTCGAAACTTCACCATTCGTTTTCAAAAACATATTGGTTTATCTACAGATATACATATGTATGTAATTAAGAATCGTAAACTTTGCTGCATACCGCTATTTTGAAATACTTTACATAGACCTTCTATGATTATTCAGCAAAAAAACTGAAGTGAATTAGTTCCACACTTTCACTAGTAGGTATATCAGTGTTTGTCAAATCTGCCTAGCACCCACCCCAGAGTATACACACAAGATTTTAAAACCGATTTTCACTTTCCGTAGCAGCAGGAAGGGTATCCATTTGGTTTTTTTTTTAAAGATTAGCTATACTTTTTCCACGCTTTAGCTTGTTACTAATACAATCAACCACAACCTTAATGAATATCGCTCTTTTTTGCTTGTGAAATTTTTGCTCTTTCAGCACTAAAATGCTGAAAATTCTTTGATAACAAAAGATCTCTCCGCAAAGAATTATTGATTACAAAAACGAGCTTGTATTGTATTATTCGCAGGAATATGTTTTGGGGTGAGCTTTTGCCAAGTGTGGTTTTATGGTGAACACGTGCAACCCTGACCCATTTCGCACAGGGTTGTTTGGCTCGGTCCCTTCACCAGCCCTTGAACCGCAAATCCCCTTCGAATACCACGACATTCAAACTTTGTAAATCCCCGACTTTCGCTAGGTATTTGTATTCGCGTCACGTATTTATACGATACTTTGGATGGCAGGGCTGCTCCGGGCTGAGGTCACACGTCAAACTTCGTACACAACATATTACCTACACGTCGAATCATTTAAATTTCATCTAGGTTTCTGTCAATCAAAACGAATGTATTTCAGCCACATCGTGTCTTCTCGTTATGTATCCAACCTCTCAATATCTAAATTGGATTCTGACGTTGACCCATTTTCTCGATAGAATTCCATATTGGCTGTCAATCGAAAAAGTTAGAACTTGGTATGGATAGATGTACGTATGTACATATGTATATACGTACATAGAGTTACATCATCACTTCTCTATTTAAACCACATAGTTGTGCTTAGCGAAGTTGTTTATCGGTTATTATGGTAGCGTTTTACCAGCGCATGGGTAAACAGATCTTTCGCATGG
Source organism: Parapsyche elsis (assembly GCA_022651745.1). Classification (NCBI taxonomy): domain Eukaryota; kingdom Metazoa; phylum Arthropoda; class Insecta; order Trichoptera; family Hydropsychidae; genus Parapsyche; species Parapsyche elsis. Next base: position 16,122,255 of record JAGVSN010000001.1, on the reverse strand, counting down.
TGGCCACTCATGGTCCGTTTTTCCCGCCGTATAAAGGGACGTATTATTAAAATGGTCGAGCTGACAACTAGGGTTGATGAATTGAGAAGAATGTGTGGAATCAACTGGATGCAGATCGCAGTTCAAGACAGACAGGAATGGAAGAGGATTGGAGATGCCTTCATCCAGCAGTGGATGGTTAACGGCTGAATATGATGATGATGATTTTCATTTTGCATATCGAGAGGAAATAAATGGTAGGTATGTAGGTACATAGTTTAAAATAACTCACCCTCTGCAAAAGACTGGGCTTATCGTTGATGGGTCTTTCTCGTTCTGGTTCTGGTTCCGGTTCCGGTTCGGGATTGACATCTGGCTGTGGGGTTTGATTCCGTGGGCGTGCAAGTTGATTGGGTGCTACTCTGCGTCTCAAGTTCTGCATAGCCTCACGCTCCTCGCGTTTCCGAGAAGGTGCTGGTCCTCCTCCCAGCGGCCCCACTTCCGGTAGTATAAATTCTTCATTTTTATATTGGACGGCGTTGCCTAACAACCTGCAAATGGTGTTAATCGTACAATAATGCGCTAGATATCCTTAAATTGTATGCTGGGTACTGAAACGAGGAAAGATACTGCCATGACTTTAGTGGTGGCCGTTCACGATCCGTTTTTCCGGGGGTACAGAACGGACGTCTAATCAAAAATATCGTGAATGTGCTAAATCGATTGAAAACAGTAGATTTAGCACATTCACGATGTTGTTTGACGTTCGTTCTGTACCTACCCCAGGGAAAACGGATCGTGGATGGCCACCATAAGGTCTCTAGGTCTCTACACGCTCGTACTTGGCCTGCCAAGTGCCAAGTGTGCGTACATAAGATTACTATTGTCTAAATAAAAAGTTTTCACCCTCACGTTTCGTGTATAAACGAAGTTTGTACACGGCACTCTCGAACTAAGCACGAGCGTGTAGGGACCCTTTACACTTCGTAGATACTGCAGTGTATGTCGTACACGTGGCTCGCGAAATTTTCATAAAATCTGCAGATTCATATGTATAATGTACCAAAAATTATCACAAGATAAGTTACATTTACATATATATTTGACAACTTTTCGACAAAATTAATTAATTATACTGCACAAAAAAAATCATGTTTTTGAGTTACCCGAACGGAGACTATTATTAATAATTCTGACCCACTGAATCCGAATATGGTAATGAAATTTGTTGGTTAGCTCTTATTTGTGAGATATGTATGAGCGTTTTGAAAAAATGGACAAATTTTACATTTTTTTGACTTCGCGGTTTGTAACGCAAAATTTAGTGCTTCTGTGTTTAAAACGAGTATTGGAAGCAATAGTCAGATATTTTTGCTATTAATTGTGATATTTTAAAGCTTTAAAATACTTATAAATAATCGTCTAGCAAATTTTTAAAGTCAAAAATATATATTTTTTTTGGATATTTTCCCGGTGTTATGCGTTAGCGACAGTTTTATTTATTTTAACGCATTTATAAGGATTGGTTCTCTATGTCAGTATTTTTTATTTGACTAAAACTAAGGATCAATCTCCACGGTTTCAAGCACTCCTTGAGAGATTTATTTATAGTTACACTACATAGAGTTGGTGAAAGAAAATTTTCCAGAAGAAGTGCGATCTTTGTTATATTGAAATGATACGATTTTCAGAAGTATGAAGAGAAATTATTTTTAAATCTATCGTATTTTAGTAAGCAATAGTTTATCTGTGCTACGTACCTACATACATACATATGTATATGGATAAAGAAAAAAAGATATGGGTACATATTTTTTTTCCACGAGACTTTTCCGCGCAATCCCTTGGGTCGCGACCTAAAGAACCACTGTTCTAAGATATTTAAATACTGCTTTAAAGTATTTATCAACTTAATAAACATACATGCAATCTAATACGATTCTAGTCAGAATATTGAAGAAGATATGAAGTATGAAATATGTAACCTTTTGGAGGCGGTTGATCGCTTGGACAGGAATGCGTAATCGAAGAGGCTAGTTGTGGACGGATGGTTTGCGTTTGTATTGAGGGAGCTGGAGCCGGAGCCTGTGGTGTTGTTGTTGTTGTGGTTATTGTGGTTATTGTTGACAATGGCCGGTTTGAGCGGAGCGAGCTGCAAAGAATCATTGTCTGGCGGGCCCATGCCGGCCAGCCGGGCAGCTCCACCACAATTGCCCACATCCACTCACCACAACCACAAACACTGACTAGGACTAAATTGGACTAAAGACTTACTCCACCCCTCCACTTCCGTCAGCTCATGCGCATTTGCAAACCCTCGATCCCCTCGACCACCCCCTCGCAATTCACGACGCACACAACTTCAATTTTGCACATCGACACACTTCTACCTGTCCTATCGTACCTATGTTTGTCTGGGACACTGCGTCGATACACTCATGCTAGACTCAAATTTAAGAAAGTTAAAGAATTAATATAGGAAAAAGAATTGTTGAAAAATTAATAGAAATTGCAACATATAACCACTCTTCAGGCTGAAAATAGATCTGGCAATTCCACAGCCACCACATTACACAATGAATTAAAAAGTTGGTGTGGCGGCGGAGCAGTTCTATTCACAGGTCTATTTTCAGCCTTGGGCTAAGGTTAGACCAGGAGACCACACCGACACTCCACCAACTTTTCGACTTTTTTTTTTGTCAAATTCGTTCCATTCGAGTAGGACGATGCATAAAAAAAGGTCATCGAATACAATGAATTCTTGGTGTGGTGTCGGTTCAGTTGCTCTAGGCCAGGGATGGCGAACCTAGGGCACGCGTGCCAGAGGTGGCACGTACGAAAATTTAGCTGGCACGTGAACGATTTACAAATCCAATTTTTCTTTCTAAATAATTTATGCATAAGATTTTTAGATCATTAGCAACAACAACAAAAGTAATAGATATTTGGATTAACAAACGTGGATTAAACAAACATAAATTTTTAGAGTTATTAAATAAGGTAAACTCGGTGTTCAATGGTTTACTTATGTACAACAACGTGCGATGGCTAAGTCGTGGAAAAGTTCTTCAAAGATTTGTTGAGTGTATAGATGAAGTGAAGCTTTTTTTAAATAAAGAGGAAGTCACTGAAAAATATAATCAGTTAATGGACGTCGAATGGAATAGTAAACTGCAAGGTTTTAACAAAACAGTAATTGTAATGTTTGATTTGATCAAAGCATTTGAAGCAAAATTAAATATATTCGATCGTGCCGTAGTTTTCGCAGACGAAAACCGAGATAAAATTAAATTAACACAGAATTTGCTGCAGTTATTCAATCAATAAAGAACGAGTTTTCTTCAAGATTCAAACAATTCAAGAGATTTGAAGAGATATCAAAGTTTATTCTATATCCAGACGTTGTGTCGGCAGAGATACTCTCAATTTAGAGATTTCAAAGTGGCTGAATCTGGAAGATATAGAAATGCAATTAATCGAATTCCAATCCAGTTCTATATGGAAACAAAAGTTTGTCGATTTGAGAAATGACTTGGAAAAAATTGAAAATGATCGATTATTATCGAACATAATTAAAAAGAATGCAGAAGAAGAAATAATGAAAACTTGGAACGCCATTCCAGAAATGTTTAGCTGTTTCAAAAAACTAGCGATGGCGATATTAACAATTTTTTCTTCTACATATGCTTGTGAATCATTATTTTACGAAATGAATTTTATAAAATGTAGTTTAAGAAATAGGTTGACTGATGAATCCAGTTGGGTTTGTATATTACTAAAAGTGACGAAATATAAACCTGATATAAAGCATTTGGCATCGAATGTACAACAGCAAAAATCTCATTGATAAATAACTGATAATGGATTTTTATTGGTTATAAGTTTTCATGAAACAATTGTAATTTTTAAACTTATTCAATAAAATTCTAAAAAACTTTTTTTTTGTCATTAAAAACTGCTCGGCACGTCAGACAGTTGATGAATAATATTTGGGAATTTTTGGCACGCGAACGTAAAAAGGTTCGCCATCCCTACTCTAGTCTAATTTAGCCCTTTAGAGCAGATGACCTAAAACGGCGGTCAGGAACCTGCGCTATTTTCTATAAAAACCTGATTTTCTATGAAAATTTGTGGCTCTCAGTCACCCAACGTTTAAGACCCTCAAAAACCTGAGCGGTATCGCTGCGTCAAGTTGACGTCCTCTATCGTCGTTGATTCGCACCTATGTGAATTATATCGGTGCGAATGGTTTGTTTTTTTGACGCAGCGATACCGCTCAGGTTTGTGGGGGCCTTTACATGAAATAAAAATATATTCCGGAAAGGGTGTTTGAAACATAAATTTCACAAAATCAATATGATCTAAAATCAAAATCAATCTATCCCAATTTTTCTCGTTACTGCTTTTCATATAATTTTCATGCCTTTAAAAAGATTTAAACTCGTTTACAAGATAAAATTTTATAATGTGTTTTAGAAATAAATTGTCCAACACTAAGAAATATCTCAAAGATAACTATTTTTAATTTAAAACTTGCTAATTTGTTACTTTTTCCATGATTTGACTTTGACTCTTAGCTAGAAAAAGATTCCCGACTACTGACATACAAGTAAAATAAGGACGGTTACTAATATTACCATCATTTGGAGTGAAGTTCGAATGAAAGTAAGAAAAAAAGTCTAACATATTTTTCTTTACTTCTATTACCCCGACGTATGCGCACAAGGCTTAGTACCACATTTCGACTTTCGTTTTCTCTGCCTAAAGGGAGATTTTGTCTATTTGCTGTTTTTAAAGATCGTATAAATTTTCCACATGCTCTAACCCTCGCCTGCACTAGCGCTTATACCCACTACATGTGAATTTGTCTCCAGTGAGTAGATATATGTATTATATGTTCTCTTTTCGAAATTCCAAAAAGTGTGCATGTGTGTGTGGTGAGTTTTTCATTCGAATATTATTTAATTGGCGCACATTGCTCGATATTGCAGCATCACAAAAACGCCGTATTCGCACACATGCGCACTTTGGCACAATTGATTTTTCCTTTGGGAGAAATGAATGAAAGTGATTATAGATACTTCTGTTGCAAGGACGCTTCTGCATAAATATGCGACACAGGGGTAGTAAAACGTCAAATTCCCCAAAAATTATATATATTTTTAATTTATTTACATAAAAATCAATTGATAAAAAAAATATGTTTCAGTAGCTCATTGTTGAAACATTGTCAAATGACATTAACAAGATCTGAATTTAGCTTAGCCTAAAATTGTCTTAGTTTTTGCATTATTGACGCTTTCTTATATCAATTTTTTTAAATGTCTATATAAAGTGTACGTAGTGTGAACCAACAATCTCAATGGTACAATTTTGAGAGCAGCCTGCGTGTGGTAAGGTGAAAAAAAAAAATTAGAAGTCACTCATTTATGGTGTTATACCAATAAGATGATAGGTGGAATTGGTTGTTAAGTACCAATGTTAAGATTAATTTTAGTTTCAGGTACATATATAAATAAATATGTATATTATAAATAAAGAAAAATGTATTTTATTATGAATCAGAATCATTAAACACTTGTGGTCGTTTCTTTGCCGAGTCGTTATTTTTCAATTTCTGAATGTTACTTTTGGACTCTAAAGCTGTGTTTTCATTAGGTTTTTTAATAGGAAGATTATGTCTGTTTTTATCAAAACATTCTGCAAATTTTTGTAAAGCTTCTTCCATTGATGATACGTTAGGTTCACTAATTGAATTTTTTTCCATTTTATCTTGCAATTCAGAATTTACAGCTGAAAAACATACATTTGAATTTTGAAATAGTTAAATAAAATTTTAAATTTAAAATGAAATAAAATTTTCTGTCAAAAACTGCATTTAAATGAATCAAAACTTACGTGATTCATCTTTTGATTTGAGAAAAACTCTTTCCAGATTTAAAGTTTTATTCGTTTTACAAACAAAGTCGAGATGAACTTTTTGTTCTTCGCTAAACATAGGATCAGTATCTGGCGGACTGGAACTTTCTTTGAAAAATAGATTAGTTCCCATACAGTCTACGTATTCACCTAAAAATGTAATTACATTTAATAAAATTGAATTTCAACGAAACAATACCTCGGTCGATAATATAAATACAGTAACCTTTTAAAATATATTCGTTGATTTGAATGAACGGAGAGTCAGTTTCCAATCCAGTTACTCGGAAGAATGGCTGGGAATCTGGTTTTAAAAGTTTTTTAACGTTCAAAGATTTAATATCAGCATACACTAAGATCTCTTCTTCAGAATCTGAATCATTTTCTTCCTTTGGGTCCATTATGCATGAATTGCAAAAATGCTTGCACCGACTGTCAAAACTGACGTTTATAAACACGAGGTATTGTTTTGCAATGGCGATGTTTTGGTCTAAACAACAAGAAAACACTAGAGCCTAGAACCTTCTCTTGTTGTTTTTAGGGTTCCTATAAAGCCCCAGCAATTTTGATTATTAATAATAGCTGACTACCCCACTAATAGTATGAAGGATCTTCCACGGTGACCACTGAAAAGTCGATCGCATAGTTACATTCGTACTAGTGACGAGTCACATGTTCGAAGACTCAAATGATATAAATGTACACAATTACAATGTTGGACTTCAGCACCAGCTTCTCTCCGATCTTCGTAGTACCTGTGAAACATCAAGAAGCACATACGACAGCTCGACATTTTAGTTGCCGATCATTAAATCATTGGCGATTTCGATTGATCTTCCGCATCTTCTACCTTGGTTTTCGCGCGCAGCAGCCACCTATCATAGCTCGGTGGCAGTTTCCAATGTCCATTACACGCGACGATTCTAAAATTCAACGGCCTTGTCGATCTCCAATTAAATTTTTTCACAAGTGAGAAAAAAGATAAGGTTCTTGTCGCTTGGCCCCCCGAATTAAATACAAAAGAATCCCTTTGATAGCTTTGTTCAGATACCTACAACTGAATATAAATAAATGGAAAGAAACAGCTAAAACTTAGACGGTGCCAGAAATAGTTATTGTCTTTAAACATTAGTGCTCTGTTTTACACGTAGGCCAGGTAAAACAAAGCACTAATTGGTCGACGACGAACTACTTTGAACCGAGTCTCTCTGATATCAAAATAAGTCTCGTCGCAGTCGAAGATGTACTCAATGGGCTATATCAAAGTTACAGTTTGCTGCGAAGGTTCATTCTTCACTCGGTTGTTCATTGGATTCAAACTAGTAGTCCTAAACTCAAATGATTTTAAGTATAATCGTATCGGCTGTCGGCTGTCATCGTTCGTACATGGGAGCGCTGAGCTCGTCAAGCTCAAGGTATACCATAGCAGGGAACACTTGGAAGGTTATAAGACTATCCGCCCTGCTCTAGAAGTAAATGATTGATGTATTTACGTAGTTAAATTATTGCCCAATTTCATACTTGAAACGTCAGATCAGTATGTCAACAATGCACATATACACGCTTCTCCAATACACTCTCAGGGAGGCGATTGTCAAACGGTAGGAGGTGCAATCACTGGGGGTACTACTTCCGACGGGGACCTAGCAGACATGTACCGACAAGTACCGAAATTTAAAATGTTGGAAGGCTGGAAGACAATATATCAATAGAGTTAGGAAGCTTGTTAAAATCTTTGCACACTCTACAGGTAAATGAATTATGGGAGAAGTTTGAAGCAGAGGACTTTAGGTGAAACAGGTTAGGATTACGAAGCGTTCTGGGGGGGGGACAATCGAAGGAGATATTAGAGAGGAGACCGACTAGGTCGTTGAGGAGTTTGCATAAGAAGCGGAGATCAACAAGGCGATAATAACACGAAACCCAATATACAAGACGAAGATCAAACTGCTAGGACCAAAAGCACAAGGTGTCGCGTGTGCGACCGGCAACCGGCACACACACACACACAGATATCAGATAACCGCAGAGTGGAACGGTCGAGAACCCAGATCGAACATCATGTCAGACTGGGAGCAGGTGGGACGAGGAGGGGCCACAGCAGCCGGAAGAGGCCAAGGCAGACCCGTCAAAACGGAATCAGCCGTGAACGCAGCGCGAAGACAAGGCGTGGCCGTGGACACCCAAGCCAAATTCGGCGGTGGCTCCAATCGCCAACACCAAGTGACCAAAAGCACGGCCAAACTGGATCGAGAAACGGAACAGCTCAAACATGACACGTTACCCCACGACTTAGGCAAACTGATGATGCAGGCGCGCCAAGCCAAAGGCATGTCGCAGAAAGACCTCGCGACCAAGATATGCGAGAAGCCGCAGATAGTCAACGACTACGAGGCTGGTCGCGGTCTGCCCAACAACTTGGTGATTGGAAAGATTGAACGGGTGCTGGGAGTGAAGTTGCGAGGAAAGGACCGCGGTACCAATTTGCCGCCTCCTGGGGCCAAGAAGTGAGCCGCAGGGGGCGCAGCACCATATCACTACACAGGCGCTTTTTACAGCGCCCCCATACACATCCACATCCACATCCACACCCACACTCACACATACTCACCCATACACACACGATAACACGCATGAATTGTGCAAAACACTCCAGGTAGGCTGACAACTTTCGGACGGGTGTTATTTTGCCCTGGCGCGATTTTAATTTGGCCACGAGCGCGCGACCATGCCCCGCCCGATACTTTCCGCCTCCATACAAACACTATTTGATAAAAACTGAAACGACTGTATTGAAAATATGATGCAATTGTCTATACTCTGTCCAATTTGAGAAGCACCTCGTTGTTGCGCAGCTAAAATAAAAAGAGGGTCGTGGCCGTCCGAGTTGGTTATCGTTAATGTTTGTTCCAAAAAGCTGAAACGGTGAAGTTTGAGACCCGGGTAGTCTGCGCAGCTCGATTCTAAATCGGTCTAGGGTGTTTCTCAAGTTGGACGGAGTGTACGCGCAGGATGTGCGGTGTTTCTTGAACTTTTCTCAACTAAAATATATGAGCGAGTCAGAGACAAACTTGCCCGTTGACAATCAACCGGTGTTTACTATAAGTTACCGGAAACAACTAATCTATGCACAAGCTCAAGTTCCACACAATGTAAAACATTATCCGGTTCTAGTCACTGTATTATTACTTTCAGGTGAATTATCTGGATTCAACATAAATGTTGTTTATGTAAGTTTGGCACCCGCTCATTAATCTCATGAATTATCTATATACATATTTAATAAAAATTCGAGAAACATCGACTGCAATCTTCCATTGTAAAAAAGAAAGACAGTTATTTTCTAATCACTTTCTAACTTATCTCTTGATGTAATACTCTGCCTCTCATATAGTTTGAGATTCTCAAATCTATGCTAGAGCACATCATGATTGCAAAGTTGCAGTGTTGAATAGCTTGGCCGAATTTCAGAAACAGTAGATCAAAATCAAGGTTGTTGAAAATTTAGTCAAACTCCTCGTTGAAGGCAAACGTTCACCAGTAATGTGCGGAACATTTGCAGACATTTAATTTATGTTTTGCCAGTGTACATTTTCCCGAAAAAGACAGAATTTTATATACATATAATAGAAATACAGCAATCTGCCGTTTTTTTTTCATATGGAAGTACTATTTACAATCACGGTTAAATTCATAATGCCCGTTAGGAATTCATGTGTGTGTGCAAATAGCACCGACATGTGTTCATTTCTGACTATTGTTTGATTTATTCTATTGTTACTTACTATTTAATGTTACTGCTTATATGATATTGTGAAATATGTTTCTTTTTCATACAATTATGTAAACCAATAATTAAAATTTAAGCCATTTCTTTTTAAAAGATGTATTTGACTATTTGTATGAGCTAGAAATATTTCATTCACTTATTTAAAAAGACCTACTGAAAAGTATAATTGCTAGAAGTCAATAAATAGATCTGCAAAATATGGGGCATTCAAATGCTAGCATTTAAAAAACTATGTTATCAACAGTCAATATGAATTCAATAAAATATTAAATTTATTATTTCACTTTTATATTTAAATAATTTTATTGATCTTGTGATATTCAACGTGTTATTTTGTTATTTTTTAATGTTACGGAAGTAGTATAAAACCAATGTGTGTTTTTTTTTGCTCATGTCAACTAATTTGCTTGTCATCATTTTTATCTAACTGGTAATTGGTATAAATTGTTTACGATAGATTTAAAAGGATCGTATGTTTTAGGTTTTCTTAAAATCCCATTCTGTGATTTGATAAACATTTCTCAGAGTATTGCTTTTATTAATTTTGCGAATAATATTTAAATCTTGTATCAAGTTAAAATGTCGTAAGCATTCAAAAAATTAGAATAGTGGGAAAAATACATTTAAAAATTAGATGGTCTATTTTTACTATATTGATAAAAAAAATTGTAATAAATGACAACAATTTCCAATTTTTTTCTTTTGTAAAGTATATTGGTGAATAAATTATTAATGCCATTTTTAACTATCTTGTTTTGAGAATGATTCCTTAATAATTATCAGGGGTGGACTAATGGTTAGAAAGAAATTGATATTATACAGAATTACTACTCCTAAATTTATTTTTTATTATAATAAAAGTAATATTCGATTTAATCCATGAATATTTATGAATTGGTTGGTCCTCCTCTGATAATATTACCCCTTGTCTCATTCAAATTTTATTTCTCGATTCATATACATACATGCATGCGTTTGATACAACTTTTCAATGAGTTTTAAAAAAATTTATCTTATTAAAAATAAAAGTGGATTGACTACCACAATAGATTAGACATACATGTGTTTTGTTCGGTTTTTTTTATCGCGACAGCTATTTTTATTTATATGCACGTTTTTAATCTTACATAGGGACTTTTTAATGTTTTTATTTTTAGCAAAATTATTGATAATGTTAAGTATATTTTGTAAATATGATAATTTGAAAAAAATAATAATAAAATATAGATAATGCAAACCTTGTATCAATACGTTAAACGAAATACAAGGTATACCGATGCCACTAACAAAACACCACAATTTACTGAATAATATCAGTTTATAAATTTCCCATAAATACTCGGTACATACATACATACATATTTAGTATATTTATAAATTATTGTATTGACACAATTGTTTCAGCTACTATATATACTATACGAGTATTCTGCGCTTAGTTCTGAGTTTTTGTTATCGAGCGATATAATTATGGTCGTGACACCATTATTCAAGTTTCAGTTTGCTTACATCGACATCTTGAGTCTTTTCTATTAGCTAGTATTGTATGCAATTGAAATCTACATATGAATACTGGAATTAAAATAGGCGCTAAGTGCCAAAAACTTGATATAGAGTTATACGCATTTTTTAAAATAAAATCAAAACTCATTATGAAAGTACCTATTTATTTTTAATTACTATCACTGTTCAGACTATTGAATTAACATTTACCAAAAAAAAATTAACTATGGCATAACATTAATTAATAATGGCATAAAAACGTTATCAAACATCAGGTTTTCATAAACAATCCAAGTGCCTACAGTCATTTCATGAAAAAGGGACTATGTGCCAAGCTCTCTATCCATAATACGGCACTAAATGACAAATTAATGTGAAAAAAAAACGTGAGAGATGGTATGTTTGCAGTGGTGTGAAACTATGAAAGATTAAATATTTAATATCGTAATTAAAAATTAAAAACAATTTTATTTATTGTTGAGATCACATGTCCCACATGTATCACTGTGTTTATGTCCAAATTTTAAATGAACAAATGACTTCTTAAAAATATTTGTATGTGATTTCCGTTTCCGGATATATGATTTTGAAAATTTTTGTTACACTGAACCTGTAACAAAATTCAAAATAAATCTACAAACTTAAAAATATTTAATTAAGCAAAGGTTGGCTACCACCAGTTGAACTGACTATTTGAAATGTGGAATAAAATGACGCTAATCTCGAAATTTGGTGTTTTTTTTGCTGAAATAATTTTGTCAGATGATGTATATTCTTTGCCAGCATCTTTTAACTTCTTCCGGACAATATGAACACTTTTATCACCAGGTTTTCGCTTTATAGTGACCCTAGAGCACGTAGATTGACAATCGCCTTCAGCCATTGTCATACAATAAATTGGCAACAGTCACTTAGTCCGTATTTTAAAACTAAAGCTCATGGATTTACACTCAACGCCATCTTCAAGTGTATGTAGCAACTAAAATAATTTTTTTTTGCACATAGGCCTTATTTAAGATTATTGATGATGGCAGATAGAATCCGAATCTGCAAAAATCTTTTTTTGGCACTTAGCGCCTATTTTAATTCCAGTATTCATATATCTAATCAAACAATCGATTATTTATTAATTTCAGTAAACTGGTTGCTATAGTTAATAATTGAAAAAACCCTACATTCTAAATAAAGTTAAAGTAACAATGGCCTCTGGGGTTGCGGGGGTGCGCATTTGCATTTGTGCATGTGCACGTCTACAGCGTCCAACACGAGTGGGTCTTCTAGCTGCAGATGTTTTCGACAACTTTGCCGAGAAACATCTCCGTCACTTAATTGAACGGCATGGATGCCGCCGTGGTAAAATTCAAATTATGATCTCAGCGAAATTTTAAATAAGAGTTACAGAAATGTTATATTTATGTATGTACAGTGGAACCTCGATCTATCGTTTTCCCGCAAGTGTCGTGTACCGAAAAATGTTTATACAAAACATCCAAAAATTTATCGCATCAATCGTTCCTCTACATATGTATCGTTTACCCGCACCGATCGTTCAGAATTTTGTTTAATTTGTCGTGTTTTTACTTGATTAATCGTTTTTGCGAAGTTCTGTACAGAATAACGGGATAGATGCAAAAATAGTGCCAGTACTACTTGCTCCCACCCCTCGAATTTTAGTTCCACTGGCTCCCACTGTAAGACAACCAGTTATCATAAACATTTGTGTCGAGAGCAAATTTTTTAATTCGGTAAAAATTAAACCTAAGAAAGTGAGAACTCTTCGAAAGAGACTAAAAATTATTCGAAGAAGTGGAAAAGAATCCCAGTAAAAAACAGGTTGTAGCAAAACGTTAGGCAATTTTAGTTATTAGTTACATACTAGAAATATATATTTTTTCTATTTCCGCATTCATCATTTGATCCAACTGGTTGGTCCCTTCAAAAGCGATAGATTGAGGTCCCACTGTATCTTAATTTTATTATTATTAAAATTAAGATACATGAATTGTGATAGCTATTGTTTGATAATAAGAGGTGATAAAGGGTATTGTATTATTAATTTTAAAATTAAGATACATACATATATAAATGAGTTGCAATAGCTATTGTTTGATAATGCGAGGTGTGATAAAAGGGAACTATAGTGTAATTATTTATTTAAGAATTTACTAAATAATTAATTGTTCAATAGGTGTAAAATTCATCGAAGAAAAATTAAAAAGAAAACTTCTATTACGTATCATGTCTTGCCTTCAATTGGCATCAAAAATCATTAACGTTGATGACGCCATTAAGCCATACGAAATAAAGAAACTGCTGAGTGAAGAAAAACACAATTACAATACAAAAGAAATTGTGAAATCTGAGTACAAAGTGTTTAAAACTATCGGTTAGTGTAAGACATTTATTTGATCAATAAGGAATTGTTTTATCGTAGTTCATAAAAAGTTCAAAGAATATTTGCAGGCTTTCAGGTCCCGCTCCGCACCCGTTTGGATGCAATAGAAAATTTAATAGAAATGTGTGCAGTACCAGCTGGCTTAGATCCTTCGAAGCTTTACGAATCGTGTTCTTCTATACTCAAATTAGTATATCTGTTAAAAGATAAACTTCTTCATAAGTACGTCAATCAAATTCAAATTACCGCAAACGAAATATTATCTATGTATGTACATAAAAATCTTTATTTTAAGATGGAAATGGGCTATTGGCAATATAAGAGATTCGGCGGAAAATGAAAATTGCAATCTAGAGAATCTTATACCTGCCGCTATAGTCGCAGCTGCATGTAGATTGATTTATAAAGAGAATCACATTATTATCGGTCGTTTGGCTGAAAATACACATCGTGCTCATTCTGACATAAAGGGACTGGCAGACATCATACTTATTATAGCTTTAGAATAACTTCATGTATAATCATTGCGGAATAAATAAAATACAACACTAATATAAATGAATTTATTGAGAATAAATATAAAGCATCATTTAACAAACTATAAAGCATTTAATAGTCGACTCCAATCAAAATACAATTAAATTAATATTATTGTTTCTTCGATATTAAAGTTTATACTTTTTACTGTGAATACCAACGCAGATATTATGGTCTTTACTTGACAAACAAATGTAAAATCCAATCAAGTTCAATACATTTATTTCATACATCTACTAGATACAAAAAAGCTTATAATTTTTTTGGTATGAAAGAAGATAAACATTTATATTTATGAAATAGAATTTAAAACATTAAATACTTGGGAGTCAGTAAAAGAATAACATGTATGTGGCTAGAATGCGTATGCGAACAGTATAAAGCACATTTTAAAGCGAATCGCTATAATTCTGGAGGTGAAAACGAATCCATCGTGCATTAGAAAAAATAATATCCTTAAATTATAAATATAAATGCTTGCAAAGTGCACATTATATGTAATAATGCAATAAAGCTTAGTAAAATATAATCTAAATACCGTTTACCAATTCTATGTGTAATTGTGGGAATTCGTATCAATATATCTCGATGGATTTGTATAGTATAAAATTATTCCAAAGATAAATTCCTGAGGCGTTATATAATACTTCGAGAATAATATACGAGGGGATTTATAGGTATACTTATTTATTGAAAAATGTTCAGCAAATTTGCTGAGCTTGTACATTTTCAGTTTAAGTAAGTTAAACCCCCTGTATTGAAATACTGTTGGTAAAACATGTATTGAAGATGATTAATACAATCGAATTGTTTTAATTAAAAACTATAGAATTTATTCTCAATTTAGTTCCACGATTCTTTCGAGTGAACGAATAAGAAATTAAAATTGTTTATGATAAACAATTTAGTCAAACTTGTAAAATAATTTAAAAACAAATATTCTTTAAAAGTTAAATTAATTTTTATTTCCTTTCAATTATTACTTATCAACTACTATATTTCTCCGATAATATGCAAGTGAAATAAATTAGGAAGTAAAAGGCAAAAAGTGTTAGTCACGAATCTGCCTAAATTAGCTGTGTTTAATTTTGGAAAAGTGTACGAGTAAATTCGATATAGTCCAAAGAACCAGGAACTGATCGTTCGGTCTTTGGCTCGTTATATGGTTTCATTCGTTCCACGCAGTAATCGGCCATTTCCTTTGTGAGGTTCTAAAAATGAAAAATTAAATTGATGTATAATGTATATATGCCAATGATAACAATTTGATCAATAGCGATCTGATACATACCGCATAGAGTTCATCCTTCATCACGTAAGGTCGTTCGGCTGCGGCAATAGCTCTGAAGGCATTTTCTATTTCTTCGGAAGATTGTACATTTTCAGTTTCTTTGGATATCATAAATGCCATATATTCTTGGAGAGATACTTGTCCATCACGATTAGGGTCCACGACATCTAAAATAAGTCAAGTTAAATTAATTAAGCTAAAATTATTATGTTTATAAATTTTCAATATGTGGGTATTCAGAGTTACATACTTAAAATTGCATCAAATTCAGGGTCAGGTTGACCTTCTTCAACCATGGGTAAATCGTATCCGAGGGCGCGTAAACATGATTTGAATTCTTGTTGGTTCAATCTTCCAGATTTGTCCTTGTCGAAATGTTTGAACATCATGGAGAATTCCTTCAATGCATCTTCGCTAACACCTGCGTATAAGGAAAGCGAACATCAAATAAAACACCATTGGAATAACCAGCCATTAAAATCACACCAATGGAAATAATCGTACCGCTCTGGTTTCTAGCTTGAATTTGTTGTTCTAAATTGTGTTGCATTCGCATGCCGAGTTGATCCAATTGATCCCACTGCTGAGCGAGTCCAACGGTGCTGTGTTCAGTGTAACGATTGTCGAGTACCAAATGACCTTCGAGCGCAGCGGCCAACTCTTCAAGGCGACGGAGATCACCTCTCCTAGCACGCACTTCATTAGCGGCACCGCGCAAAGCTTCCAGTTGCGATTCCAGTGAGCCACTGCCCTCCATCATCCAGCTCCTGAAAAGTGTGAAAGAATAGACATTAGTTTCATGACATCATTCTTACATTCTACAATCTTACAATTAATTGAAATCACACACGAGCAAATAAATTAGAAACTTTACTTATATTTACTTTTACTTTAATTAGAAGTTAACAGCGGAAGAAAAATAAGTATATAATTAAAAGGCAAGTATTTGATTATCCGTCGATTTGATTAAAAATAATGATCCCATGCAGAGCTGAAAGCACAAATTTTTGGAAATTGCAGTAGTTAATTATATTTTTAATAAAGTCCAGTATAAAAATTCTATATGTAAAGCAAAAGTCAAATGCTCATTATCATTAATACGAGACGAAGAAGAATATTTATTAATAAAAGAAGAATAAAAACACAAAATATCAAATAGAAATTCACCCGCCCCAGCCGAGTATATTGAACCTGCACCGAGATAAATCAATGAAATTTACAACAATTTAAATAAAATTCATTAGACGATGAACTTTATTTTCATTTAATATATCTTACCGAGTCTCCGTCAACCACTGATGGAAAGTATTTGCATGCATGGCGAATTCTTTTCTCAACTTATCATTGTCTTCTTGGCGGTGTGCCTCCTTTGTCAATTCCACATCACGTTCACCTACGCAAAAAAAATAATACGAAATATATATTGCAAGCTCAATATGTACATTAAAAATCAATGTATGTGTGTGTATAAAAAAAATACCAATAATTTTTTTAAGATTGCGCCACGTATCCTCGAGAGCCTCCATGGTGAACCAAGTGTATGGATTAGGGCCGACATTGAACGATTTGATTTGCTGATCGAGTTTTTCCAAAGCTTTAAAATCTGCTTCAGCAGAAGTCAGCGAAGCCTGCAATGTTATCATAATTTTTAATGACCGATGGTACTTATTACACTTGGAACCTTCGCAGAGGTTACAATTACACCAACCTGAAATTGTGCATGAGCCTCTCGTAATGCTCGGATTTCCTCGATCGAATTGCAACGAACAGGATCGGTGAGATCCTCTTCGGCATTCTCAAACCAGGAATTGAAAGCGGACGCTTTTTTAGCAAACGTCAAGTATAATTCTTCGATTTGCCTGAATTGCTCTTGAAGGCGAAGCAAACGTTGCTTGCGATCATTAGAATCGCCAAGAAGTTTTTGCCATCTGCAAGTGTAATAATTAATTTTTGTATTAATGATATAAAAGAAAACCTTGCGATATTTTTACCATAATAATTATGTATATACCTCGAAATCACATCTTCATGCCTTTTCTTAATGGCTGGTGTTTGATCGTGGTTAGCTGCCACAAGTTGATCTTTCAACGCCGTGATGTTTTGGATACCTTCATGTTCAAATGCTGATAAGCCTGAATAATAAACGAAAAGCCATGAGAAATAATAATTTTTAATTAAAAACAAGTTAATCCTGCTATGCCTAAAAATGAAGGCATACGAAGGCGTTCAAGAATGGTACATAAGATCCAGTGCACACAGAGAAGTATGGACAGATGTATGCTTGATATAACAAGAAGAGATCGTAAGATGAATACATAGGTAAGAAGCATGACCAAAGTGACAGATATAGCGGAACGTGTGAAAAAGTTGAAGTTGCAATGGGCTGGACACATGGCGAGAAGAATGGATGGCATATGGACGCGAGAAATACTGAAATGGTATCCGAGAGGATGTGTACGAAAGCAGGGTAGACCGAGTAGACAATGAGCCCATGAATTAAGGATGTGTGGAGTCAAGTGGATGCCGATTGCTCAAGACAGACAGGAATGGAGATGCCTTTATCCAGCAGTGGATGGCGAGCGGCTGAAAATGAGGCTGAATTAGAATAAATATAAAAATAATAACCTGCATCGAAAGTATCTTGCTTGGTCAGCAAAGTTTGAACAGTGGACAAGTCACGTCCGAATTCTTCGCTACGCACATGTGTTTCCTTATCAGCAATCCAAGATTCAACCACGTCAGCTTTCCACATGAATTGAAGGTAAGCCGAATTATCGATCAAAGCAGTTTTACGAGCATTACCCAAAGCTGATAATTGATCGAATTTAGACTGAAATACACACGTGGAACATGATAAATCAAATAGATAATATTTGAAATACATTAGTTTCATTGAAAATATTTAACGTTACCTGAATGACTTGACATCTATGTTGAATATTATCAGCATGATGATTACCGTCGTTTACAAGCTGGCCACCAGCCTGGCAAATATCGTTGCAACGATCCTTATGGGCTGCAAGGTCAGTTTCAAAAGCATCATGTTTTTTAATTAGGCCTTGAACTGCTGCCATGGTATCGCCGTAATCTTCCACAGACAGAAGCTGTTGTTTTTCGCTACATGTAAATATACCAAGAATAATTAGTAAATGTTAGAATTACGTGAACCGAGATGAATTTTTAAAGTCAAGAGTTTACCTGATCCATGCTTCTTCCTCTTCCACTTTAGCCAAAAATTGTTGATAAGTATTGCTCTCGTCGAGTTTTTGACCGCGAGTTTGAGCTAAACCTTTAAGTTCAGCCCAAGCGTGATTCAGAGCCTTCAAACGCTGTTCAATTTCGGGTACGCCAAGATTGGAAACGTCCATCAATTTTTCTCCAGCCTCCTACGATACAATTAATATGATTAACTGTTTAAAAATTATGAATTTAAAACAGCCGATTCCAATTTGTATAAGTACGTACTTGTACAGCTTGAATGGCGGGTTCGTGTGATGCAAGTTCAGCTTCCAATCTCTTGTGCTTTTTTTTCAAATTTTGGACCCCAGTCAAGTCACGCCCATAATCATCAGATCCGACGAGTAATTTCTTCTCTCTAAATAAAAAAAATAATTTTAAAACCATAATCAAATACATATTTTAGATTTGAATGTGATGCGACAAAAAAAAACTACTTACTTAATCCAACTTTCTTCATCTGCAATATCTCTGAAGAATTGATGTAAAGTATTGGCATCATTTAAACGAGCACGACGGTGGGCTGCCAAATTGCGAACACGTTCACACCTCTCATTGATGCCACTTTGTTTTTTTTTGATGGCATTACGAGCTGCTGGTTCAAATTGACCGCTTTCAATGAGTGAATCTGCCTGTTCATTCATATCTAAAATATAAATTCAATATAAACTTATACATTCTCGTTTATAGGTATATACACCTATTATGAAATAACAATATTCAACCGTTGATCCTATCTTCGTGGGCTTGAATATCAGCTTCAATGAGCTGATGTTTTTTCATTAGATTTTGAACTGATGCCAAATCCTTGCCAGAATCCTCAGATGTCAATAGACTTTCGACTTCTCCAAGCCAAAAATCTAAATCCTTTACGGCAGCAACGTACGTCCTCTGCTTATTGGCTTCTTTGAGTTTCAAAGACTTTTCTGTTGTTTTTTGGGTAAGGTATTCCCATTGATCAGCAATAGAGGCAAGACGAGCCTAAAATACGCAATGTACGATAATTTAT
Organism: Parapsyche elsis; assembly: GCA_022651745.1. NCBI lineage: Eukaryota > Metazoa > Arthropoda > Insecta > Trichoptera > Hydropsychidae > Parapsyche > Parapsyche elsis. The sequence goes on along the minus strand of JAGVSN010000001.1, from coordinate 16,102,595 downwards.
CTTGATATACTGTACATACATATATGAAATAAATAATGAAAACAACAGATAAATTCACTCACTTGAACAGCATCCTCCGATCCACTGCATTGATTCTTATTAATCAGATTGCCACCCATAGCGAGAACGGATTGAATACGATCAGCGTTAGCAGCCAATTCAGCTTCGAAAGCTTGATGCTTTTGATGTTTTGATTGAATATTAGCAGGATCCTAAATAATAAAAAGTATGTGATAAATGTTGACCACATGATATGGATTGTATGAACGATGAAAGAAAATAATGTATTAAAGTAAAAACCTTGTAGCTTTCTTCGGTAGCCAGTTGTAGCTTCTCAGCAATCCAATTCTCCATTTCGTCAGCATCACGTGAAAATTGTTGGAGAGTTTGTTCATCACCCAATCTAAAAAATATGTATTCATTATAGCAATTATATATGTATGTAAGTAAAGATTTTTATCGGTGAAAAAAAGTAATATTCATACCGAGATCTCTTTTCAATGAGAGCTTCTTTAAGATGTCGCCATCTATCGAGAACTTGCTTGCGTTTATCATCAATCGGTGTAGCAGCATAGTGATCTGATGCAATCAGCTGATTAGCCAATGTTTGAAGAGCCGCAATTTTTTCTTCCTATAAGAATAAGTTGGGGAAATCAGTAAGAAGTTATTTTATTTCACAATTATATCAATAAAATCACAAAATTAACTCACGTGTGCGTTAATCGCCTTATCAAAGTCCTCGTGTTTCTTGATGAGGGCTTCAACATTGTCTCCTTTAGAGTCCACTTCATCGGCAGCACTCAAGAAAGCTTCGCGGGCTCCCATCCAATTTTCTGCTTGTTCACAATCGCGATAGAACAATTGAAGTTCAAGATTTTGATCCAATCTCATACGCCTTGCTACCCATGCACTGAACATAATAATTATCTTAGTAAATTGGAAACATTGCTAAGCGTGAATTATTAATTGCGCTTTTGCTTCTGGTATTGAATTAATATTTATTTTAAATTATATAAGGCAAAAAAAGCTAACTTCTCCAAGTCCTGTCTAGCATCAGCCATTCCTTCAATTTTCTCTTGAATATCAGGACTAGCATAATGTCCAGATTGAAGCAACTGTTGTCCAAAGAGTTCGAAAGCTTGGAATGTACCAGCTCTAGCATCAATTTCTGTTCGATGTTCCTGTGATTAAAAATATAAAATTTATTATAGTTGAAAATGCTAAAATTAAATAAGACTGTTACGTTTTCATAGCTGTAAAAACAAGATACAGAAAATGCATATTGACTAAATTATTAGGATATTTATTTTGGATTATGTTAGCAGTTTTATTTGCTTTACGAATTGATGTAGGCCATGCATGTTAATAGAGTTTTTTACATAAGATTTAGTGTATTTATATATAAATCAGATTGATTTTAAGCTCTGATACTGATCAGAAAAAAAAAAAAAACTTTAGAGGAAAAAATTATTCAATTTAAAAGCTCATTTCATAATTATGAGAATCAATAAGTATGTATTATATATTTATATAAAAATTTCACAATATAAACGCAAAGGTATTAAAATAAAATAAAAAATCATGCAAGGAAAAAAGCAATTGGTCTTCACAAAATAAAACATTTCAGATATTATAATTATTATGTTTCAGTTCTGTTTTGATTGGTTAATCTGAAATTTAAAATTGTTTCATAAACTGAGGAAAACACATAAAAAATAAAAATAAAAAACACATTACGAAAAATTAAATGGTTAGGCAACACTGACAAAAGTACAACATCGCAAACCATCAGGAATATTTTTTTAATTTTGTCTGACCTGTGGTAATATACCATAACGAGCATCTATTTCCAGCCTCTGGCCCTATGAATTAATTATTTTATTTTTATTTTGAAGAAACATTTTCCGTAAAAAAATCAATAAAATATTAAAAATTAAATCTATTTTGGATAATAATTAATAATTCGAGAAAATAATAATATTCAAGAACATGGTATGATGATTTCTTTTACCTAAGTAGTATATGTACATATAAACTTTAATGAAATAAAGTAAGTTTTGGAGAATACAACACTTTTTCAACTTAACTTACTCTGTCAATTAAACGATATTTAAAAAACAATGTACCTGATGACGCTCCAATAGTGCTTCTGCTCCTGTTACATCATTTGCTAGTTCTTCCGAACTGACAAGTCCTTTCATGGAATTGATCCAAGCCATCAAATCACGGTAATCTGATAAGAATCTAAATGCAAAAAACAGTAAATAAAATAATAATTGACAACGGAATAAAAGCAGTGTATAATAAAAAAAATTCGGGTGTGGCCAACCCATGACTTTATCCATATATTTGAGGAATACAAACAGTAACGAAATTAACTTTTTAAGTACGCAAGTAAATAAAACGCATGCACAGCACCACACCAACCAACATACATACACACATACATATCATGAAATCACTGTGTCGAGTGCGCGCGCGTATATATAATACGATCTTCGGCATATATTCAAATTAGAAAAACTGCCACTTCCGGTCGTCAGATGTTGACCAAAATCACAGTATCTCTTACAGCTAACGTAAAAACTATAGATATGAAATTTCGACTTGATTGCCATGACAGTTTCGGAAATATTCTGTGGTAAACTTTTCGACAAAAAAAAAACCACTACTTCCGGTTGACTGATTTTAATGATTTATTTTTTGATAACTTGCAATTTCTCTCAGAAGTACAACATTACAATATTGTGACGATACTACATATTTAAAAGGTCGAAAAAAATAAAAAAAAAAAAAATCGTTCAAGAGTAAACTGCCATTTTCGCTCGTCAGAGGTTAACTAAAATCACAGTATCTCTTACGGCTAACGTGAAAACTATAGATATGAAATTTCGTCAAAATTCCCGGAGCCGTTTCGGAAATATTCTGTCGTAAACTTTTCGACGAAAAAAAAAAACCTACTTCCGGTGACTAATTTTAATTATTTATTTTTTTTTAAATATCAATTTCTCTCAAAACTACAACATTACAATATTGTGACGATACTACATATTTAAAAGGTCGAAAAAAATAAAAGACAAAAAATCGTTCAAGAGTAAACTGCCATTTTCGCTAGTCAGAAGTTGACTAAAATCACAGTATCTCTTACGGCTAACGTGAAAACTATAGATATGAAATTTCGACAAAATTCCCGGAGCCGTTTCGGAAATATTCTGTGGTAAAAGAATTTTAGAATTTTCTACAAGAAAAAAACCCTACTTCCGGTTGACTGATGTTGAACAAATTCCTTATGGCTTTTATACTTTACGTGAAAATAATAGATATGAAATTTCAGCTTGATAGCCTTGATAGTTTCGGAGAAAACACACATACAGACACACACACGCATAAGTACACAGACACACAGACATAACGACATTTTTTAGAAATCATGAAAACGTGATCAGTGGATGATACTCGATACAAATCAGTCAAAATCTCGAGGTCGAATTTTCGCACGATCACAATACTTTATCCGATTAGGATAAAGTAAAAATTCGGGTGTGGCCAACCCATGACTTTGACTTTTATACAAGAAAAAATTCCCACTTCCGGTTGAGCGATTTTGATGATTTTTTTTTACAGATTGCAATTAGAATAATGATTATGGTTTTACAATATTATGAAGAATCTAAATATTTTAAAAGGCAAAAAAAAAAAAAAAAACGAAAAATCGTTCAAGAGTAAATAAACTACCACTTTCGGTTGGCGGATGTTGAAAAAAATCATAATATCTATCTCTTACATCTTACGTGAAAATAATAGATATGAAATTTCAGCTTGATAGACTTAATAGCTTTGGAGAAAAAGTTAAAAACACCGAAAATCAAGAGAAAATTATTTAAATCAAAAATTACCTTTGTAAATCATAACTGTCCAAAAGCTTTTCTTTTCGGGAATTGGCTTTAGCTGTCAGTTGCGTCCAATAATCATTTATTTCACGCTGTTTGTTATAAGTTTGCTCAGCAGTATCGGGATGAGAATGCATTAGACGGGTGGCAGTATCATCCAATTGACGAATCTAAATACAAATATGGATTAAAACATTATTGTATTAATTAAACTTGATTGGTTGGTTTTTCTTCATACCTTATCACCCAGTGCAGCAAGATCCCTTTCGAGTCCTTCATGTTTACGTTGAAGCGCCTGTACACTGCGGAGATCTTTTCCAAGATCCTCGTTATTGAGAGCTTCATCTTTTTCTTGAATCCAATCTTTAGTTTCGTCAACATCACGGTGGAATCGTTGCACTTCATGAGCCGATCCCAGCTGTGCAGCTCTTTCAGCAGTAAGTTGTTGAAGAGAAGACCATTTTGAATTCAATTCCTGAGAAAAATTTATTAGCACATTGAAATTCATCTGCCATACATATGATAGATTTTATTCAAAAAGGAACTATAAAAAAATAAATACTTGTATTTGAGTTTGAATTTTAAGAGCAGCTTCAGTTTGCCCAATGGTCATCAATTGTACAGCGATTTCATTCATTTCAGCCAAACGGACCTCATTAGCTTTCAAGTCAGCTTGGAAATCGTCGAATTTCTTTTGCATTACCTCCACTTGCTCTAAATCTTCTCCAATATCTTGTACTTGAGCGTGATTCTCCTGTGAGAGATTTTTTAAAATAATATTAATGTTAGATGAAACAGAAATTAATTGAAAAAATATTATAAAAAACAAATTTATTACCTTGTCCTTGATCCATGTCGCTAATTCAGAAGCTTCTCTCACAAGAACGTAAGCTTTAACGGTTTCCGACAATTTATTCTGCCTTTCTCTAGCCAAGCTCAACAGATTGTCATATTGGCCATTAATCTGATGGGACAAAAAATGAAAATGTAAGTAAATTGATTTTGAACGATTTTCTTACGATAATATCAATAATATTTAAGAAACCTGGTTTTGTCGGGCAGCAATGGAATTACTATCAGCGAGGTTCTGTTGGGACGCAGTGAGTCCAGCATCAATCTTCTTTACGTAAGCTGCAGGCACAAAACCTTGACGATCGTTGACTTCCACTTTCCACCAATCCTAAAAATTTGACATAAATGTAAAAATTTTGATCTTTATTTAAAAAGAAAAATATATATCACAAAAATTTCGTACTACCTTATTATTAGAATTGAGTAATGTAAGAACATCGCCTTTTTTCATCGAAACCTCTCTAGGAGACTTTTCGGTATAGTCATAAAGAGCAACCACACATTCCTTTCCAGTAACATCAACAACCGGAGTTTCTTGTTGCTATAAATGATAAAAATATACAAGTAATACGTTGTATAAATTAAAAATGGATTAATTTCTAAATTAAAATTAATACTAACCCTGCAACTTTGAGCTTGATCCTTTAAAAATTGAATCGTATTTCCGAACGCTTCCAGGTCGGACATCAAAGCTTCGTGTTTCTTCAAAAGAGCTTCAGATGAATCTTCATCTTTTCCATAATCCTATAATGCAATAGAATATATTAAATAAATAATTTAAGAATAACTACAATGTCATACGTAAATCACGCATCGTGCAATTATTAAGGCAGATAATTTACCTGGTTGCACACCAAAGGTTCTTTTTCACGCATCCACGATTCAGCTTCATTGGCATCGGCAAAGTATTGATGGACTTGGAGTGAATCTTCCAAATCTTGTTTACGCTAAAGAAATATTTAATATTAGTCAATCATTGAAAATATTTACAGAAAATGATGTTAATGCAAATACTAGGTTTATAAATGTATTTACTTGTAGAGCTTTATCTTTAAGTTGAGACCATTGATCGGATAAAGCTTGAACTCTACGACCGATTTCATCACCAGCAAAATGACCAGCTTCACGCATACTCCTTCCTGATCCACAAACTGCAGTCACTCTCGATTCATGGTTGTTAATTTCAGAGAGGACTGCTTGATGTTTTTTCATCAAATTTTGCACACCAATCAAATCGCGTCCTACAAAATAATAATTATATATTTAATACCATTTGGAAAAACTAAAAGCAATGGATACGTCAAAATGAAGAGTAGCATACCTCGATTAGTACTGGCAGCGACAGGTTCTTTTTCTCTAATCCAAGCTGCTTCATCTTCCAAATCTCTGAATAATTGCTGAGCTTGCAGAGAATCTAGCAAACGTTGCTTGCGAATGGACATTGGCTTTTCTAGTCCCGTATAACGCGTAATCAAGGCATTCTATTTATCACAAACATGGTAATCAATACATTAATTTATAAATAAAATCACAATACTTTATCCGATTAGGATAAAGTAAAAAGTCAAATTTGAAATATATGTATTTAAAACTAACTCGTTTTCTTTGGATGGTGTCAGAATCAAAATGTCCATGTTCGGCAAACTGTTCAGCGGCACTCTGTACACCTTCAATACGTTCTTGATGAGAACCAACATCTGCTTCTAATAAAGCATGTTTCTTTTGCAAATTTTGCACGCTCGTAAGATCCTAAAAAAAAAAAAAATACGAAATAACATTTATTTTCACGTACAAAACTAGCATTCTGAATTTTTAATGTTATAAAAAATAATTGCCTTTCCGTAATCTTCACTCAGCAATTGACCTTCAATTTCCGATAACCACAATTCTACATCTTCCACAGTGCGATTAAATGTTTGCTGCTGAGAAGCTTCCTGCAACTTTGAACCTTTTTTATCCGAAGCACCAGCTAAAGTTTCCCACAATCCGACTATTTCAGATGTACGCGATTCGATTTGAGCTGTAATTTTCAAAACCAAAGACACAAATGTAAGGCATATGTACGCTGGTATAAAATATTTAGACAAAAATTTTAAAAATTAAACCTACGTGATGCATAATGCTTTTGATGAATCAATGCTTGACCAGTGGAAATGATTTCATCAACGCGATTTTTATTTGTCTGCAGTTCTTGTTCAAAGTTCTGATGTTTTTGCATTTTACCGTTCAAGTTGGTAGGGTCTAAATATGAATCATCAGTAGCGAACTTCAGCTTCTCGTTGATCCAACCTGCATTAAAATTTAACGAATTACTATTGTATTGAGAAAGGCAAGTGAAATAAGGCGACGAGCCCGGTATAATTGTTCACCTTTTGTTTCATCACAATCACGCTCGAATTGCTGTAGACTGTAGGCATCTTCGAGCAGAGCACGTCTTTGAGAAGATCTCTCTTGTAGTGCAGCTCGTCTTTCTAATAACATTTCCCGTCTTTGAGCGACATCATCGGCGGCATAGTGTTGTCCTTCAATTAGTTTTGTGGCAAATTCATCAAGAGCTTTGATCTTTTCTTCCTGAGCAGCTAGCGATTTTTCAAAATCTTCATGTTTCTTTATCAATGCTTCGACGGAATCCAAAGAATCGCCCAAATCTTCGTTGGCTAAAAATGCCTGAAAGAATCAACACATTTAATTATATTGTAATAGAAAAATACATTACAAAAAGAATAAATTCAAAAAAATGTCCATTACTTCCTGTTTAGCCATCCAAGTATCAGCTTGTTCGGTGTCACGGTAGAAAAGTTGCAAGTCCATACACTGTTCGTATCTAATGCGTCGTTCTTCCCATAGAGCAGCTAAAGCAGCACGAGTTTCATCTACTTGCTGCATACGTGAGTTTACTTCTGTAGCAGCTGGATGGCCAGATTCCACCAATTCATGACCAGCTGATAAACAAGCACCCAAAGAATCACCACGAGCATCAATTTCTCCCTAATATGAAACAAAAAAGGTTTATGAGCATAAAAATTGCCAAATATAATTTTACCAATTGCAAGGGCAGACTGAATTTAAAAATAACCTTGTGTTCTTGATGTCTTTCGAGGAGGGCTTCGGCGCCGGCAACATCTTTAGCCAATTCATCGGCTGAAATAATCGTTTGCATATCAGACATCCAAGACATCAAATCGCGACAATCGGCAAGGAATCGATGCAATGTATAGGAAGAAACAAGTTTTTCATTACGTTCCTGTAAAGAAATGTATGTGATAATTTACATACATAGTTAAAATTAAACAATACCTACAAAACCACATAAGATCCCATTGTAATTTTTTTAAATACCTTAGCTTTCGTGATGAGCATTTGCCAAGCTGATTGTATTTCTTGCTTTTTAGCATTGATATGAGAAGCATTAGGAGTGTGCAAGCTGCATAGACGCGACGCTTCTTCTCCCAATGTACCAACACGATCTTCAAGCGCTGCCAAATCTCGTTCCACACCCTCGTGTTTACGCTAAGTAATCAAAAAATAGATAAAAATAACGAACAATATTTAAAATGAATACCAAAGATAATGTAGCATTAACAAAATTTAAGTAACCTGTAATGTTTGAACGCTGGCTAAATCACGTCCATAATCATCAGAGCTCAGAACAACATCTTTTTCAGAGATCCAAGCAATGGTTTCATCTGCATCTCTATTGAAACGTTGGATTTCATGAGCACCAAACAATTTCTCTTGGCGGACTAAAGCGAGTTGACGAAGGCGATGCCATGCCTCAATGAGTTCCTATAAGATAATAAAATTAACATAATATTATAGGCCGGTTACAAAACATTCTACGCAAGGCATATAAATGTAAAATATATAACTAACATCCTTTCTCTTGACGATTGTCTCCCTTTCAGGATGGCCTTCCAAAACAAGAGTTTCAGCCAATTGGTTGACTTCAGTCACACGGTATTCCTGTGCGGCCATATCCTTTTGAAATTCGTCAAATTTACGTTGCAATACTTCCACATGTTCCAAATCTTGACCAAACTCGTCAACAGACACAAATGTTTCCTGTAAAACAATAAATAACATATATATATATATATGCTACTATTTGGAATGTAAATTAACAACGGAACAAATAAAATTGCGATATGATTTACCTTGTCGCGGATCCAGAACATAACTTCATCGCAGTGTCGCAAAAATTGCACTAACACTAGGGCTTGTTGTAATTTCATACCCTTTTCGGCCAATTTCGAAAGCAACAGATCCCACAATCGACGAAGCTCATCTATAATTTAAAATTTAGCACAAGTGAAATATACCCATCGATGGAAAATTTATAAATCCAATCAAACCAGCATGAGTTTTCTTACCGAGACGCTTTCTTATGATCTCTGAAGCGAAATGATTTTGGTTGATCATTTCGGCACCGGTGTTATCAAGTATAACAATAGCGTTGCTGTGAGCTGCTACTTCGGCTTCAAAAGCTTGATGCTTTTGAATCTTGGCCTAAAATTTAAATGTTATTGATTTAAAGTTGTCAAAATGAGGCAAAAATTTCCGTATTATGATTCGGCAGTACGTACTTGTAAATTTGTAGGATCTTTGTAGCTTTCGTCGGATGCGGCTTGTAACTTTTCGTGTATCCATGATTCTAATTCATCAGCGTCGCGTTTAAAATATTGAAAACGTCTGGAGTCTTCAAGTTTTTCACGCTTGGCGCGAGCTTCTTGTTTGAAATCGTCATATCGAGAAAGTACCTGTTAAAAATTAAAATAAGAATCTGTTTGTTTGAATTTACCTTTCAATATTACATTTTCTGCCATTAAAATTAACATCGCTAGCGTAAAAGTATCATTCATTGTACCTACGTATATTAAGCTTATGACATGCTCTAACAAATTGCAGTCGCACACATTTGTTAATTTGCCAGGAGGATGATGTCATGGTATACATTATTTTAAAAGGCATTATATCGTTTTACAAGTGAATACTAAGTATTCATTCGACTGTAAGATAAAGTTAACAGTGGTGTGACGACTATATATCAATTCCCTATCGAACTTATGTAATAAGATAAGGCGTTATATTTCATATTTCAAGCTGTTAGCCGATATTCTTTTATCAGGGCACATATTGTATTACCGTGGCACTTTCTTACATTTTTTTTTTCAATGAAGTTTTAATACATTTACGAGTATTTTGTAATTTATTAATGTGCTACTTACAGCTTCACGTCTTTCTTGGATGTCCTCAGCTGTTTCGAGGATCTTCACTTCTTTCGGCGGCGGTATTTGCTCCATGATGAAAGCGTGAGCACACTTGCGTGCTAATCTCTCAAGGTTTCTTCAATTTATTGATATCTATAAAATATTTGAACCAACACTAAATAACATGTTAAGAAAAGGTTTTCAATTTATTTGGGCACAACCGATCATGTTTTTCTATTTCGAATAAATAATTAATCACTTAAAAACAAAGGAAGTACCACTTATGGTTGACGAAAATTTTTGAAAGTCTTTTTGGTTATAATGGCCGGCAAAAACCTGTAAATATGAAGTTTCAGTGTGATAGGATAAACAGTTTTTGAGTTATAGCAATTCTAAACACATCTGCCTAGCACACAGACATTTTCCAAAAATCATGGAAACATGATCAGGGGATGATACCTGATACAAATCAGTCAAAATCTCGATGTAGAATTTTCTTACGATCACAATACTTTATCCGATATGGATAAAGGAAAAAACCATAATTATAAATTTGAGTCAAGGGTTTTTAAGAAAAAAATGTGATTTTAAACTAAAATCACTATGAAAATTGTTGCGATTACAAAAAGTGAACTGAAAAAGTGAGAAAAATTTGATCTTTGGAATTGTACATATGTACATATCTAATCAGCATTTTTTGAACAGCAGAATGAACAGCAGAACTTGTTGTTCATTCATTTCAAAAACATAGATTGGCACACCCATTTACCTATTCCAGGGATGGCGAACCTAGGGCACGCGTGCCAGAGGTGGCACGTACGAAAATTTAGTTGGCACGTGAACGATTTACAAATTCAATTTTTCTTTCTAAATAATTCATTCAATCGTTCAAAATTAATGTTTTTCACTGATTTGTGCTTACATTTAAATTAATTAAATATGTAGTAAACTGCGAGGTTTAAACAAAACAGTAATTGTAATGTTTGATTTGATCAAAGCTTTGAAGCAAAATTAAACATACATATTCGATCGTGACGTAGAATCCGACAGCTTCAAATATTTTGCGAATACAAAAAAAATTTTCGCAGACGAAAACCCAGATGAAATTAAATTAACACAGGAATTTTCTGCAGTTATTCAATTCAATCAATAAAAAAACGAGTTTTCTTCAAGATTCAAACAATTCAAGAGATTTGTTTATTCGGCAGATACTCTCAATTTAGAGATTTTAAAGTGGCTGAATCTTGAAGATATAGAAATGCAATTAATCGAATTCCTATCCAGTTCTACATATATGGAAACAAAAGTTTGTCGATTTGAAAAATGACATTGAAAATGATCGATTATCGAACATAATTAAAAATAATGCAGAAGAAGAAATAATGAAAACTTAGAACGCCATTCCAGAAATGTTTAGCTGTTTAAAAAAACTAGCGTCGGCGATATTAACAATTTTTTCTTCTACATATGCTTGTGAGTCATTAATTTTCCGAAATGAATTTTATAAAATGTAGTTTAAGAAATAGGTTGACTGATGAATCCAGTTGGGCTTGTATATTACTAAAAGTGACGAAATATAAACCTGATATAAAGCATTTGGCATACAACAGCAAGAGTAGAATTAAATTGTTTTGAATACTGTCGGTTAAAAATTGTACAATACACACAACCTTTCATGAGATTTTGCAGATCCACTGCGATGAATAATTGAACAATTGCGACCTATTTGATAGAATTACCGAATAATAGTGGCAGTTAAATTTAAGTCCGCGTAATGAGGCCAAGATTAGTGCCACACTCGCCCAACCCACATTTATGTCGGGAACCGAGTACATATGTAATTAAAAAACTTCACGAATATCACAATTTTAATATAGGATTAGGATTATTTTAGTCAATATAATACCCAGCTCATTTAGCTTAGCAAATTTAAAGGGCACCTTACACGGTCAATATTATTGACAATACCAATCATATTGACCATGTAAGGTGGAAATATTGATGGTTTGACGTATTGATAGATTGAACTGAAGCAGATTCGAACTTCCAAACATCCGAGTCAATATTATTGACAATACCTTATCGTATTGACCACGTAAGGTGGAAATATTGATGGATTGAACTGAAGCAGATTCCAACTTGAACTTGACGTCAATAATAATGACCGTGTAAGGTGCCCATATCCCACTCATATACAATATATTTAATTCGCTCCCTACTAAATTTACAATATCCCCCTTACAGTATATAATTACGTTGAAGCCACCAGTCCGAGCGTCAAAAATAATGGGTCAAGCGATTAAATCGAATTACATGAGAGCTAAATTAACATCCTTGAAATATATTTTGCACAATCAATAAATTGAACAATATACTTTCACATATGTATTATTTCAACTTGGTGCAGAAAATAATACACCTAATTCCGTTTTTTTACGGTAGATACGTTCTAGAGCAGGGGTTCTTAACATTATGGTGTTACCAACAGTTCGTTGGAGCCGTTTTCAGATTAGATTCAAGGCGATATTTTGAGGTATTCGGATACTTTAATGGAGTCCTTTGACAATTACTTTCAACCTCATTTAAAAAATGAAGGTTGGATACGAAATCCTTTCCGTTTTAATTTGGACTCCGTGGATGATGCTAACGTGCAGAAGGAAGACTTCTTCGATTTACAGAGCAAATCTCCGCTGAAGTAAAACCTCGATGAATTTTGGTGTTCTCAAGCAGTTGCCAATCTAGAATTACTTAATTCCATATTCCGTGGTCTATGTACGAAGCTATGTTCTCAAAATTAGTCAGTGTCAAGACAAAAGCTAGGAATCCAATAGTTGGGGAGTATAGTGAAAAATCTATGCACATATAGCTCGTGTATACATATTATTCGAATTAAAACATATGTAATGCAAGACTACACACCGATATAGAACACGTCCCACTTCCGAGTATCCAACACGGAATGGTAAATAAAACTCAGTTATATACCATTCGGACCTTGTTAAACCAAAATAAATCCGCGCAAAAAAAAATTTGCTCACTTTTTTTGGAATTCGCTATTTTGAGCAGAATTGAGCGAAAATCAAACATCACACAAAAGTGTATCGACAATAGTGGAACAGTTTGAGAACCACTGATATAATTGGAGGCAAAATACATATCACCTGTACTTAGATGGGATTGGCTCATTGATAAATTAAAAGATGACGTCAGGCCACACATATGTACATACACAAACACGAGTAAATTGACATTTAACACACTTCGTGTGTGTGCGTGAGTTTAAAAGGGGGACGGGGGGGAGAGGGGAGGGGGGGTGAAACGTCAAATTGTGCAAGCTGTCATTATATGGGTAGGGTGTGAAGTACCCGGCGATAGAGGGGTGGGGCACTTTAGAGTCGCGTAAGCTTCGACCGTTACTGAACTGTAGGTCCGGAGGGGTGAAGTGTCATGACTGTTGGTCAATGGGGCACCGTTGAAGTCTCCGTGTGGGATAAAAAGAGCGTTGAAGTTCACCTCGAGTCGAGTCGTTGAGCGGCCACACCCAAACGTATCAGCAACGAGTGCCGACTGCGAAGAGCCGCACCTTTGAACTCTAATCGATACATTGCCGGGTATGACCACCAACTGTACATACATACTTTAAAAAAATTGCGATTTTTGATATTTCACAAAATGTCATTTTGGATATTTTTAACGGTTTATTTAACATAAAAGTTTATTTATAAATTAAATATTTTAATCGTTATCGATTTTATAATCTTATCAAATCTGATCTCTTTGTAATGAATAACAATTAATTATATTTAGATAATATGCGTGCAGATGGTGAAGATTATGATCATGCAGAGAGTCACGAGTATAAAAACTGATTAAAATATTGAAATGCACCTACATCTGAAGAGGCAATAACCCCCTCATTTAAAATAATTCAGATTACTAATAATTGAAAAGACTTTTTACGATGACGCTGCCCGAGGGGGATGCGTCAGTTTTTGTGCACTTTAACACAATCAAAAATCCACGTGATAAACAATCTGTATTCACTTTCAAAAGGGAAACACCATGGGGGTTCTGAAAATAAACAAAAATAAATAAAGATATGACATTGTTGTTGCTGCTTTTGATCAACAAGGACAGACATTCGAGGGACGTTCTTGGATAAAGCTGAGGGCATGTCATATTTTACGTCCAACAGATTCCAATGTTTTGATACTGACTAATATTGAAAATCGAAATCGCAAAGGTACATAAGTCGTAAATGAAATTAAGGTCGAGAGTGCTTTATTTGGCAAATCTAGATAGGCAACCGTTTGAGAGCATCAAAGTTCATCAAGGTTGTGATTTGAGAGTTTGCAGAGAATTTACAGAGCTTTGCTCTGCAAAGCAATGGAGTCGACCTTCTGCCTATCAGCATCATCCACGCAGTCCGATTTAAAACTGAAAGGATTTCACATCCACCCTTCATTTTTTAAATCAGGTTAAAATTAAAAGTATGTAGTCCTCAAAGGTTTATTAGATTTTCCAAATGTCTCAAAATATCGCCTCGAATCTTAAATCCAATCTGGAAGCGTCTTTAACGAGCTATTAGAAATTTTTTTGGAGTTACCTCATTCCTCCCTTGCAGACCTTTCATTCCTTCCTCGGGAAGGTAAAAACATAAATTAATAACCTCGGCCACAGAGGAAAACCAAGAAATAAATGATATAGATTCTGGTGTCATGGTGTATAATGTCACGATGAGTATAACCACTCACTGAAACAGTCGTATCATAAATCAACAATTTAAATCCTTAAATACAAAAAAAAAACCGCATTAAACAAATATGAAATGCTTGAGCATTATATTTCGGCGAACCGGTCACAAAATGAAAGCCCACTACTAGAACGATCGCGAAAAGGTTGCACGCGTTCGCCGAATATCAAAAGCGATAAGAAATAAACGGAAAAGGGGGGCGTTTTGCATTCACGTGGGCGTCAAACGGCGATAATATACATAGAAACCTATCATCGCTACGGTTATGGTCGTGCATACATTCGTTAAGACCTCCGCAGTCTGCGAACGAGAGCGACACATTGACCAGTGCTAGCTACTTGTACATCAGTAGAGCAGTGCTAGTCGCGAGTAGAGTGAGAGCGACTCGCCCAACCCGTGCTAGTGATCGTGACAGCTGCGAGGAAAGTCCCCTCGCCCCCCCTTGGCCCCATTGCGCCCCCATCGTGGCCCCCATCCGTCATGTGAACCTGTCAAAACAACGGTAAGCCGTTTCGTCACTCGACCCGACCGCACACCTCACCCCCGCAATAGAACGTTCGCCCCCTTTCTATTCGTACACGGCACGTTCCACTTGTGTTCACCTGTCACCTGTCAATAAAATAAACACTATGCTATTAACAACAATGTACTATCGCCTAATACGGTATGGGGATTGTCGAGTGGGATGATAAGGACCTTGTGTTTGCATTTCGTTGATAGTGCGACTTATTTGTATCGATGTCGTTAATTGGTGTTAGGTAAGAGACAGGTGTGCACAAATTTGGAAATTTTATCTTTGCTGACGTGTGTTTGTAAGATCACTCGACGTTGATTAGCACTCGACTCGAGACGCACTTAAATTTGATTACAAATTTTATTAAAAATTATTGCACATCGTCCAGTGTTTATTATTATTGACATGCGAGTGGATTGACTATAGTGGTAAGTATGGATTTCGGGAATGAGTCAAATGTAAACAAATAATACATAATTATACTCTGACACACTTAAGAAGCAACTTTGCGCAACAAAAAAAAAACCGTCTGTATTTATTGGGTCGGTGACTTTTCCGATTTTCGGTCAGTTATTTAAGTGATCGGTGAATATATTAAATGGTCCGTAATTAATACGGAACAGTAAAAAAAAAATTATATAAAAGTCTACTGACTGTTTTCTAAATATATGTAATTCTGACCATTTTCTTGAGAAGTTAGTGACCGTTTATAGATTTAGATGGCAACTAATTAAACGGTCAGTATTTAAATCAATATGGTCACAGTCACTTTTCAAGAAAATGGGTTAGTATTATATGTATGTATATACTTAACTTTTCACAAACGGTCAGTAAAAACTAACGGAATCGGTCAGTAAACTTTAAATACTGACCGTTTATATCAATTTACTTACTCTTTAGTATTAATTACTGACCCTTTATAAAACTGACCACTTATTAAAATTAGATCAGTAACTTTTGCGATTTATGGTCAGTTATTTTAACCAAATGGTGAGTAATTTTATAAAGGGTCAGTACTTTAAGTGATCAGTCAATATATTAAATGGTCAGTACTTTAATTGATCAGTCAATATATTAAATGGTCAGTAATTAATACTAAACAGTAAGTAAATTGATATAAACGGTCGGTATTTAAAGTTTACTGACCTTTAAATATAATACTGACCATTTTCTTGAAAAGTTAGTGACCATTTATTGATTTAAATACTGACCGATTAATTAGTTGCCATTAAAATTACTCACGTAAGTGACTGAAAATCGGAAAAACTACTGTCCCAATAAATTCAGGCCAATATATGTACACTAGTGTAAGCCCGTTGAATATCAACGCCCGCTGAATTTTAAATATCGTAAAGCGTAAAACGAATTTTAAATATCGTAATATCGTATCGATCCCCGATACCCACTGGAAATTTTTTTTTTTTTTTTTTTTTACTATTTATATTATAAATATTAATTATTATATATATAATAATTATAATTTTGTAAAAATCAAAAAAAAAAAAAAAAAAATAGTTTTTATGGCGTCATCTATATGTAGGTAATTTAGATAGGTAGGTAGGTAGGTATGGTAAAGCAGAGTCACGATCCCTTGTATAGGTAATGTTTAAAAAAAAAAGGACTATATTGGCTAAGGGCGATGGCAGATTAATCTAAGGACGTTCTTCTCGAGCTTGGGGTCCTGGGTTCGATCCCCACTCTTTTGGGTTTTTTAATTATTTTTCCTCAGCGAGCGTTATCAGCAGACAGACAGACAGACGAATTATATAACGGCTGTTATATATATAATATTACGAAATTTTCGATTTGATTTTTTCGCGTGTTTAATTGCGATGTGTTGTAACAATGATCGCAATAGCTGAATTTGTATAAATAGCGCATGTCAATGTTATGTATGCAGTATGAGTTAACTCGTTTAAAGAAATGACTAATAAAGTGTGCGTTTGCCAAATCGCAAAGTGTGTACATTTTGCACATTAAAGTGTGCATTTCTCTTACGGTTTGCGGTTAAATTACCTTAATTTAACCGCAAAAGTCGGTAGTATTTTGGACTTGTGATTAAATTCCATATATTTATGGTCAAAAACACAATGTAATTTATAATGTATTTTTATTTTTTTTTTTTCGTTTCCAGAATACATTAAAATGCAGTCGAATTCCGAGGGTTATTTCGACATTGTTGAATTGGCGAAGGAGCTGCGAAGTGAAAAGTTATTTATTCAATCGGAGTTAGAATTGATTCGGAACTTGAACGATAGACTTGAAAAGAGTGCCGTTGAACTAGCCCAAGCGACGTGGACCAGCACCCAACAAAGATCCAACACTAAACAGTTATTCGCTCAAGGAGATCCCAGCTCTTCGACATGTTGTCAAAGGATAGATTGTATATTATCGCCCGTGTTTGTGGACGCCCATAAAGTTTTACGATATCAGGTAATTCATTCAATCTCAAAGAAATCGAATGTCATTCCAGTTTAAACTAGACAATTCTAAAATGTTTTCCTTCTAGGATGCACTTGTGTTATCAGATCTTATTCAACGTGTAAGAGCATCGCCGACTATTGTCTCATTATGGTTGGCAGCTGCAGAATTACGACGACCGGCGGCTGCCGGTGCTGTAGCTCGGGCACTCTGCGGTGGTTTGTACGTGTATGATGTATCGCCGTTACGTAGAGTCTTGTATCATCTTGCCAAACACAGATTGGCAGTTGCCGAAGATCCGAGACGGTACTTACTCTTTTTCCTACAAAACTATTATTGTCAGAACCTTTTGTACATTAAGAATCGTTTATTTTTCAGAATCATAAGTCAAGGATCATCAAGCTTTTCACGATTGTACTGTGAGTTGGTAGATGGATTTAGACCGGCAAGGTTGTTTTTGGCTGCAGCTCTCAGAGGACCCATGTTGCCTTTACTTCAAATTGATGAATGTCTCGTTATTGATCCAGAAAAAGCATTGGAAAGGTAAAATAATGAAAATAACAATATTTTTTTTATTAATTTGACAAATTGAATAAAATGTTTATTTTTTAATTTAAATAGGGTGAAGAAACTTTTTAAAAGTAACTCAACGAATACTGATTGGCAACAACAATTATATAGATATCGTAAATGGACAGTTTCCACGTTGGTAACTTCGACGGTTCGATTCGTTAATTCTTTGCGAGAGATTTGGATGTGCTTTCCGCCGACAATCGCTTGGGTTGTGCGTCAAACTGCTCTCGTGCTCCAAACGAACCAAAACGTATCTGAGGAAGATATCTACTCTATTTGCACAGATTTAGTATTTACAAATTTCATTTGTCAAGCAATAATACATCCCGAAGCTTACGGCATAACTGACGTGCCTATCACTAATATCAGTCGATTTAATCTGGTACAAGTCGCTCAAACAATCCAAGCGTTGTGTCTTATGAAGTATCAAGAGGTTGATGGTAAATATAGAGACTTCTATTTAAGATTCGAAAAAGACTCTGTCTATTCATTGCTTGATATGATATTGGAAAATGAAAGTTATTCGGCTGTTCCGAACGGAAGTACGAGCTTTAATGGCTCTGAAACTATGGATATGGAAGATGTTATCTCAGAAGCTGCCGCTTGTGAAAGTGAAGAGCGTGATACTCTTAAAATGGAGCCCACTATAAATCCGAATATTGCGTTATTTACCAGGAACGATTTGCATTTACTGGTTGGTTAAAACTTTTGTTTAAGATTGTATATTTTTCCGAATAGTATATTCATATTGACAAATTTCTTTTATGTAGGTTTCTTTGCTGAAAGTAATTCCTGCAAGTTCGGGTGCTTTAAATTCACTCTCGGAACAAGTAACTTGTATGAAATCGAGCAATTCTAGGCAAGAAATTGAACTTTTGTTGGATAAAAAAGCCAAAGATGCGCAGAATAGCTCCGAACGTTTATTTATAGATCAGGATAAAAAGTCTCTTGATGACGGCACTCATAGTGATAATGAGACTGCTTGTGGAGTATCATCTTTCAATGATAATCTAAAAATTGAAAATAAATCATTCGATTTGGCTGAGGATGAAGAATTCAGTTTGCTTTTAAAAAATATCAATCCTGATCACATTTTAAAACTTCAAAAATTATTGGAAAAACTACCCGATTCGAGTTTTAATTGGTAACAATTATCATATGATTTATTAAATATACATTTCATAATTTTTTGAAAATAAATTCAACTCTTTTTATTAGGGAAAATACAAATGGTCAAAAGGCGAATGGATCTTCATTTTCTAAAGGAAAAAGTAGTAGTAACAATTCACCCATTAAAAATGGACCCAAAAACCGAAACTCGCCAACGCAGTCTCAAGAAGTTCTTGTTATTAAATTACCAGGCGATACGTCATATGAACCCATAGGTGAGACTATTTATGATAATTTATGATAATAATCAAAAACACTTATTTTAAATGTTCATTATATTATATATTAATTGTTTCTATGTAAGGTTTGGTTCCTGAGTGTAAGGTGTTGGAGTATCATTATTCTACAATGGTAGAATGTCGTACACTATCAGATGAACTGTTGCAGCGAAATTCTGGATTACCTAATAGCAGGTCGATGGAATTACTGAAGTTACCTCGGCCGGATGCCGTTGCTACTCCGGGAACTTCGCACAGTAATCCTACTCAGGCAACAAATTCAGGTCCACATCCAGGACAAGAGAAAAGAACTAGGTATGAACGATAATAAAGAATAAATGTTGTATGTTCAGCATTCTTAGTAATTTCTTCATTGGAAAAATTTTATATTTTTAGATTTTCACTTTCACACGATGAGGGGTCTATAGGCAATACTTCTGATAATTTGGAAGCTGTTTCTGAAGCTGCAAGTAATCATTCAGTAACGTCTAGTATAGAAATGGAAACTGAAGATCAAAATGACAATTTGAGTGATATGGTAATTTATATATATATTTTATTACGTAATTATTTGATGGTTATAAACAGTCTTAATTTTTTTCATAGGTTTCAGCTAATGTTAGTGGACGAGGATCTCCAAATATTTCCGGAAGAGATACACCTTCCTCACAAGTGACTGAGGGAGATGCTGGTGTTTCTGCAGCTAATCCTCAACCACCTAGGTAAAAGATATTGTATAACTTAACCAAGATCCAAGAATATTTTGTAACGATTTCGTAATAATTATTTATTGAGAATTAAAATATTTTTTTATTAATAAGTGTATTAATTCACAGACATCCATCAGTAACCGTAAATTCTTCAGCTGCTGCAAGTAAACAAGCAAAATTGCTCAAAAGAACTAGACACGATATAGAAGATAAATTTTGCAAATTTGAAATTAAAGTAAGCGATTTTTAGTATAAATTTTTTTATTGTACCTGAATAACTGAAATTGAATTTTTTTTCTTCTATTTTATCTCAGAAACTTATTGAAGGTGATGAAACGATTAGTATAATATCAGACACTTGGAGTACTGATGTTTTAGCCTCTGATTCTGAAACAATCGGTGAATCAACCTACGATAGAACTTTCATTGCCACACATTTTGGTCATCATGCTGCTAGAGCTGGTACATATAAACAAATTTTAATAAATATACATTTTCAGCAATAAATACTTATTTTTTCTGAATTGAATACGATATTTCAGTTACACAACACGCCATGTCAGTTGTAGTCCCACCTCCACCTGATGCATCGGAAACCGCCAGTGAGTCTGCATGGAGTACTGATGTATTGGTCTCCGATGCGGATAGGATGACCGAGGCATGTATTATTTATTGGTCGCAAATAAAGTTGTACTGCCTACCTTCGATTATTAATTATATTTTTTTGTATATAGGTAGATATAGATGATTGCAACAGTGTTGCTCGTTCAGACACGGATACAGCACGCTCAGAAGGGGAAATTACATCTGCGTCTACAGCAAATGTTTCTCAACCCACGCAACAACTAAGTCCACTCAATGTACGTAATTCATTATTGAGTATTTTAGCTAAGATGTAATGTAACAACTGTATTTATGTAACCAAATAGATTTTAAATATCATTTCAACCCAATCGCTAATTTTATTTTGGTTTCTAGAATATGAATCCAGATATAGTGTGTAATAGAGTACTACCGTGTAATTCATCCAATGTGCATATCGCTCATTCCATCGATGTTCCCGGTACTGCTAATAATTTGAAAAACATTGTGCCTTCAAACGCGACCATTAATTCCACTGAGAATAATATCAGAGTTTGTGATAGCATTTCTCCCACTATTTTAATAACTCAAAATATGTAGGTTTCATATTTATATTTTTTTAAAACTGCATTAGCTATGAACACATAGTTTTATTAATAAAATATTGTATCTGTTACAGAGATTCAATAAGATTGCCAGAGTATGAAAATGCAAACAATTCACACTTGGATGATGAAATACAGAGTAATATTAATGTAGTAAATATTCATAACGCAGGAAATATTCCCGGTGATATTAGATCTGAACATTACCAAGCAAGAGTCAATAAAGCGGATGATGAACTTGAAACGAATAGGAGTATTGAACACAATGGATATACTGTAAGTTATATAAATACCCTTTTTTTTTTTACATACATACATATGTATGTATATACAAAATATTTATTTTCTAATACTAAATATGTATACATATTATATTATTGCAGGTGTATTCCTCAAATTCAAATATAACTTCGAGTCTTGAAAGTACTTCGGGACAAGGAATGATAAATTCTTCCATTGATAGCATGAGTCCTTATAAATACGCTAATGGAAAAATTTTAAATGCTTCTGAGAGACATGTGTACGATGCTGCAGCTAAAAGAAAAGGGTAAAGTCCTATAAATATTTGGATCTTTTAAATGATTTTTGTACTTTGTATATTTGATGGCTTTCGAAATTTCAGATCGAATAATAACCCCGAACAATCAATGAAACCGATTTCGACGAATACTTTGTCTGATGCCTTGGCTGATACTGCTTCAACATCTTTCGTCAGTAATGGAAATGCGACTATACGATGGCTTAATGATCCATGCCAGAAGTTTCCCCTTTGTCCCGATTCTGATCAAAGTCCTAGCAATACAACATTTTTCGACTATGATGCAACAAACTTTCCATCGTGTTCGGATGTTTTAAACACATTTTGCAAGAAGGTTGAAAATATTAATCTCAATAAAACTGAATCCATCTTTAGACCTATAAAATCAGAAGACAATGTTTCTTCCGTCGATAATCTTCCTAAAAAGAGTATTTCAAACGATGCGATTTTTAACATTGAGCGTGATTTCAACGAAGAAAGAGTGGCAAATAGTAAAAAAAAAAATGTTCATAAAAAGAATACACTAAAGCAATATGATGACATTTTCTCAGCTTCGCAATACAAATCGGATAAAATTTCACTTCCTATCAGTGCTAATTCTTCAATTCAAACGAATCCTTTCATAACGAGGGAATGTAAACCTTCTCCACATAATTCTTATTCATCTAATTTCAACGATAATATATCAAATATCAAAACTGCTGAAAGTTGTACCAACGCAAATAGTTTGTTGAAGCAAATAGATAAATCTCCAAACAAATTGAATGGCGAAAAGAATGATTCACCGATAAATGATGTTAATTCATCTGGAAGTGCTATTTCTCTTAGCACACTATCTGTGAATAGCGTTGATACATCCACATCGGATAAAAGTTCCAGTCAAGAAGTAAATTCTGAAAATTTAACTGAAAGAAGAATAACACCACCTCTAAGCAATAATTCGATCATTGTCATTGATATGAAAAATCAGCATGTTTCAATTTCAAATTCGAATGACGGCGCAAATACTTTACCCAGACAATCTTCTGCACTTGGAAACAGCTTAATCAAACCTGGCTCGTCAACTGGAGCAATACCTAAAAGTATAAGTTTTGATTCGACCGCAGAAAAGACTCACAGGTTTGTAAACTTGTGGTTTTCGTATCCATTGTCAATGTTGTGTGTATTTATTTATTAAATTTTGTTATCATTGTTTATAGGTATCATTCTGGAAGAAGAATCGTGGAAGATGCAAGTGAAGGAATTAGTATTAATTTCGGCGAGTTTAAAAACAATGTCAAACGATCAGGTGGAAACTTTTTAAACAAAATTAAATTATTTCGTAACAAAAATAGAGGACAGACGGGAGTCGTTTCTGGCTATGGTATTAAAATTTTAATGATGAATGAATGAATTTTATGGAAAAAGTAAATTTTAAATATGTATTTAATCACAGGGAAACGTCCTAATCTGGATGTTTCAGAAGATTTGTGTAAATCGGGAAGAGAGTCAGATGTATCTGGAGAAGTTAATCAAAATGAAACTGTTATGGGTGGAATTTCCAATAACAACAATAAACAAAATAGTGGTAAGTTTTATCAAATACACATTTTCTTACAAAAATATATTTATGTACGAAAAATTTGTTTTACTTCTTAATAAAGCATAATATTATTAAATTTATCATTTATGTCATTTAATAGAACTCTCAGATGATATATTGGCAAAATACCGTCGGAAAGCTTCATCCAGTAGTGATGCTGCCAATTCCGATTCAACTAGTCATTCAGGTAGCACACGCAGTAAAAATCGAGGAAATTTAGTCACTCGCGAAGATGTCACTAACATATCCGATGCTGATTCTGGGTTGGATAGAAATAGGTTAGTAAATATACAATATGCATACAATCTCATTCAGTTGCAACTGTCGCTAACTTATTTAAATTTTTTGCAGTGATATGGAGTTTGAGAATCTTCGAAGAGAGTTGCGTCTTGTTCTCTCTAATATGGAACTTCATAATGTTGAACTCGCTTCTGGGGTATATATTATTGGACTGTTTTTAATTTAGATTTCTAATAATTTTGATTAATAGTCTAATTAAATTACAAACGTTTCAGTGTTCTGGGTCTTTGGCACTAGCGTGTGCTTTGCGTTTGGAGGGTGCTGGAGGTGCTCTTGGAGCTTTATGTGCCTTGGGAAACTTAGGAACATTAGATTCATCCCGTGGATCGTCTCTACTCAGTACTCTACGAACTGATTCGGTCACTCGTCGCCCTTACATTTCTTATTTAGCTAAATGCCGTCGTGCATTGCTATCATCTATAGCTACACTCGAGAGGTAAATATATATTTATTTAGTGCGGTTAATCGTCCATTATATTAATGTAGCTTGATAATACCTATATAGTGATCATTAAAAACAATCTTTTAAAAATCTAAAGACTTGAATTCATTTTAGTGAATGTATGTGGCAAACTAGTGAAGCTCAGCGACAAAGTGCTTTGGCTGCCTCGACCCGAGCTCGTACTTCGTTAGCCGCTCGTGAGCCTCGTCTTGCTGCTCTCCAAGAAAAACTAAGATCTGGTTTAGCCGATGAAAGACGAGAAGCTTTGGCTGCCGCTTTGTATTCTTTAGCGTCTGAAATGGCCGCTGAGGATGCTTGGGCTGGTAAATTATATTGAGATTGTTAAGATATATGTTGCTCGTAGAATAGTTTCTAAATTTTATCGATGATTTTTTAGGCGCTTCTGAGTGGGAACTGGAGCAAGCTGCTTTGACTATTGAAAGAGTAGTCATGGGAAGAGTTTACATACAAGCTATGTTTCCTAACAGTGACGGAGATATAATGAGAGATCAGTAAGTGTATTCTAATGCGGGTCTGAAATTTGACGATTTGAAAATACTTTCACAGACATAAGATCTGTTGTTACTTTTTAATTTATGATATTCATTTTACAATAGATTGTTACACGATCATATGGCTAAATTAGGAGCTAACGGAATTGGATTGCCAGCAAGAAGGTTGGCAGGAGCTCCTTGGACTCCCGCTCAACGTATTTTAGCGCATTTACCTGCTTACAAAACGCCAAGAGATAAAGTAAGTACTCTCCATGGTTATATCCTTACTTATTTATATATATATAAATATTAAAAGTTGATTTAATATTTATATATTCTATTTAAATTTCAGGTTGATTGCATAGTCCGTTGCGTGAACAGTATTATAACATTGCTTAGTATGTCAGCTGATGGTAGTACTCCTGGCGCGGATGATTTAACTCCCGTTTTAGTATACATACTCATCAAGGTTTGCATATATGCATATATATTTTTGTTTGTACATATTGTGATTCTGTTTTAATTATTATATTTGATTTATTTTAATCAATTTTGTGTTTACAGACAAACCCTCCATCGTTATTATCGACTGTACAATTTGTCACAACCTTTATCACTGTACCGTTAGAAGGAGAGAGATTATACTGCTGGACTCAGTTTTGTGCAGCAATCGAATATATTAAAACAATGGACTGAAAATGGAATTCATAACTTTAAAATAATTGTGTTTATATATGTATGTGTGCTTTTTTGCATTAACCACAATATTTGGTAGCATTTTTCTAACAACTTAATATTGACAAGCAGTGTTTTTAATGTTTTTTCTAGTTTTAAGAAAATATATACAACTGCACATTTGTTTTCCGCAATATATTTATGAAATCAATTTGGTTTTCTGTTTATTTGTACTTTTTATATATTGAAGAGCAATCCTAACATTAATTTAACATAAAATTCGTGTTTTCTATTTATATAATATTTAACTGATATATGTATCATTGGAACTTTTAATGCCAATTATTGCCAAGAATGAGAATGATGATTAATATGTAGATTGCTCTTACTGTATTTTTTTTAATAGTTTGCATTTTATGAATTTGCTTTTCATTTCAATATGGAATAAGTATTTAGTAAGACAATAAGTAAATATGTGATAGAAGCCAATATCCAAATTGTTAAAAATGTAATAATAATATTGCATATAGTCTGAATTTTAAAATTGATCAAGTAGAATTTCACAAAAATGTCATGACTTATTATTTCGGGTTTTTAGTTTTGTTTATAAAATAAAACACGCAGTGGTTGTAAATGTTTAGCAATTGAGTGAGTTTCACCTATTTAATTGTAATATTTAAAAAAAAAACCAACATATTTTTGCTACTCCAATAGCTAACGCTTTGTCTAACTAATTGTACAGTGTTAAATTTATTTTCTATTATTTGTATGTGCTTCAAAATAAAGTTTATATTGTATTTTCATATAGATTTAATATTATGTAAGTTAACTACTCTGCAAAATATTATAAAATACATATGCATACTTAAATTTCCAATTAATTTATTTATAATGTAAATTTTTAGATGATAGATTTTATAGAATTTTTTCGAAATCCATGAATTGTATGATTTATCTTTCATTCAAATCATTTTCACTAAAGTGGATTTGAGAAATAAATATTATATCTAATCATTATATATAAGTTCTGTGATATATAATAATATATAGTACTGTTTTCGTTTTAAAACTCTTCGTAAAATCTGATCATGTATGTATTACGAATCTCATATTAACTACTGATGTTTTCTCCAATATCTAATGTTCTCAATAAACCTTTAAATTAATCTACGCTGATATTATATATTGTATTTGTGCATATCGTTATTTTTATTGTGCAAATAAACATTTATAGAGTATATTTACTTTATATGAAAGAAATCACGGAAAATAAAAGGATGAATTGGGATTTTTTCTTACATTATTCAGTATCCAATTTTTAAGCATATAAGGAAAAACAACAAAACAACGTATACATTGCCAATAATTTATTAAATAACAATTTGATTTAATTGGTAACATGTCACTAATTTATAATTGTGTAATGTTTAAAAATGTGTATAGATAAAATTTGATATTTCAAAAATTGCGTCACCAATTTAATTTAATTTTTTTTTATAAAAGAAAGACTACTAATTAGATTACTTAATTACATGGTATTTTTGTTGGCACTTTGCATAGCTGAACAACAATGCAAAAGAAGTGCAGTCAATGCTTGACTCCTTTCTTCGCATTCTTCCATATTACGACTTTGCTTCGCCCTTTCTTGTGATGACAAATTTTTACTTGACATTGACAACTGTAACTCAATTAATTTAGAATTTTCCTCGTCTAAACCAGTCCGAATTTCAGATATCTAAAAAATAAGTATAAGGTGATGAATATGTTATTGTTGAGATTTTCAATTCATTGTACATTTTTCAATGCATACCAAATTTGATATTCTTTCACTTCGTTCATCAGGAGGCAGATGTGCTAGTAATCTGGGACCGAAATCTTTAGCTTTCGCAAGCAGTAGATCGGACGACAGATGTGCTGCTAGTAACGGCTTTAGCAAGTCTGCAGCACTTTTAATACCATCCCCAGCGGCAACTTCTAGCGCATGCCATGCGGAGTCTTCATCGGGTGATTGAGATCTGCTGTTGATCATCAATAAAGATAATAAGTTTGAGATACTTTATTAAAACAATTTTATCAGCAAAGTAGTAAATGAACCTTGGTGTATGATGAGGTGATGGTGGCAAACTTCTAGCCGTATGTGTAGCTGGTCCGAGCGGTGAAAGATTGTGAGCACTTCCAACACGTCTCAAACCACCGAGAAGACCAGAGAAAGCATTACGGCCAAGTAAGCCTACAAAATATACAAGTTGTAAAAAGTATGAAAAACATTATTTACTCAGCTTATGTTACAAGTATTGAGCAATCACAAAATAATTAAATCAAAACCAAAAAAGAAAGAAAGGATGAAAAAAACAAACCAAACAATGCAATAGATTTTTGTGATGTAATTTAAAAAAAACATCTTCAGAGTTGAATGTTAAAGTTGTTGCCATCATCAGCTTATAGTACATATATTACCTTCATCAGCTTTTTGTGTAAAACTTTGTTTTGTTAATGTGGAATTTTGATCATCTGTGGTACTCATGTATTCTGTCATTGAAAATTCTGGCATATGATGAGTGTTTTCATCGACAAATTCACGTGATGGAGATGCATTGTCTTCTGTAACCATACATATAATACAATACTATTGCAACAATTGAGTATTTAACTATTCATTCAAGTTGCGAGTATGTATGTAAGTTACCCACCTTGTTGAATTGTCATAGGTAATGGACATCGAACACTGCTTTGACATTTTGAAACACATTTTTTATGACAACATATTGCACAATCTCTACATTGTACGGCATCCTTAAGCCAAATCTTATTTAACAAAAATATAATAATTAAACAGTACACAATATTGATGAGATGAAGCAAATATCAGAAACATTAATAACAGTGAATCTAGACCACAAAGTGTAAACTAAGAAACTACATAAATGTGAAGTGAGACCTGATTGTTTCTTACCTTCTTTCGACAAAAGTCACATTGTGTGCTTCTGTTAAAATGAGTTCTTATGAAGTCGTGTGATTTCCATGGAATATCATCGTTGACAATTTTCTGCTTGAGTGGACCATCTTCTATAACATGCTCTACCAATTCAAATTCATTAAGACAATCGTTTTCTGAATCTTGAGGGGTGTTTTTATAGTCTTGCGATCCTTTAGAATCTGTTGCATTCACTTCATTGGACCAGTAAAATGAAATTAAGACATCTCCATAACACAGACACGGTTCAAAACCAGAATGTGTAGACAAAGGATGATTTTTACTATAAAAGAAAAAATTACTGTAATATAAAATTCTAGGTTAATTACATTCTATAGTTGAATGACATACCTTACTGATAAATTGACTTCAGGTGAAAGTAAAGTGAATTTTTTTATACATTGATTCATTTTCGAATCGCTACATTTTGTAAGTACAGTTTGAAGAGGCACATTCAAATAGGCCAAAAGAACATCATCCATATTGCTATTTTTACCCCAAACATTAAGATTTAGATATCTGTGATTTCTGTTTAGTTTGAAAGAAAATTTTTCATGAAAATATAAGACATCTGAAAGTGGTAATATTTTCGATATGCGTGTTTGCAACAGATCAATTAATTCATCCGTTTTGGTTTTATTTTGATCGATCGGTTTTTCTATAGATATTTTTGGTGTTGATGCTGAACCATCAGAATATAAAAGCTTATCATTCAACTCCACATCGTCGTTCCTTTGCATTTCATAATTATCACTATTTAATGATTCAGAATTTTTAATCTGACTTAAACTATTAGGATCCTTTAACGTATCGGTGGATTTAATTTGCTCTCGGTTTACTTTTCGGTTCGTTTTGAAGGAGTTCCTGGATTGGAAGCAGTAGGAGTACTGCTGGTAGAACTATCAGAGGAAGTTTTATTCTCAACAGAACATCTTCTTTTTCTTAAGCCAAATCCAAACGATAAGGAGTCTGCATGTTTTGAGAAAGACGCAATATTTGACGTTGCAGAATTTGATTGCTTTGAATTTGAAAGATCATCTGCGTGTGATTTTTGTATTTCTGGAAAATTTTTTCTCTCTAAATTGGATTTATTATCTAATTCCTGCAAATTAAAAATATTAAATTACATTATAATTCATGGCAAATAATTTAAAAATAATAAAGTTACCCGATTGATGTTGTAATTCTTAGCACTGTCCAACACTTCAGACATTTTTCTAAATGAAAAACTATTACTTTTAGATCTCTTAAATGCTGAAGAATCATCAGCATCTTCTACTAATAAAGAGTCTTGTTTCGGTATATCTTCCCGTTTAAAGCATTTGTCGTTGTCGGAAATCTTATAGTGTTTAGCTCTCCTTTCTATTCTAATTGAAAAACACGGACGGTTTATTCCTTTAATTATTTTCGCAATTTGGTTAATTCCAGTCACGAGTTTACTATCAACTGCTATGACAATATCATCTCTTCGCAAATCGGCTTTATATGCTGCACTTAGCGGTACTATGGTGTCTATGATAACAAAAGACTTGCTATATTTATCACCGGAGTTATTAACTTGCTTAAAAACTGTTCCAAGTTGTTGAGAACGTTCTTTGTTAATCACAATGTCTATAGTGAAAATATTGTTTTCTTCGTCTTGCCGATAAGAAATCCACGGATTAGAATCCAATGATAAAGTGCAAAATACTCGATTGTCAATTTTTAAAGCTGGTAGTAGTTGAGTAAAAAGTCTGGACACTTCAACGATATTTATTTCGAAATTTCCCTGAAGTTTTATTGTAGGGTCCTCTACTGCTGGATCAAGTTGAGCCTGGTCAATTTTTGTGAAGAACGGTTTATATCTAAAACACATTTAAGTTTCAATAATGTTCAACTACAGAAAAGTAATGTAAGTTAATCTATTTTTTATTTATTTACCTGATAGTATAATTTGGTAATGTGTGCCGTTTTTGAAGAGCGCGACGAGCGTGAGCTTGAAAAAGGGCCGCTATACGTTTTTGAAGTGGATGAACGTGTAGTTCTAGATGTGGTGGATTTAAAAAAGAAAGGGACCAATGCGTGTAAGGTTCTCTAGTGAATCGAACTCTAGCTCGACCTGACAAATGAGCCACTGTAAATGAAGATTAATCAAATATATATAAGTAGATAGGTACATAATATTCAACTATACATATATATTATTTATTCATAAATATACCTTCAATATGGAAACATGCAGTTTTCCCGAGTAGCATTCCAGCATCGACTGTTAATCTGAATCCACCTGAGTAATGAATATCTAGGATTAAATCTAAAGTTTTTAGATATCCTCCAGATCCTATGTCAACATTTTCCACGCCGGCCCATCGGACGCGTGGAGCAGCATCACCGGCTATCACATTACGAACCTAAGAATAAATACAAATCAATAAATTTCACAAATTATCTCATAAAAATAGTATAACAACATATAAAATGGAAACCGTAAGTGATTCAAATAGTTTTCCGGAAGTTGTTCTGGTCAGTAAATCTATTATTTCTTGATGAAGTTTACGATGCAGCCATGCAAGTGGAGCAGGAGCATATTTCAATTCTTGAAAAAGGAATTGAAGTGTTAGACTAACAGCGGCTGCACAATCACCATTGTCTGACCATAATTCCATAAATTCTAGATTCTAAAAAACAAAAAACACGAAAATTTGTTATCATTTTATACAATGAAATAATTATTATGTAAAATTGTTATCAACACAAATGAAGGGATGTTTATTTGATTAAATGGGGAATACTTTACCTTGGGTAAATGAAAATCTGTCGGAGGTTCTACGGTTGCCGGATTGCCTGTAGGAGCACCCTGTATGTACCACACTAGCAAAAGCCATTGTACTATTATTGTGATTAATGCTCCAAGAAATATACACAAAATGTATCCTAACCACTCCATAGGAAATTTAAATTACTTGAAAACTGAAAATTACACAAAGGAAATTTAAATAATTTAGGTTCTAAGAAATGATTCAAGAGGAAAGCAGATTTTGTTATTGAAAGTTAAATGGAAAATGCTTTATACAACCTAATCAAAAACTTGATAGACAGTATACAATCAAAGGTAACGATGAACAATACGTTTCAAAATCTACATTTACAAACACTACAAATTTACTTATGAAATAGTTGGGTGTACAAATGATATGTTTATATTTTACAGCAAATGCATTGATAGTGAAAATAATCAATAAAATTACCTGGTTTCAAAAGCTGTAGATGGTATTAATAATTTACAACAATTAATCAATACTGATAAAATTTGCGATGTTTATTTATCAAAATTTCAATAATTCATATTGTATTTACTTGAGTTTGACTCTTGAGCTCATTTTATTTTTACATTATCACACAGATCGAGAATCACCTGACACAAAAAATAACAGTAAATGCATTGTAAATAAATGTATTACACGAAAAATCATTCAAAGAAAATGCAATAACGTAATATAATTTTTTGAGTTTGTGTGTGTATCGAGTGCGAATGTGAAATGTGACAATGTTTATAGCAAAACAATGAATGTATTCGTAAATACCGATCGAATATTTGGGGAGCGGCGGTAGCACCAGTCGCACCGACACATCGATCGACCGTCACAGGCCGTTGCCTTAGCCAGCTATGTGCTAAAAACATTAAATTCGCATTATTATCACTTCGGAAATGTTAAAACTTCTGGTTATTTTATTATAAAAGAGGAGAGGCATTCAAAAAGAAGAAAAAAAAAACATTTGCGCGTGCGAGCACGCGCCATATTATGTATGTATATGAAACGTTCATGTATGTATCGAGATTCGAGATAAAAGTAAAATAAGAATAACGCGTGAATTTCGAAAATGGGTTCAGTACAAGGTGAAATATTGTAGCCGTGTCAAACAGTTTGTTACACAGTACTTGTACCAACTAGACGTTCAAAATCGTGTCGGGGTTTGCGTTACACGATCAAGATTTAACGCCTAGAAATTTTTAAATTTTTATTTTTACTTTTATTTTTACTGTAGATGATTTTTAATGAGTCAAGTTACTACAGAAAGGGAGAGTTCTGTCTAAAACGCAGCGTGAGATGCTACGGCCAGGTGTTAGTAGTAAAGTTTATACATGCCTATGTGAGCTCAAGAATGTGCGTTAAATTCGACTTTGTCCCTGCGATAGTGCTTATATGCTAAAATTGTGTTTGATGGGGAATAGCACGAGGATATCAATGATATGCGAATTTAGCTCGTAAGCACATTTTCCATAAGTGCGTAATGGCTATGTTGTCTGAAAGAGAGAAATGGTATTACAGAATTTCGCTATCAACATTGTGTTTATAAAATTGTATGGGCATAAAGGTTATAAAGTTTGCAGGATACGCTCAAGGTCACACCAAGGATAATAAATATCAATAGTGATATAATATTCCGTGTCAAACAATAACTGTAAAAGTTGTTATCGACTTTTAAATTTGTTTAAATATTTGAGAAATAAACAATCATAGTACTCTTCCAGTACTACCAACGTAATTCTCGGTAGTGAAATTATTTGACATATACACAGAATCGTTAAAACTCGATTTTTGCCTTATGACAATATTGCTTAAGTGCTAAATTTGCGTATCAATGAGATAATCTACTACAGGCGATATTGATCATCGAATCGGTGAAATGCAAATTTGACTCGTATAACTAACTATAATTGATTATTTAAGACAGTAAGACGATACTTTCCGTATCAAATGTGTTACAATAGAGTTGAATATATGTACCTTTAGCTTTATTTGTTTTTTCTGTTTTACCATTATACTGACCTAATTATATATATTATCTTCTGATGATTGCATTGCATTGCAATCATTACCGCTTTATAACTGCATATATATATGTATATATACATATATGTATGTACAATTATATAGTGTAGTCATTTTCATTAGAGAACTGAAATTAATTTCTTTACTTACATTCATATGATGATGTTTATTATACTTACTCCATTCATGACCAATGATTTCTATTAAATTTATTTATTGTAGTATAGAAATTGAAATTAGCGTAAGCTTTAAATTTGAGCAAGCGAAATAATTTTTCTCGTGTATATTTGTTATTATATTGATTCATGCATTGCTTTGGCAACCACCTAATCGGTGAATAGTTTTTCAGCAAATCTTCAGCTTTCGAGTATTAACCATAACAATACATCCGCTACAGCAATAAATAAGGTTGATATAAGTTGAAACAAGTTTAATAAAAAGTTTATATATTTTCAAATATTTATTTTCATTAAAAAACGGGCTTTAAAAGCGATGACATAATAATCAATTTATTTATATAATATATCGTAGCATTTTTTATATTCAATGTATTTTTTGATATTATACAATGATATAATATATATTTATATTTATGTAAATTGTCTTGCCCCATATATTTTTTTTACATAATTATAAAAAAATGACTAGTACACAAAAAATACATACACACACACAACTTGGATTATGTATGTATGAATTTTTAAAGTGAGTTCAAAAAACTATATGAGGCAAAACAAATTAATTTTTTTCGAAAACAAGAAAAATGAGAGAAAATATGGTAAGGCGTTTCTCCTGTACTGAATTAAAAATGTAAATTACAGACTTGTATACAAGCACGCAAAAGGTTATGAACGTGTGTGCGTGTATGCGTGCGTGTGTGTCTGGTGTGTATATTTTGAGTTTGTATTTAAGTACGTATAGGTATATGTGCATTTTTGTGTACAGTTGTTTTTGGATTATTGGCAAGGATTTGGGATTATTCAAATTATGAGCAATGGACTTTACTTAATTTTTGCAAGGAGTTTTTATGATAAACTCATATTAATTGTTACAATAAGTTTCGGTTACAAAATCATATCAATTTAGTAAAATAATTTAATCTAATGACTCTTAAAATATTTTCACAATTTTATTGTAATTTGTGCCATCTATTCCTTGTTTACTTTTTTGTGAATTCAGTATAAAAAGTTAAAAACACTACTTAATTGTATAAAAATACTTTTGGAAACGTTAACAATACGAAATCTAAACTTGACTCGAAATGAAAATAACATTGATTAAATAATATTTTTAACAAATTACAAACCCAAGAAAGAAAATCTTTAGCCTCGTTTATAATGGTTAACGGTCAACTGTTAACATAAATATAGCATGAAGAACAGGTGAACACGTTTCTGCTCAAATACAATATATGTATGTACCAATCGTGTTGTATCTACTATCTATTGAGTGACAGTTTATCGATATTAAGGTAGACATTTTCGTTTATGTTCACCGATATAAATGTTTTATTTAAATTAAATGAAAACGTTTCTTATAAGAATCTCATGAAAAGTAGTACTATTTAAATGTAAATGTTACATTTTTCAAGACTTCTACAATATTATGGACTTTGGTTAAAATGATTTATCACAAAAAATAAAATCAATCGATAAGGAAGTGAACAATTTGTAATGATTTTAATTCATTTTCATGTAATTAATATTTTATACGCGAGTATAAATATGAATTGCTAAATATATCTTACATACATACATATGTAGCTCAATATTATTTATTATGTTTATTCACAAATGGCAGGATGATGATATTTTGGATTGACCACTTGAACATAAAGTTTATGAAATCGACTACTGATACAGTCCAATTTATCAGAATGCAATTTAAAAATCTTGATACAATTTCACAGATGTTGATTGGTATATGAGACGTCTGACAAACACTTTTTTGTTTTAAAGTTTTGACCTGCCTTTGGCACATATAAAAGTATTTTCAATGGGATAATATTAGTCTCGTAAACTGTTAATAAACTATACAAAAAACCTTTTTGTTTTGATTTGTAAATTGTTGCAAACGTTTTTAAAGTTGTCAACAAAAATTGTTAAGACGGAATCAAAATTTATCAATGATAAAATGCCTTTAATCGATATGTTATTATATCATATGCAAATTTTTAACTATTTAACTTCTAGAAATCTTTTGAATGATTTGGAAAATAAAAATCTTTTTATATACAAATATTTTAACTTAATTTATAATATAATTCAAGAAAAAAAATGAACATACAATAATTAAAATGTACATGTTGGACATTTTATTGTTTTTGTGAATACATAATTAAAATGTATTATACATGTTGGACATATTATTGTTTTTGTGAATAATTAAAATTAAGTTAAATAATGAAGGTGGTTACAGCACAAACTACAAAAAGTATTTTTTCAAAATTAAATCTTCATTGGTCCCGATATCTCATTAAAATTGAGTTCGCGCCAATATTTTAGATGCAGGAATTTTAAATTGAATTTTAGTAATGAAAATATGAAAATATGCTGAAAAATATTTTACATTAAATATCAAAGTAAAAATAGAAATAGAAAATAAATCCATTCCAATTATTTCATGCTACATACATATGTTTTTCAAACCTATTCTTGATTTTATTTAATTTTATAGTTTTGTGCTTTTCACCCCTTTCTTTTAATAAATTACAAAATACAGAAAAGAAATTTAAATTCATACGGATTAAAAATTCATACGGATAATAAAATTATTACGGATTGAGAAACGCTACTTTATGGCATTGGGGCGTCAACAAGTGGGTTACATTAGTAAAAGCTCAGAAGGAATAGAAACCGATTAAGATATTACGGGAAATATCACAAATGTTGATTATATTAAATAAACAGCTCAAGGTAAGGATATGATGGAGAAGTTTTCAAAAAACTTTTATGCTTATAATTGGATTGATGCTGATAATATACATACACATACATGCATGTGGTGTGGTGTGTGTGTGTGTGTGTGTGTGTGTGTACGTGTGAGTGTATGTATGTGTGTGTGATGAATGGGATTTGTAATTTGTGTTCACATATGAAAATGCTTACATATACATTATGATGCAAAAATTTACATGCGAGCAGAAGTCAGATATAAAATTTCATATATTAAGTATTACTTTTATTACTGTACTTTCGAAAACTTGCCTAGAACTATAAGATAATAATTACTTACGTAGTAACTAGTCTATATTTTGGTTCATTTGTTTAACCTTATATGATTGCATTAATCAAGTTTAAGTCAATATCTTAGACACAATTTCTAGCAAATCAATTACAATGATAAATTCAAGTGAATAAACAGAGGTTGAAGAATTTTTTTAATAGCAGTGTACGTAAACGTTACTTGTGGGAGGGGGGTTGGTGAATATATAAATGAAACATAACGACGTAACCAATTTAATCGACACACAAAAGAATGAGTTTAAAACATATTACAGAAAACTTTAAATATGTACAGTTACATACGATTGGCACTATACCCCTGTTTCTTCAGGAAATTCTTAAATTTATCATCGAATTTACACAAATCACCTTTCCTTATCAAAATATCAATTTTCTCTAGTTTTAATAACCTGATAAATTTTAAATGCAATCATAAATTATTCAAATTTATCACAGAAAAATATGTATTTACAGATTTTCTACAAATGTGTAACCTAAGCTTAAGAACACATTCTGAAGATGCTCAGAAAATACGACGTAAAAAGTAAAATAAGACATTATAAATGTGTACACATACACATAAATACACACAAGCACACGCACACACACATACAAACATTGCCATTTCCATATAAATATAATATGCAAATGCTCGGGGCATTCGTAAAATTAAACAAATTGCAGTTGATACTCATAGTATGATACATAGAAAAAACATATAAACAGTTAAAAAAGAATTATAAACAAAGTGATTTGCAACTAAATGTATTATTCACTATTAATTATAATAGCACAACGATTTCGCTATTCTACGTATATTCAATCAACGCAATTTTTTATAATTCTCACGAAAATTTAAATGAAAATAATAAATAAAACATTAGAATCCTTTCAATACTATTTTTAATTCAGAAGAATCATCTATTGTCCATTCTAAGACACATAAATACACACATGCCTTACACAAACATACATCAAAATACTGAGGCAGTATAAATAACTGAACAACAACGCTATTATGTCCATCAGTCTTTAGTAGCATGGAACAGGTAAAAAAAAAAGCGAATTTTGTATCAATTTTCATTTTCACCGACTATTTGGCTCAAAAAAAAACAAGCTTAATTGTTTATTGTTTAATAAATATGATTTAAAGAAAGTATATATTGATAAATTTGTTTGTTTTGAAAACTGCTATACTCTAAATGTAAAACAAATCTCATTCAATTTCCTATTAATCAAAAAAATAGTTACTGAAACTGTGCAAAAAAAATCTTGACAGTATTTATTTTATAAATATGGATTTACAAGTAAACTTGATGGAAATCCAAAATAGAACGGATATTTTGTTATGAAATGTTAAAAATATGGTATTTTATGAAAATTTATATATCTACATATGTATTATTGATTTAATATTTTATTTTGAGTTACAGCGTTACATGATAAGTTTTTATGAGCTTGTGAAAAACATACGCGCATGCATACGCACACACACACACACGAATGAGCGATCATACATACATACATACACGTACTATATTTACATAGGTATAAAGGCACACACATAATCAAAAACACACAAACACAAATTATGTTTGTATGTATGTATGAGTGCGTGATTTTTTTTTCACAAATCGGTATTGTACTGGAAAAAAAATTTAATACTAATTTATAATAACAATTGTGAAATAGTTGAAAATAATTTACAACAATTTTATGTATCTCAAAATGTTTAACGTTTTCATGTCGGCATTTTATGTTTTTAAATGAATTCTTATACAATTTCTAAATATAAGAATTAAGGATTTATTGTACTTTATGCACACAAAAATAGCCATACAAAAAAAATAATTGAATAAAACTCGTACACCTTTTAGAGTATGTCATAGGTCATAGGAGCTTCGGTTTAAATAATTCTAATCACTGATTTTTATACAAAAAATCATTATTCAAATATTTCGTAATTTTTTGCAATGCCAGAAGTAAGTAAATCAGAATGTGTAATTGAAACTAACGAATAAAATTGTACATAATATTATTTTATAAATTTTTTATCACTTGATGAAGTGATGAAAACGTTTTCTAATCATTGCGAGATTTGTTTTCCAAGATATTAATGATTTTATCTTTACCATTAATAATTTATAAAGCACTTGGGGG
This sequence comes from Parapsyche elsis, assembly GCA_022651745.1. Classification (NCBI taxonomy): domain Eukaryota; kingdom Metazoa; phylum Arthropoda; class Insecta; order Trichoptera; family Hydropsychidae; genus Parapsyche; species Parapsyche elsis. The sequence continues at coordinate 16,063,897 of JAGVSN010000001.1, read as the reverse complement.
AAGGACAGCAAATTTAATAAAAACTTTATATAACTAAATTTATTAAGTAATTAATTAAATTGTCTTAATATCGAATTATTCTAAAAAATTTCATATAATAACTATTCGGTTGGCTTAATACTTTAGCTTTTAGTATTTGATGACAAATTCATTTTTGTTATTGAGTAAAAACGAATTAACAGTATATAATATTTAAAATAATGTTTTTTATAAACTTACACACAAGCACATTGTTGATTGATTAAAAACAAGATTATATATTTTAAAATTGATGATTAGACCCCTAAAAAAGTAAATATATTAATAAATTAAAGAACATTTGCATAAAATATTATCACTGTGGTAGAGATAAATACAGACATTAGAATTTTTAGAATGCAAAATTTCAAATTTCATCGATGACAATCTAACAGTTTACTTTTTTAGCCCCATAAGACTTCTAAGAAATTTTAAATTAAGAATCATTATTTGCCAGTAAGTATGTGTAAAATAATTTATTATTCCACATTTCAAAATCCACCGTTAAAAAAATATAATATAAAAGATAGAAATTGACTTTAATTTTAAACAAAAGTGATGTGATTAAATTTTTAATAGTAAAATGAACATAATAATATCATTTATTCTTAGAGAGTCATATTTTTGCACTTTTGTTAATATTCAGAATGATAATAAATAATCAATAAAACATTAATGATTTTGAATATTTGTATGTATGTAGAACCGTGCTAAGGTTTTAAAACTTGTGTACTTTGAATTTTTAACCAATCCCCTATATACATAATACAGTAAATTATTTATAAATTTATGAAAAAAAAACCATTTCTCAAATTGTTTTTACTTTATCTTTAGTATAGATAAAGTATTGGTTTTTTTACATTCAAATACTAAACAAAAACAATTTCTAATTGGAATTCTTGTATTTGAACCATAATTCATAAGTTGTATTTTGTACTTTTTAAATCTATATTAAATTTACTTTTCCAGATTTCAGGGCTAGATCCAGATTCCTCGGTCATCTCCTTAAGACCGCTAAGGATATATGGTATTTTTGGTAGAACACTTGAAAAAATTAACAATATTTTTGATAAATATTCATTGTAATAATTGATTTCATCAAAACTTTCTAGGTTTACAATGAAATTGACAGTGTGATAACTTTTCAAAAATAAATGAAAATTATTTTTTAACTAAATCTTAAACCTGTATGATAAGAATAATTTCGTGGTATTAATTAAAATTGCAGGGAAGTGTTGTGACTTGTGTATATAAGTTTTAATAATACATTTAATTAAACAGATTTAAGTTATCTTCATTACTGAAAATTTTCGATAACAGTATAAACATACTAAAGCTAGTTTAAATTTGAAAAATTATGTCTTAAGTAAAAATGCTACATTGAAAAACAGTATGGACATATGGGACAAATTTACTTAAGTATACTTAGAATATAAATTATAGAGGCATGGCAGTTTTCATAGTGAAGGGCTTCTTACATTTACCTAAACATATATAAATATATGTGTGTATGTGTGTGTATGTGTGTGTGTGTGTGTGTGTGTGTGTGTGTGTAAATCAACATGTGTAAATGTGTGTATATGTGCATATACATGTGTGTACGTGTTTGAATGCCTTGTCAATGTATGAACTAAAGTTATATGGACTTGAGATTGACATGTTAATTTTGTTTCCGTTGGGTCTTCTATCGTAAAACTATTTTTTCGTTCTTAAAATAAATATTTTAATATATTACAAAGTCATGCAAATAATAATTGAAAATAAGAATTTACTCTCAGTCCATTTTTCCTATGATAACTTAACGAATATCAACTCGTTTAATAAATTTTCTAATCATTTATAAAAATTGATCACTTCAAATAAAGGTAGAGGAAAAAATAATAAAATAACTTCTTTCTGGATTCGCAGAATTTGTAACGATTTTCAGTTAGTTTGAAATTTATATAAAAAGACTTGGCGATTGATTGACTTGCTATGGAAATATGAAACGTTCCACCACATATTTTATATATATGTGTAGAATAAGAATATTTAAATGTAGTATGAGTATAATCAATTTGTTGTGTATGTGTTTTATCATATGTATTATGATGTTTTTTTTTTTATAAATATAATACAAATTTGATTAACTAGATAACATTCCGTAGTGCACAATCTAACATCAGTCATGCCGTAGCTGTTATCTGTAGGGACATTGTGGAATTTTTATATCACTTACATATAACAGAACTATACGAAAAATTTGTTAAAAATGTCTTAAACGTCTTTTATTTGATAATATGTTCCTAATTTTTATACAAACCAAAAGAAAAATTTGATTAGAAGTCTTTATCTTTGCAATTTTATTAAATGTTTGTCCTCCACTGTTTAATTTATAGAATTTTCCGTTCATTTCACATATTTCCTACTAAAATTAATTATTTATTAGTTTTTAAGCCCCACAATTTGAAGGCAGAAAAGGCTTTTTTTATCACACTTGTATTTTACGATGTTTTCTTGTGTGTGTGCGTGCATGTGTGTGTGTATGCGTAAGTAAATGTGTGTGTACATACATATGTATACACACGCACACATACACATATACACATAACAAACAAACACACAAATATATACACATACACACGTTATTCTTACTCTCACGCATACACCCTTTACGCACATATATGTATATAGATAGATAGTTAAGGTGTTTTATGTTCCGACACAGTCACTAAATTTCAGCCTAAAGTACTTTTTTTTTGGTAAAATTTATATATTTTTGTAATAATTAGTTATAATTTACATTAAAAAATTATTTTCGATTAATTTTCTAAATTTGAAACAAAAATCACGTTGGAAAAAACTAAAAACAGTTTTGATTGAATGAAAGTTACGAAGTGTATTTTTAAAACTAAAGTTGTTTGCTGATTATAAACGGAACTGATTCACTTAAAACGCACCACTTGCCTCTTTTTTATCATTTCATCGTTGCTTTTGCATTTTTTTTTATAAACTGAAGTCGGTGTTAACCAAACAGCATCGCTAGATAAAACTCTTCTGCGTTCCAAATTTTCGCTACTTCTCAAATATTCTAATCTGTTTCTACTAGTGTAAAAGCTCATTGGCTTCTGGTACGATTGGACACTACTTAAACGATCGAGCGTTATACTAGGTTGAACTATACAGCTGATTTTGTCTTCCATCCTCTCTATTGATGTATCGGATTCTAGCACATCCTCATGTATCATTTCGTTCTCATAATCTGATATATCGTCTTTATATCCGTCGAAATCCACCTGCAACGATTGATCGCCGAATTCTAAATCTTTTTCCGTATCCAGCGGCAAGTGTAACTTGGATTTATCCGAAATGTCCATGAAGTCAATATTCATTATACTATCACTTCTGTGAGGAATTTCAATATCATCTGCATAGTGCAAGTCTAATATACTATCGCTTCTTACCCGATGGTGAATACCATTATCGAGACCTTCTCCGTAGTCGTAATCATCTTCGTAGTACTCATCCTCGTCGAAATCATCTAAGTATTCATTTTTTCTGTCGGTTCTCAGATCGTACCTATCGTCTTGTTTAAAACGTACGTCGTCCTGTGATCTATACAGACGGCCGTGAGCTCTTCTACACTTTCTTTCATATTCATATTGTAATATTGTTTCTCGCTGGTCTATTTTCGTTTTGCGATACTGCGGCGAGTTCAAATGGGCAAATGGTGTTTTTCGTGGCAAATAGTAATATGTGTTGGTGATATATCTTCGTCTATCAAGACATGTGTCGGAGCCCCCGTTAGTGGGGCGGGGGTCGCCCACCGCGTGCTAGCACCAATCATCTTCATCGGAATCATCTCGGCGGATTGTGCGTGGCTTATGTCCATTGGGCAGTGGTGATGGTAATGTTCGACTACCTCCGATTCCACCACCACCTCTGCCTAGGGCTAGTGCTTGTTCGAAACTAAGTGGCACATCGCGTTGAATATATCTAAAATTATAACAAATACTTTAACAATATTTCGTACAAATCAAAAAACCTACTTGGTGTTCCATCAGACTATGACAGTTATTAATCTAAATAAAAAATATATTAAAAGTTATAGTTATGAAGCACTTTTACTTTTTTCTTCTTGCAAATTAAAAGATAAATGAATAATAAATATTGACATAAAACAAACATGTCTCTATCACGGAAGTCGCGTTCTAAAAGTCTATCTCTTTCTCTGTCGTCTCTATCTCTTTCCCGTAGCTGGAGAGAATGTAGAGAATGTGGCGTCGCATGTGCAGATAAATGTTGCTGAAAGCGTAACCATAACTTTAATTAAAAATGATGACTTGTTTCTTCAGCCGAATGATTTAAACGACTACAATTAATCGACAGATTTAATACAAAATATATTACATATTAAAAGATTTCGACAAAAAAAATTTAATGAATTCTCACATATTTTTGCATATCAAATCTAGAATACGATGGATGTTTTGGAATTAATGTTTACACTTTTAAATGGAAACTGTAAGACGGCATCACCAGCTAATCATTAATTTGACAGTTGGTACACCCCTCGGGCCTATCCTAACTCTGGCAAACTCGCGCAAGTTCCAGATCTGGCAACCCCGCGCAAATCAACCCCTACCGAGAGTTTCAAACTCTCGGTCATTCTCATCTCGATCAGCAACCAGACCAGACCTTCATCTCAAACCCCTCACGGTAACCCACTTTTTTGAAAACTATTCAAATCAACTTCACCCGAGAGACGACTTCTTCGTATCTTCGAATACGGAGAAGACGTGCTCTTACATTGGCGCCCAACGTGGGGCACGTGATGTTTGAGATACGTCGTTGACAAGACCACCCACGTAGAAGATGCAAGCGCGTACGTGCGCACACGTGGTCAAGGCGGAGCTGAGAGAAGAATCCGTTAGTCGATAACGATATATCGACCCCAGTCACAATGACGACAACAACGGTGTCCATGATGCGGGAGATGATGAAGGCGGTGAAGATGATAGCAGAACTGCAGAAAAAAGCACACGGCAGAGATAAAAGCTCTTTTGGCGCGACAAGTGACGTCGGCCACGGGCATCGGAGAGGCTGAGCATTTCGATAAGGACTAAAATTAATTATGAGGCCGTCTTGCCCCACCTTTGAAGGCAGGGCTTCTTACAACGACCTCGAAGAGGTACACATTCCTATTTTACGAAGTCGACGTTGGATTCAACGAGCCCCGTCACCCAGGAATCGCCGTTGGATTCGTCGAGGACCACCGCTGAGAGTTCTGGGCAAACAAACACACAAATATATACACAACGCGGATGAGGCCGTCTTGCCACATCTCGAATATATGTATATAGCCGATAGTTAAGGTGTTTTATCTCCGGCGAATCACTAAATTTCGACCGCTTTTTTTTTGGACACCAGGAGGATGGACAATTTACATTAAAAAATTATTTTCGATTAATTTTCTAAATTTGAAACAAAAATCGCGTTGGAAAAACTAAAACAGTTTTGATTGAATGAAAGTTACGATGAGTATCCCAAACTAAAGTTGTTTGCTGATTATAAACGGATCTCATTCGATAAAACGATCCACTTGCCTCTTTTTATCCCATCGTTGCTTTTGCATTTTTTTCTATAAACTGAAGTCGGTGTTAACCAAACAGCATCGCTAGATAAAACTCTTCTGCGTTCCAAATTTTCGCTACGCTTCTCAAATATCTCATTTCTACGATGAAAATCCCATTGGCGACGGTACGATTGCTCCTTAAACGATCGAGCGTTATATGGGATCCCACGCGACGCTGATTTTGTCTTCCATCCTCTCATTGCGTATCGGATTCTAGACATCCTCATGTATCATTTCGTTCTCATAATCTGATATATCGTCTTTATATCCGTCGAAATCCACCTGCAACGATTGATCGCCGAATTCTAAATCGGCGTCGATCCAGCGGCAAGTGTAACTTGGATTTATCCGAAATGTCCATGAAGTCAATATTCATTATACTATCACTTCTGTGGGAATTTCAATATCATCTGCATAGTGCAAGTCTAATATACTATCGCTTCGACGATGGTGAATACCATTATCGAGACCTTCTCCGTAGTCGTAATCATCTTCGTAGTACCATCCTCGTCAGAAATCATCTAAGTATTCATTTTTCTGTCGGATCTCAGATCTTGTCTATCGTCTTGTTTAAAACGTACGTCGTCACCCAGGGATCAGCAGACGGTCTGGTTCTACACTTTCTTTCATATTCATATTGAACATTTTCAGGTCTATTTTCGTTTTGCGATACTGCGGCGTTCAAATGGGACCGTCGTAGCTGTGTTGGTGAATATCTTCCTATCAAGACGTATGCAAGTGCGGCGGGGTCGCCCACCCCGTGCTCACCTTCATCTTCATCGAAATCATCTCGGCGGATTGGGCGACCATTGGGCAGTGGTGATGGTAATGTTCGACTACCTCCGATTCCACCACCACCTCTGCCTAGGGCTAGTTCGAAACCCCGTGGCACATCGCGTTGAATATATCTAAAATTATAACAAATAATTTAACAATATTTCGTACAAATCAAAAAACCTACTTGGTGTTCCATCAGACTATGACAGTTATTAATCTAAACTAAAAATATATTAAAAGTTATAGTTATGAAGCACTTTTACTTTTTTCTTCTTGCAAATTAAAAGATAAATGAATAATAAATATTGACATAAAACAAACATGTCTCTATCACGGAAGTCGCGTTCTAAAAGTCTATCTCTTTCTCTGTCGTCTCTATCTCTTTCCCGTAGCTGGAGAGAATGTAGAGAATGTGGCGTCGCCTGTGCAGATAAATGTTGCTGAAAGCGTAACCATAACTTTAATTAAAAATGATGACTTGTTTCTTCAGCCGAATGATTTAAACGACTACACTTAATCGACAGATTTAATACAAAATATATTACATATTAAAAGATTTCGACAAAAAAAATTTAATGAATTCTCACATATTTTTGCATATCAAATCTAGAATACGATGGATGTTTTGGAATTAATGTTTACACTTTTAAATGGAAACTATAATTGCTTTAGTTTGGAAATCATGGTGAAATATTGATCTGATTAGTAAAAAATTGAATAACTATTTCACTCACATGAGTCGGACTGGCATTTAATTTGGGGAAATTTATGGCTTGAGGTGGCTTCAGTTGTAACGTTGATGGTTTACTAGGAGTTGGAGGTAATCTTCTACCGTGACTTCTTCTACCTGCTGCATCTCTTTGACCGTGCAAAGGTTCTCTATCTCGATCTCGTCCTACAAAATTTACTAAAAATTACAATTGTGATTAGAATACAATTTTTTTTGATTTGTTCTATTGATATTCCAGAGGTATTTATGAAAAACTAACTATATATTAAAATTTTTATGTTGATGATAATTAATAGTTAAAAATATTTTAAACACTTTCTTTGCACATCAATGTATATTTATATATTTTTTGTGTAAAGTTGCAACTAAAATATGTAATAGGTAAATTTATTTATTTTTTCATCAACTCAAATACTTTCCCATTTAAGTTAGCTCAACGTTACAAGAAAAAAAGGTAAAGCATAAAAGCAATAACTTCCACGGTCGAAAGCCTTATTAAAAACATTAAAGAGCCTATTCAACAGAGGATCACACATTAAGACAATCTAAGATTGTATACAAACTTTCTAATCAATTCAATAACCAAATTTCAGTAAATTAATACAAAGCGGTCAGCGGGGAGGTGACCTATTCCACAATTCAAACTCACTCGCAACGCAAACAAATTGAACTTTTAATAAAAATTTTACAGAAGATCAGAACTACACTGAATTGCATCTTAAAACGCATAATTCACATTACACATAAGAAAATTAACTATAGGTACATAGGGGACACAGGACCACACCACCGCTGACGGCCGCGTACGAGGGCATATAATATAAAATTTGTCTTGTACGATAGATTGAGGTGTATATGTGAGGTGTATGCTAGTCTGTTGTAAATTGTGCGCGATTTATGGTGTCTGGAGGTGTATCCTCACCGGTGTGATGGTGCCTGGGCCTGGACCGTGGCGAGGGAGAGGGTGAGCGTGAGCGGCGGCCCAGGCTAGTGGTGGGTGGTGCGCGGCTTGTGTCTGCCGGGGAATGTGCAGGTGATGTTGAGGCGCTCCACCACCCGCCCCCACGGCCCCCAGATAACCACGTCTCATCTGACACCCCACTGATACTTAATATCTTACTACAATATTATTTATTAAATAAGCCGTTGCGATACACGGCAAATAAACATAAAAGATATGTATGTATGTATGTACATATTTAGAAAGACAAAATATGGAATGTGTTTTCATATTGTTTTGCATTCTCATTAATTTTATTATAAAATCAGTCGATTTAACCATTTTTCATACAATTCTAAAAAAAATCATCAAGTTGTATTTTTTATAATTTTTGTAAAATAGTAATTACAAGAATTAAATGCAATTTCATGCTATTAATTTATTGCAAAAATTTAAAAGGAAAATGCTTTTAGTAGAGCGGTTCTGAACTGGCCGTTGGAAAAAAAATAATGTGTAATTTTTTTGTTATTTCTTGTACATAATATCATCACTGTACAGGCCAATTGCCGTAACCCTCACTTTTCATCGAGGTGAAATTTTGATGGAAATGGATTTATTGCATAATCTTAGATGAACTGGCCAAGTATCATAAATCCCAAAAATTATTTCATATCAAAATAGTTTATATGTATGTACGTATGTATGTAAGCCATTTGTAACTTGACAAAAAATATTCCAGACAAATACTGTAACCCTCTAAACGTATGCTATCCCGTATGCGTAGAAATGATAATGAAACTTGTTGTAGTTATTTAAACAATTTTATATGTTATTACAATAAATATTATTTTGATTTTTTGCACATTACTATTACAAAGTGCTTAGCGTAACCCTCATTTTTTTTATGAAAAACATTAATAGTTAAATATTTACTCATCATATCATTGCGAAATTTTTAATTGAGATTTAAAGTCCGTTTTCAATCAAATATGATTGATAATTTTGATTAATATTAAAATAAATCCAATGCCTACAGTTTTTTTCACTTCCTGAACAATTTGATATTTGAGTGTTACGACAATTGGCCTGTACAGTGACGACATATTTATAGTTTTTCAGATACATTTCATTTTGTTTAAAAAAGTTGATTTTTATCGGTATTCTAAAAACTGAATGTTCAATAAAAAAATAAAAATCATTATTTTACTAAATATTTAGTTGCAATTCTGTCTGAAGACATTGTTTTTACATCCATATTTTGTGTATGTTTCTATTTATATTCATATATCATATAAAATAACCATTTTATTTCTAGTATATTTATACCAGTCAAAGCATGTATTCCCTGATAATCGTTTTAATGAATAGAAGCAGTAAAATTAACTTTTAAGAAATACTATTATGTAAAATTTCATTAGCTGATCAATTAATTTTACCCTTAATAGTGTAAATACGTGTGTGTGTTTGTTGTGTGAGTTTGTATTCACAAATGTGAATCGTACTATCGAAAAAACAGATCAATAATATAATGTAAGTTTCGTTTTTGATATGTGTAACTGTTTTGTAAGATTTCTTCGGAGATAATTCACATTTGGTAAATTATCGTCAAAGTGATAGTCTTTTACTCACCACCGGGTATTCTGTAGTGAGAGCCTTGTTGGTATCGTGTGCTCGGACGATGATGGTCGTGTTTTACAATTTCTACAACGTTGCTAACAGTATCTGAAAAACCAATATCGTGATGAACTCCCTGATGATATACTCCGTGGTGTGACGGTACCCCGTGATTGTGGTTATAGTAAGGTCCACGACGCCTCGGACTAGGTGTTCGTACTAATGGGGATGGACCGCGTCTTAAAATAAAAAAAAATCAATTATTAGCAACAATTTCTTTTCAAATGTATATGTAAATTCAATATTTCGTAAATATTTATAACCTTATACTTGGTGATCTTCTATGACCGTTTGTGTACGTGTGAGGTGGTTGTAAATGACCACCATCTACGAGGGACTCCATTGATGGTTGTCTTGAAACAACATCCTGTAATTCCAATACCTAGAATCACACATTTTGTAAAATATTTTAACGAATTTCTAAATCCTTATAGCTAAAAATGCAATCTGTAGATAAAATTATATTTACTTATAGAAAAAGCATGCCCTTAAAATAATATAGGTACGTTAAATAATTTTTAATAGTCGTAGCTATAATATAATATATTTTAAATTGTACTTTATTTTAACATATATTATACATGCTACGAATTAGATATCATGGACAACGAAAAATTGATAACGTTTACGTTACTTATATATGCTTACGTTCTTCTCTTACGTTATTGAGATTAGAAACAAAAAGTAAATGTAGGTAGAAAAAAAAAATACATATATATATATATATATATATATATGTATACATATGTATATGTACACATATATAGCATATTAGAATAATTATAACTAGCTGGCTGTATATGCGTAACTTAACTAAATGAGTATTCTATCTATGTATGTATGTATATGTATAATACGGATCTAAAATAAATGTCGATCTTAGCTCACTGAATATTATTGATGTGAATTTAATCAATATGATAATAAATGCTATAAAAATACCCAAATATGTTTAACGTAATTTAATTTAAATTTTAACATTGTAAAATACATATGTAGTTATAAGTAGTGATGTTAATTAAAAACCTTATATGTATGTATGCCCTTAAAGTTTATCTGTGAGTGTTATTAAAAACTTTAATCATAACAAATAAACCGTTTTCGTTGTATGTATATAATTATAATAAATAATTAAATAATTAGTCTTTTTTTTATAAATCCAGTTTAAAAAATTTTGATTCATAATAAAAAATATTTTCTACTAATACATAATCTAACAAAGCTATAATAATAAAAGCACATACTAAGCTGAAAATGCACATGCGAATTTTCTTCTTTAAAGCATGCCTCAGAGCCTAGGACATAATTATATTTTTTTTATATTCCAAGCATACAGAGTTTTCCAAATGCAAGTCATTTCAACTTCAGAATAGGTTTGCAAGCACTATGTTAATAATTTAAAATGTCTAACATGCCTTTTGCAAATCATGGACAATAGATTTACTTTAGTATAATTGTGTACATATATGTATGTGTATATAAATCTTATTGTAATATTTTTTACATGCAAAATAATTATTTATTAATAAAAGGGAAAATGTACAGTGTTATTTAATATTTATAATAAAATTCTTAGAAAAAAAACATCATACCATGAAAGTAATCTGATGGATTAATTTATATTCATATTGATATATTATTACACTCGTACATGATTACATTTATGTGTAGAGTAAAAATTAATGCACACATTTACATTTCATCTTTTAGAATTAGTTTGAAATTATTAGTTTTACATTTAGATAAAGATGAAAATTATATTGAAAAAAAAAATGTAACATCATTGAAGATATCTTTGGTCTCCTAAATGGTTCCTGTCAAAATAGTTTTTTTTTCAAAGAAAAAATAATATGTACTTCGTAAAGTAATAATATGTATATTAGTTGAAAATTGTAAGTATAATATTTTTCAGGATTTTAAAGATAGTCAAGGCACAGCAATTAGACATTTAAAATACATACAATATGTGTTGGTGAAAATATGTATCTAAAATAACACTAATAAATATTTTTATTAAAATTTTTCGAATGGTTTCACAATATTTTAAAGATTATTGGAATTTATTACATATACACAATAATGAAAATCTACTGTAAAACCATTACATTATTTCAAAAAGTTCTATATCTAATACACTTACAAGTATGATATGATCATAAAAACCCTAAATTATAATATCATTTGATAATATTTTAATTGTGTATGATAGCTTATCTACGAGGATATACTATAGAACTAAAATTATTCTAATATTTGGCTCTTTATAATTTCTATACATTATTCTTATATGATTAATCTATTTAAAACCACACAATGAAGTTATAGATTATAAGGTGGAAATTGGACCAGACCACGTGTTCACCTTTTTACTCCTAAAACAAAAAATATATTATGATTAACAATATATAAATATAATAGATTGAAATAACAGGACATAAATTTAAAAATTAATTGAATTGAAAAAATAAAGATATTATGAAAGATTGATTTAACCTTAGTGATCTCTTCCTGGTGTTTCGTCTAGCGAGATTTAATAGAGACATTTCGTCCTCATGTTGCACCACATGGTCCTCTGACTGTGTATTATTAGTTTGTGTTTGCTGTGGAGCCTCCACTGATAAGGATCCTGCACGAGAGCCTGCTGGTCCACTTAGTCCAGCCGCCATATCCAGCAAGCAGTTAAAGAATGACGCCTTCTGCATAGCCCATAAGGCAGTGCATTTTTTTTTTATGTATATTTATAGCAGTGTTCTCGAGAGAGAAGCCTTTTCTTTGAAATATTAGTCTGACTCCAAAAATATAAATCTTCTATATATACTACATACATACAATAAAATTACATCTAAATCTAATAATATAAATCTAAAAATGGAAGACGAAAAATTGTTGTATGGACTTAAATATTTTACTATTACATATATGTAGATAGCATTTAAAAACTAATAATGTGTTTAAACGCAATTTCTAATAAATTGGAAAGTATAGAAATTCTGAGAAATACTCAGGTACATTTTCTTTCTATATGTAAGTAAGACACAAGATAATACATTTTTTAGATTGGATGTTATAAATATTCAATTACATTTTAATACAATAAACTTAATGGTGTTTTTAAAAAAAACGTATGAGAAATCTATATTTTTTATGATTATATGATTATAATCATTTTGTATGTGTGTATGTGTACGATTACAAGATACATATATGTTTTGTATAATGCAAAGAGACTATTCTCGACTACAAGTGCATTCTAGTCAAACATACTAAATATGTGTGTTGTTTTGTACAATAAACACATAACATTTACACACTAAAACAAGTCAACAGTAAAATTATAATTAGTCTAAAAAATTAAAATAAATTTGAAAAGCGAACAATTTAATCAATTTTAACAAAATTTACTAGAAAATTTGTACACTATATTTTTTTTTACATAGGTATGCAAAACCAAAATATACGCATGCATGCATAAATTATACAAGTTTGGAATGTAACTCAAACAAATTAAAATTCATACAACAATGACTCAAATATTGTATAGGTATAATAAAATTATATAAGGGCTGTTTTAAAAATTATCTATAAAATTTCATTTCAGTATTGAGTATTACCCATCAGATGGGGGATATATGTAATTTTCGTATTATTATTTATTACATATAAGGAATTTGATTAAAAAATTCGAGCATTCTAAATTTATTTGCATATTGAAAAGGAATTATTATTATTATTTTGTTCTAAAAAAAGTATTCACGCAAGTAGAATAGTTATTGCTTGTTAGAATAGAAAGATAAAAATAATGTTTCCTGTTTATGATTTTTATAGTTCAATTTGTGTTTATATTTTCGAAAAGTTTGTATTATTATCAATAAAATAATTTGTTTTCAAGTTAAAAATTGATTGATTACGCTTTTCATTCTACATACGTATGTATGTATGTATGTATGTATCATTTCGTGATAGTAATATATTGTTTGATAGGTCGCAGGTATGTATGTAAATGGACATTCGTTCATACATACTCGTATATGGGAAATAATATACATAGATTGATTTTCGTAAAGAAACTTTGCATTAGGTGTAAGTCACATAATATGTGATTTGCATATTATTTATTTCGTAATATTTAGTAAAATCAGTATATATCTTTATAATAATCAATCCATGTGTCTGTCACCATTTCTAAAATATGGCGGCTAAAAATTTAATTAAATAACTTTATCAAAATATTAATACTTTTTATATATGTATGTAGATAAAGTGAAAACAAATAATAAACTATTATCACTAGTGCAGAGATTGTTCAAACTAAATTCTAAGTAAAAATTCACCTAAATTCTTAGTAAAGAATGTGATATATTGTTTTATGAATAAAAAAAGCAAGATGCGAAATGATTTTTAATGCAATAAAAAAAATTTAACGTTTCTAGGTATTCATCTTATATTATCTCGCAGTGCGAAAGATTGCAAGATGAATAAAAAGCTTAAAAAAAATATTATTATTTATATATTTATAAATGGGTACTACCGGCTGATTCGCCGATGGGCTATTGCCAGCGAACGCCTGAAAAATTTAAACATTCCGATGTAGGGATGTTCTCAAATATATAGTTTAATATAACACACATTGATCAGGGAAATAGTAAATTTTTGTTTGTGTAATCGTATGTTTTCATTATGTATATTTTTTTTATCAATTTCTAGTTGATGTTTAGATATATGTAATATGTATCTTCCTTACATTACATCTACGCATGACTACTCTGGAGGTTGGGGCTCTCTAGTTAGGCATACTATAATATGTATAACTTGTTGGGATACATTCCTAATAACAATTATTGACACACTCCTACCATGACAAATAAACACACTCAACATATCTTTTTAGAAACATAAACATGTAATCAAATATTAGCTGAATAATAAAATAAATGAAATATTGGATTAAATAATTGTTTGGAAATTTTCATATGTCTAAGGAACATATTTAAATAAAAACATTAAAAAGAAAACCTGATTTATAATTTTAATGTGTGATATGAAAATTCTTATTTTGAACTAAATAAGTAATCAAAAATTAATAATAGCGTCAAACTTCATTCTAAATAAGTTTGTCAATATGGGATATGAAACCCAGATGAAAATTGTTGAAATTTAATTTAATTATAAATAATTGCAATAATACTTGACACTCTTAGATACTGGAGCATCTCACGTTCACTACAAATAACCTTTTCTCTGAACGAGCAAAAGTTAAAATGGTCCAAAGATTGATTTTTAATTGAATATTTTAAGGATGGTACAAAACATACAAAAAATAACTCAAATTTAAATAAATTAAAAAATATAACCAAATATTTAAAATCAATCCCGTTCACTAACCGGAATCCCGGTGGCCTCCATCTGTCCAAATCGTGTTGTTCTCCAGCTTTCAAGAATCAAAACACCGGCGTATATTTTTCCAACTGTGAGTTTTCCAGTATTGAGGGTGTCACTTCTTGGCACCAACAAGTCAAGCATTTTTTTAGCTTGCAATGGCCAGATATGACTTATTGTTACGCGAAGTTCTTCGTCAGCTCGATCCATTTCGTCGGCTAAAAACAGGAATACAAATCAAAAATATCAAACTTAATATATAGGGCAACTCCACTGTCAAGCATGCAACATTTAAAGAAAATAACTACACATATGTGAATAAAATTTTTACTACCCAGCTTAGTGGAAAACTTTTATTGGAATTATAAATACATTTGGTTTTTATATTATTAAAAGGAGTATGAAAATGTGTTACAATTCGCACAAAAACTTTTCGGTGTATGTCTATTTCTCTTTCCGGTGGAATTGCCCCACGAATCAGTATAAAAATGATAAACTATAAATTACCTGATCGCATTTTGATATTCAGATTTTCTCTTATAAGTGCAAAAAGTGTTGTGGTAAAATTAACTTTTCCTTCAGCATCCAATGGCATGTTCATTCTGATGAGTTTTTTGTAAGCCAATCTATTGGGACATTTGTTTCCGAAACCTAATGGAGGATCCATGTTTTTAAGCATGTCATACATTTCTGTATAGTGAATTTTACCACTGAAATAAATTAACGATAATTTAATAAATATAAAACGAATACGTATAAAATAGAATACTGAAATTGGCTATTGTTCTTACGTAGCGTTTGGGTCGTATTCTGCCCATATTCTGACAAATTCGTCTAAATGATGTGCTCCTAAGATTGACGAGTCTCTTGTTAAATAATCGAAATTATCCATAATAACAGCAACGAATAAGTTGAGCATCTAAGTAAGAGCATGGAGAAAAAAATTGCCAATTCAAAATCGAAAATTAATTATAATACAATAATTGAGAGATTTAAGATGCTTACAAGAAATGAGCAGAAAAAAATGAAAGATACAAAGTATGCATATGCGAGGTTCGATCCGCACGTATCTCCTGGGGGTTTATTAGCGCGTGGATCACATGGTCTGTCTTTTAAACATGCCAACATAATATTTGGCCACGATTCACCTGTTGCACACCTGTATTTCAATCGAATTAGTCAATTTCATTGAAAGTTGATTATTACATTACCGTTAAAAATTAAATACCAAAAGTTAATTGGGATATGTTTTTGCATAAATAATTAATTAAAATTGCACGATTCTGATTATTGCTTATTGTTCTTATTGCAAATAATGTATAAATTTGATTTGAAATATTAAATGATCTTAGATCGCAGAGGGTTTTAATAATTTCTTTTGATGTGAATACAAAAACAAACCCATTTTATTTTGCTGATTCATATTTGAAAACGTTTAAATAAAAAGTATTTAAAAATTCTAATACTATCTTTATATAATTTGGTGTTTGAAATTGGATTAATTTTTGGAAAATAAAATTTAGTTTAATAATATCACCTATTTCAAAAATACTGCAGTGAAGGCTTAGTTGACTAGTTTTATTTTGAACTTTTATTATTATTTTTATCTATGTATTTGATATTTTACCAAGATAAATCATTAAATTGTTTTAATACATATCTACATATATCTATGTAGTTTTGTTGACAAGAAATTCAAATTCAAGGTGTCTTAATAATGAGACGCATTGAATTTGCAAGATTTATCTTTTTGAATTTGTGATTTTCATTTTTTTTAACAGTCAATCAAAGCTTCACTTTTAAAGTACGAAATTTAATAATAAAAATAAACTTAATATTTTAAATTTACTTGCAAAAAAAAAATAATATGCAGGAAAGCTTTAAAATTAAGCATAAAATTCTGTAATTTGTGCAATTTGAATGCTTTTTAAGCAATTTGTATGCTTTATTGAAGATTTCCTGAATATTTATTATAGAAAGTATTCGTTAGTATAATATATAAGATGTCATCATCATGTGGTACCAAAATTTTAAGGGTTGGTAGACAATATTATTCGGAGAAAATCCATCACCCCCATTCTATCTATTACCCATTAAATAGGTTCAGTATTTACCATTTTGAACCTTTATTAGTACGATTTATTAAGATAATATACTTTGGCTTGAAATAGCTTCAAAGCAGTTAATAAACTTCCATATATTCGTTTTTTAGAACGATAAGTGTTATCAAGCCTTTGGTACCATATGACAGAGGTATCTTATATATGTTTAGCAATATATACATTGTACATTCATACCGTACATGTATAATTGTATATATAGTATATATTGAAAATAAACACAAAATTAAGCTGAGAAACTTTCACGGTAAGCATTGCGGCCACACATTTAAAAAATGTGGCAGATATCTACATACATATGTATGTAGAGATTTTAATATTAAACAACAAAAAGTCTACACAAAACATATTCCTTAACATAAAAAGCGTATTGCAAACAGTGGATTTGGGAATGGATTACATTTAGCAAGGCCAGATGAGATGATTAAATAAAAACTATTTTTATCTACAACAAATTAAAAATACCATTTCGAATGTATTTAACTGAAAAAAATTGGAAATGTAAATGGCTTATTTAATTTAAATTTTAAATATATTATGTACAATCCTCCCAGTCGATAAATATTGTATTTGGTTTTAATTTTATGGTGTTGTAATTGAGTGATGTTATTTATACCCATATGAAAATATTGTGTAAGCAAGTTTACATATTTTTAAGAACAGATTATTATTATTGTTATCAATGAAGTAAATAAATTTCGAAGTGGTTTGAAGTGGATTGAAGAATTTAAGTAACAAATTTTCACTTTCAATTATGAAATTGAATTTTCATAAATGAAAATTAATGTGTATATTTTGTTTGATTTACGCGATTGGAAAACCTTATTAAATGCACGCATAGGAATAATTTGAAAGCTGAATTGCATATACTTTTAAGAACTTTTTTTTCACTTTAGGAAAAATAAAACACAAAAAGCTAATTGCATTCTGAAATTAAAATCCGAAAGCGTTGAGTTATTTATAAAAAGAACGTCAGATAAAAACTGTAAATCAAGTGAATGTGCTACTACATGCAGCATTTATAAAAATATTAATTTGAATTACAAAAAAATTCTAATAATATCAATTTGATTATTGAAAAAAATATACATATTGCTTTTAAATATAAAAATCAGAACTATCTAAGTTATTATGAGATTTAAAATTTTTTCAGAATATTTACAATATTATCTCAATTCTGCTACTATGTTTAATCATTGTGAATAAATACTATAGATAATGAAAAAAAAATTAGCTAAGAGAAAAATCTTATTATTATGTCCTCCTATTAAAATTTTTTTTTTCAATTTATAAGCCCTGGTTTTTTTTTTTGCCATGACCAGAGCAATTCGTATGTTCTCTTACCTGAAGAGCAGCATTAGACCCTGAACGAAGCTTCGAAAGTTGTTGTGTCTAGTGATGGCATCCCCCGGATCCAATTGAATATTCCCAAACACCTTAGGTCACAGGTTACAGATAAAAAGAAAATAAACAATAATCCGAACGGCACATTTTTTTAGCACACATTGAAATTTACTCAAGACAGTACATGACATGTTTATAAAATGTGATGAGAAATGGTCGAATGGATTTTTTTAAAATCGAAGTAGTTTAATTTGTTTAGAGACACACGTGTGTCTGAACGTCCGCAGTCTCAATTATATCTGTATGCATGTATTTTTTCGTATAAAAATAGATTCGTAAGTATTTCCATAAAACAACATAGCAATCAATTGAAATAAGGCACTATAAGGCCCATATAATTATATATACAGCACAACACACATGTCTAAACGATAAAATTATAATATACTACATGACCATATACATTTATAAAATGTTGGTAAACAAACATTTCATTTAACTCGAGACACATAAAAAATAAACAAAGCAAAAATAGCCCAGTGTGAAAATTGACAACAATTATTATGTATGTATCTACTGAAACATGAATCCGTCTACATAGTTTGAAAAAGTATGGCTATTTTTGAATTTATCTATTTTTGATCTAATCAACTGCAATAAGTGATATTCAAGTGAACTAATAATAACCATGATCCTGCTATTCTAAAAAAAATAATCTCTAATTTAATGACTATGTGATATATATTTGCAAACAAATTCCATTGGATGCATGACATCTGTATAAAGAATAATTACTGATGAATGTTCAAAATGAGTTAATTAAAAGTACCAAGATTCTCGAAAAATCAATACACAAAGAATTAGACCCTATTCATTTAATGAATTGCATTTTTTGAAAGTGGATTATTTTCAATTTCAAACTGAACAATTTCAATTTCGAATGAACGAATCGCTTCAGAATCGGATTTTTTTTTTTTTTGAAAGGGGACTATGTTCCATACAGTTTCATATTTTTGCTCTTAGAAAAAAGTAGTTTAAAAAAACTTTAGAGGAATTTTAGTGTTGTGGAGAAGCCAGTTGAAGCACAAAACTCAATATAACTGTTTATAAAACGAGAAAATAGTCCATTTGTTCATATTAAGAGCAACTCACTATCGATATTTCTTGTGGAACGAAAATAGGTTCTTAGGTTGAATACCTTTTTTTTCGGTTAAGACATAATAATTTACATTCTTACGAACTACATAAAGTATCAAAATTAAAGTAAAAAACGTTTACACAGATTTATTAGTAAATCGTATTTTCATATCAAAACGAAAACGAGTCAACATAGTCCACTTTCAAAAAATATGGCTCAAATTATAAATGTTTAATGTTCAGTAAAGCTTGCTCATGTATTCACCAGTGATCTTTAACTTTAACCCATTTGTAAGCACAATTGAAATTGCATACTTGAATCGTGGTACTTTTAACGTTAAAATTTTTGAAGATATGGTAACATATATAATATATATATGAAGGTATATATATATTATATTTCTTAAAAGTGAAGTGTTTTGATTGGTTAATGTGGAAAATTCGTGTGACAGTCACGGAAGCAACATAAAATTACACGTGTCTGTGAAACGTGGACCATTTAATTTACAATGGGTGTGTGTATTTTGTTTGTGACAGTGTGACAGCAATAGTGGGTTTGTTAATGTGATGAACTGATTCCAAGACAGACAAAACCCTGCATGCTCATTGCACGCATGTACTGGAACAATGCACCATAATCTGATACTGGGAAAGTGGGGTGAACAATACTGCTGACAGACATCTAATAATGCGCTACAAAAATACATTATCTACTTTAAACGACAACATTTCTGATGGCATCTTTCACAACGTTACGATGTTGGGGCCATATTAAAACTTTTTTTAAAAGTCAATTTAGGCTTTTATGACGCCGGGTATCTCCGTCTCACCGAAATAGCAGCAAAAGCGCGCCAAAGAATGTCTGAAAGTTGTTATGACGATTGAGCGCTGTGTCAGGATCAAATCTCATGTTTCCAAACACCTGTATCATCAAAAGCTTCATTCACAAGGATGTTGATCAAAATGACTTCACTATGGAAAGTCCTAATAACTATGATTAGGCTAATTTCATATTTCAACGTAATTACTTATGTTTCTCCACATAACATATAATGATTAGAACTATTTATGTAGAAATATGATAATGTCTTAATAATATGTATAAATACTCAAAAATAAACATCTTTTTAACCCATACGTGATGCGCAAGATAGTGATAAGTTTTTGTTCAAACAGTTCTTTATTTTATAATTTTACTATAAAATTAAAATATTTGCATGATTATGTACAGTTACATGGATCGATTATTTTTCAAGTTAGACTAATCTGAATGTATCCCCAAAATAATGTAATGATATTATCGTAATAAAATGATAAATGAATTTTAGCAAATGAACAAATTACAAGAATTTTTTTTATAAATAAAATCAATAAGGCTAGTTGTCGTGAAGTAAAGAAAAAAAATCGACATCGATCCTAAGCATATTGTATCGCAACCTTTGAGAACAAAAGTACGCTATTTTTATTGGGAGATATCATGCTTGAAGAATATGTGCACGAAAATATGTCGACTCTTAATGGTTTTGCTATTATTTTATAAAATACAAAAATTATTTTTAGTTTGACATCCGCAAATGTGTTAAAAAGATTGAACTACCCCTACGATCTAAAATTTTACTAAAAATGTAATTAGATAAAAAAACTAATTAATATTGTACTAAAATGTAACTAGATAAATAAATTTATGCTGATATATATTTTAATGGCGAAATAAATAAAAATAGTATGATGTTCGATCAATCTTCAAAGTATTATTAAAAGAAGAGAAATACATTACATAGCTAAAATTGTCATTTTACTATTATAATACGATATATTGTGATGATTTATAATATATATGTGTGCATATGTATTGAGCAGTCAAATATTTGCATTTTTCTAAAACAAATTACATAGAAATATTTGCAATTAAGTTAAAAAATCAACACGAAATGTTTATCATACATGAATACGAAATTGAAAAAGCATAATGTAAATACATGAGTAATAATTTTCAAAAATATACATTACAATATTTTAACTTTACACTAAACCAGTAAGTTTACTATTCAATTTAAAAAAGTATTAAATTGCTTACAAGGAAAAGTTTAAATCAATATATTATATTTATAAGGGTTTATTGCTTACCAAAAAAGTTAAAAAGTAACTAGTTACATATTATAAAAATAATTATTTTTGTAATTACGTTGCATATAAACAATTGTTTTCAATTAAGGATTTGATATTTTACAATTAAAACAAACAAAAGTATTTGGATTGAAACAAGAAATGAGAATTTAAGACTATGAATTATTTCGAGTAGGGTTGCCAGGTGTCTATTTTGGTAATTTTGGGCATTTGGGTATCTGGATAGTTAAAGAAATTTCTGGTTTTCCAGATTATACTTAGAAAAATCACAAGCTTGTTGATAAAGCCGCATTTATAGCCAAATCTAAGCGTAAAATTATCATTATTTTAATATCAATTGATACATTATTAATATGGTTACGCTTTTTCTACTACAAATTCATCGGCCAAATAAAATATTCAGGGTTAGAAGAAATGTGTGGGCTATTGAGTTATTTACTGAATTGATGAATTTTTTTTATACTTTGGGTATTTTGAAATACACTCCGTTTCAACTGTGGCAATAAAAATGTGATTTGTTTCATCTGGCAACCCTTAATTGTCTTTGTGTGTTTGTGTGTCTGAATTATGTATGAATATATGAAATCATTGACAATAAATACGCCAAAGGAATATAATTTTGTTTATATTAAAAATTTGGAATAGACGATAGACTTGTGTTGGATGAAATTTAATTATAATAATATTTATTAAGAAATATACCTGCATTCCGATAATTGCATAGATGAAAAACAGCATTGCAATTAATAAGCATACATATGGTAGAGCTTTGAAGCTTTGAACAAAAGTCCAGAGTAAAATTCGAATAGTGTATCCCTGTCTGAGTAATTTAATAAGACGAGCTGCTCGGAATAATCTCAGAAATCCAACATTGAATGCATTTTCCTGTAACGATGAAACACAACCAATTCAAAATATATTTCAGTACATATACATTAACTATAAAATATAAAAATATTCGCCCATGAAAACTTACACCCAATTCTAAAATCAATGCATCGATAATACTTCCAATAACAGTGATCAAATCAAATATATTCCATGGATCTTTGAAGAAGTTCTGGAATAAAAATATTAATATAAATACCCATAATAAAAATAGCATAAATCGAAATGCTGAGGGCTATTAAAAAAACAACATAAAACCGTTAACTAATCTATAACATTGACCAGTTCACTATGAATTTAATAATATTTAAATTATCTCTTAATAAGTATCACAAAAAAGCTTTTTTAATGATATGCATTTATTTAAAATAAAAGATTGTATTGGATTGATAAAAAAAAATTAGTTTTGAGAATAACCAAGAAATATATAATAAGTGTATTTTGTAAATCAATACAATCTTTTTTTAAAAGCAACATTAGTGATATCAGTAATATTAGGTTAATGTGTTTTAATTTGAAATTTTATCGACTCAAAATGCATGTGACAAGCAAGGCGTCAGCTTATCTCTATATTTATTTCATATTTAAATTTCACCTTGAAGGGATTACATACATGATATATTTTATAAATTTTTATTTTAAGCACATAATAACAAAATATACATATAATATTTAAATCAAATATTTTTAATTCATTATTCAATTTACTATATACAAAATACTTTTGATTTATGCTACAAATTTACTATTTTCTATATACTATAAGCAATTATAGTTAAATTGTATCTATTACTACTGATATCTAATTGATTCATATTATTTAATAACACTATTACTATATAAATTTAAAAAAATCTTGATTTTGAAGTTTTTCCATATATATTACAAAATAAATTAAAATATGTATGTATTGAAGAACTTAGAGTAATTATTTATGAAACCACGATACACAGAAAAATATTTATTTTCAACAAAAAAAAAAACCAAGAAACAAATCTTCCGGAAAAATGTTTAAATGGCAATTCATTCAAATTCTTTCTAAAATTCACTAACAGTCCCTTTACAGAATTTGAGGTCTAACATTTTTACGGACTACATGTTCAATATTTAGGAATTCTATGAAAATTATGGCACTACCATTAAACTAAAGCAACACGAAGTAAAATATTTTAAGAATTAATTGTAAAACTACAGTTTTAAGCTATTGTAATATTGCATACACCGTGTACTCTCCAATGTTTTAACACAATCTATTTAAAAAAAATAGCATGTTATATGAGTTTTAAAATATAACTAGTCATAATAAACCATCTAAGGAGAATACACAGTATATAGGACATTTGTATGCAATGTATACATACATTTTGAATATTTTTTTTGTAAAAATTGTTATTTTATTAATAAATTAAAAATCTTACCAAATTAAATTATTTATTACAATACATATATGTATATATATATTGTTACCTTGCATCCGAATGCTATCAGCTTTAGCACAGTCTCCAACAGGAACAGAAGTGTGAACACGAGGTTCATGAAGGTGAGTGTATCGATCAGAAGAGGTGGAGCTTCATGAAACTACGAGAGATAATTTGCAAGAAAAAAAACAACCCGATATTTAAAGCAACTTTCTTTCACAGATGTATATGTATATATATTTTTTTTATTTTACGTTACACTACTAACTCGTAAAATAATTCAAGAGTATTCAATATTCTTAAAATTTGTTTTATTTTAACGATTATAAATATTGTAATGTACAGTAAAAGAATGTTGCATACTGTGTGTTCAGTTTTTGCATGTTTTTTATTCCGTTAAAATTTTGTTTGTTATACTTTCTGTCACGTTCCACTCGGTTATGTAATTTTTGTTTATGGTTGTTGTGGTTAGTTAACATTAAAATTAACAATTTTTAACTACGGCAAACACATGCATATTAGTGGAAGAGTAACGACATCATTATTCTTCCACCGAAGCACTCACGATTTTTGCTAAATACAATAATTTTAGTTTATAGCATTATTTATTCAAAATTAACCCAGGTTTTGTCCAAAAGATTTTATAAGCATTAATATTTCAGACATGCAACAGTATACATACAATAGAATGTGTCACACTCAGAATTAAATGTGCACAAAATTTTATTATACATATATTGTTAACTGTCATATTTATGTATATGAATAAAAATAAAAAAAACACTAGCATATTAAACAATCGTATCAGTAGAAGTTTAGATTTCTATTTGAACTCATAAAATGAAATTATTGATTACATTAAAAGAATTACAAAACCTGTCTATTTTTAATAAAACTGTTTAAAATTTTGAAATTATTTAACATTTCGCTCATAGAAAGTAATTGGGTTAATGATAGTCGTGAGATTTAATAATAAGTTAAAAATATTCATACGCATGCAACAGTTTATAAAAATAAATATAATAGTTTTGAAAGAATATATAAGTATCTTGATGGTGCAATATCAAAAACAATATACCTCAAAGACTCCTCATCACTTTTTTTTTTAAATGTTACCACCGATTGTATTAAAACTTAGTCTTGAATAAATACGTGAAAATCAATCGAAGGTGTGAAATTTTTAGGAACTGAAACAATTTCTATTCGATCTAAATATCTTCAAATATATTATTATATTTTACAGAATAAAATCGTGTACTTTGAACAAGTGCATTTAGTTTGGAATAAGTTTATAT
The DNA here is from genome assembly GCA_022651745.1 of Parapsyche elsis. Classification (NCBI taxonomy): domain Eukaryota; kingdom Metazoa; phylum Arthropoda; class Insecta; order Trichoptera; family Hydropsychidae; genus Parapsyche; species Parapsyche elsis. The sequence goes on along the minus strand of JAGVSN010000001.1, from coordinate 16,038,439 downwards.
GTCGTAAAAAGTACATATTATGCGTAGTGAAAAACTTTGAGAAACATGGTATCTGAATAAATTAAGTTTTATTGAAATATGTAAAATTCTTTAGTAACATCTGTTTTGTAATTTTTTTTATTATTTATATAATATATTATAATGAGCTTTTTACTCATTGAAAAATTATTTAGATAATAATAAATAATATAAAAAACATACACAAACTTGACATTAGTCTAAAATCTAACACAATTATGCAAATTTAGTGAGAGGTAAGGGTGTTTTTAGCTAAGTGATATATTAGGATAAAATGCAGGTAAACAATAAATAAGTGTAAATCTAAATGTAAGTATACTGATTCTATGTGTCAAGCTCTGCTCTAGAAATTAAATTTGATTATAAGTTATAAGATTATAAGATACTCATATCACAGAGGATTAACGCACCAATCCCGAGAGCAGTTTAGAAATTTTCCTTAAATATGTACACATATTTTACATATATGTATGTATTTGGTAATTTTTATAACAGAAATAATGTAAGTATTAAAAAAAATTGGTACTATAATGATACAAAAAGGCAATACACATATGTAATACAATGCATAGTATATCTACGAAAGACATTCATCAGACGATTTAAAACTAATAAAGAAATCACAGTGCACGCAAGTAAAAATTATATTTTAAAAATTAAAGTTCCCCAAAATGCTTCCGATCAATTTGAACTTTCTATATTATGAATAATGCTAATTCTTTAAAAAATATTTAGTCCTAATCCATCAAGTATCGTTTTACTCTGCTAATATAATAATTTTATTTTTTATATTTCCCAAAGTGATCATTTTTGATACCAATCCAAAAACTTTGAAAATAACTTTTTTTAATTACTGGAAAGCGAAGCCGTTGACAAAAGGCCCCACTAGCCCCCGATAGGGCTTGAATATAATAAAATACAAATAAATTAAAGAATTGAAAATTATTAAAATAATACATACTCAGTATATATATGCATAATCATTCAAAGTAAAATATTACAATAATTATCACGCAATTTAAACTTCTAAAAAATAATAAGGAAAGAAATAAGCAATTAACTACGTTTTCCGATTCTTTTTAAATTCTGAACTTTAAATTTAATTGCTTAAACACTCTTGCATGCACACACTTACACCCGCCTATTATACAATTTTCTAATTCTCAGCAAATATAAAAGTTAATTATTATTATTCATCAGTAACTTTGGTATAAATAAAAATGCAATAGAATAGATTTCATGCACATGCTTGAATGCAAAATGTACATATGCATAGACAAATATCACAATACATACATACATACATACTTAATCAAAAATGCACGCACAAATTTTAAAATTTACAACAAATACCAAGCCAAAGCCAACATCAACTAAACATGCTCAGTGCTATTTGGGGAATTGGAATTTTAATTTAAAATAAAACATTCTAATGGGAATTGTAAAAATAATAAGTAAAGTTTTTATTATTTAAAGTTTTAAATAATATTTAAGACAATTAAATAGCAATATTATGTTATATATTACACCTTAAACGAATAATTTAAAAAAAAAACTATTATTACTAAAACTCTAATGATGTTGTTCATCTAAATAATATGTAAGTCAAGTCATCATCAATATTTTAAAATATTATCAGTACCTATATATGGGTATTTTTTTATTTATATATATGTAGTTTATTATATGTACATAAAAGCGTAAATTAGCACACCGGTGGACATTTGTATTTACATAAAAATAAATTATCAATGATAATGCTCAGCGATAAAACTGAGGAGCATTGCATAAAACTATACATATGCGATAATGAAAATGAAAAAAATGTCCATAAATGTGCAAGCAATTAAAAATACTCATTCATCATGTTAAAAACAAAATAATAAAATGTACTAAAATATGATTTCAATACACTTATACAAATATTGAATGTTGATACATACAAACCAGTAGTGCAATGAAAATACTCCTTGCTCCTAGTCCAACATAAAATCAATGTTCCTTATTTTACATGGTTAAAAAAAATAATACTTATTGTGTCGTTGAAGTTAAACTGCTGACATGTTGGAATTTTCCAGGAGAACACGATGTTAATTCATTGTAATGGTGATGGTTAATGAATTGAAATATAAAGTTGAAAACTAATCATTTTTCACCGTTTTATATTTATATACAATCATCACTACCTAATAATAATGTAAATTAATTCTATAAGCCAGTAAAGTGAAAACGAAAATTCAATAAGGTATCAAACGATTAATGTTATTTAGTCAGTTTTCATACTTTTAATAAACAATTATAAATTTTGTTCCTTACTTTTGATTTGGTGAGCTATCATTGAACATATGCGAGAATGATTGATTTAGATAAAGCTTAATTCGCTTAGAGCAAAAATAAGTACAATTAAAAGCATCACAAATATCTTTAATGTTATGGAAAAAGTCATTAATTCGTAACTGCTTTAATGAGAAAATTTACTTGATTAAAACCAGAAATACTTATCTTAAACCATTAATATTTTACGCATACTCAAAACTTTTTCCATACGTGTATAATGATATTAAATCGAATTGAGAAAAAAAAAATACTCAATGCAAAATAAATATTGGTTAGTGATTTACTTATTGACATGGACGATAAAGTATAGGTAATAAAAACATACCTATACATCCATGGTTTATTAATATTTTTAGAACAGATTTTAATAGCTTTTTACCATTGTATTAAATTTTTTCCCCCTTTAATTGATACTTTTCACATTATTCTTTACCAAAAGATGAGATAAACAATATAATATTAAGAATTTTACAAGATTTTTATCATTGGAAGAATTGAAGATTTTATTTTTATAGATATGAAAATCTATTATAAAATAATTAATACATTAATAATTAATTAGTATATCATATCAATGTAGCAGAAGAAAGTTAAAAATTTGCTACAGTAAAAAAATGCATCAGCAAACTTTTGCACTAATAAAAATGAAAGAGCTTGAAGTAGGTACTATTGACAAATATATTGAAATATTTTCTTTCGTTTATAATTTGTGTGTTATGCAAAAATACATTATGTTTTTTAATCACAAATAAGTGTTAATTAAAAATAATAAAATTAAGAATATTTAACAGTTAATTATGAAATATACAACTTTTCAAGAAGTTTTTAAAAATATTCAAAAGGTATACTTACTAATTGAATGAAATATATACTTTAATATTTAACCGACAAAAATATGATTTTCACAAAAAAATACTTGACCTTTATAAAGGCTAATTGGAAATTAATAATATTGTTTCGAAATAAAAGTTATTGAACATTTCCATTAATTTCGTGAAAAGTTATCGGTTAAATATTGAGAATCGCTGTTAAAAGTTTTATACAGAATTTACAAACCTCAATAAGCCAACAAAGACTATTAGATACTGAAAGTACTTTTGAAATTGCAATCTGAATATTAAAGTATATTTGTATAAATTACTAAAATCCCAATGAATCTGAGATTTAAAAAAAGCGGTTCATGATGATATGAGTTGCTATGTATTTACAGAGAATAAAAAATAATATTTGAAATTTATTGATGCTTCCTAGTAAAAGGCATTTGACGAGTAATTTATAAGATAATAATAATTAATTTGCAAATAATGAAACGCTTGTGTCTGAATAATCTTATGAGTGATTTTAATTTCAATTTAAAATTATTTCGAGAGTAATTGAAATTGATAAAACAAATAAATAAGTTATTTTTCAAATAACAAAAAACAGCAATAATCAAAATGAATTTAGTTGGTATTTGTATTTTATGATAGCAATTATATTTTATTTTATTAAGACTGCAAATTCAATAAAAAATAAAACAAACCAACTTACTCTTGCACAAAATATTCCTAAATGTTATACGAAGCATTCTTTTCTATATTTACTATATTCATTGTGTGCCATTTATACTCACTTTTACCCCGTAAGCGACGATTTTCATCACAGTTTCCACCGAAAACATCCCAGTGAATCCAATGTTGGAATACTTCAATATGTTTGAATATATGGTACTTTGGTTGTGATACTGCAGCAAATTATTTAATTAATCCAACAATATTATCAGGATCATCGAGAAAATCATATTTTATATAATTTAGATCCACGTTTCAATGATCATTTTATTATATTAATTTTTCCACATAAAGCATAGTAGTGTTCCAGTGTCACCAGATTTTTGTATTTATATTTTTTAATGGAACATCCGATATGCAATGATTTTGAGTGTACATCGATTAACAGGCATAATATAAAAAGAAAACAAAAAAATACATTTGTTAGTTTGCTCCAGTTACGAGCAAAAACATTCCATTTTTAAGGAACATGTTTTACATGAATAAAGAAAGAGAAATTGTTTTTCGTAAATAATATTAACCAAACTGTTCAAACAAAAAAACAAAGGACAAAATTGAGTTGCAATTGGCAAGAAGCTTCATAATCATAACAACACCAAAAAAATTAAATTAAATGTCATACCTTTCTTAAAAATGTGCAAAAAAACTAGCATTGTAAAAAGATGCTTCGTTACATGTGATTTTTTTCACGCGTCAATTATGAAATTATTTGGCATACTTAATCATTCAAATAAAACAACACTCAGAGGGTTTAAAACTAAAAAAATATGCATTCACTAAGAAAAACTGTTTTGTTATTATAGTTATGCAAAAAAAAAACTCCAAAAAAGCAAAATTCAACCTTTTGTGATTGTTTTTCATTCAGGACTTTATCAATTCTTTTTGCATAATATATAAATTGTGTGTATAGGATCATTCAATATGAATACAAAAAAATAGGGATTTTTACAATCACACACACATATACAAACAAAAATATTAAAATTTTTATGCTTCATGCAACGGGAAAAACATCAATTAATCGTAAGTGACAATTAAAACAGTCACATGCAAACATATGTAGGTATGTATGTGTCCACCATAGCATAACACCATTCCATATTACAGCATGCAAAATAATGTGTTTATTTCAAACTTTTCACAACATAAAAATGCATATGTGTTTGTATATTCAAATGAGAGTTTTATCAATTAAGTCGTTAATTATCAATTAATTGCTTTAAAAAAAATTGCATTAAATGCTTTATTATTACTTTAAATCAAATGCAAAATTCAATCAGTAATTAAAGTTTTTAATTAAAAATTGAAAACATTTTCAAAAAAAAAATTTCTGATCAAAATACAAAATTTAATTCAAGAGATGCGAAAAATAATTTTTAGAATGATTCTCATATTTTAATCGAAAATTAACAACACTTCAAAACATGCCCAAAACAAAATTAGCATTTTAGTATTGTAATAAATAAAAATAATAAATTTTTTGGTGTTTCAAGTCACAATATAGTGTCAATCTTTGGGGTAAACGATAACAATAAAAACAAAACAAGCAAATGCAATTTCAAACAAAATTCGCATACAACAAAAAAGGCCACACATATAATCTCATGCTTAAAGTGTGAGTCTGTTTTATGTGTTATATTATGAAATGTGTACAACATAGAGGTAATATTATGTATGTAGGTATTATGTTTTAATGTGTTTTAAGCATATATTGAATATTGACAGTAATGTGTTTTGTATTACAATAAATATGTAATTCATTTAAATTTATGCATAATGCACTGATTTTATCTGGATTGGAAGACTTTTTAAAAGTATTATTATTTAAATTGAAATAAATGAAATTATTCAAGAAGCTAAACTTTTTGTTCCATAAGTTGTGATTCTAGCAATTCCTTTGAAATTAACTAAAAATTGAAGCTCCTGTCAAAAAATATTAAAATAACAAAATATAATACATCCAAAGCATGGTTATTTTGTTAGTTGAAATTTTAAGGCACTGAAATACCATTACCAATAAGAATCATATTCATTGATAGCATTAAAAGTTTTAACTATGAATAGGTATATTTTGAAATCAACTTCTGTCACCTTAATTAAAATCTGACATTTCAAAACTTTAAGTGTTATTACTTTTCGTCTTATGAATCTATCTAAAAACTTAAACGATGTTGTAAAAACGAAACTCTTTTAAATGTGTATATTCAATATATATTTAATAGTTAAATTAAAATGTTTATTGATATGTTTTTATACCTTCATCATCAATAATAAAGTGTTGAGGACAATAAGCAGCATAATCAAATATTCGAATGGTGTGGAAACGACTACTCTCCATATTTTATATTTAAAACTTGATCTTTTGCTTGGCATGTATCTTTCTAAAGGTCTTGCACCTATTGTGAAATCGATACAGGATTTCTAAAATAAAATCATTCAAAAGAATAATCATTATCAGACATACATACATAGCATTGATATTTTATGCACATAAAACATAAATAAATGTATTGAAAGTTTGTAAAATTATGTACAAATGCAGGAAGCAGATTCCCTGCTTGTTAAAAACTTTTTTCAAATAAAATAAAGAAAAAATGTTATCTGGCAAACTATTCATAGTAATAGGTAGTCAGATAATGTAAATCAACGTGAACCAACCTGTTTTATGCATGATATACATTGTTATAAAACTTACTTGATTTTTATCTATTTCTCCATCTTGGAGTTCTGCTTCACCCTGTTCTTGAAATGTAATGATAATGAGGGCAACGAAAATATTAACGAAAAAAAACGGGAAAACAACGAAATAGACTATGTAGAATATGGACATTTCTATTCGAAAATTTCTGATTGGACCTCTCTCTTCATATGTCGCTGCCATAGAGTTTTGAAGCACTCTGAAAAAGTCGTGTAAATTTATTTATAAGAAAGAAGAAATGGTGAAAAAGAGTTGAAAGAACTCACATCCAGAACTTACTGTGGCCACCCTTCCCCTGTTTGTACAGCAAAAAGCGTTAACATGGCTGTCGCTACATTATCATAATGAAAGCTCTGTGTATCCCATACTCTCTTTTCTTTTCTCGGTAAGAAGGAATCAGGATCAAATACAAAATAAGAACCTCTGAAAATGAAAATAGTTTTAAAGCAATACAAAATAAATACGCAAATATTTCATTTTAAAAGTAAATCTTATAGAATTATACTAACTGACATTCCTCAATGGTGTATTTACTTTCATCCGAACAATGAAAAAACTTTCCATTGAATAATTGTACAGCTATAACGGCGAATATAAATTGAAAAAGGATATATACAATGAGGATGTTGATAACGTTTTTTAGTGAGTTGACAACACAGTCAAACACAGCCTTCAGCTTTGGCACCCGCTTAATAGTCTTTAGAGGACGTAATACTCGCAGCACTCGAAGGGATTTGATTGTCGATAGATTTTGGCCAGCTGAACTTCCACTGGGTATAAAAAATATAACATCTATTACTACCAAACTTAAGTAGTATTATATTTTATCAATAAAATTAATTTACTTACGTCATATCAAAGCCAAAACTCACTGCTGCACATATTACTACAACAGCATCCATTACATTCCAAAACTCCCTTAAATAAGCACCAGGATGGAGTATTATTCCCAAATCTACTATTTTTAATAACATTTCTATAGTGAACACTCCAGTAAAAGCATAATCAAAATAATTTAAGATACGATTTCTGAAAAAGAAAAAAAAATTGATTAGAAAATATTAATATGAAGTGTAACTATTGATGATGTTTATAATGATTACCTTGTACTGTCTTCATCTACAGGATCTTCAGCTGCCAAAGCTATAGAACTTAATGATATAACAACCATAATGAAAAAATCAAAATATCGTAGATTTACTACCCAATGAGCAGCTCGGCGGATTCTAAAAAAAATAACACAAACAATTTACAAAATATATTAAATTAGATTCTTAGCATAAATGACAAATTGTTTTCTTACAATTATTGACATGAATAATTTCATAATAAAACAAGACTCACGGATTAGTGGGAGATAAAATGAACATCGAGGAATAAGGCAGCATGGGTTTGGGTCCATTCGTTATATCTTCTTCTTCATCTTTTTTAGCCTCTTCTTTTTTCTTACCCTAAAAATTTAAATTTAGATTTATATTATTAATTAATTAACTTATTATTGTATTAATTGTAGTAATTTTTCATTATTACTATTTTCATATTCAATTCTGATATGAATTGCCATACTCCCTAAAGCCTAAAGTCATTGTTTTATTACTATTAGACACCAAATGAATAAAAAATAAAACACATTCCAGTTCAATTGGGTTTGAGAGATGATAATGGCAATGTATGTAAATTGTACATATATATTTTATTATATTTGGACTTGGATAATTTTACCTTTTTCATTAATATTTTTAAGAAATATTATTTATTACAAAACTTTAAAGTAAAAAACTAAGATAGTATTTTCTACACATACATATTTTAAATAACAAAACACCGAGAAAGAAAAACAATGATTTTATGAAAATAATAAATTATCCCACAAGTCACACAACGGATGAACCATAAAATCTTCAAACGTCAATATATTAATTAATTATGAAAACATTCAATTTATTTAGAAATAAGCATGTTTGAACGATTTTTATTTGAAAATGAGTATTTTCTTCTTAGTTCAATTGTGCACAACTTTTGGGACAACTTAAATATATGTATATATGTATATATATATATATATATCTATTATAAAAAGAAGCCACTTTTAGAAAGAAATACTATTGAAAAGTCAATTTTAAAAATTCAAAGTTAATCAATAAATTATTAAAGCATTCTTAAATTCAAGCGACTTTAACAGAACTAATACCTTATTTTTAAAGGCCCTTAAATATTTTCTCGTGTGATTATAGCAACAATAGACCTGATTAAAATCAAATATGTAAATATAATATATTATATTGGTACTTATGACGGTATGATACGTGAAACAATACTGAAAGTTAAAAAGTTTCAATTGTGAATCAATGTTCTAAATTGATTCACAGCTCTGGATCACGACTAATATTTAATTTATTAATAATTCCCAGTAAAATTTTAATATTATACATACTACAACAACGACTAATTTTTTTGTTGTATTGTGAATTTCACTGATATCAAAACTATTATTTACCGCGATTGTATTTTATCATAAAATTCATATTACAATACACCATATTTAAGATTATATAAATAAAATTTGAATGGCAAACTAAGCTACTATAAATAAAATATGTATCCTTTATGTGTCACAACAACAAGAATGTAGAAACTAAAATTCATTTAACACAAAACACAGCATACTTATTGGGATTATGTCAAAGCAAAATAATGTGCTCAATTTGAAAAATTCAAGTTATTTGGCATAAAAAAAATAGTAAGAGACTCGTCAAAAACCTGTCAAGTACACGTTTAAATATTTATATAGCAGGCATACTAAGGGCAAATGGAGTAGGTATAAGAATTTTAGATTATTATAACAGGGGCTCTTAAAATTTTCAGATCCAGCAGTGATGGGTTCTATGACTAATCACTTCCCGATCATAATTTTTCGACCACAATTTAATTTAAAAAACGAGTTTTAAAAGAAATGTTTGCTTTAGTAATTCAATACAATTTTTCAAAGAAAAATGCTAACAAAATTAAAAAAAATATATACAATATAATATAAAAAATATATATGTATAATAATTATTCAAAGTTTTGTTTGATGAAAATACAACAAATATTGAAATTATGAGAAACCAAATGAATGAATGTTTTCAAAAATTAAATTAAAATTTGATTGAATAAAAAAAAAAAAATGTACAAAAAATGACACACCTAGTATTCGTGGTACACGTTTCTATGAAAATTAATATTATTCTATTCTCTTATTGGATCGAAATTTTATTAAACTTTTTTTTATATTGAAAATGACAAGATGAAAAAAATTGCATTAAACATGAATCTTAAGCCTCTGGTCAGTTTCATAGGAGAAATTTTCAGACTAGCTTCTAGTCAAAAAAAAGGCCGGCAATAAGGCTATAGACTCGGTACGAAATATGGAACTCATTTACAAATTAATTGTAATTATTCTTGTCAGTTTCAAGATATGTATCTGTTTTTCTATTGTAAGATATAAGTATGTGTAAATGGCATAACACTGACAAACACTAACAACATTAAAAATGTAGGCGTTTACATCAAAACCAACAACTGCCACACGTGCACTGTAACATTTATGTATGTGTATGTTTGTATTAAAATGTGTGTGTAGGTATATGTTTACAATAGCCCTCTTCAGTTTAAAGCATTGCTTTACCTTTCTGTGAGGGATCGATGACCCTCCGCCTAAATCAGCCCGCAGAGGCGAGCCATCACCTATGTGTAAAGCTTCCATCTCTTTCTCTAGTTCCTGATTATGTCATTTTGGTGATCATTTCATTGATAATAAATGAAAAAAAAATAGTGCATAAAAGAAATAAATTTTTGATAATAGAAAAATTACAACTGTAACTTAATAAAAAGCTCAAAAGTTGTATGAGTGATCTAATGAAGTTTAATGTACTTTACAATACTGCAGTAAATGAAATGCTTACATACATTTAAATAAATCTATTAATACACGATATTGGCTTAACATTTCACAACTCAAAAATATCTTACAATTTTTTCAATGAAAATATATTACAAAACAATTATTAAATTAAATCAAACTAAATAAATCCTCAAAATGATCAGGGTTGAAATTATTGTTAAAAAATTATTATTTAAATCATACATAAAATGGTCTATAATATATTGAGCTATTAATTAAATATTATATTAAAGTGATAATTTGAGATTAACCAGAATAGTAGTAAATTGGGTAAAAGATTTAAAGAATTATTTAAATTATAATAGGAATAAAGTTCAAATAAATAAAATAATAAAAAAAAATTGTCGATTAATCACAGGATTATTGGCATATTCACTTATTACATTGTTAATATTGTGAAGGTACAATAAAAAAGCATGGGATTTTTGACTGAACAAAGTATCAGACAAACAAACCTGCAGTTGTTTTTCTTTGTCTTCCTCTTCTTGTTCTTCTTCTGCAGCAGTTAACTCCTGAGAAACAAAAATCAAAGTTTAAAGTTTGTACACATCGATTGTTTAAATAATCCAAATGAAAAATAACACCGATAACTAATTTATTCAAATTAGTTACATTTATTTTTACAATACCTGGGCGTTTGCAAGATTATCCACGGCGATAGCCAAGAAGACATTCAGCAACGTGTAGTTTCCAAAGAGCACCAAAATAATAAAATAAAGAGAATAAATCATGCCTTTTTTTGGTCCACCCTGTGACTCGATTCCTTGATACATGACTTCATTCCAATCTTCTCCCGTTAATATCTAAAAGCCAAATAGCAAATCGTTTTACAGAATGTATTAAGTATTATATTGTTGAGGAAGCTTCCTTTGGTGGGAATCATTAATTAACAAAATGATATAATCTAGCTATTAAAACACAAGAATTTTAAAATACATGAATATAAAATTATTATTATTTTACCTGAAATACGGTAAGTAAGGCTATGGGAAATGTGTTGAAGTTTGTTGGCGGTGTTCCTTCTTCGAAATTGAATTGTCCTCCGAACAACTGCATTCCAAGCAATGCAAATATTAATATGAACAAGAACAGAAGAAAGAGCAGTGATATAATGGACCTCATAGAGTTGAGCAACGATATCACCAGATTTCTTAAGCTCGACCAATACTTTGTAACCTGTCAATATGTAAATTAGAAAAACATCACAATCCACATTTCAATAAGTGAATATTAATTTTAACCAACTATTTGTAAACACGACCTTAAATATTCTAAGCAAGCGCAGGGCTCTCAGCACAGAGATACCAAAAGAGCCCCCCTTCACTTCTGACCAAATAACTTCAAAAATTGAGCCAGTTATAACAACGCAATCAAAACGATTAAAAGCTGATTCAAAATATATTCTTGGGCCCAAAGCGTACATTTTTATCCACATTTCCATCATAAAAAGTCCTATGAAAACAAATTCTGCAAAATCTGAAACACGTGAAAGGTGAAAGTATATAAAGTAAGGTGGAATAATTCATTTCTGAAGCGTGTCAAAAAAAACTTATACTTACATAAAAATTGTGTCAACCATTTTGGTTGATGATAATGTTCTACTGCTACACATATTGTATTGAAGAGTACTAATACAATGACAAACCAATAAAACCATTGCGTTTTTACTGTATGTCTGATCCAAAACCGAAATCTTTTCTCAGCCCGCCAAAAATCAGCACATTTTCCTCCACTTCTTACTTTACTCTTTAAGTAACCTGCGAATTTAGCAAGTCAATTTATTAAATAATTTTATTAAGCATACATTTTTTTTAATCAACTCAAAAAAGTTTAAAAATTGAATAAATATAAATACATCACTGAAATACAAATGTGGTGAATTTATATTTATCATATTTCCTTATATTATATTGAATACATCTCAAAATTAAATTGTAAATATTCATATAGTCAAGTATCAAAAATTCTAATTTAAATTTCATATCAAAAATATTGCTTCTTATTATGATGATAATATTATAAACAATATGCGACATTTACGTTCATCAGATTTTTTTTCATTTAATATGGTCTGCAACGAAGAAATGCGTGACTATTAAAAAGCTTAGTATTTATTTCATTGTATATCAAATAAAATAAATAAATAAAATAATGTTTTTCTTCAATAATAAGTTTCATAGTCTCATTCAAAATATTTATAACCTCTCATATATAATTTAATGAAATGTTACCAAAAATACCAAAAATATTATTTCAAGCAATTCAAATTTTAACTTTATTCATATCCATAAGAAATCTTTTTGAAAGAGTGACCTGAAAATGTACAAAATTTTTGGAAAAAATGTCAATTTTCATTTTAAGATAAATTTTATTTTATTTATAAAAATATTTAAGCTTCTTTACGCAAAAATTAATAATTTATTTATCTTTTATATATCATAAAATTTGATGTCACTATTTTCAGAGAGATTTTTTTTATCAGCAACAAGGAGTTTCAATAACAAGTTTTTCAGTAATTCATGGAACACAAATTGATTATTTCGTAAATACATCAAATTGTTGATTTCCATACAGGTGCTCCCAAAAATTGTACGCAATTTGTTCCAAAATATTTTTTCAAATATGTATTGGGAAATCATTGCTATCTGGAATATCTTCCATAATAATTTGCACCATGAAAACGTATCACATATTATTGGTAAATTCCTGTTTAATATAATATGTAATGTTGTTTGATAAATACTTACATTAAAATTTACTCTGATGATATAGAGTAAATTTGTTAGATAGATGATCATACATATGAAATGATATTTTATCAAATAAATTACACTTTAATTTGTAATAATAACAAACGTAATAATAATTTTAATTAAGACTAGTTCAAGTCAGTCCAAATGCACATGCAAATATATTTTTTATATAAAAATATTTTTTTCATACAAAGTTTTAACACAATACAATTTGTCAATTTGGAATTTTACTTGTGATGATTCCAAAATTTACAATACAAAAATGTTACTATATAAAAACTTGAATAAATTTTACATTGCTAACATTACAATTTAGCAACTAGTGTTTTTTTTTTTCATTTCGCCAACAATACAGATTGTTACACAATTCATTAATAAAATAGAATATGTTATCATTTCAAATACAAAACTAAGATACCGTCCATATGTACCTGTTACGAAAATTATATATATATGATTTTGTTATTCAATGATGTATTCAACTCACATTACACTCATACATTTCAATCCTAAATCAGCGGTTGGAGTTGTCAGCATTAGCAGGGTCATAGCAATATTTTTATCTAATTGGCGAATTGATTCTTATATCAGAATAAATCTATTTAATAACAATTTTAACAAAGTATCAAGGAATACAAAAACACCAATTTAGATAGAAATATTTCAATCATAAAATAGATATGTACAAAGGAATGAATGAGCAAAAAGCTTTTAACGATTTTTAACCTTTTAACGCCCAATGATTTCCATGGGTAACATCAAATATATAAGATTTTAAACACTATAACTCAAAACTAATTATATTATTTTAGCTTCACCCATATATTATTTTAATCAAAATACTTTTACATTGTATTCAGATGTCTAATTTAGCTATGCAATCTGAATTCTGTACGTCTGAGTACATTACCGCTATACATACATACATAAGTTGAATTAAGTGTTTCAAATATAATATTTTAAATATGTGTGTACTTATTAGTTTCATTTTAATTCATATAAAATGCCTAAATTTATAAAAAAATTCATGTTTGAAATTGTTGAAATAGTGAAATTGTAGAATAAATTGAATTTACTGTATCCAAGATGTCAAAGTTATGATAAAAAAGTCATTTCTGTGATGAATAATTAGGTTGAGGAGTATCAATCAGTTTCAGCTCAATGGTTTGATGAAAAATAATAAGCAGCGAAAACTCAAACATTTTCGTATCAACAAATATGTCTGTATGTATTTACATATATGTATATGTATGTATATCCCAGTTTCATCAGAGTTGAGTTTCTCGAAAAAGTTTGACAGTAAATTTAAACATAGTGGGATATTAAAATCGACAGAATGAAGAAAGAATGTGAATGTTCTGATAACCATTTTGCACTTAATTTGGATGTTAAAAGGTTAAAGGAGTTACTATGAAAGCGAAAATAAATATAAAGTCAATGGGTAACAAAGGAAACCTTTAGCATCATAAACAAGATGTTGCACAGCCTTCAAACCAACTAGGGGTCTAATGGTCCTACAGTCATCTCACAAGGTTATAATATAATTAGTAGTAAATCTCTTAGTATGTTACATGAATGATTCTAATAGGAAAAATGGTTTATAAATGTATAATCACTTTTCCAAATTTTTATTTGATTACAAAATTTCAATGATTAATGTTTATTTTAAAATTTAATTAACAATCAAGCAACACTTTGGCAATAAATTGCAAATGACAAATTTTAACAACATTACAAAAATAGTGGAAAAATGCTATCATTTATATGATGAAGAATTGAATTCAACTAAAATGAAGAAAATCATAAATGAAATATTCTGGGTATTAAATGAGCAAAGTGTATAATTTGTGAGAAATACCCTGAAGTTGATGACTGCGTGACAACAACAACCATACCTTTGTGTTTTTTCTTTGGAACTGCAACCATTATTGGAATAAAAAAAATTTGCATCAGATAAATTAATATCGAAATTCTACTTTTCTTATTAAAATAATTTTAATTAAAAATAAAATGAATACCCTCTCATATATACGATATTTTTTATCCGAACCAAAGCAGTGTATAATATTTCAGCATATGCATAACCACAACAAAATGTATAAATCATCATTTCAGAAATTATCCCATGTATCCATTTTATAATGTTAATCTCTCACAATGAAAAATTCATAATAAATTACAATATTTAGTAAATGCAGACAAGAACATACTTTAATTCCTAAAATTGATTGATTGCAATTTATAATGTATGAAAGTTGATATTTAATTTTATTTATTTATTAAAACTATAGATTTAACAATTTTAAATTTGGGAAACATTAGTATAACAGACACCTACATAGAAATTTAAAATATTCATGCTTAATTTTGGATAAAGTTCCAGAACAATATCTAAAAGTAAGAGAGGCTTTTAATTAATCCTGTTCTTCGTTGAATGTAATATTGCACTAAAGCATAGTATTTGGAATATGGATAAACAATAGATAGATTCTGTATCAATTGTATAAAGTCAATTCTCACTGTTTTTAGTCATAAATCTGAAATTTTGTGAAATTTCAAGCCACGTCATTCGACAAACTCACTTTATTTATAAGAAATCATAAAAGATACCTGATATTTAGATAGTATTGCCCATACTTAATTCTGGTTGCCTAGTAAAGTTTGTGCCAAATAATGTTCACTTCATGAAATCATTTCTTTTTTAAAATGTAAAATGTACACCTAACACATTTTCATATTAAGCTAAGGCTAAATTACAGAACATACGCTTCTTTATAATGAATAGTTGAAAAATTACCATCATCTCCACAGTCTTCTTCTTGTTCCTCTTCTTCAGTATCAGTACTTTTACTTTTACCCAGGTTTTTAAGCTTTTTTCTTTTAGCTGCAGCTCTTCTTCTCGCTGGAATTAAAATAAAATGGAAATGTAAAACTAATATTAAATGTAAATTTAAACTGTAAATATTAGAATTTTCAAAATTGTATTAATTTATAGAAAAAAATATTCTTCAAATAACTAATTTTACTTAATTAAATTAATAAATCAATAATACCTTCAATTATGTGCATTTTTTCTTCTTCTGTTGTTCTTTCTTCTGCTAAAATTACTTCCTCTGAAATATTAAGAAAGTAAATATAAGTTATAATATTTAATAATACAAAGATGTGGAATATTTTTAATTCTAGAATTAAAAAAAATTGAGAACTTAATTAGGACAACCATTATTCATACAGTATTTTTTTAATAAATTAAAATAACGTTTGTTGATGCATAGTTTCTATTTTACCTGCTTTACATATCCACTCGACATAACCATTTAACTCTCTTTCGAGCTGTTGCTGTCGTCTTAATTTGAGAAATTCTTGTCTATTTTCTACTTTTTCTCTCTCCTTAGCGAATTCTCTACAAATTTGGGAGCAAGCATACAATATACTATTTATTTTTATATACTAGCAGTATTCAAAACTAAACATGTTGTAATTGCTAAGTAGGTACCTACATACATACATACATAATTACAGTGACCGGGGTTAAAATTAAATTTATAACATTCAACAATGAATTACGAAAAACTGGTGTAATTTGACTCCTAAAACTAATTTGATTTGTTTGTAAATACATATATCATAGTAATAGAAATTGAATTGAAGCTTTGACTAGTTTTCCTACTGCAAAGGAATATGCCTATGTGTTTACGTATACAGAAGCTGTAAAAGTACAATCTTTTAAAAAGATAATACACGAGATGAATGTATGTGTGCGTGTATGTGTATATCGTGTGTATACAAGCACATAATGCATAACATGTATTGCATTATATGTATTACAAGTACATACATGGCAAACTAATAAATAAATAATTATTGAAAAAAATAATTAATTACGACAAATAATAGCTTAATAAGTACTCTATGACTCTAATACAAAATTTACATATATTTATAGTTTCATTATAGAATCTTTATCTTTTCACTATTCATTAGTTTTGAAAATACCTGCCCGGGTAATCCAATTTAAATAAGCTCCAAAATCTTGATAAAATTGTTGTCTAATTCTTTCTTTTTGAAACTGAGCTCGTCTTTCAACTCTTCCTCGTTCATTAGAAAATTCTCTATTTTTCCAAATAAATAATAAAATAAAACAAAAATATAAAAAAACCAATTTCTACGTATAAATAAATTAAATTCATATGTAATAAAATTAAAAAATCAGACATACATACATACATAGCACATTCAGAAAAATCAACTTAAAAAAAAAATCAACAAGAGTAAAAAAAAATCAACAAGAGTAAAAAAGTAATATATTTTAAAGACCCTCTATGAATGTGTTAATGCAGCGGTCGCCAACCTTTCGGACCTCATGGACCACTAAATTCAAAATCTCGGATCCCGCGGACCATTACCATGATTTTTTCCATAAAAGTAACATTCTAAATATGAAATGGTAATTACACTTGTTTTTGCACTCCTAGTTATTTGCAAAAAGTTGGATATTTAAATCCAAAATTCCACTATGCTTAAAAAATAAGGCATACGACTAATGCGTGTTGCCAGTTATGTCGTATGGATGTGAAACTTGGATGCTAAATTCAAGAATGCTACGTACGTAAAATCCAGTGCACACAGAGAAGCATTGAAATATGTATGCTTGGTATAACAAGAAGAGATCGTAAGAGGAATACATGGGTAAGAAGTATGACCAAAGTGGCAGATATAGCAGAACGTGTGAAAAAGTTGAAGTGCCAATGGGCTGGACACATAGCCAGAAGAATGGATGGCAGATGGACGCGAGAAATACTGGAATGCTATCCGAGAGGATGTGAAAGAGAGCAAGGTAGGCCGAGTGGAAGATGGGCTGATGAATTGAGAAGAATGGGTGGATTCAAGTGGATGCAGATTGCTCAAGACAGACAGTAATGGAAGAGGATTGGGGAGGCCTTTATCCAGCAGTGGATGGTGAACGGCTGAATATGATGATGATTATGAAAAATGCGGACCACCAAAATTCTCTCGCGGACCACCGGTTGGCGACCGCTGTGTTAATGTATGTATATGTGTATTATGAATTGCGTTAGAAACTTAATATATCAATCATTTAATTTTGATCATATTTACATTAATGCGACATTCGTCTTATCAATTAATTGTTCAAAGTTTTGGTTTGAAAGGATCGATACCATGGCTTGAATTGTAATAAGATACGATTTGGTGTAATAAACCTATACAAAATGCAATTTTATTTACCCACTAAGGACACCAAGAACAAGGTTGAGCATAAAAAAGGAACCCAACACTATGAGAGGCACAAAGTAAATCCAATTGAACGAACTGCCCATAGCATCGTTCGTCTGAAATATAAAATTGACGCGTTAGTTCAATTCAATGTTATTATAAATGAAAATAAGCAATGGAAGCTAGAGAGTTACCCAATAGAGTATAGAAGTCCATCCTTCCATGGTTATGCATTGAAAGACGGTGAGCATAGCAAAACCTATGTTGTCAAATGAAGTAATGCCCCAATTGGGTCCTTCCCACTGCTCTAAGCACGTGGACTCTATTGTAGTAGAATTACATACAAAAGCTCCTGGTGGTGCTATCGTCTCATTATCTGCATTACAAGGTGTTGCCATATCACCTTCTTTAACTATTTGATCTGAAATTTGTAAAAAATATAAACGTTAGGTACTACGACTTGTTATTATTTACTTAATTAAAAATCAACTATCAACACAAATACTTACGTAAATTTTCTAAACTATAACATGATTTATGAAGGGCACCAGAGTAAAATTCCAGGCCAATAATTGCAAAGATGACAATGGCAAATAAAACTAATAATCCTATTTGTAATAAAGGCGCCATTGCCTTTATGATTGATTTGAGCACCACTTGTAAACCTACAGACACATAATGACAAGTTAGTTTAGCGTTTATTTCTTATTAACTAATCAATCACAAATATGCACACATACAAATGTACTAAGCACATCACCAGCCGATCATTATATACTAGATTTCCAACCAATTTCTAAATCCCTCCTATTTTTTTTATTATTCAAATCGTCTAAATTTAATGCAGTTTTATAATCGTGCTGCTTTTCAATATTTTATAGTATGAAAATAAAGCATAAAAATCATAATATGGATAGATACCATAGTCTAATAAGCTTGTGACCAAAAACTTTCTTAATTTTGGCCCCTATTTCAATAGAAGTAGAAGCGAGGAAATAGGGATTCACGATAAATACTACAAGATTAATAAATGCATCAATACAAAGAATACATAAATAAAATCGATTCTGATCCTACATATTTGATGCAAATTCAAAAAAAAATGGTAATATGTGAAATGTTTGGTTGTTTTTTAATCTTCAAGAATGAAACTTTGTAAAATGTTCAATTATTTGAAACCAATACAAATAAATTTTGCAAGTGTAATACCTTTTAGGCAGATTCAAAAACTAGACTTGTTTGATTAATTTATCGAAATACCGTTCTTAAAGACACAAAGCACCTATATAATCTAGATTTAGAATGGTTCAAAAAGTATCTGGTATAACCTTGAAAATTGTTACTTTAAATGACGTCAAAAAATATTGGCTGGAAATATGTTGCACTCGGATCGTTGGAACGTATTTGTAATATAAAATAAACATTTTTTCTGAATTTTAATATATTAACTATTTCCCAATTATGTTACATAAAACATAAAATAACATCAGTTATAGCATTTTTTATACAAAATTATTCCAAAATACGATTTAACAGCAATTCTGTATTGATATGCAGAAATTGTCCTTATTGTAAAAAAATTGCAATTACTTTCCAACTTCTTTGTGCATACTTACATACATACATATTATATATCATTGAAAACATATATTATACATATGTATATGATAATAATATGTATGCATGGTACATGTGTATCTGTATATATTTTTGAGTAAGTATATAGTATTTGCTATATATATATATATATATATATATGTATATAAAAATATTGACAATTAATAAAGAAATGATCTATATCTATTAGTAATAATCTGTGTTAATAATGATATTTAAACACATTATTTCTACTGACATCTAAAAACACAATTTGATTTAAGATTTGTACAAATATCTATGTTAAAATGTAATATTTAGGTAAACGATTTGATTTTCTAATGAGAAATTTAAACAGCAATAGTTATTATCAAAATATATTATACTGTATGTAATTGAATAATAAAAAAATTCACTTAAATTCGTAAATCAATGTCGAGCTAAGGTCACAGTTTTTTAATTAGATTCGAAAATTATAATTAATGTTCCCGGTTTCTTTCTGGAATATATACAATAGTCGTAACTCACTAGGTATCCTGGAAACCAGTTTGAGCGGCCTTAGCACCCTGATTGCTCGCAAGGTCCTCAGGTCTACTTCAGGCCCATTCTGCGGGAACTGCGTGATGAACCTGCACGCGACATTAACATACACACTTCTAGCCACTACAATAACTCAGCGAACAAAACTATCTAATATTGTACCGGACAACTGAACACAGTCTCTTTCCTCATACCTATTTAATTATTTGACACCCTATATTTTTATTGAAACAGATTTAAAAAATCAGAAATTAATTAAAAAGACATTTAAAAATTAAGTTTCTAGAAAATGGATTAACCGTTCCAGAAAAAAAAATCAAAAATAGACATGATTTTGGGTCTTCATAAGCTATGTACTTATTGAATTTGATAATATTGAAATGTATGAATCACAATCGTTAAAAAGGTTGGTAAAACCAAAAGGTTTTTTTGTTTAACCGCGACATAAATATACCCATATTACATATATGTATGTACATACAATGTATGTTCAAAGAGACTGTAATTCAGTTATTGTCTTGTGTGTATTTGTAGTAAATATAATATGTTGGAGTGAATTTTAGTTTATGATGTATTCAGTGTAAGAGTGATAGTATAGAATTTTTCTACATGATTTTCATAGTTAATAAATATTCATAAATATAAATACTACATACTACATGAATTCTATGCACTAGTTAATATATAATAATAAATGTTCTTTAATAATTAAAAAATCTATTTTCATATTATCGTGGATGTTTTACGACAGACTAATTTTAGTTTCGTGTAATATAATACATCGATTATTATTTTTTAATTTGAAAAATCTACAATTTCAAACTAGCCAATTGATAATAATTAATAAAAATGTTCTATTAATAGTAGTATTTTAAAACCAAAGATAAGCATTAAATCAATATTACATCTTTATTTTTATCGGGAAATGTATAAAATCTAAGAATATGTGTGTAATTTCTTAAGTGTATGGGTTTCAAGGTTTATTATAACATGTTAAATTTGCATATATGTACATACATATGTACATATATATTTGGATATACAGAGCAATCTAATTTTTCTAATTTTAAAATCTTTGTGATGATTTTACAACTTAAATCCTTTTAATATCAGATAATCGTGTACTGACACAAATATGCAGGAGAGATATCATTTCAAATTCATTTATTTATAACTCAATTCAAATATTTCTTGAAATACTCGGGAATTGTTAAATGGGAACAACATTTTCATACTTCCCATATATGATACATGTACATATGTATATTGTACATATATACCTACGTATCTCTTAGTAATTAATATACATATTTAGTATGTCTTTAAATTTAAACCATTTTAAATTTTGAAAACAAAATTTTTTGCTACTGTATGTATGTATATTCATATGTATCAAGAAAACATGTTGAGTAAAAACCTTAAGCCCCTATTTTTAAAATATATTTTATCAATTAAATGTCACACTTATCATCTACTCATAGTATCTATGTATTTAATAATATATTAAAATATTGAAAAATAGGCGTTCTATGACTAATTTTTCATTAAAAACTTCGTTTCTATTTGTGTCGAGCTTTACTAATTGAGGGCTACTGGAAAAATATGCATTATAAGTTTTTTTTAAATCCACAGCTCTGGACGTAATCCCTTACTTGGGATTCTGGAGACCAACTTGAGCGGACGCAGCACTCTGAAGGATCTTAACATTCTCAAGTCCACATCTACGTTGCTCTCTGCAAATATTGTCATGGACCTATCCCCATATTTGGAGACAAAATTTTTTGAATAACATTGCCTATACATTTTAAGTATATTGTTATCAAATCTATGTACCCTGGACAACTTTCATTCGTGTGATACTTGATTATACACACGGACACACACATGTACACTTGATTTGATTTAACAAACACTTGATTTTGACAATTGATGTTTGCTAATATTCCAGCCGATTATCATCGAAATGACTTGCGATAGCTCTCGATAAATATATTTTAACGAAATTTGATTTTCAAATATATTAATAGCGTGATCTCAAAACAGCTAGAAAAACTGTCGTAGCAGTCACAAATAAGACCGACCACAGCACGCATAGCAAACACGCCAATACAAAATCAAAAAAACAAATAGTTACCTACATATATATAATTTTTTTTTATATAACCAGTAACCAAAAATAAAATGTTTAAGTCACTTAAGTGAATATCACAAATTTTATGATATGATTCACTCGTATCACCCATGTAATGTGTGAATTATTATTCGAAATTACTTAATATTATTTTTTTAGAATTCTATTGCAAAAAAATAATATTTGTAATATATGTATAGGTATGTATACTAATATCCGATTTAAAAGTAAGTCGCATTAAAATTAATTAAATGTATTAGGAATATAAGAAAATCTTACCCAGTAACTACTACAAAAAAATCCATAATGTTCCAAATATTACGAAGATATGACCCCTTATGAAGAACAAAACCTAATGCTAATATTTTGAGGGATGCTTCTACACAAAATATTCCTAAAAAGTAGACTTCTGTTGCTTCCTGCAAAGGAAAAATGACATATATGTTGTTTAAGAGAGTTTCCAGGCAAGTATCTAAGTTAACGACCTCAAAACACCTAAAAATAAATGATAGTCATACCAGCTTCTGCGCCAGGATGGTTTTGTCGCCGTGTGGCAGATGCTCTTCCAATGCCAACACCACGCAGTTGGCGATAATCGTCAACAACACGGCGTATTCAAAGGGCGGCCACTCTATTATGAACTTCGTATACCTGAAACCACAGCAAAGACAATTTCAGATGTAATCGTAACTTATAAAGAAAAAAACAGCTATCAATTTAATGTACCATCATTGTTATAAGCCATCGAAAACCACTAATTAATAAATAAAATTGATGACAGATTAAATTTTTATTGGCGATATTTTTACCATAAACCCTGACTTTATAGTGAATACAGGCAACAAGTTATCGATGGCGCGTTAACAGTCTCCATACAAAGCAAAGTGTCTTAAAACACAAAATACATATGTATGTATGTTTGATCGGCCGAGGAACGTGCCATTGTCCTCGTAATATCGAATATCTATATGTAATATTGCAGTTTTTTTCATAACGGATAACTACCTACATATATTATAATGCCAAAAGAACCACTTGAAAAATACATATTTAAAGAAAAACGCAATCGATAAAGAAACTTCATATTATATTTACTTCATTCATGTAGTATAGATTGTTTTTTTTGTATTGTTGTTGTATTGTTTTTTTTTAGTACAAGTACACCTTTTATCTCAATTTACACGGTACATGGTTTGCATGGTTTTGGCGTAGCACGGTCAAATTTCGGTTTACACGGCGAGGTTCTGGTTTGACACACATTTACCCAACATCTTCGGAAAATGAACGAGGAAAAAAATATGCTCGAAGAAGCAAGCGACGAATTTCAACCGAGAAGAAATTTGTTTCTCTTTTATCAAGCGATATTTTTTTTATAAGTTTGTAGATCTTGTATTTATTGCAACTACGTTTCACCCCCATTCACATTGCGTTTTTCCGACTTCGGAAGTAAAATCGTTACGCGCGTGTGCAAAATCTAACCCAATCGGTGAGATCGGATAAGTCGGGCACTGTCTACGATTCGCTTTTCCGATTTGAATATGGAAGCTAAAATCGTTACGTGTGTTGGTAAATGTACCGTTCATGTCGCGATCTGAGGAGTGTATCGCGGTTAAAAGTTCATGCAACAACTCTTACATAGCATGTACAACGATAGATAAAACTGTGGTTTATTTAAAAATCGTTTCAGATTTATGACACAATCGAAACGGAGTAAAAAATTTAATGTCTCTGAGCACGACACGACTCGAATCGAAAATCTTAACGAATTATTTTACTGCTGGAAAAATCGTATCGTACTAAGTACATTAGCAAAAAATGCAACGCGTGGCCTTAATCTTTGACATTTTTTTTAGTGGCTGAGTGCCGAATGATGCTTTCTGTCCTCCTCAGGACATTCGGCTTATTTGTTCTCCTCTTTCCTAGCTGGTGGGTGAAATGCCCATTGACATTTTACCTGATGTTAGAGGTCTATGTAAGTCCAAAGGATCCATTCTCTTCAACTTCTTCACAAGTTTGTTGGTTAGCTCCCTGGCCAGCTTGTTGGGATGGTTCTCTAGTTTGTGTTTGTATTTGGAACCCACCACTCTGGACTCCTCTATGTCCGTCGACATCTTCGTATCCCGGTAAGTTATGTTGTTTGGGATGAACCAAGGGGCGTCTAATACGATTCGCAGGATTTTATTTTTAAATCATTGGATAATTTCCACGTTTGAGTTGCTGGCTGAGCCCCATAGTTGTATCCCATACATCCATATCGGTTTTTTTTGGCTTGGTTTCTGAATCTTTGACATAAATTATTACCTTTCGGACAATAATTTCATACAGTAGACCAGCGTTTTTCAAACTTTTTTTACTACGACCCACTGCAAGAACTGCATTTTGTATTGCGACCCAGTATGTCTATATAATAATATATCAAACACAAACTATGTCCATTATGTTCCTTTATTTACCTATAATATTGACTTATGATATTAGAAACATTGTTTTTAATTGAGATAAAGTGGAGAATCCTAGTTTGCACAAATAATTTGAAGTAAAAGGTAATAGTATAGGTATAAAGATTGCTTTTTTTTTTTAAAAGTGAAAATTCTCCTTTAACCTTATCGCAAAATGATGAAAAATTTAATTGCTGAAAATCATTCTTCAGTGTAAATGAACTAAAAAGGTAACAAGGCCTCCTCTTCGGGATCAAAGCTTAACTTAATTATTGATTCGGGGCTTTCAAAATCAAATGAATTTTTTATCCAAAGGCTTTTCTTTACTGTTTAAAATTTCTGCACTGTAAAATCGTTATCAAAGCTTTGGGATAGAGAAGTGAGATGTGACAATACCCCGAGTTTAAATAATTTTAAAATATCTTCATTGACAGTGTTAAACAATGATAGAGAAACTGACCATTCTGGTGTCATGATTTTTTCCGTTTGTCGCAACCCATTTTTATTTATTTTGCGACCCACAAACGGATCGGGACTAGAGTTTCCAACTATTCGACTTCGTCAACTATCCGAATATCGAACAGGAAAACTTAAACTATTCGAATAGTTTCAAAAATAAAAAAAAAGCATGAAAAATTAATTTTGAAAATTTAAAATATATAGGAATCTAAAGAATTCTAGAAAGCTAATTCATCATAATATAAGAAATTTATTTTAATTTCAAAAAAACATATCTTAAAAATAATAATGAATTAAATGTTTCATAATTTGACTTGGTCCTTAACTTACATAGTTTATAAATCTGGTACCGGACTATTTCCCACACTTAAAAATAAATAATATTTACACTCTAAATATCGGTATATGTCAAGAGCTGCAAAACAATATATGTATGTAATTCCTCAATACCTGGAATTGCGGCAAGACAAAATGTTTTTTTTCAAAGTATTTGGTCACTGTTGAGGATTGAATATAAGATTATCTTAAAATCTCCTACGACGGTGAATGTCAAAAAAAATGGATACGGACTTTGCCGGAAAAACAAAAAAAATCTACATACTACCTGCCTGCTATTGAAATTCGCAGAAGTTCATCGTACATACAAAATTGTTTCTTTAAAATATTTCGTGAAAAATTTCATTTTACGAAAACTATCCAAACAGTTGACCAAATATCCGAATAACGAACAGTTAAAAATAGGCCGAATATATCCGGATATTAACTATTCGGATTGAAATCTTTAGCTCGGCACCCACAGTTTGAAAAACCCTGGACTAAATAAATACAGAAGAAAAGTAGGTACACGTTTGTTTTTTAAGCTTAGTACACACTCGGCGTTTTACGCGGCGAGAAGCGCCCGACGGCAGCGTACACACTCGACGCTTTGAGTCGCGTTTTTGGAGCGAGAGTATGCGAGTATGAGTATGAGAGTATTTGGAGAGAGTGGCCATTCGTCACTTGGAGAATGGGCATCGGACATCGAGTTTCAATAAGTCTTTGTGGATTTCACAACAAATGAGAATATTTAAATAATTGGCTTAAATAGAGTCGTGGTCGTGGTCGTAACATTATATCCAAAACTAAAACAGTACGAGCCGAAGTTTTTCAACTATTTTAGAATGTCCATCAATCCATCAATCAATTCATCGATAAACAAATAAACAAATCTGTATCGAAATCGACACAAAAACGCGCGCTCGACTGTACAGAACAATAGCAACAATGTATCTGGAAACGCGCGTTTGTTAGGAATGTCTCGCTTCAAAAGCTGTACAGTGTGTATGCGAACGCGCGCTTTCATACGATTTCACAGTAAAATTAAACGCGCGTTTCAAAAGCGCGCGTTTTGAAAGCGCCGAGTGTGTACAGCGCCTTTTAACCTATCCTCTCATTTTACATACAATTTACACGGTGATTTCGTGGAACAAAAATGCGTTTTTTTTTCTGTCAATATTTTTCAAGTGCTAATTGTGGCATCAACGATTATCCGTATGAAAAAAAAAAATGCTGTATGATTAAAAAGAGGATTAAATGAACTTTCATATAATTTTGAATTTATCAGCTTAGCATTGCTTGTATCGGAGATACGAATAAAATAATAAAGGGTGTCGTTTCTTCGGTCCACCCTGTATGTACATATGGATATGTAGTAGGGTGGAGCGAAATTCTTTTTTTTTTTCGAAAATCAAAATACTTGGGTGTGGGTTAGTTGCTTCATGGGTATACAAAAGAAACGTTATAATTATTTTTTTGATATTTTAATTATTTATACTGCCCCAAAGGGGTCAAATATTTTGAAAAAAAGTGTTTTTAACCAAAAGTGGAAGGTTCTTGTAGAGGTATTAAAACGCAGATAAAGTACATTTTTTGTCGTTTATTTGGCTTAAGACAATGCAAATAAGAGACACACGTTTAAATTACTAATTAAGAGCAAAAAACATAGAAAAAGACATACTAGAATCCCACAAGAAAAACTTAAAAATAACCATGTACGTAGATACTAGGGGTAATTATTTTTTTTTGTGTTTAAAAATAGGCATTCTTTTTCGTGATCAGAGTGACTCTATATCTATGAATAATGTTGTGAGGAGACTCCATTCCCTCTTCCCAATTTCATAATATTGCCACAATACGTTACAGAAAGTTAAAAAATAAAAATACCAAAAGCCTGCATTTAAAAATAATGCCTATTTTCAACACACAAAAAAATATTATTACCCCTAGTATTTACAATGTAGGTTATTTTTAAGTTTTTCTTGTGAGACGCTGGTATGATATTTCCTTCGTGTTTTGTTCTTAATTAGTAACCGAACAATATGTATCACTTGTTTACAGCATTGTCTTAAATCAAATAAATGAAAAAAAAAAAAAATGTATTTCATCTGCGTTTTAATACCGCTACGTGAACCTTTCACACTTTTAACCAAAAACACATTTCTTCTAAATGTTTAACTCCATTGGGGGAAGCATGAAGTGTTCAAATATCAAAAATAATAATTACACCGTTTGTTTTGTATACCCCATAGAGCACGGGTTCCCAACCCATGGGTCGCGACCCAATATAACAAGAAGAGATCGTAAGAGGAATACATGGGTGAGAAGTATGACCAAAGTGGCAGATATAGCAGAACGTGTGAAAAAGTTGAAGTGGCAATGGGCTGGACACAGATGGATACGAGAAATACTGGAATAGTATTCGAGAGGATGTGAAAGAAAGTAAGGCAGACCGAGTGGAATATGGGTTAATGAATTGATAAGAATGTGTGCGAGTCAAGTGGATGTAGATTGCTCAAGACAGACAGGAATGGAAGAGGATTGGAGAGGCCTTGGACGGTGAACGGCTGAAAATGATGATGAATGTAATTTTCATGTTTGAATAATATTTTTTGCCTTTTTCAAATATTTTGGGGTCGCGGTTCACTTGGTTTTTATAAAAAGGGGTCGCCACTCGAAAAAGGTCGGGAACCTGTGCCATAGAGCAACTTTTCCAAACCCAAGCATTTAGATTTAAAAAAAAAAATTTTCGCTCCACCTACTAACCACGGGAAGAATTAATATTTTTTCCCAGTATTCAAGCAGCTTGGGGCAGTACTAAACATTAATATTTTTAAGAGGTATTTTGCAGTTATGATGAGTGTGCACTAATCCCGCACCCAAGCTTTTTGATATTGCTGTTTTGTTCATACAAGATCGCTCCACCCTGTATGTATGTATAATAGAGAGAAAGACAAGGACCTTCTGATGGGATTCTCATTGGAAAGCAGGAAGAGCGAGCTGGGCCCCCCAGAGGCGGCTGGCGCGTGCGGGCCGCCCATCGCGTCACCTGCCGCCCGCGGCGCCGCCCTGCCTGCGCCGCCTCCTGCGCCGCGGCCAACCTAAAACACAGATTACATACCATTAACATACATACATACAAGTAGTGTTGTAAGTCGAGAGTATTCGACAATTTTTTTTTTTCTTGCTTATAAAAAAAAACATCTCTAGATAGTGTAAGAGCGGTTTCACAGGGCACGGTTTGTCCAGGCTCCTTTGTCGGCGCCTGTTGTACGGCGCGCTTGACAAAGGAGCCGCGACAAACCGTGCCCTGTGAAACCGGCCTAAGCCCTGGTGCACACGTGCCGGGTGAATCCACCCGGCACCGGGTAGTAGGCGTTGTGTTGTATGATAGCGACCGGCCCGGCGCCGGCCGTTTCATCCGGCACGTGTGAGACCAACAGTACTCACCCATACAACACAGCGCCTACTACCCGGCACCGACCCCGGTAGTAGGCGCGGGCCTACTACCAAAGTACTTTTACTACCAAAGTACAAAGTACTACTTTCCAAAAGCGTAATTTCTTTTCAAGTAAAAATGGTTACTTGACAGAGGTTAAAAAAATTGATTTTTGTATTATAGATTCACAATCATTTTCTTTATTTTATAAAGCTTCTAAAATATCCCCGATGCAATTTTTCATCTCCAAATTTCATCAAAAGTGAAAATATATTATTTGAAAAAAGTTACGGAACCACTGGAAATTTTTTTTTGAGAATGGCTGGTTATTTTGGCAACAGTGTGGGGAAGATTTTTCATCATCAATGATAATTGTGTAAAATAAATAATGATTGAGAAAATAATTTTTTTTGTCGAACGTTTTAAAATTTTATGAAGAAAGGTAATCATTATTTTAAAATCAAGTTTAACCCGTGTTCAAATTTTGTCTCGTAAAGTTGCTCACCCCGGTCGGACGGTCCGAATCCTCAAATAATTTATTCGAGAAACAAATTTAAAAAAAAATCAAAATCCCCGTAATTGACTTTCATCCATTGGAAATTGAAAAATTTCAAAATTAATTCCAAGTTCAAAGCGTTAATTGCTTTTTAGAGGATTCTAGGATATTTTCAGAACCTAATAAGAGTAGTAGGACTTTCTAGAGCAGCGGTTCTCAAACTGGAGTCCGCGGTCCCCTGGGGGACCGCAAAGCGGTTTCGGTGGGACCGTGAGAGATGAACGCATATTTATACTATTTATATTTTTATAATTATAGCATGTAACATTTCTCGGGATATATAATATTATCCCAACGGTATTATACGGTGTGTTATGTGCGGCCCATTTCTCCTTCTATATTTCTATCAACCTGGCGCTGCAAGGAAAATATATCACAGTGCTCCATTGTCACGAAAAATTGACAGCTTTCAAAATGAAGTTCGAACTATGGGCATGTAAAGTTAGAGAAAAAGAACTTTGCCCCATTTCCACAGCTGAACACATACGAGTAGGTATATTGATGAAAATGAGCTTAACGTCGATGACGATATACTTGAGGTGATGAAACAGCATGTATCAATTCTTAGCGAAGAAATTTTTCTTTATTTTCCTCACCTACCAGAATTTGAAAAATACCATCGATTTATCAATAACCCGTTTGTACTCTCCAATAGTGAAACAGTTTATTGATTTAATAAATGACGGGGGGGGGCAAAATATGTTTTCCGTTAAATGTGTTGGAGTGATTTTTGGATTGAAATGGCACAGTCCTATCCTGATGTTGCAAAGATGGCTCTAAGAGTGCTGATTCCATTCGCAACCACCTATGAGTGTGAGACGGCTTTTTCCACAATACTTAGGCCTGTCGCACACACGGCCACTCGCCACCGCCACCGGTGGCGGCCACAAGCTGCGGAATGCATTTCTCATAGAGTTTGTATGGGATGCCCGCAAACACAACCACGCGCCACTTTTTTTTACGCGCCACACGCTGGGGCAGTGGCCGGCTCTCGCAGCTTGTGGCCGCCACTCGCCACTCGCCACTTTTGTTCCCGCGCCTGTTCCACTGGGGCCCACCGGTGGCGAACAAAAGTGGCTGTGTGTGCGGCAGGCCTTATGTCTCAAAACAAAATATCGAAACAGATTAGACGCGACAAATGACATGAGAGTTGCACTGGCCAACACAAAGCCAAACATAGAAGAACTGGTTCAGGCAAAGCAGATGCATCCATCCCATTAAAATTTTAACTTAAATTTAATGACTAAGATGTACCTTTCACAGCAGCCTATATGCAGTGCCGCACCATGGGTATGTGGCACCCTTTTCATGAAATAATATTGATTTTTTAATTTTTAATAAAAGGGTCCGCGAGCCATCGAACAATTTTTAAAGGGACCGCCACCCAAGAAATTCTAAAGAAGTTTGAGAACCGCTGTTCTAGAGTGTCCGAGAGCATTTTGAATGACATTTTTTCATTCTGACGACACTGAATGTGTCATTTCGTCATTTTAATATACGCACTACTAGCATGAACGTTTTCCGCGAAATTCTCACAGGAGTGCAATGTTTATTGAAGGCCTGAGCACACCAAAGCGAAATTGCGTATGAAAACCTAGCGAATTTCGCTAAGAAAAAAATTCGTAAAAATTTCGCTCTTTACTTTCAATTTGTAAATCGGGCATACATGGTGAAAACTTTAGTTTGCCTTGAAAAGGTTTTGATACGCAATTTCGCTTTGATTATTACTGCTTCGCAGGCGTGTGGCATGCATTAATCGGGCCGGTGTGCGATTTGAAAGACGACGAAATTTTCTTTTTGCTAGGTTTGCTCAGGCCTTTTGGAAGCGAAATTTTCTAGAAAACAATTTTATTACGAAAATTGAAACAAATTCGGTTTTGATACGCAATAAATAAATTATGTATAGATACATATTTTTATTGCTTTGGTTATGATATTCCAGTGAAATTGTTCCAACTTATGATATAATCATTCGTTTAAACTTTTCGCACAAAAGATCGTAAAAAAATTGTTACATTCACGCCCCATCAAATTTAGTTTTTGTCACGGATACTAAACTAATATTATTCGTGTAATCCGTATCACATCTACCAAGTATTAACCCGGATTAGAGGGAGTTTACTGTATATTTAAGCAAATACAGTAAGAGTTGGTATTTATTTATTTAAAATACATGGTGGCCGATGGAGCCCAGGGTACATTACATTATGTACTACAATTTTAAACAGAAAATTCTCAGTTTGGAGAATATTCTCCAAAAGATTATTCCCGAGAATTTTACAACACTATGTACATACAATAGCAATTGTAATGGCCGGTTTAAATGCAGCCACGTCGACAATAGTCGACTAGACTAGTAGCACGGGTCAGAACACTGGGAGTATATCGAGTAGGTACACCTACTTACAGATCGCACGTTCGAGCCGCGGTCGTTACAAGTCTACTGTATTTTCTTGAGCGAGTAGTCTTCCCCCACTGTGCGGTACGGTACGAGCGCAAAGATTTCGCGGGTACAAGTGTTTCGCTAGTGGGGAGAAAATTCAAATATAATAATTATTATTATATTTGAACTTTCCGAAAGAACAATGACACAAGTGCAAAAATTACACGTCGATCGTTACGTCGTGGAACGTGCGGGGGGGGGCTGTCCCCAGAGGGGGCCCGTTTTCAGTCAAATATAATCTTCTTTTTATGAAAATAAGCGTATTCTATCTATGTATGTAGGTAGAATACGTAGAATAAATAGGTAGGTATTATTAAATATTCTAGTCTAGCGTCTAGTTTTTCGGAAGTAATAACCGCATTATTTATTACATCTGAACGGTCTTTTTTAAAATTGAATGTCATAAAAAATTATTAGCGAAATTCGATGTCTTAGAATCGTTTACATGATCTTTCATTATTGACAATAGAAGCAAAAGTGGCGAGTAAAATGGAAACGAAGGACATAATCCAAGACTTTGCGAACATGAAGAGTAGAAGGAAAGATTTTACATTTTAAGAATTTTTTTTTCTTTCTTGCTTTTTCTTTGCTTTCTTTTTCTTATCACCAAACGTCACTTCAACCGTATATTTTATTGCTTAAAGACTTGCCAATTGTGTGCGGCTTACCAGCTTGCGCGATTCGCAAACTAATCAGGCGCGAGGCGTGTAGAGATTTTTCATTAATGCTGATATAATGCAAAAGGTTCGTTTTCGATGACGAGCTGTTCAAGTTGTCTTTCATAAAATTCTAGTTGCTTATTTTTAAAATCCGGAAGCTTCATCTCATTATGCCGACGCAATTTGTACGGTCGCATGCTTTCATTCGCGAGTAGTATGTGCATTGCAAAAAACAACGTAATGCGGCCGTGGATCATCTTCGTCTCCATTCCACGAAAATCCGATTTTTTTTAAAGAATTTCACATTTCAAAAGCTTTGGGAACCGCTGGTCTAAGCGGTATTATAATTACGTCGTGTTTCTATTAGAAAAGAGTAACGTTTTTGATAATTTAACCACTATGTACCTACTGTATTTTCTTAGCAAGTACGTTTGTTCACCTTTGTCGATTTAATAAATGGCCGATACGTGTTCAAATGACTTTTTTAATAAGATTTTTACTATTTCATTTTTCTACCATAACCGCACGCACGACAATAAGTCAATTACTATGATGAGTTTGTTTTTGATAAATTGACTGTCGGAAGCGTGAAACCACTCTCACTGTGTCAAAATTGTGCATGTTCGCTTTAGCTTGGCAATGTTTTTGTATAACACTATACAAGTATACATACATACATACATATGTATGTACGTATAAGCGGTCATAGCTCTACGATTAGTTGACGCGCGAGCTAACGTGTGTCAAAAGTAGACTGTATGTCGTTCTCACACGAATGATGACCATTTACGATCCGTTTTACCCGACGTACAAGGCGGATGTCTCACTAAAAAAACATCGTGAATGTGCTAAATCGATTGAAAACGATCGACATTCACGGTGCTTTTTAATGAGACGTTCGTCTTGTACGCCGGGGAAAACGGATCGTGAATGGCCACCATAAGAAAAATTTCCAAGCTAACGAAAACCAGCTCGTGTATTTTGACCCTCATGTAATCAAACATTACACTATATGGGTACAACGTTTTCATGTCACGAATGTGAATCTCCACTCCACGCTCTGAAATGCACAGCAACCAATTTGTCACAAACGAAAATAAAACCTGCGCAGTAGAAAGGGTGGGATTCACATTTGCGAGATGAAAAAACTGTCCATAACCAGACTATTGCCCGTTGAAGATTCAACGGGTTTGCATTATTGACATAATACACGAGTGAGCTAACAATGGCAGTAACCATGGGTACGGTAAAAATTAATTTTCATTGAAAACGAAAGATGTGTGTCGAGCCCCGACAGACTAACAGACAGACTTTAGGCGTTTACATAATATAAATCGTCTACTGCTATTTATTCTTGTTATAATGCGTATGTATGTAGGTGGTTTAAGGCTCACACAAACCACACCACACGCGACGTGATACTATTGCTTTTAATTGTGACGTGGAGTGATGTGTATCACATATGTTTCTACACCATATAAAACTATAGAAATTCATGCGCTTAGGATTTCGTCAGAAGACGTATGTGGCGTAGCGTGTGGTATGTTTGTTTGAGCCTTTAACGTTGGTGTCATTCTGATTGTACATATGTTGTCTATTAGTGTCATAATAATAATATTATTCTAACATAACATAAACAAAACAAATTATTATATCAATGTAAATCAATGGTATAGCCGCATATAACAAGATTCGACAGTTGGATCGCAATCGATGATAGATCCGAAAAACAGCAATATGCATTATAATAATTATGTAAGCACATGTAATTTCGAGATATTAAATAAAACACCACATTCACTTAATCTACCTTTTTCATAATTGGTTGAGATGTAAAAGATTCACTGTTAAATTCAACCATTACCGAAAATGAGTACGTATTATATGTACATATGTACATACATATATACGAGTACCTATATATACATACATACATATGTATGTACATAATTTTCTAAGCGTTATCAATCATTTACGACTGGAGTGCATTGAACTAGTTGTTCGTAGCGTTTGTTCACTTACGAACGCTTTTGTAGTTTAATTGAATGTCAGTACACAAATCGTAGAGATACAGTGTGTGGCATAAGGTCAAATTTATATTCAAATTAGAAAATATACGTACGAAGGAGTAAATAAATACCCTTTAAGAAGAAATCCTAAGGCAACCGTGTACGATTTGGAGAAGACTTAAATGTTATTTAAACAAAGCCAACTCAATATTTTGAAAATCGTAGACTAAAATGAAAATAAAAGCACGCAATATAGGAAAATGTGTTTTTTTATACTGAAAACAAAGCTTTAACAGGGCAACAGTGAATATGTAGTGTACACTCGTACATATTAGATATTATGCTCTTAGAACGATGTTCAGAAAAAACTATTAACTTTGCAGGTGGGACCTTTGACATTCATCTAAATGCTTTGAGATCTATGTATAAGAAATCACTGGTAATCTACGAACCGGATAAAGTCAAAGTTCACAGTGTGCTATCGTGGCTAGGTCTTATATTTTAAGTCTTCAAGTTGAGATTTTCACAAATCTAAATTGGAATCTTTTTGTATTTAGTCACATCTATGTATGTATGTGTGTTTTCTATAGATTTTCTTGAGACACAAAGCTATTTTTGTCCAGCCTCATGTTCATCGATTGATTTGCCCCTGTGACTCATCTGTGAAAGTTTGTATTTTCGAGTCCGCAGACAGTAAAAATAACTGTCGCAAAAAAAAGCTGCGAATAGAGATAGCTCGAAAGACTTAAAAAAAAGAAAAACAGGGAAGGAGGCTTTCTCGCACAGCGTGAAGGTTTGTTCTCAATAGGAGTATTGGGTAGCCGCCAGTGTGTTGGCGCCAGTCGCGACATCGTCTATACCAGACAGGGACTCTGAAATGGGGTCCGCAGTCCAAATAATCCATACACTAAGACATCGCTGTGCTTATTTACTTTTCAATGCTTCAAATAATTTTTATGTTCGGCATGACCTCGCTACTTTGCAGATAAAATCCTTGTCTCAAATAAGAAAGCTACATACATACATACATATGTAGATACTAAAACTAATTGGTAAATTTTGGCACCATACTAAAGATCAGCCAATGTAACATAATACATATATGTGACTTTTAAACAAAGAATATTGATAGCAGCTTACCGACTCCATAACTGGTAAGTACTGTTGACCACCCGTCAATTGAATGATAGGTGTCCAAGCTGATACTTATGTATATTGTAATTTTTTTCATGTATGTATTTTATGAGCCAATTTGTCCCCTCATGTTCATGTCGAGAAAAAGTGGGGAAACGTGTTTGAATTATTCGGTTACTGCCGACCGTTTGATTATTAACAATTCAAAGACATCACACATGCAAGTGTTACCGCAATCAATATAAACTACATTACCTGAACGTATTTCGTCACTGAATTCATTAAAAAATAATATACCTACATCGAATGCACCTACGTAGTTAAATGAAAATGAAAGCAGAATACGTACGCATTTTCATCGATATTTTTAACACAAAATACTACCGTTCAACGGTAATAGTACATATGTATGTATAATTGAAAACCTTCCATGGAGTGTAATTATAGGTTTAAGCTTTAAAATCCGATCAAATATTGCTTCAAGTCTTATGTAACAGCCTCTAAATAGCACTAAACTGATTTTCAATTAGTAAGTTGTAAGGATTATCAAAATAGAAAATTTAAATACAGAGGGATGAAAAAACATGATTTAAAAAATGAAAAAAATACTCCCGATCTCAATAAACCAAAATTATACATAACATCGAATTTTTAATACATAAAATAACTAAATATTTAAAAAATAAGTGAAATGTTTTATAAGAGTAAACAGTAAACTGATATTTCGTTCACTTGTGTAGAATGAGTTTTCATCACAATCAAATCGAAAAATTTGCATTAAATGAGTTTAATGAAAATTTTTACAATATGCCAACACAATTTAATATTTTCAATAACTAGATAACGGCATTTTCAAATAAAAATTATAATATTATCTACAGGGGTGCCGCGTTGGTATACACTCGCATATAATTAAAGTGTTTTCTTATTCCAGCGCTTGTAAAACATTCGCGATCACTTACCCAGATTATTTTCAAATTAAATACGTGGTCGCGTTACAAACAGTCCTCTCACCAACTTGGCACACTTTAGCAATTGAGCGATGCTATAACGTTATATTGGAATTTTCCCGTATGGTTTCTATAATCTATAAACACCCTACTTTCATAAATGCCGAGCCTCAATACGCGCTCACACGACACGTACCTATAGATAACCACGTACAATAATATGATACTATACTTTATTGTAATCACTATCCTTTCAGAAGCGGGGTCGCCGTTTCCCGACGTGTTAATATCGAGCGGAACGTTAACGGAAGAAATAAGACACTCATTTGGATGCTACGAATTCAACGATAGCCGTGCGTGCAATTTTCGAATAAGAAAATTATTAAACAATGATCTTATTCGTGTAGTGTATGTGGAGAAAGCAGTGAATGGGCACAATTCCTTTTAAATAGATCAAACGCAAACGAATATATATGTACATTCACTGAAAAGGTGGAGCTTATTTGTCTTTTCATTGAATGACCTCTATCTCTCTCGCACACTGGAGCAATATAAACACAAAGAGCGTAGAATACCTAGAGTGGCTGTATGAACTCCAATCGTGTCAGTGGTCTGATCGAAACTGTTCGAGAACTGGTCTGTCACTGGTTTTAAGAAGCAGTTTTTGCACTGAAATATACACTCGCTTTTACAAGCTCTTTGTATTATAAACCTCAATGTCATACGCTGAAAATTTTCCGATCTATTAAACTTGGAAGGGCCGTACATATTTTTCAACGACCCAGCATACACTTGTATATAAATATGTATATATGTATATATATATCTGGGCGTGTATAATGGCAACAGACGAGATAAAGCGAATAAATAAAAGTATGGGTTAGGTTATGTGCCAAGTAAGGGATGGGCGTCGGCGAGAGTTGGCGCCGCGGCGCCACGGTGCCTCAGTGGCGAGCAAAACTGACTTTTTGCATTACAAGCTTATATTATATGTACATACATACACTGTATACCAAGGCAAAGTGTAATATACATAGCTAGCTCGAGTATAACTGCGAAAGTCGTGCTCGCAACTCGCACAATTTATTAAGCGAAAATATATTTTTAAAATATATACGCGTTCTCGTTTCCTCGAGCAAAGTCTAGTTCATATGATAGAGGTTTTTAAATATTGTATAGACACGAATTTTGCCGTCGTGAAAGCGTCTGAAACAACGGTTTCGAATCGATTG
Source organism: Parapsyche elsis (assembly GCA_022651745.1). Classification (NCBI taxonomy): domain Eukaryota; kingdom Metazoa; phylum Arthropoda; class Insecta; order Trichoptera; family Hydropsychidae; genus Parapsyche; species Parapsyche elsis. The sequence continues at coordinate 16,000,004 of JAGVSN010000001.1, read as the reverse complement.
ATAAAATTAAGTCTCAAGCTGTGTCGAAGCAAGTTTGCGCTATGAAAGGATGAATTGCAATTAGTAGAACTTGAACCCGAAATGTCTATTAACAAGAGATTCTCCCGACGACGCTTCAGATGCTTTATTGATTGGTCAAGAGCTTTGGAGTTCAATCAACAAATATTATCACCTGTGACTTATTAAATATTGCACATCTTATGAAATAAAAAAAAGTAAAAGTATTCAACGTATTCCTCAAATTTGATTTTGAAAAATTTGGCGTGTGATAATATCAATAAATGAAACAACAAACTTCTAGTGATATTTAGATAATATTATGCACCACTATTCTAAATTTTTAAGATAAAAATTAGCATATTGGTATATGGTTATAATACATAAAGTTATTTTGAACAAAAAACACTGATAAACGAGAGGATTTGCTGTTAAGTTATTTCAAACCAAAACTTAAGAATTATGTACATACATAAATACATACATATATGTACATATGTATAAAATAATTATAAGAAATTTAACATTTAACGAATTAAAGCTATAAAATAAGCTAATAGGATCAGATTTATTTTTAGCCTACCTATTTTGTTCATTGGCTCACTTTGATCATTCATGTATAAAATAACACTATACCTATACAATTTATATATCAATATATAAAATGAAGAACCTTCTATATAAATGCTAATTTAACTATTTATAGGAAGAAGAAAATCTACATACCTATGTATTTCAATTTAAGTGTCTATGATGGTCGATCAACTATTAACCGGAAGGAGATAAGTTTCGCATCGCAATATAAGAAAAAGGATACGCAGATTCATTTGTCAACGACAACAAGACTATGACTCAAGAGTTTTTCGCAAAACAGTGACTTCGGACGTTTGAAGGTGACATCGTTCCCAAAGTTACAGAATAGCGTGTGACTCACGCACCAAAAGCGATCGCATAAAATGAAACCACCCCCGCAAAAGGTTGATGCGGCGCCAGATAATTGCAGACAAACATCCCTAGTCAGCCCACTTAATATACCCCTGCCAACACCACTCGATTCACTTCAAATATGCTATACTTGGCGGGGGATGAATCTCGCTCGGCTCAATGCAAATTTTTTTTCATGACAACTTGACCTAATTCATAGAGAGAATCGCTTATTCATTCCAAATTCGAGAGCGGATTAATTTTATGGATTATATGGAGGTCGCTCTACATATCATACTTTTATTTATGATTGTGACTCGTATTTCTTTTCTTTTCGCCAGCAAGGTCTGATCAGATATTCAAGTACCCTATGTAACACTATGCTATATACTTTTTAAGAATACGATATTTTGGGGTATAAAATTGTATTACCATTTTAATGGGAAACATATATGCAAGGTGGAATGGTTTTATGTAAATGTAAGTATTAAGAACCTAAATTTCAAACACAAAATTATGTCTGCAGTTGATAATCGATTTTGATAATTGTTCAAAATTAAAATGTGCATTTAAGACAGTGGTCGGGAACCCTTTTCGAGCTAAGAGCTAAATTCGGGAAAACCTCGCAAAAGTTATTTATAACAACATATTACTTACGTATCAAAATAACATATAACTTTCGGATTATACCTATATGTACATTCAAAATTAAATTAAATGTTGCTCATTTATGAAATGGATAGCTGAAAGAAATAAGAATCTTCGTGATATGTCTTAATATTCGATAGTTTATTACTAAAAAGTATCGTAAAGTTTAATTTGAAAAACGATCTTAAAGTTTTTTACAGCCATGAAGTTATGGAAATAGGATTCATTTTGATTTTGTGTAAATTTTGCGTCAACGTTTTGTTTTTCACGCAAAACGTTGGATGACAACGAGAGTCACGGGTTTTTAATACAAAGAGCCGCCGCTTCCCGACCGCTGATTTAAGAGGTAAGTATGCAAGCATACTTTTGCAATCTTTATTACGTAAGTAAGTATTTCAACGGTAATAAATGCATATCGCGGTATGTGTACCACACCGAATTATTTCAACTGTATGTGAATAAATATCGATCCAATAACATCAATTGAATGTCTATTTATATCAAATAAGATGAGAGAAATGGCGATGAAACGCACCGTTGGGGTTTAATCAGCAACCGGGTGGTACATAAATGTTCACTTGAGTGATAACAGCGATTAGTCACACCTCGACAAGTACAACTTCATAAAGCACAGTGTGTCGAGAGCTTTCAGCTGAAGATACTGCGCCATTTCAGCCCGGCTAACGACTCGCTCGTACGTTTATCTACGACCCTCGTTCGCTCTCCGTATTCACGTTTTCAGCACTCGGAGACGATTACGAACATTCGGTTCGGCTGTTATGCAATGCACTCGACCGCGGTTGCACATGCATTTTATAATAGAATCAATTCTTATGTACCACACCACGTTTTACAATCAATATCTAGCGCGCTCTTCCGACTGTTTGGGGTTATTCAATTTATTTTTCATCCGTATTGACAAATTTTCATATAAACTCTTCAACAAACAAAAATATCTGAGAAGTCACTAATTCATTGAAGTTTTATTGAAGTATTCACCAATTTTAATAAAACTGGGAAGAATAATAACCCCCTATACAATACGACAGTATAGTAAGATCAAATTCAATCTAAATGAAATTGAGCCGACGACGAAGAGAACTTTGTTCAAAAGTGGAATCCGAGCGTTTGTGAATTTCATTATATTAACGTGAAATACTTATCAATTGCAAGTGAGATTAAAGACTGTGGGTTTCTGCACATTGGGCAAATCCACCACCACTCCACCAAGACCATGTCCCTTTTCGACTTTATTTTGCATCGTCCTACTCGAATTCAATGAATTCGGTGGTGAAGTTTCCCGGTCTACTAGAAGCCTTAAATGATACAGACTTTATTTGGAAAATTGATTTGTTTAAATAAAACAATTAGTACGTATGTATATACTAAAAATGAACAATTTTCAATACATCTAGAGCTATCAATAGACAATAGCTATTTTGCTTTATAATTTTACTATTATTTTGCTTTTTGCTTTTTTTATTATATTACTTTTTTTTTGCTGTTATTTTTTTGTTTAATTTTCCTAAAATTTTATTTTGATTTTGCTTTATAATTTTACTATACAGCTTTTTATATTTCCTTTATTATATATGACTATGTTTTGCTCACCCTGCACGACAAAATGGATGGAAAATCTGTAATGTCATGTCTGTTTGTAAAATTGAATAATCCATAAAAATAAAAATAAAATAACCGTAAAACTATTTCCATACGAAATATTACTGCACTATCAATTAAATTATTATCGTATTCCTCTTTTAGCTTTATACATACGTAGTATAGATAACGTATTGATTTAATGTACATATATATCTACATACATACATATGTATCATATGTATTACATATACCTACATATATAGGTAGATCTAGAAGAAGTATTTTACACAGAGGTGTTGTCGAATACAATGAACTGCCAGAAGATCTTAGAAATATAAACAAAATTGATGGATTCTTGCCAGGCTTAAAACAACACCACCGTACAAGTGGTAACAGATAATTAAGTTTATTTTGTAATTTTACCATTAAGTTACTTTATTGTTTGTAATTAGCTTTTTAAGCTATTAAATAAATAAATAAATACTCCAAGTGCGGTGATACGCGGTGAAGCCTCGATTTTCCAATCTTGTATGAGTTTATTGTTTATAAAATGAAACAAATTCATTCACACGGCACGGTGAAATACAGTCATAAAAACAATGTAGAAAAGCAAACATAAATAGGTTTCTGTTTGCATTGAAGCTATTTTCCATTTTTCCGAAAATAGCGTAACGTTCACCCTTTTCGGCGTGGGCACGTCGGTCGCGTCGATGAGCAAGACACGAACAAAGTGATAACGATATCCATAAAAATAAAGTAAAAATTCACTCAAAACTGAAATATGAAAGTACCTATAAATTTCCAAACGAGGTTTTATTTGAATAACAGATAGTGTTTTGCGTTGGTGTCCACCACCCCCACCAATGGCGCTAGTGTTCACCCGGCGCTCGCTATGACGTCACCGGCCGCCATCTTGCAACGTCACAACGATCGCAACATGAATGAAACGAGCGCGCGCACACACTAAAACACACAAACACACACACACACACACACACACATACAAGACGGATATTTGCAAAACCATACACACACACACACACAACATACATATACACAAATTTTCATTAATTGAAAATTTCACCGTTGAAATATTTCAATATAATCAATTTTACAAAAATCGTATCAATCGGCAAAGGTGCGTTATGAATAGTATAATTTGATTTTATTTTGGAAAGATATGCCTCATTTGCATTTGATTTAAGTTGAAAAAAATACGCTGAATGACGTTGTCGGTAATATTCAGATCTATTAGTTTCAATGTTGATTACACAATCCCACACATCATAATACGTATTAGTACTTCTTTGCAATCATAAAAATTTAACAATATGCAAATTAAAAGCCTCCTCACGTTCAATAAAAAAAACGCTCATCTCACGGATCATATATACTCGGAGACTCCCAAAAGACAAATCAAAGAAAATTTTCAGAGATTCACTCTTTTCAAATAGAGTGGTTGAAGTTTTGAACCGCCTCCTAAATCAGCAAGTAGGTAACTTTAACAAATCTCGACAAGTTTTTGAATGAAAATAGATTTTTATAACCCTTCAAATGTGAATAACTACATACATATGTAAATATATTAAAATTGTATGTACATAATGCAACATACCCTTGGGCTCCATCGGCTGTGCCATGTATTTTAAATAAATAAATAAATGAAACTGTAGTGTTAAAAGTATAAATTATAGTTAAAGCATGAATTAATTAGCTGTTATAGTTTGCTGAAAAATTATAAAATAAAACGCTCCTGAATCCTTTCTATAAAGAATCACCCCCCATTTTTGCATGTCTACGATCGTCATTTTTGTCGTACGAAAAATTTCCACGGCGTTCTTTACGTATTATGCACACAATGCGTTATCAATAATTGATATAAAATTTTAACTAAACATCTCATAAAAATTCGATCGATGACATTATGTATAATGGATTGCGCGCCTCAAATGTCTAACGATAAAAGTGTGTGAAGCTATTTAGCTTTCCCGTTTCGGTCGTACAACCATTGTTTCGCACTACCGTGTGTACAAAAATAGATTATCGTTACGTTTTATAACTAAAACCGTGTTCTACCTAAATATAATACAATAGTAATAGTGCCACAAGTGTGTCAGCTGTCGAATGGCTGAAAATCACGCAACACTTTTGTCTGTCGTCCGGACTGTGGAATAAATACACTCGCCATTGTCGACATCCTAGGGGATGAAAAATATCACCCCCAAGAACAAATGTGGTTGCAATATACCTATATTATCACAATATGAATACAGCACTTCAACTTTCGAATAAAAACCCTATCATCACGCTCTAACCTCAATTCTAATGTAATATATCAAACATGCAATAAATTTAGGTCGTAAAAAATAATATTTTATCATAAGGTTTTTAACTTAATGTAAATAAATATATCAAGCAAGAATTATAAGCTATTATCAGAAAACTTATTGTAGTCTCAGAAATATTATATAAGCGTATTTTATTAGTCATCTAGTTATATAAAGATAGGTGGACGGGGTAGTACAGTGAAGGTTACACTGTAAAATCACCTTGTAATACAACGAAAAAAACGGAAATGCACTCTTTTCAAAGATTACAACATGACTGAAGTTTAGCCACTGACCTTTATTGACCTTTATTGTTTAGCCATTGACAATATAAGTATATTTATATAAACGCCAATATACAACTACGTACTATGTACGTGTACATGTGGCTGTTGAGTAGAATACACAAGAACAAAACAAGTCGTATAAATCATAGACAGGAATATTCGATTTATTCAATATAATACGAAATGGAGGCAAATAAATACATACATATATAAGAAGGTGCAACAGTGAGAGTTTGTAGGCTAATGATAATTATATGAATGTATAAGATTTGGTACAACCTACATACATACATATATGTTCCTACACAAGAGATCGACATGATAATTTACTTAATGATAAAACTTCGTCTGTCAATTTTTCATAAAGTATTGTCATCGTGCGAAAATTCGACCTCGAGATTTTGACTGATTTGTATCGGGTATCATCCCCCGATCGTGTTTTTTTTATATCAAATTTAAAGAAAATATAGTAACAGGGATAATAACATGTAGGCGTGTAAAGAGTCGAGTGAAACCTTGAGCGTTTTACGCATGCGCCAAATCAGACCGGACATTTCATCCCCTATTGTTAATGGCTTAACGCTACCTTCTTCATATTTCATATTTAATTAATGTAAAAAAATATTTTAAATAACTACATACATATATAGTGTAATATGTATCAAAATATTATCAAATTTTTGACCAACACTCGTTTCAGTTCCCAACAACTTTGCAAATGAAAAGAGTAAAATGTTTTCTATTTCTACTTCAAATTAATCACATAAACTATTCGAGTCCATCATGTGTCAGTTTTTCAAAACATAGATGTCGAATGCATTAGCAATATATTTATTTATCGTGTGAATAACCTTTTAGAACAAAATATAATAATTTGTTCGTTAACTGTGCACTAAAAACTGTAAATTCTAAATCTCGCGTTTGGGAATTTATAAACTGAAAAATCCATAAATTTTTGGTTTCGAAAAAAATTTGAGCCAATTTTCTTTCTATATCACATATCGACAGTAATGTTTAAATTCCATTACAATTCAGTTCCAAAACATTGAATACATTTGTACCGATAAGTACTAAATGAATGATGGGGGAAATCCAACACACAGCAAAAGCATAGTAGTTCATACGAACGCGTGTTGAAAAGAGTGGTGGGTTTAGGGGTGGATTGAAGGGTTCAAAAGTCGTCAAGGTCACGATTTTCACCCTCGGGAAAATGCGAACGTTTCGTGTTGGTCACGTCACAACAGAAATGGCGCATATTCGCCAGCTCGTCACCAAGTGTCACATTGCGTCACGCGAGCAACGACTGCAACAACCACCTACATATATATGTATGTACATACATACATATGTACGTATAAATACGTGTCATGACAAATAATGCTACACAACAATAGTACTGCATTGCACACACGGTACGTGCATGCCTGCACACGACTGATTGCATCTAAACTACACGACTTTATTATAATTATTATTATTATTATTGTAGTTGGTTAGTGTGTGCGTGAGGGAAATTTTCTTGCGTGCCGGAAAATTCGCGCGAAACATCCTCGAATTACGTGTGCGTGTACATGTGAGTGTATTTAATTTCTGCAGCAATTACGTGCCAACTGAATAAAATTAATCTAATGAGGTTGTCGCACGTTTTCGTTCTTTGTCATAATTTACTACGTACGAGAGAGAGAGAGAGTTTCGCCCGGCTACGGCAATTTGTCGGTGCGCTTTTCCGGGGTTTTTCCGAGTTTAAATTAGTTTCAGCAAATTTTAAATGGTGTCATTCAAATCACTAGAGTACACCGGCTATAGTAAATAGAAAATATTTTTAATTTTAATACTTTTAAATTATCTAAAAATGATTGTAAAATTTGACATTTAAATTTTTAACGGAAATCTTGCAAGTCGCGTAAATTATTATTTGTAATATAGCACATGTACGACTTTGAAACACATTATAATCAATTGTACACACCTGTGTATAAATATACAAATTAGATTGGTTTTGTCTCGGTTCAATGTACGAGCATCACAAATATATATAAAATTCAAATGGGCAAAAAAAAACCTCAACTCCAATTAATCAATGTTATAACCGTGTTCAAACTAAAACGCGAAACGATATTATCGAAACTTTGAAACGCACACTTCGATCACACTAACGAAGCCTTATCAATCAATCCGCAGATTTTCATCGACAACTATAAATATGAATTTTGAACTCGACGACACGCTCGATATTTTTCGCAAGAAGAAACCTTTGTCACACACACACAAGCAAGTACACCACAGCTCGTATAGAGAAACACATCATCGCAAATTCAAATAAAAATTTTTGGATGCATCGACACGAAGCGCGACACCCACAGTGAAGTTTCAGCGAACGGACGTCGCGCCGCTCGGAAAACTCACCACCGTCACATTTCCAAACAAACAAACGACGCCCGCGAAGAAAATAGTGAAAATCCCACTGCGGGGCCATACATACCCACGATGTCTCGCACGTCATAAAGGGGGCACACTACCCACCCGGCGGAAAATCGATCCGCAGGAGTATCACGGCGATTTTGCCGAAACGAGAGACGCCGAACGGACGGGCATCATAGCTGGGCGACGACGACGTACCGACGTGCATTATTATCGAGAGCGTGTACGGGGATTTTCCTCGGTCGAGGAAAATCCATTATCCGGCCGAGGGGTGTAAATAAACTCGGACCCTCGAACACGACCGCCGGGACATCTAGCGACGGCCGGCGCAAGCTAGGCGCCCCAACGTTTTTCCTTTGCCAACCGACGCTGAAAATCCACAATTTTCCGAGACGCCGGAGAGCGGGCGGGTCGGAAAATTCGGAATCGGTACACGTCACCGGCCGATCGTACACGACTACGGTGACACTACTAAACCGGACTAAATGGGGACAAAGTGGAAAATCGACGGTGGGGGGGGGGGAGAGGTGGGGAGGGGAACTGCAGATCGGCGGCGGGCGTGAAAATTGTTCGCTCTCGATAGTTTGGAAATGTTGGTTTGTCTTCGGGGGTGGTTCAGGGTAGGTCGGTAGAATATGGGGTGGGGGTTGGAGGCTCTACGGCGGCGTCTGGCGTCGAAGTTCGTTTCGAAATGGGGCGGGGTGGTGGAACTGGGTTGGATCATGGGGTTTAATGGTGTCGATGTACCGTTAACTCAGGGTGCAGGGTTGGTCTCCGTGAGGGCATGGTCTCAGACGGCCAGGCGGCCGTCGCGCGGGGGATACATCCCGGGGCGTGCTGCCGCTGGCAAGGCGCGCGCGCCACTGATTGGCGGGTCCGCGCGCGCACGCCGCGCCACCCCACATGCACACACACTAACCCGTCTAGTGTTGCCACACAGCCAGCGGAAACATCCCCTATGCGACAAGAGAGCTTTCCCTACCCTCAGGAACAACGCGAGCCTTTCGCCGTAGAGCCGTAGGGCGCGAGGCGGAGCGTCCGCGGCGCGATCCCTCCGCCGCGCCACAACTAGACACATAAGTCGTCAGCACGTATTTTCAATCTGCCACGGTGCCGAGAGTTGTTCGCGAAACACGGGTACCGGCGATCATCGGATTTATTTTCGCTCGATAGAGTAAAAATCGGTTCATCCAACGTTCCATACAACGGTGTGCGTTTTTCACAGGGGTGTATTAATGTATAATGCCCTCCCCGAGTGCGTCAAGTCTTCTAAGACCATAGATGCATTCTTGCAAAGTGTGAGGAGACACCTCTGTGAGAAATAGTAGTTATGTATAAGTATAGTGTATAATGTGTAATAGATTTATGTAGTTTTTATAATTATGTAATAGATGTAAGTTAAATTAGCTAATTTGCTAATCTACTATATAAAATTCAATGTTTGTTTGTTTGTTTGTCCGCTATGCAAATCTACAGTTTTCAACTTAGAACCGCCAAACTTGGTATGCTATCTCATGATACCCCAAGTCAGACAGTAGGTTGGTTTTGGAAGGGGTCGGAGTCCGCGGTCAAAGGGCCCCCATACAATTTTTTTAATCTGAAAAAAATTTTGTACTGGAGAATAAATGTTTTCATTTGTTTCAATTTTTCATTCAATTTTTGTTTTTACTGGAGAATAAATGTCACCCGCACGAGCAACGCCGGGCAATTCAGCTAGTCTACTACATATATAAAATTCAATGTTTGTTTGTTTGTTTATGATTCTGCTATGCAAATCTACAGCTTTCAACTTAGAACCGCCAAACTTGGTATACTATCTCACGATACCCCAAGTCAGACCGTAGGTGGGTTTTGGAAGGGGTCGGAGTCCGCGGTCAAGGGGCCCCCATACAATTTTTTTAATCTGAAAAAAATTTTGTACTAGAAAATAAATGTTTTCATTTGTTTCAATTTTTCATTCAATTTTGTTTGTACTGGAGAATAAATGTCACCCGCGCGAGTAACGCCGGGCAATTCAGCTAGTATTATATAAAATAAATAAATACAAAAGGTGCGAGCGATAAGCTGCAACGCATATCCCTACTCCTACAGTTTGGAGGTAGGATATTGCCCTCTCTCTTGCTCTTTCGCGAAAATTCGAGCGTCCCCTCTGCGCCCCGCACCGCCCCTCAGTTTAGTAAAAATGTTTCGACACGACACGAAAACCAGTAACGGCCAGCGGGTACCCCCACTCCTCGGCTAGACGTCAGGTACAGGTAACCCAGGCTACACAAACACACACACACACACACACACATTGCGCGTGTGTAGTCTCTGTGAATACATATGTAGGTAACAGAGACACTATTGTTTTGTATATTTTTGTTTTGTGAAATACAGCATGTTCCTTCAGTCCAATCATTATCAAAATGCATGTGTGTGTGTGTGGCTCGCCTCAACTTTCGCTACATTTGTGTACACAATTCTTTCACATTCACATCTGTATTCCTTCTTGTACATTGCACATGCTTTAAATTGCAAAGAAGTTTTACTTCTATAGTGAGTAGTGGCTACACACTGCGTTTTTATTTCTATTATATGGATACTAGTGTGAGCCCGTTGAATATCAACGGAGCGTTCTCACCACCTGCACTGAAAGATAGTATTAAATTTAATTGTTTTTATAACGCGCGTTATAATACAACAACATAACAATGATTAGCAAAGTCGCGAACACTTTATGATTTAACATTGGCCAATTATAGCACGCGCATCATCGCTTCAGTTTGGAAGATAGTGTAAGTAAGATTCCTCCCAACCTGGTGGTAATGGGTTCAAATCCCACTCGTGCGATGTTCTGATTTTTGACTTGAATATGTCTATACGCGGACCAATATGGGGTACCAGTACGGAAACGGCGGTGTTACGCCTCATTATGTCCACTTAGAGTCGAGCTCATACACTTTCTGCTAATATGCAATATGAGTTGGCCATTAAATATCATGAGCCATCAAATTAACTGCATCTATCAAAAAACATAACAATAAAAAAACCTATTCCGAGAATGAGTCAGAATCGAATCCATAATCAAAATACAAATAGTACAAAGTGAATAAAATAAATCATCCCAAATACAAAAAATAATAATTATTAATTGCATTTTTTCACAGATGAAAAGTAGTCACTGTAGTTTTCCACTATCCTAGTAATTGATATACTTTATTGATGTGAATTATGTCATCTCAATAATTACCAATCGAAAAAAATTTGGGACTGTGTCCAATCTACATACATATGTATCTATCTTAATAAAGTATAACAATTCTTTAATTTTCATAAAGCAGGTTATATTCATTATTTTTTTTATTTTAAATAAATATTGATATGTACAATATCTATGTACAATGTTGCCTCTCAAGTCAGTTGAGTGATTCAGTTGACCGCTTCAAATATTTATAGTACATTACGGAAATAGCTCTTCTCGTACAATACAAACGGATCGAATTCCTATTCAATCTTATTAGGATGATTTTAATTTTCACGATAGTATTTAGATGCAAACGAACTACATAAACTTAGTTTTGGAGTCACTAGTACGATAAAAAACAAAGTGATCTCGTGCCTCTACGCCTAAGCTGAACACGCTCCACGCAAGGGACACACTACGATGAACGTGAACACATCTTTCTCGCCTACAACAAATACTCCCCAAACAATTCACACGAATCTTACTCAGAACTGATTCAAACCGACCAAAAAATTCATTAAATATCTAAAGTGAAGGTATTTTTTTTTTTTCGAAATCAATAGAAATCACACCCATTACATCAGCTGCCAAGCACCATAGCTCTACTTAGGTAATTCTCAATCTTAACTATGACGAATCTGTTGTAAGTTCAAGGTCAAGACTTCAAATGGATTAAAGAGTCGATATTTGCTTGCAGCGGAAGTTTCGTGCGCACGCAAACAAAGTAGCGAGGTGGGCGAGCACGCCGACCTAATATCGTCCTAATAGCCACGACCACTCGTCCAACGACACAGAAACAGTTAATAACATTATTTCAACAATTTACCCAACAAACTTCGCATAAATCACAAACGATTTGGAAGTCATAGTACACATTCTTGTTATAAAAGAAAATTCACTAAATTGTATCGAGATAAAATCAGTACGTATCGATATTACATATGTATATGTATCATGTACATACATATGTAGGTATAATAAATGATTAGCTTTTATGAGTCATATAAATGTTTCCAAAATGCAGATCACTTTTCTAAGGCATTCCAAGTATGTATTTAATTTCTCTGATTACCTAACCTAAACGAACGTATCAACCATATCACGCATACTATCGCCAAAAACAAAAGTAATGTGCATTTTGGATCAATAGAAGTTGTCTCCATTTTAATAAATACGACACGTTAAAACGATACATACATGGAAACAATTGTTCGTTAATGTGTAAATCGAGTAAAAGATTTGTGATGAAATCATATTAAATTCTGACAAAAATTACATTATAAAAATGTATAGTAGACCATTGCAACAGTCAGGAATACGAATTTAAATTCAATAAATCCAAAATTTTGCTTTTATTCAAATGAAATATCCTCTTTTGCGTGACTTTCGCTGAAAGCATCTCTCCAGGCAGTTCAGCACACGTCTTGCGTCTCCTGCGGGAGTTCATAAAACAAAAATTTTATCACCGTGACTAGCATTTTTCCATTGGTGTAATCTCCCCCATTATGGGGGAATCTTTGTCACCGTCTTTATTATAACATCTTTTCTTATCTGAGAATGTAACCGCTAATTTTTCTTTCTTAATTTCTCATCCACGGTTTCCCGTCGCCTGTACAGCGCTTTTGCTTTTTGAAACATGGCACGCGTTTTCCCAAAAAAATATGCTTAAAATTTTACTCCGTGTGTAAATTCCATTTCATCGCACAGAATATTAATAAAATTAATCAAACGCAGTCTCGATTTTCAAGTTTACAAACATGCTTCGGAAAACACAATATGTAAATGTGAAATCACAATGACTCATCGGTGCCATGCCACATCGATATAGTTTTGTTCAATAATCTAACGGAAAATGCTTCCACTTTCCCGCCAACCGAAATCCACAGACACTGAACGATCTGAAATTCGTCGAACACATTTAGCAAATTTAACTATTCATCGTGTTTCGTTACATTCCACGTAAATGACACGTATCATTTCCAAAAATCGCTTCGATACTTTTTTCCATTCACAATGAGATTACATCATGTCTCTCGCCAATTCGTCAAGATTGACACTCTAGCTACTACACCTTGTATGAGCATTCTACTGTGAATTTAATACCAAAATCTATTCTACGTTATATAACAGATATATGCGAGAAGTGTATTGAATATAAAAAATGCAAAGACAGCTACGAAAAATTCAAGAGGACAAACCGCGCGGAAAAGTGATATGGAATCCTTTATATTTTTAAATATTTAGAAAATTTGTTCGTTTTGGATTTATATGGAATCTATACCACTGTTTACTACATAGAAGGTTTCAAATGGCAAAATAAAAAATGTTATGAAGTTGAACTATCCTTTTCATTTATTAAATAACTTTAATCGTATTAAAGTATTAACGCTCTGTTTAAATTAAAATATTACTATTCGCTGAAATTCCATAGTCATTGTCAGTGTATAGATAATGATCGAAGAATATGTACATAATTAAATAACAGCAATAGTTCTAATGTTACATTATAATGATAGAATAAAAATATGGTCAAGGATTATAGCTAAGAAAAAGTTCACCCTCTATGATCCCTATGTATTATATGTAGGTACCTACATATGTACATATTTTTAGCGTTAGTTCTCAGAGCCGTATTGAACTTTCAAGTGAAAAATGAACTCGAAGTTTTTAACGAACATGCAGGTTGACGTGTTTTCTTTACTATTGCGTGATTTTTCAATTGAGTAGTATTTTTCGAACAAAGTGGTAATTTTTCATTATTACGCTAGAAACTAACCAAATTATAGCTCTCCCCGTGTAAAATGCTGGCACCAATTATTTTTTCGTTAAAGTACGTTGCCAAGTGCATAATGATCTTTCCATATATATTTGGGTCGTTAGTGTAAAAAGAGTTAACGATATATCCTACTGTATACCGAGAATTTTATCACTTATTTCAACTGCAAAAATAGAGTGGTAGTGAATTTCACTTAGGGTTCATTTCCATCGACAAACACAAATACGGATATAATTTTTCTTTAAATTTTGCTGTAAAATATAGTTGTCCATTTATTAAATTTCACCCGGATTCCGAGTAGTAATTGTAGTATGTTACATTTTAATTTTAATTAAACGCCACTTCAAGTTATAATTTTTATTATGAATAATGAACATTATCTTAAATCTCTTTATCGAGCTGTTATCATTGGACTTATAATGGAAAATAACTTTAAAAATTAATTATTTGCAGGTAAAAAAAGTACAGCTTAAAATGTAAACGTTTCATAAAGATTTTGATAAAAAAAAGCATTTCATTTACAATAGATATAATCAGCTTACAATAATATTATGTGAATACATTGTGTTTGTATATGAAAAATTGAACTCGTAAAAATATTTTTTACTAACGAATAAATTCTAAGAATAATTTTAAGTTAAAATATTTTACGTGTTCACGTTTTACGTTTTACGTATCCACTACTTGATATTTTTACAAAACACGTAGAATTAATATAATTTTAATACCATCCTATTTTGTAGCATTGACGATATAAACGATATAAAAAGCAATACTCTCTAGTAGGCAGATAGTGTGTTTAAATTTGAACCCAATACGGATAAAATAAAAATTATTTTAGCGCAGAGAGTCGCATTGCATTTCGTATGCTTGATTTCGAATGTTTTCAGTATCTTCAGCAATTTCGACAATGCAGTCTATTTGATGAAAAATATTGGCGATACGCGATTCTCATTCAAGATTTGTCAAACATCGACCAAGTTTGTATAGCTTGAACAAATTGGAATTAAATATAGAAGAACAATAATATTTGATTTTAATAATAACACATTCGTAACCTGCGTATTACCTATGTATGTATTTTGTAAGATGGATAATTTGATGAAAACTTCTAAGATTCTCCAATTTCACAATATCTACGGACACTTGATATAAACGGGAAAACATTTTCCAACCACGTTACAATTAGTAGTTGCCAACCAACTGCACTTGACTCGACGGCTTTGATCACAATCAGCCAAACCACACGTACATACATACTAATGAGCATACGTCTACAACGCATAATATTAAATTAAATCTTTCTTAATCTGATTTTCTCCATAATTTATGTATCTGTGTATGCATAAGTAAAATATTTTTGGGTTAATCAGTATAAATTTTCAATAAGAATGCGTTTCTTTGAGAAAGCCTAGTTCGTAAAAAATTTCCACATAATATTTTTTCCTGGTTGGCTTATCTTTATCGCATTGCGTTTCTTACTTATATAGTAAAAAAATATCAGAAATTCTACACAATACAGATATGAAGCCTCAGCTCGTACTTGGTCTCGGTTAGTATGAGGGAATATTCTTGTAGCACATCATAAATTTATAAAACGAGGAAAGCATTTGTGTGCCAATTTTGTCGAAATCGTCTCAAAAAATACTGACTCATAATACCGAAATGGCAGATTCCAACTAAAGAAAATCGATTCACACAACATCTAAATGTTACTATGGGGTGATAACGTAACATAACTCTCGACGAAACGAAATTTTTTTTTCTAATAACGGAATTCGAACCGTAGCCATCATCGATTCACGAATACGATGCATTACCGACTAGGCCAGAGATTTCCAAACTACTGCTGGAGGTGGACGTACGTATCTCTAGCCCTTTAATCTCTACTGTGAACTTTGTTCGCTCCAATGAACTCAACCACCACCCATTCTGTACCGTTTGAGGTGGGAATGGAAGCAGAAAGTCACGATTTGTCTTATCATACGTCTATTTGATGGTTAGTTTGGCTCGTGTCTAAAAATGCTCGGAAACTCACGGACAAGGTTATTCAAATGAAAACGTTGAAATTTTGGATTCAGATAGAAAAATTACATCTGCATAAAAAACATACTGTCTAAATATTTGAGCTAAACTTTTAAAGATACATAACCTCAAAAAGCTGTTTATGAAACACAATTGAAAATAATTTACGATATTAAATTATTCAACAATACAAAAATTGCATTAAAGTAATTTAAGGACACTAGTGACCAAAGGGCACTTATGCATAATGATTAGAATCGTCGTTTCTGACAATGCATAGATTATAGTTAGATACATCTATGTATTTGATGGAAGGGTCACTTGCAGGGCCTCACACAAGATAAGTGAGGCTAAGGCCACTTTTACTTTTACTATGTACCTATGTAAGTCGATTCTTCGAAAAAATTGTTAATATCAAATTAAAAATTAAATTTTTTAAAAAACAATTCTTCGAGATTGACAAAGAATCATGACAAGCATAACAATAATAAAATATTTCAACCACTATTTTAGACCACACATTCTCACTAGTCGGGGGGTTAGGAACTTTTTTCGAGCTATGTATGTAAGAGGCAAATCAGGGAAAAACTTACAAAATTGGCATGTTTTGAAACCACAACATACCATTTTAGAAGTTACCCATTTACGACCTGGAAAGCTGTAAAAATTTAGTAATCTTCACGACATTTCTCAATTTACTATTTGGATGGCAATCAGAGCCGCAAGTTTGCATACATTCGGCTCCAGAACCGCAGGCTCCCGACCACCGCACTAGAAAGTTCAAATTTACTGATTTTTACAACAATCATTTACCGAAATCGAAACTTCATAACTTTTCAAAAAAAATCAACCACAACAATTTCACAATCTAAAATAGCTCAAAACTCACCACCCGCAGAAAATGACAGCGGGGTGATAATTTCACAACTTAATTTGCCACGACATTTCATTCGAACGTGTGAAAAACGAGTTGGACACATAGCGAGAATAATGGATGGCAGATGGACTCAAGAAATACTGGAATGGTATCCGAGGACCGAGAGGATGTGAAATAACGCCAGGTAGACCGAGTGGACGATGGGCTGATGAATTGAGAAGAATGTGTGCGAGTCAACTGGATGCAGATCGCTCAAGACAGACAGAAATGGAAGAAGATTGGAGAGGCCTTCATCCAGCAATGGATGGTGAAAACGGCTTAAAATGATAATGAACATTTTCCTCTCGAATGTGTCGAGAGCACGCTCATCAATTCTAGCAGAAGACTCCGGTCCATAAATCTAATCAAATTTTTGTACATTAAAATTTTTGTACCATAACGTAGTCACAGTAGATAATCACATTGTAGAGATAGTGAATAGTTATTTATACCCAGGGCAATTGGTGAATACGACTGTATGGAAAGAAACACTAGGATGGAGCGCTTTGGAAGAATAAACATAGTCTTTAAATTCAACACCTCGCTATGCGTATGACGTGAAACGTAGATGCCGAATTCAAGAATGTTACATAAGATCCAATGCACACACAGAAAAGCGCATGGAAAGATGTACATACATAAATATGCTCGGTATAACAAGAAGCAATCGTAATAAGGAGCACGTGGGTTCCTACCAAAAGCGTGACCAAAGTGGCAGATATAGCTGAAAGTGTGAAAAAGTTGAGTGGACACACACGGATGACAGATAGACGCGAGAAACACTGGAACGCTATAGCAGAGGATGTGAAAGAAAGCGAGGCAGACCGAGTGGACGACACGACGCACACTGGGTTAAATCACGAATCTGGGAGCTAGAAAGTCCATCACCTATCATAATCATAACCATCACCATTTCTGAAAAATCACACTGGATATAGTAATAAGATAACCACCGAATAACTTACAATTCAAAGAAAATGAATTAGTGCACGGGTTAATTTGTAACAATTCGTTAAACATCGGTAAGTTGAAATTATCAGTTTTGAAAACGTTCAGTCGTGATTTTTTTGTCTACGTGAAAGCATCGTATCTTTTTTATTGTTGTAAGCAGCGCGTAATTTTTTTTTTATGAATATTGGAGGTTAAGGTAGGTACTTATTTTATAGTTTCTATTTGCTAGTAATACTATTCTGTCCAGAATTAATTTTTGAATTGCCTCGGGTTTTCTGACTTTGAATTTTTGTACTATTTATTTTAAATATACTTAAAAACTATTCCGTCCGCTCCCGTTCGCAGATTCCTTACAATATTATTGAGCACCACCCATAAGGTTCCTATTGGGAATGAAATAATTTGCGACTATTTGCGACTTCACAAACCATGTCAGTTTTGCACTTTGAAGTTTGGCGCACTGAATGAACCAGCTCAAACAAAAATGCAATAGTTTTTAGTTATGTTTTCAATAATATGGGACTTAATAAAGGTGTAAACGAAGAACAGCGTGAAAAAATAAAAATAAAAATTCAAAACTTTACCAGCAAATTCAATCAAAAGTGGATTAGTTCTAGTCGTAATATAAAAAATTTGGAAAAAAAAAAAAAAAAAAAAAAAAAAAAAAAAAAGTGTGAACACACTGTGCAGAGACTTCTAGAGGGGCAAAAAGAAGTTTTTTGTTAATTATCCATTGATTTTCATTTAATGTATTTGTTCTTGGCCACTCGGACTTTCTAGCTCCTAGAATCGTGTTTTAATCCACTGTGCGACGGGCCGATGAATTGAGATGAATGCGTGCGAGTTCGAGACACACACGAACGGAAGACGATTGGAGAGGCCTTCATCCAACGGCGGACCGGTGAACGGCTGAAAATGACGACTTCATTCCGAATCATCATATTCCGCATCGACGACGATTCCGTTCTAATACGACACCGCTATAGACGTGTCCATTTTCCGAATTTTCCGAGACGCCCGACAAGACGACGAAACTTGGCAGAGCGAGTTAAGGACCCTACACACGAGCGACCGATTGTCGCGATGGATTACGACGATCGATCGGCCAATACGGCTTGATTTTGACCTTGCCTACAAACACGACGATCGATCGGCCGCTATTGCTACACACGTGCGATCGATCGTGCGATGACGTCGTAACGATCGATCGTTAACGACGGCGACGGATCTGTCCAATACTCGGAGCGACCGACGATCCATAGCTCGACGATATATCCCCTACACACGAGCGACATCTAGCGCAATTGGCCGATCCGTCCAGCGATCCGTCGCTCGTGTGTAGGCACCTTAAACGCCACATTCGCTCGCATTCCCATTTTGACGTGAATACGTCTATACGCGGACCAGTATGGGGTACCAGTACGGAAACGGCGGTGTTACGTTTGGATGGGCATACATACATTCCGACACGATAACTTCGTTACTAATAACACGATTGACACGAACGTTATTTTATTCGCTCGGGTATACGTCTACGATACATTTATGACCTTGAATTGGCACCGTGCATGCGCGATGCTCGGAGGAGGGGGCGTATCTTCCGACGGCCATTTTTGACGTTTTTGGAAATTTCCAAGCAGTATATCTCGCGACTCTGACATGCTAGCGCGTTGATTTTGCTACTAAACGAAACATGTCTTCAAGATCTGTCAATTTTTCGCCATGTTGAAGGCTGCGAAGGGCGAGGGGGAGGGGTGGGTGGGGGGAGCTAAGGGCAGTCCACCACCCCGAACATTGTGTGTGCGACCGAACCGATGCAGGTGGAGCGCGCGCCCCAGTCTATAGTGCATCGACGGAGGCCGCTTTTCGAAGGTGGGGGTCTGACGGTCGAAGGGAGGCTTCTAGGGGTTAATATGAGGGGAGGGTAGGAGATGAGGGGATGAGGGGATGAGGAGAGGATGGGGGGCGGATATGGGTCGGCGGCCACTAAATGGGTCAGCCGGGCGGACGCGCGCGCCGCCGGAAATCAATAAGCCGCCACGTGCTACTTTGCGCACGCACCGCCACCTGCAGGCGCCGCGACGCAACAACAGACACCGCCCCATAGATACTCCAATCGTATGTTACTCGGGCGTATGTTACGCCGTGGCTTAACCCCCCCCCCTTTAAGCACCCGGCGTTGCCCCGAGCGAGCGCCCGGTTGGTATCCGGCGTCGGCGTCGATGTTCGGTCGCCGTTTGAATTTTCGCTCATTTTCAGCGTCGGCGGGTGGTTGTGAAGGGGTTCGATTCTAAACAAAGGCTTTTCGCAATTTTAAGTGTGCGGCGTAAGTTTTCGCGCGCCGGTCGTTTCGATCCGGTCGGTTATGCGACGCGGTGTGCGAACGCGAATGAGTGTGTCGAATGTTTCGATCGTATGAATGATTGGTATATAAAAGTGGGTTGTTTTTTTTTTTTTTACCAGTCTGTATGAAGTCTGGCTGCGGATTGTCGATTTGCGTGTACGGATGCGCGGCGACATCTATGTGTGTAATTTTCGACTAGTTTTATTTTTTTTGTCGTTTAAAATTTGCCAAATTAAATTGTTTAAATGTTGTTTGGTATTGTTTTAAATTGTTTTTTTTTTATGTATGCGGAATGCCAATTTTTTAGAATAATCGTCAAACTTGAGACACCTATGGGTGGAAATATTTACTATTCCTCGGTGGAAAACTTGGAAAACTCGGAAAATTTTCGATGCAAGCTTTTCTCTGCCGTCGCGCAGATTTCGCTAGTGAGCACGTTTAAAAAGAACCATTTCACTATTTTTTATTTTAGTTTATTGGAAAATTAACAGCGGTATACAAAAATAGAAAAATAACAATAACAGTGACGACGCCAATTGGAAATTTTCACAAATAAAAAGAAAGATGAACAGAATTGCATTAAGAACAAATATTAAGTATAAGGAAAATAAAAGTAAAATTCACAAGTATCAAATTGATTTCTATTGTAAATTATGTAAAATGGTGTAGATTAATTAGGTATGAGTGAATAAGTAGAGATTGGAAAAATGTTCGAGTATAGAAATTTTAAATGTTGGGTGGCTGAAAGACAATAGGTATCAATAGAGTTAGGTAGTTTGTTTCGTACATTATACCTATAAATATATGACTAACTTTTTGTATATAAGTTGTAACCTGTTGTACGATTCAAAACGATAAATTATAATTAAACTTGTAAACTTCCCAATGAAAAAAATCTAACTTTTAAACAAAATATGAATATTTATTCAACGCAACGCTTGGAAAGTCATCTCCTGCATGGCGTGTGAAAGGAATTTCAGTGTCGAAAAACCGCAGTATTTGCAGTACAGGTCTCGCACCTAGAGTTGATGTGGACCAACACACTCAAATTGTGTGTCTGTGAATAGTGAATAATATGAATTTTCACTAAATGTAACAATAAAAACGCTCTGTCTCTTTCGCGCGCGTAAATGTTACGAGTGTAACAGAGACAACATTGTTTTGTATATTTTTATTTTGTGAAATACAGCATGTTTATTCAGTCTTCGATTTTTATATCGTTTGTTGGTTTAATTAGAGTAGTTAGTTTAATAGTTTAGTTAGAGTTTAGTTTGAATATACCGTATCCAGAGAAAAACACAAAACCCATTTTATATGACATAATACTAAAGAATAAGCCAAATTACCAAAAATTTGTAAGTATTTGAAAAAATCCTGGAAGATCACGGACATAGTGTACTGCACCTACCACCCTTCCACCCAGAACAAAACCCTATAGAGTTACTGTGGGGTATTATTAGGGATAAAGTTAAAATTAAATGTTAAAAAAAAATTTTGCATCAGCCTGTATACTAAAAATGCATATGTGTGTGTGTGTGGTTCACGTCAACTTTGGCTGCGCGGCCTATACCAACAACGGCGCCTAAAAATTTAATTTCACGCTATTGTAATAATCCAACAATCTTTCTACACTGTAACCTCATGTTATATGTATGTATATTATGTATGTATATGTAGGTATACCAAATAGTCGAGTTGACTTTGATTGGACCGCTTTTTGAGCAAATTGCAGTGCAACAGAGTTCAAACTTGAACGCTCGCTAAGCACGACGATTAATACGTGGGCAATAATGACCGTAGGACTTTATACGAAGATGAAGACTTACATGATGTCTCCCAGCTTGAGCCTGGTGTGAATAAGGGCGCATGATTTGTGATCTGAGGTAGTGACTGCTCTGCGGCGATGTCTTGGGGGCGCGCGCGGCGAGGGCGGCGATGAACCCCGCCCCCGCGCGCCCCCGACAAATGGCGACCGCCCACACCGCCCAGCATCCTGAAAATATTACAAAATAAATCATCAAATCATCCTGGACATGTGTGCTTTTATATTCCGGAAGAACCGTAAAAATGCGACGAAGTCCACGTCGATAATGGCGTGTTTCCTTCGTCAATGTTCCATTGAAACGATTCGTTTTCCGGTCACGTATGTTTTCATCTCGCGGGCTAATTTATTCGCACTGCCTTCGAAACAAATTGTCAATCATGCGCTAACTCGGTCGAGGAGTGGGTCGTTGAGGTGGCACGTTGTGGCCAAATCGAGTTAGCCTTCGATGGCAGCACCAGGGCGGGAAATGGCAGTTTTGAAAATAAAATAAAATAAAAAAATACACTCGGCAACACGGCCAAAATCTCTAGAAAGCTATAAATACATTTTTAATTCTAGTGTTTGAAAATCGGAACAAATTTCAGCCTCTTTAAAGAGCGGGCGTGAAAGATAGCAGTTGCAACCCGAGAAACTGTTGTGAAAATTTATACCGAAACTTTTAGACTGTTGCGCTATCTCAGCGCAAACTCGAGTTCAACTTTACTTAACGGCGAGTAAGTCGAAAGTACACACTCTGAAACCAGTATGTTATTAGAAGGAAACTTTCAATTTACTACTTGGGCAAAACAAATCGGTCTTAATTACGTGTGAGTGCGTTAAATATTAATTTTAAACTAAAAACAACTCAAAGAACGAAAGATTCCACCAACGCAATGTATTGATAATTATTTATATTCAGAAAACTGTGTGTTTTTGTATTTATTTTAATTTTTAAAGTTATTATATTTTATGCTACTTGATGGAATCATATTTAAGCTATCGACGAGGGAAATATACATCTCACTATTATATATAGGTAATATATGGAACGGACCATTGTTATTAGGGTCAAAGTTGTCTTTCAGAGCTTCAGCGTACTGTCCCAGGGGAGAGAACTTTATTACTCGCTGAAACCAATCTTTAATATTGCGACAAATGTAACAAAAAGAATAGTGTAACGTTTTAGCTTTTCTTTTCTAATAATGGCAAAGCTTCTCTCGATCGTTTCGAATGAATTGCACAAATTTAATTATTCCCCTTATTCTTTCACGAAAACTAAGTTTCATCCACGAGCTTTATTTCATATAAAAATTTAATAAGGCGAAATTTTGTTATACTGCCAATGAAATGAAACGGTACGTTATATCCGATTGACCGATCCCGATGCTTTTACGAAAATGTCAAAGCTCTCTCCGATGCCCTCTCGACACTCATTAACACCTTTCAACCTATGTATTCACGCGTCGGGGTGAAATTCACAAAAATCGAAATGTTAGAAATAAAGGGTGTCCCAGGATTTACGCAAGTAATTTTGATAGAAAACACAGGTTTTTAATTAAAAATTGTAATTTTTTTATTGATTCATAAAGTATACAGTATAAGGTTATGTATGTAGTAGCATATCGGGTTGCAATAGCATATCGGGGTTCTTCCCAATAAGAAGCGTCGTACAGTGGAACGTAAGCTACTGTCCTGAACCGTATGCCGTATGAAGTACCGTACCGTATTCCAGTGATTTGATTAATTCAAAAATACTCAGTAGTGCACATTGTCACGACAAAGCATAATTTGTGACTAAAAAAGAAAAACCTTCGACTATTCAGAGCAACAATTTTATTTTGTTCAATTCGAGAGTTGTGAAAGTGTGATTAACTTTCGAATACATGTGAACTTTCGGGCTGTGTCAATTGTTTTTTTTTATTTATGCTACTTCATACATAACCTTATACTGTATACTTTATGAATCAATAAAAAAATTATAATTTTTAATTGAAAACTTGTGTTTTCTATAAAAATTACTTCTTGCGTAAATGCTGGGACGCTTTTATATATAAGGGGTGGTTCGTCGATGCTCATTCGTACATACAGGCACGCTAATGCGTTCACCGTTTTTACACACAAAACTTTATTTTCACCTCTTCGGTAGGTAGTATCCATCTCCGTTCACGCTTTTAATGAAATAAATTTCCGTCCTTGCGGTCGACTTCCGGTTTACCGGTGTAGGTCGCCGGCGCCCTTATTTCGTCGAAAAACCACACCTTTGCACTCACCCAATCGAAAAAATAACAAACTTGGAAATGTACCTACGTTTTACGTAATATTGCAAGTGAGTTCGTAGTGCTTTGTCTTATTTTTATTTTTCAAAAAATAAATCTAGCAATTCGACGAACTAATAAGCACCAGGTAGCGTACAAAGAGTTGAGCACGTTATTTCCTCTGTCTCGTTTATCACACACTAAACCTTTTCGGGAAAAAGTGAAATGGAGCATCGTCAACGTAACCATCAAAAACGAATCGCAAAATGGCACACGTACTAATGAACGCGCGCTCAAAGCAATTATTGAGTATGTGACCCATTTCATTGAAATTAGACACTTTTATTCCACACAAATTTAACTCATACATACATACATACATATGTATATTGATTAATTAACGACATGATGCCACAGTTTATATGAAAATGTTCAATTGTATAATGTACGTTGGTGTGTGTATTTTGCCCACTTGAGAAGAATCCCACAAGAATGGCATTATTGGAGTGTCGAGCAGTGAACTTGAAGTGCAAAGCCAAGTGGTTCAAATCCGTGCAAAATTCACTCTATGCTCATTCCAACACATGTATACGAAGAGCAACGTAGAAGAATGGCTCTGTCCGGGGGTGAGATTTAATTCAATTTAAAAACAAATCTGGATTAAGTGAATTTGTGTTGGCTTTAAAGGCTTATCTAAAAACCATAACTTTCAAGGCGGTTGTAACGTAATTCAGAAACACACGATATTGTAGTATATTAAACCGAGCTTAATAGAACGTAGGGTTCACATTTATCTAATGTAAGTACAACTAAAGCTTAGATATCGCATTTTTGTGTTGATAAGTATCGCTATAATTTGGCGTTTATTGGTGACGGAATTTTTCTGACCAACTTAGTTATTCAATCAATTACAAATGTACAAAAGTGGTTCAAGCACGCCATCAGCTTACAAGCTGCAACTTTAGCTGAATCCGAAAAGCCGGTATCTGGCGTGAATCATTTTATGTACACCGCTTCGGCAGAACTTAGTCAAAAATGTATTAAAAGTTATGAGTGCTTTCAGCGTGTTTAACGAAATACGTGTTTTTCTACGGTACCGTTAAGTAGAGATTATCCACATGCAACGTTAATCAACTGGATTTTCACTTTTCACTAGAGAAAATATATTTTTTAAACACACGTCATTTAATTAAGCCCACGAGCGTAAAAGTCGCAATAAATCCCACTCGTTGTTGAAAACATTGAAGCAGTTAAAGACGAAATCCACAAAAACGAATATTGATGATGCGCAACTCATTGCGAGTTCGGAAAAAGCTAGCGGAGCAATGTTTAGCCGCAGGAGGTTGATGGCTTATTGGTGGCTGCTCGGTGGGTTATTCGGAGTGCTAGATATCATTAGAGGTCCCTGTCGAAGTCCTGTGACGAGGGTCCAGCATCTGCGTGCTGTGAAAAAAGAATCCATAAACTACGACGGAGACAATATTGCCGCACGTTCAATACCCAAAAATTATCTCTCAATTTACCTACCGCTAAGCGAAATTTCCATACATTTATGAAATTCAATATCGACAATGTAATAAGATCAGAATGCGATACTCGAAAAAATAATGTCGAAAATGTAGTATGCCGCCGTTGGTCATATAAGTGTTACATCAACTACACAATTATCGATCACTGTGACGTTGCCTATATTGGGATTCGAGTTCTTTGTAAGTCTACTCCGGTAACCGTAGTCTCGAATCCAACAAACTTATTCGACGTGAAAAAGTTTCCAAACAGCTCATAAAAGCAATTGATGGGAAGGATAAACCTGCGAGAGTTAGTAGTGACTTTTCGTGAAAGTTTTGCATGAAATGAAAGCTAAAGAACAGGTCCGTAAATACCGTTTACATGTGTGCCCCCTCTATTCAGATATTTTCGTTTAATTAAAGAACAGAAAAGTATTCAGGTTGAAATGAATTGAAATGGAACAATCTTTGAACTGTTAGCTAAAAACCTTCAAAGATGAGAAATGCAAAAAAAGCAATGAAGCTCTCTAAACCGTCCTTGGGCACACCTGGCCTAGTTAACGCTATGTTTGATGCATTATCAGCACCTGACCGCGTTATCACGCATCAGCCACAGTCAGCTCCAGGAAATTCGATCGATCGTCAAGACTACATATGTAGAGCTCGTTTCATTTTTTTTTTTTTTTTTTTATCGAAGTGATAAAAACCTCTGACAAGTGGACGAAAGTTAGCCAAACACGCGAAACCGACCAAAATAGAATCATTTGACACCGATGACCATAAACTGCAAACAACGTACATATGTACATATGTAAGCTCAAGGCGACACTCTATAAAGCTATTGACCTAGCATTATTTCGTCCTCAAATTTTTTCAGATGCCAATTTTCATCGCTCGTTGTCACACAAATACCATGTCATACAAATCCAATTTCTTATCGCGTTCATTCAATTTTGCAACGTGGAAATTTACAAAGCTTCAGCAATACATTCCGGAAGTTAGCACATGTGATTTTGCAAGCACACGCGTAAGCCGAAAAAGGTGTCTGTAATTCAATACGTTGAATAATAAAAAAAACCTCGCATTACTCATCGCACGCTCCGCTACACTCTTATCAATCTATTGGGTATCGATTCTGAGATAAGATTCACCCCTGTACATATTCTACTGTAGGCATATTTTAATAACGTGCCTAGCGATGAATTGTTTTACCATATCGTTGCCCAAAAATATTGCACAACTTACCGTAAATCAAAACTACCAATTCTAAATACGATTTCCATGGCGCTTAATACAATGTTTGTTAATAATCCGTGGGCAATTTGGGTTTTGGGATTTGGAATTGACAGGTGTGTGACGTGGAACGCTCGTCAAATTAGTTGCTCAATTGAAGCGTAAATCTTTGAGAACAATTTAATACCTACTTAATTACTTATACAGTATGATATACAATATATATATATATATATTACATTTATCACTAACCAAAAGTTTATTCCAAAAAAAAAAGGAAAATGAATGACGATTTTTCCTTACTTCTTTATTTATGTAAAATGTATGTACTTTTATTTCAGTGTAATGAATCAAAGCAGACCGCTTATTTCACCACAAGCATTTGTAAGCATTCACAACTAGATAATAATTAATAAAATGAGCTGACATTGCGGTAATGAAATTCGCGAAAACCTCTCGTCAATTCCAAAGTCATACAAGAACAAAATTAAATTCCATTTTTGAGGGATTAATTCCGAGATATTCCGTTGTGTAATTTGAAGAATGTTTTAAAATTGAGCTATGCAAATTATTAACCGTGTATTTATGTATACCTACAATACATACATACATATTATGTACCTATAGTACAATTCCAATATCTTAAACCTTTTCAATGAAACAATACCCCGTCGCTTTCGCAACTCGATACGCGCAATAAAAGATTAATGAAATACCTCAGAGCGGAATTAATTCAGGTATTAAATAAAATTCTTCGTTTCGATCTATTTATCGCTTTATTCTCACAATTTTCACACGGCTCCGATTCCTGCAAAAAGAATACGTTTTATGGGAATGCGCACGTCAGCCGTCGATAACGCCTATA
Source organism: Parapsyche elsis (assembly GCA_022651745.1). Lineage (NCBI taxonomy): Eukaryota > Metazoa > Arthropoda > Insecta > Trichoptera > Hydropsychidae > Parapsyche > Parapsyche elsis. The sequence goes on along the minus strand of JAGVSN010000001.1, from coordinate 15,971,895 downwards.
TAAATTATAACCCTGTAACGACCGGTTGCAAACTGACGATCTGCCACAAAATATTATTCGCGTGATGAACGGCCATTAATATTTATTTTACATTTGGTACCTACGCTTAAAACATTCGCGCCAACGCAACGCGACGTGTGTATACTTGAATGTTTTTTTTTTTTTTTTTTTTTTTATCGTCGCTTATTGTTGTTATTATTTTTTTTTTTGCGCTAAATTCAAAATCAAATTGATATATATTTTGAGAGTCGAACAAAAAAACGGTTCGATACATTCCACTAAACACATCTTATCAGACTTGAAATAAAAATGCGCTACCCTTCATATATGTATACATACATACATACATAGGTATCGTCGTAAAATTTTATGTGTTAGAATTTTAATAGGATCGCATAGGCATACAGGTCGTGAAAGTTCTTTCAAAAAATTGATAAGAATCTTTAGCTATGTATATTGCACATATTTTCAAACATAAAAATTCGCCCTTTTTGAACAATTACCATCCACGGAGAGATCAACGCATGATTGTTGCACGTACATACATACATATAAGAATCAAACGTTTCATGATAAACCTTTATAATTCAGTGTAAAGTAGCGTGACCCTTCCTCCTGTCTACACTTAGAACCAACCCCATAATAATTAATTAACATAATAAATATAACGTGTCGTAAACACTAGCGCAATAATTAAGACTTGCCTATGCTTAACCTCGGTGAAAATTTCGACGAATTTTTTCGCGTAATCTATGGACAGTGACAGATTGCACATCGAGACCGTAACAAAGGGCCAAGGTGCGGGTCTGTGCTCGTATAACTATTGCACAGATCTTATCAACACTGTATTTCCGGTTTGTCGTCGCTTTCGCGGTAATATTCCACGTTTTTAACGGCCTTGTCGCAGGCGAGTGAACGCGTCGGGTCAAAAGTGCATGAACGCAAAACGAAAATATTCGATAGCTGTATATTATTATTATTATTTTTATTTCTAAAAAGAAATTTGGAATTGACTTGTTATCGAATGCGATCACTATGTAGGTGAGTGACCCTGCTAAATTCGATTGGGAGCCTCCCGCCAAATTTGATTAAAGGTCCCCCTCATCGGAAAATCCGATCAGGGACTATGTACGTCACTCACTACATACTTCACATTCACGTAGGTACATACGGCTTATAAAAATGTATTGCGGCCACCGTACCAATTTATATCCAGATGTATGGAACGAAATTCAATTTCAATTATTTTGACAATACGGAAAAGTCAATCGATAATTTCACAACAATTGAAATTTCCAGAAAAGCGTAATTAACACCGTGAAAAGCAACCCGTCCGCATTTTCTCGGAATCGCCGAACGTTGAATTATCCCTTCAGCCTGGGGGAAAAGGAGCGAGTTGTAAATACAGCGTTAAAGTTGATCCAAACAGTGAGGTAAATTACCATATCAAACACCTGATTAAAATACGAAAATTTGCGCGGTCGTATTTTTTAAAGACGTCCCCTTGTTTGTTTGCTCCGCGAAGGAAAAACAGATCGGACGCGAGAAAAATAACGGGAACATTTGCATCACAAAAGTCGTCGATTATTGTGTCGTAGACGTCAAAGAAAATGCTAAAAAGAAAGTGGTAAATATAAAAAGAAATCATATCATATTCCAGTTGCTCTATATATTTGTAATGAATGAAAAATGTTGTAAGGCTTGAAAGCAAAACTACACTGGTAAAAAAAAAACCACGTTTTTCAAAAGATCCATATCAAATTACCAAAAGAATGTTTTTCTATTTTTTTTAACGTGCCTACATATTATGTATTTATATAGTGAATAGAATTTAAGTCGGAAGCTTTACAATAAGCCGCCTTTGCTAATGCCATACACCTTTAACCCTACATTATAAACAGTATTATATTACAGCGTTATATAGTAAGTCATCGGGTGGTTAGCAACCCGTGTCGCGTGTGCATATGTGCGAGTGAGTGAGTGTATGTGTACGTGCCGTGCCGTTGCATGCGATCGTTTCGCGGCTATCCGTGCCGAGAGTGTTTGTGTGAGTAATGTGAGGCTATGTAGCGTGAGCGTAGAGCGCAACCCATGAGCGTATGTGTACGTGCCGTGTCGGAATGCGAGCGTTCCACGGCTAGGCTACCCAGCCAGTCGGTCGGGCAGATTCCCACGCTACTGTATATAGTAATAAATTTCCACAAACGTGAACAACTGGGGGAGAAATATTTTAAAACTAAAAAAAGATATACTATGTACATACATATGTAAATATATGTATTGTATATGTAGGTATAAAGTTGAATATTTGTTTGTTTGTTCGCTATGCAAATCTAGTTTTCAATTTAGAAACACCAAATTTGGTATACTATCTCATGGTACTCTAACTTAAACTGTAGATGGTTTTTAGAAGGGTTGAATAATTTATTTTTTTTGTACTGGAGAATAACTGTTTATTTCGATATTCATTTGAATTCACCTGCCCGAGCAACGCCGGGCAATTCGGCTAGTAATAAATAAAATACAGTGAAGCTAATGAAAAGTTTTAAATGGACGGATGATGCAGAAAGTTGCTCAAATGGTTTTAAACACAATATACATACATATGTATGTATGTACATAGTAGGTGACAGTGGGGAAACCAAGCACGCCAAGCTACGTAGAATAAAAATAATAATGAAAACAAGTCAACGAGGTTTTCATTGGTTGATTAAAATTCAAAAAAAAATCAGTCGATTTATTATTTATTTATTTATTTTAAAATAAAACATGCGCTAACTGTACTCAACACACTAGCTTATTATTATATTTCAAAATCGCCTTATAAAAATAAGCTCTCGATGCGAATGTTCGCGAATGTCGTGTTACCGTGCTGGTTAAACCTCAAAAGTGTAAAATTTTGAATTGTCGGAAATTGGCTGGAAACAAAATTATTTTCATTGTATCCTGGTTTGATGATTAACAGATAAGATTATCAAAAAAAATGAACAAAAGAGAAGTACACGATTTTCGAGGTTTCAAAAAGTGAAGATGACCTGACTGAATATATAGGTACATATGTACATACATACATATGTACATTTAATGTTTGAAACAATGCGCCACGTCAACAGGTTTCACGCGTTAGAGAGAGATGCACAATGGAGTTTATCTCGTGGAAGGACATAGACAGCAACAGACGAGACATTGGAGGTTTTCAAAACGGGAACTGGCTTTTGCTCGAGATATCGCGAATAAACGGCGCGATTTTGCCATAATGAAGCTTTTATCGAGCCACGACGTACCGCCGTACCACGAACCGCCCCCAGAATTAATTGGAGCTTTCGGCTTCGCGAAACAAAATAACCAATTTAATAATATCATCGAAAATCTTTGCAAACACAACGTATGTCAAGTAATGACAAATTATATTAAATATAAATCAATAGCAAAATGCGTAAAAGCTAAGGTGGCTATTTTTCTGTTTAAAATAAACACGACTAAAACTCCTTTAGAAATTGTTGAAATTATCTTTTTTTTAATTTATTTAATTGAAACAGCTTGAAAAACTAATTCCAAACAAAAAAGTAACTTAGAGCTAAAATTACAAAATAAAATTAAAGTATCTATTAGTACTTTTATAGAGGTGTTGTTTTAGGGCTGCCGGGAATCTATCAAGGAAAATTTCATTTAAATTTTCCACAACGACCATAAAAAGAATACTAGAAGAGTTTTAATCAAAAATGAGTGGATAATATCGGGTTGTCAGACAGGAACATAAAGTTCCTTAATGCATTATGGTTGGTCTGATGATTAGAGGTCAACTTTTCCAATTATCAGTTATTTCCATAAATGGTCAGTAAAGTTTTAACTGATCAGTAAATATATTAAATGGTCAGTAATTAATACTAAATGTAAATAAATTTATGTAAATGGTCGGTATTCATTGTATTTGCTGACCATTTGTGAAAGAGTTACTTACCAAAAATATATTTGGTACCAACCATTTATTATTTTTACTAACCGTTTTCTTGAAATGTTACTGACCAATTAATTGGGTGCCTAATACCAAGGTATTAAATAATGGTAAAACGTAAAAATTCTTACACGGAAACCAAACATCCAAAAACCTTGAGTTCTAAAATAAAAAGGATGAAGTCAATGAAGCGTCTCGCTCTTTCATAGCAAAGGCTTTTATTATGGATTCCTATAAAAAGAACTCGTTCATACCGCAGTTACGTCACACTGTAATAATTGAGCTTTCCACTTGAAAGAAGCTTCATTCACTATTCTGTAGAAAATTCTGACATGGCCAACACACGTCATGTTAATATTATGGAAACCATATTTTCATACCCTTGACTTCAGTATGGTCGTTTTGGTCAAATTATTATTAAATAATGTAAATGTATGAAATTTTCCTACATTTACATTCTGAAAATGTATTTAATGTACAATAGCTGATGCATACTCACTTAATATTTTTAGGTGAAGTAGAAATTACTGAGTACAATATATTTGCGCATTTTCATTAAAAATATCTTTGAAAATTATATAATTTTTATTATTATACGCTCAAGTCATGCTCCAAGTGTGTGGTAAAAAGGAAATCGAGTCGTTGGCTGGATCAAAGGAAATTCACGTTTGACCCCAGTACCAATATCTGGGTTTATTTGACATAACCGGGGGATTCGAACCGCAAACCCTACTAAGCACAAAGGCTGCCTTTAGCCCCCTTTACTTTATTAGAACGCATGTTAAAGCAAATACGTGCTACTCGTACAAGTAATGGAATTTTTTTACGCTTTATATTTTTCTTAGCTCTTCGACATGATTGATACACGTAGAATATAATTAAATACGCCGATGAACGTTGCTCGCTCGTGAAATGGAAAAATCATAAATCACAAGGAAAATTTGTACAACGAAAAAGGTCAAATTAAGACTCGCACAGAAACAAAATGCTTTCGACAAAAATAAAATATTAAAAAAAAAAAAATTTCTCACACAAAGCGAGAAAATTTGATTTAAAACACAACACAGATTATACACTAAGAAAGTTATAAAAATAAATTAAACACGGCTAATTTTCGTTCTGACAAAAAAGCTGTATTAAATTATATGAATGGTCGATTAGACTTTTTTCACAACCACCTTTGAGTTCCCTTTTCTTTAATCTTTACATAAAATTTAAATTCCTTTTATGCAATAAATACATTAAACAGCTATTTGATACAATAATTATGGATTTTATATTACTTTAAGAAACATTCGTGTGCATTAAAATGTTTGGAAAGGTGAGCATATTAACATGTTATTTTTCATTCTATTGAAATGTGAAACTAAAGCCGAATTGGCTCTTGTCGTTAATAACTGGCTTCTCAACATGCAATCCTTTCAAACGACATAAATCATAATAATTATCGGTTTCAACTTTATGGTACACTTGGCAGGCACCAAGTCGATAATACGGCGAACTCGTTTGTTGAAAAAACACACGAGTTCACATCAAAACCAGATATTTAACGCGATAAACGCGGCATAACGACCCAGCAATGCAAACTCATGCATGTTTTATAATTTCCACGAAAAAAAATGGAAAATTGCACCTTAGTGATAGTTTATTGCAAAGGACGTGTGTTTTTGAATGAAAACATCAACTCAACACGAAGCATATCGACAATACAGAGGGGGTGGAATACGTATTTGAAGGAGGAAACCCGCACGTGCCACCGCTGAAGATAACGGCTGAAAGATGGTGAAGGAAATATCCGAATTGCTGAAAGCCGGATGAGCGAAAGGAAACCGTAAAAACATATGCCGAAATAAGCACGCCAACATATCATTCAACGCTAACTAATCGAATATTTCGTTTTATAATAAAATTTTTATACATAGTGTAAATTGATATTCCCATATAAGCCCTTTTATTCCATAGTACAAACACAGTAATACTACATTTAAAAATAATGTGAATGTGAGTATTTTTAGATTGGTTTGAACCTTTGCTTAAATTGTACTGTTATAAATTAAAACAAAATAATCACAAAACAATTTTTGCCGTCAAAAAACGTGTTGCATTGCAAAGCGAGAGATTTTTTCCTTCGCGATTTTTATTTTTTCCATTCTATCTCGGCGAAAATTGAATTCGCATGCAATTTTCCGAGCCTCATTTAGTTTGAAAAGTGAGTTAAGGTAACCGTGCGATTCCACACAGATTTTTCCGACTGTCGACGTTTTTGCCCAGCGCAAGATTTTCTCCCAATCGGCGGGCAATAATATAAATTACGGGGATGAAAAGCGCCATTAAAAATTTTCGGAAGAACGACCCTTTGGAAAACGGCCTGTCGCCGTATTGGCCCTTTCACTGAAGGAAAAACAAGTTTTTCCTTATAATGGGTTCTATTGAAAATCGCCTACTACCAATTCCGAACTCATCGACAAACTAATCGTTCACAATAAGAGGGGCTTTGGCCGAACCCCTTCACCTGAAATGGTAGATCGGCGATTTTTCCTCGGAAAATCTCGCACAATAACGGCACAACAAGTTTGGACTTTGAAAATTAATTCATTAATATTATATTTTGACAAATAATAACAATATATTTTTAACGTTTTAACGTCCCCTCAAAGTTGTCGGAATTTTCTCTTGCAAATATTTATGATTATTCAAGATAAATGAATGTCGCCCTTATTAACTCTATATATCTAAGTGTAAGCCCGTTGAATATCAATGGAGCGGCTTCTTATCACCCGTACTGAAAAATAATATTAAATTTAATAGTTTTTATAATTGTTGCATCTATGCAACAATGCGCCATCTATGGCACGTTATAAATACAACAACGTAACAAAGTCGTTAGCCTATTTTTTATTATATAAATAGTCAAGTTGAAGCCTGCTCATTATCATCTGGTTTGGTTCACCGCGTAAGCACTCTGTTCCGAATCAGTGATACCTGGTTCAAATCCCACTCGCGCGACGTTCTGGTTTTTTAATTATTTGCGTCAGCGAGGGTTATCAGGAGACAGACACACAGACACACACTAACACAAAGACAGACAGACAGACAGATTTCGGCTATTATATATATAACAATGTATTTTACACCTTCTCTTCAACAACAATTACTGCGAAAGGATAATTTTCTACAAATATAATTTTATCTGAAATATCATTCAACCGACACCAACATTATAACATTTTTTTTTTTTTTTTAGTTACTATACATATGTATATTTATTATTTTGAAAAAAATTTCAAACCATAATTTATTTTCAAAAGTAATGAAAATAAAAACAGGTAAAAATAAAGAGAATATTTGAGCGGGATCGTCGAAAAAGGACTACTTCGACAAATTGAAGATTTCGATTTCAAAACGAACGTCTCACAAATGTACATTTTCTCGATCTAAATTAATTTCGACCAGTCTATTCGCGTAACGAATTCCGAATATTGAACCTTTTGCCTTTCTTCATTTTCAAATTAAATTCCGATCGCGGTGTATTCTCTGTCCCTAGATAAATTGTATACCTACATATGTACCACAAAATTTAAATAAACTTCACCATGCGATATAAACAAAATGTTACATATATATATGTACATATGTACTTAAATCATCATTTAATATTAAAAAAATTGTTTTATGAACGTGTCCTGCATTGAACTATTTTTAGATTTCGAAACATATTATTATATCAAAGTAGACATAATGTTTGGATTTTAAGAATAGCCTCGACTAATCTATGTAACTCACGCTTACAGGTGCATAAATTAATTAAAGAGGGGCTTAGCCAGGCGCCACCGATTAATTCTATAGCTCCCCTTTTTCACGTTCATAGTAGCTAGCACGATAGCAATATCCGCTCTTTGGCTAAATGAGTACATGTTTTTAGAATTTTATTCAGAAAACCTTACCAGTAAATCTGAAACATGTACATTTTTATTATTAAACGACTAGCTCCCAAGTTCTCGGCTTTACTCAGACCATAATTTTAGACAATTCACATATGTATGTAGGTAACATTTCCAGTGATCATCTTGTTTTAGAAATTTATAGATTATGACGTTTTCCTTCCATCTCATCTGCATTCGCTATGTGTTTGTATCTGGCCCTGTCCGCGCACGTTACAATAACAATAAATCCCCTCCTGCAACTTATCAGACAGACCGTTTCGGATTAAATGTGCGCTCGACGTGTCCCGTATAAAATATCCATTCTTTATACAGCGAAATGGCGACTATTCTACTCCTGCCTCCACTTTTGTACGAGCCTTATCCCCCTCTTTCCACCCTCTCCGTATATAAACGACAGAGAAAATTGTTTATTTGATTCGCATGGATTCAGGGTGGGCTTAGGTGGGCCATAAAAATGGATAAATAAACGTCAGCGAAAATTATGAAGCGACTGATGAACCTAAACATAAGAATTCCCTCGAAGTCAAATCCACAATCAAAATATACAATAGAAAGCATCTAAGCTTGTAAACGAACATAATGCGTTTAATGCCAATTTAATATGAACTTATCGAGAATTGCAAAGCGTTGGAAATATTAAACGAATTTCAGTCCGTGAGCTTTTTAATCATGCCAAAATAAATGTACGTATGTATCGTGATTAAAATCTTATTATCGAATCTATATACGCGCGATGATTTGATTTATTAATAAGCGTGACGGGGAGGAAAAGTAAAATTAGAAAATCACTCGTCTGGTTAATATTGTTCTCGCATTGTGAATCGCGTAATTTCAAAATTATCCTTATTCTGAAAATTTTGTATTGTATTTTCCAATGAAAATAAAAACGAGCTTTCAGCCGTAATACTGTAATTTTTTGGCTGAAAATCAAACGCTGGTAGAAACCACGCGAAGCAACAGGTTCGGTTATACTTTTGTTGATTTTCTCCTGTTGAATTTTAGTTCTTTCGCACGCGCTCCTTAAAAATACATCACAAGGAAAAATATATAACAATTTCAAACGCTCATCTTTATTTTTATATCTACATATGTACACTACGTGATACTGTTTGGTCGAAATTAATATATATTATTTACGCCGAGATGTATTACCAAAGCCCGAAGAAACATTACGATTCAAAAATAATGCTCATTTTAATTATTGTTATATTTATTTCAATAAATAAATGCGGAAACATAAGTCTGTTGTAAACTACAAGAAATTTTTAAATGAAGTTCAAAATATTACGCTTCATACTATTGTACGTAACAGGATCGTAGTTATAGTTTCGCTAAGTTGTCTGAAATATCAGCTTTCACGGTTGCAATGCATCAGAACAAAAATATCTTGTCGACACTCCTCGAATGTCTTCAAATATTCAGACGAGTGAACCGTAGACTCCATTTCTACCAGATTACTTAATCTTGGGTTGTTGCTCCTCTTGCAGACATTCGCAATTACGATGCATTCATTTCGCATCCCCTCAATGTATATAAATATTCATCATAAAAGTTTATAGTGTCGCCTTTTCATTATGTATGGGAAAATTTAAAATCATGGCAATTTGGCTTCAATTCAATGTGTTTTAAGACAAAAAGGCGACCCTTGATCTGTGATTTATAATTTGCGACATTGTGAACTGAATATTAAAAGTTTTGTACAGTATACGCGTAAGGCTTGGGATCGCCCTTTATGTATACAGCCAATTTTCATTATGTCTACCTGTGAATAATAATAATATACATAAATTCAAAAATAATATACCTGTCGTATCGTCCGAGGAATCCCTTCCAATCTCAATCGCAGCGATCGTCAACTACAGCTACTATTGCGACACGAACCGGGTGCCTTCATGTCTAAAAGACTTCACTGCACCTGCAAGGATCACACAACACTGAAATTCGTCTGCATAACACTTAAACCAACACCAATACCACTTTTTATCAGTGCTAGTTACCATAATAGCCGAGCGATGCAAACGAAAATTTATTAAAATTAACACATTCAAAATAACACTCTAAATTTAGCTTAATATGTATGTACACAGCGCGAAAGTGTCGTGTATGTGTGTTTGTTTAAATTAATATGAAACGCGACATTTTCACTTTAATTCATATCAGTAGCTTCATAGTGGATAGTTCAAGTTATAAGCTCGAATTAGGTTACCGCAATAAAGCTACTTCGAGTGTAAGTTTAAATTTATACAGATTAGCGTCGCGACCGATCGATATTGACGTCCAATTTCCTATTTAATATCAACTAGCCGAAACTATGTACACGGCGTTGCCCGTATACATTTTGAATTGGAAATAGTTAAAATTACAATGCAAAATTAAATATTGGATACGGGGATCGTTCTACGCTATAAATAAAAAAAGTTTTTAATTAACGTCAAGGATATTACACCTTTTTGTACAACGTGTGCTAGCAAGTTTAAGGCCAAGCCGAAATTTTCCAGCGCCCATTTCCGCGGTGAAAATTCGACGAGGGAAAAACGAAGAGCGGGAGAGTTTGGAATTAGAGTCAAAGCATCACGCCATAATCTCATATTTACGGTTGGCCGGAAAATTCATTTTCTTGGTCGGCCATCGATATTCGAAGCCTTTTCAATCTGAAAATCTGAATGGAAGCGGTTGCCGGATTCGGAATTAAACGCGGTCGTACAAACCGCAACCGGTGGTAATCGCGAGAAAGGGAAAACGAAAATTTTAAAGGGATGGAAAATATTCAATAATTTTTCAGTATTTTCAAACTTATCACATCATTCAAATATTAAATATTTTATAGGATATAGGTGAAGGGCTGTGTAAATGGGTTATTTAAGGGTTTTTCCCCTCTTGAGATTCAACATGACCACGTGTAATTTGACCCTGATTAACTATTAAACAGACGATAGCCTTACAAATACGCTTCGCTCCTTGTCCGCTTAATACCGCGGTAGTTTCAAACATTTATCCAAGGGTTAACTCGATACAGAATAAAGCTAATTTCTGACACGTAAACGTACACCGGTTTTATAACGATACTCTACATCTAAATCTGGCTAAAACGACACCCACCTTTCTACAAAACTGAGCTCATTAAATCTTAATTGATATACCAAACTGCTTTGAGACACTATTAAATTAAATTACACGGTGATATGATTATTAAAAAAAGGAACGAAGAAAGTTGAATTATCGTGTAGATTAAGAAATAAATTATCTAGAAATACAAAAGTATTAGTTAATAATGCAATTGTTCGTCCTCATTATATATATTGTGATTCATTTTTAAATTTAGTAAATACTATAATTAAAGATACGTTGCAAAAACTACAAAATAGAGAGCTATGCGGAGTTTTTTAAATGTTTAATAGATTAACTAGTATAAGATATATATCGAATGAATGTAAATTAAACCTTAAAAGTGTGCATGTTAGTATACATAGGTATATACTTTTAAATTACATAGATAAGAATTTATTACCAAAATATTTCGATAAATATTTAATAAGAGGGTAAGTCATAACACTAGGGGTTAGAATAAGTTAATAGTTAAGAATTTAATATTAAGTAGAGCCGGGAGAATTATCTTGAATATACATACATACATACATACTCGTAATGGCCTGTTGGAAGTTCTCAGAAATATAAATAAAATTGATAGACTCCTGGCAGCCTTAAAACACCACCCCTGTACAAGTGTTGATAGATAATAAGTTTATTTTGTAATTTTAGCTTTGAGTAATGTTTGTTTGTAATATTAATTAGCTTTTTTAAGCTACCTTAAATAAATACTTTAACATAAAGTGAATAAAACAAAAATGATATGGTTGAATAGTAAAAATGTGTTGAATGAAGTTAGGATTAATGATACAATTATTGAAATAGTTGATAAATTTAAAATATTTGAGAATTCATATAAACTCTAAACTGAACTTTAAGGTACATGCTGAATATATAATTTAAAAAATGGCTAGAAAAGTTGGTGTTTTATGTAGGTTAAGAAATATTTTAAGTAGAAAAAGTAAGGTTTTAGTCTACATATAATACAACTGTCTTGCCACACCTGGTTTATTGTGCCACTGTACTTAATATGTTCAATGGCCAAGATTTAGATAAAATGCAAAGGTTACAAAATAGAGCTATGAGAGGTATTTTGAATGTTGGTAGGCTAAAAAGTATTAGAAGTATGTTGGATGAATTGGGATGGGTGAGTATTAGAAATTGTTTAAAGTTAAGCACATTGTCTTTTGTTTATAAGTTAGATCATAAGTTATTGCCAAATTATTTTACGAATTATATCATTAGAAATAGTGATATCCATAGTTATTGTGCTAGAAATAAGAACCAATTAGTTGTAGGTAGAGTAAGGAAAACAAAGACAGCTGGTGGTGTTTTTCACAGGGGTGTATTAATGTATAATGCCCTCCTGGAGTGCGTCAAGTCTTCTAAGACAATAGATGCATTCTTGAAAAGTGTGGGGAGACACCTCTGTGAGAGATAGTAGTTATGTATAAGTATAGTGTATAATGTGTAATTGATTTATGTAGTTGTTATAAATATGTAATGGATGTAAGTTAAATTAGCTATTATTATATAAAATAAATAAATAAATAAACATCATCTGTTATAAACGACACATTCATTCGTCACGTGTATATTTTGACTAGTTTATATGTCGGTCAATGTTGAATAAGCATAAAGCGACCGACCGTTCCGAGCGATTGAACATTTCAAAACGAGCCTTTTTCACTTTCGCGCCGAAAGGCAATTGTTACAGCGGACGAGAAACACTTTTACACGGCCATTGGGCCCGCTAGAGAAAGATGGAGGTGGAGTTTTGTATACCTATGGAGCCCGACTACCCACACAGTAAGTATGTGAGTAAGTAGCGTACGAACTATTTGCGGTGACCAACGAAGCTTTTTACAGCTACCCTTAAAGCCTCCTCCTCTTTCCACCCGGTTAACACATCGCGTGTGGACCCCACGTCCGTCAAGACAATTAGTCGTGGCCCTCTGGCTACAATATTCATTTGCGGGGCCAATCTGCGATAATCGACGGGGGCGAACTCGCCAGTCCGCTATTTCGGCGACTATTAATTTGAATGCCCTGATTTAATAATCGATACGAGCTACATAGGTTGAGGTGTTAAGGACTCGTGGATGATTCACACGTCCCCTATATACATACATGCATACACAACAGCGATAGGTGAACGTGTGCACGCCCGTACACACGCACGTTCAAGCGTGTATGGCCATAATACGCAGTGGTTAGGGGGCACAGGCTCGATATGATGATGTTTTGTATCGTGTCAGGCTCACACACACACACACACACACACACCATACCCCACGTGATGTGATTGCGCGTGTGGTGGGGTGTTGCAAATGTGTATCTACGCCATACAAAACCATGGTTTAGTGTGGTGTGGCGTGGCGTGTAATAAGTGTGTGTGTGCCTGTATGGTTGGTATTTTTTTTATTTAAAATACATGGGCAGGCGGCATAGCTGGTGGAGCCCAGTTGCATTATGTACATACAATTTTTATCTATTTAGTTATTTATATTTGAAGGATTGCAAAAATCCATTTATGTATATTCAAAAACTTGTTAAGATGATTTTTAAAGAGGTTTATATGTATTTTCTTAAGTTACTAGCTGATTTAGGAGGCGGTTCCAAACTTCAACCACTGTATTTGAAAATAATGAATTGAATGAATAGTTTGTCTTTTGGTAGTCTTAGACCTCTATAGCCTCTGAGATGAGCGTTTTTATTGAACGTGAGGAGGTTTTTTTTATTGGGCATTTATTTTTTATTTTATATAATAATAGCTAATTAGCTCATTTAACTTACATCTATTACATATTTATAACAACTACATAAATCAATTACACATTATACACTAATACATAACTACTATCTCTCACAGAGGTGTCTCCCCACACTTTTCAAGAATGCACCTATTGTCTTAGAAGACTTGACGCACTCCGGGAGGGCATTATACATTAATACACCCCTGTGAAAAACACCACCAGCTGTCTTTGTTTTCCTTACTCTAGCTACAACTAATTGGTTCTTATTTCTAGTACAATAACTATGGATATCACTATTTATTATTTTATTCAATTTTATTAGTCTCCAAAGAGGTGAGACTCATTCTCTTCAACATTTCGTTATAGGGTAGTGATCGAAGCTTAGGTGGCATTCTTGTAATCATTCTTTGAACCCTTTCTAAACATACAATGTCTTTTTTAAAGTTTGGGTACCAAACATTTACAGCAAATTCTAATTTGGGTCTAATAAAGGATTTATTAATTTTTGACAACAACTGGATACTACAATGCTTGAAAGACATGTTTGATAATATGTAATAGATATGTAGGTAATTCATATTATCAAACTATTGTGTAATTTAAAATCGGATTTAGAAATTATTTATTATTTATGATTTCTTATGCAAATTTTTATATACATGTACATAGTATGTATGTATATAAAAATTTGACTAAAAATACAAACGGAACTTTCGTCGACGCTTATACATGGCATATAATATTTTTTACAGGTTATTTGTAACGTTGTGCGACTCGGCAGTCGTTTTGTGAAAATTTTCTCATTTTCCGAGAGACAATTTGCATCGCTGCCCAGTGAAAGGCATCGTGTCCGCATAGAATACGGCTATTGAAAGCTCTGTGCATTCCCGTGAAATTCCTTTTGAAATTTCACTGTTATTTAGCAGCACCTACATACAATACACGCGCTGTGAGATTTTTAATCAAAAGTATTAAAAGAAATCCAATTCGTTCGTCACACCCGAACCGTTGTCAAAACCTAGATCAATTGTTACGGACGCAGTCGGTGTTGATTTCGAATTGTAACCCTCGGGGAGATCGCAAAAGTAATGTTGACAAATTATCGAAAATATTTTCGTACATTGGCTCGACGTTTTGCCGCCTCGAGCTACCAAACATCCTTTGGTAGGAATTACGGACAAATCCCAAGACTGTTCGTTTCATACAAAAATTTATCGTCTTTGCGCTCACAAACAACAAATTTCTACATTCGCGTGGATAAAGGGCGATAGCAGTCTTTTATTATTTGCTATTTAATACGTTAACGTTTTGACGAGTTTTGTTAAAATTTCAAACGCACACACAAACGTATTTTAGATGAATTTTCGCTTTGATGCGCAAACAAATACGAAGCTGCGTACGTATGTACATATATATTTTCACTATTAAGACGAATCTAAGGAGTGTATTGTAACGTTCAAGTTTCTCGAGTGAGTGCTATGTTTGAGAATCTACGAATTGTTTCAGTTTAGTTGTGAAGTGCGTATATCGCAGTTGGAAGATTTGTCTCGGCGACGATTGCGAAATGTGACATACTCGTACATAAGGGAATTTCAATTCATAGAACATACAATATCAAACTTGTTCATCAAAAAATATATATACGTACAAACAAACGTACACATATTAATTTCATACGCGCGGTTTAAAGACCCATCCATGCCGATAATTTCCAACATAAACTTGGCCTAGATGTATCATTTTTTTTTCGCACCGGCGAAATATTACGACGTAGATGAGACTCGAAAGCTGTGGGGTAGAAAAAAAATGAATAAATTACATTTTCAAAGTGTTACGCGCCCAAGTGTCGCTCGAGCAATTTCGCCAGACAAATTATGAAGTGAATCTTCTCGTTCTGCGACACGGTACGTCTGCGTTTGCACGTGCAGAATTAAACCAACCCGATGTGCACATGTGACGAATATTTATAATATATTCGCGTAAAAACGGTGCTCGCAATCAACACTCTTTTCAATGCACTTTACTCGATAACCGTATTGACACGATCGATCCGTAGCCGTCAGTCAGTCAGTTCGTTTGTCCATAAGCGTGACGTTGACGGCCGAACAATAGTCATCGCTTTAAGGGTCGTTTCGTTTTATATGCGAATATAAACGTCGGTATATCGAGCTCGAATAACAGCCTACTTTAATGATGACGTTCGATGTCGATGGGCGGGAAAAAGTGAAAATAAAAAAAAGTATAGGCTAATGTTGGCATGTGTTGACAACATAAGGCCACCCCCGTGCTCGCACAGGAAATGATGTTCACCCCTGTGGCAATTTCGCTCATTAGACCTACGCATATATCTAAAATGGTATTCAATTTTCGATTATCGCTGTTCGTATTCACCCTCAGCGCTCGTTGATAAGTCACATCAATACGATCGGTTGTACTGCTTAACTTAATACATAAATAAACCACTCAAGAGTCGAATTTATTATATCTTCAATCTTTTAAATGAAAAATCAAACATATAAAATATCATTCCAATACACTTACAATGATAACCTGTGGGTGAACGCACACTATAGCAAATTAATCCGGTGCACACAGAGAAGCGCGGAAAGATGTATGCTCGGTGTAACAAGGATAGATCGTAAGAGGAATACATGGATAAGAAGTACATATGACCAAAATGGCAGATATAGCGGAACGTGTGAACAATTTGAAGTGGACACATAGTGAGAAAAATTGATGGTAGATGGATGCAAAAAATACTGGAATGGTATCCGAGAGGATGTGAATGAAAGCAAGGTAGACCGAGTGGAAGATGGGCTGATGAATTGAGAAGAATGTGTGCGAGTCAAGTGGATGCAGATTGCTCAAGACAGACAGGAATGGAAGAGGATTGGAGAGGTCATCATCCAGCGGTGGATGTTGAACGGCTGAAAATGATGATGCTGATTATGATGTAGATATGTATAAATGTATGTAATGTCCGCTTACCCCAGGATTACTGAATGTATGAAGTTTAAGCTAAATTCATTGGATGTACCTATTAAAAATTGTTGTAAACTTGTTTTTGTAAAGGCATAGGCTTAAGAGAAATTTTATATTCGGTTTAAGAAAATTATCAATAATAGCAACTAGCACCAAATTTATTGTGTGTAAATTACAGTTTTTTGTCATAAATACATATATCAAAAATCACATAACTTTATCTGTATATACAATGTACATATGTATGTAGATAAACTAAAATATTTATATAATCAATATTGATGTTGTCATCATCTGACCATGCACATTATATGAAAGTATTTCAATAATTTTTGATAGACACATTATTGCATTATATATACATAGTTAAATTACTAAATATATTAATGTACATATATGTGCCTGTCTGGTTTGTTGCGGTCACGCTGACATTGCCAATATAAAAAACATTGCCTATCTGTCGAAGCTGGTTCGAGTCGACGCGACAACGCGATTTATGACCATACGAACAAAAACTTTTTAGCGGTGTGTTGGCAACAAGCCGCTGTCTGACAACGCGATTTTAAGGCCATACACCCATTCAATCAACGGTACACTGTACAATTGTCTCGCGTACTGTCAAACGGGCCAGGGGCTGTGCCGTTATTTTACAAGCCAGCGAGCTAGTTGGGCAAACTGGCCATTTAAATAATATCACGCGGCACATATCGCGCAGTGGCAAATTGAAAAATGCGATTCCGCAAATCGCTAGTGAAATCGATTTACTTTCTATATATATATTTTAGTATGTCGCGAAAAGTGACAAGAAGTAAGCGGCTGAGAATTTTGGACAACTTTAATAATAACGTTACCGTGTTTTGTACACGTGACACCGTATCGTTTTCTCCACTACCCCTGGCCACCTCCTGCTGTCGATCCCCTTCGAATTATAAATAGGTGGAATCACTCTGGTCTATCGTCAGATCTACATTTAATAACGGTATAAACCTCGACGACAATAAGGGTGCGATATTCGTGAGAGGTCGAAGGGGTGTCAGTCACCCTGAAGGAGGTACCTATCGTGGCAAAACGGTAGCAAAATAAAAATTCAGACTAAGGGGAGAAAGCTTTTTTTTTTATTTGAATATATGAATAAATACATTTCCACCGAGGAAATAGATAGATCTTTAGAGTGCAAGAGGAACACGGCGAATTAAACCGAGATTCAATATTTTCATATGCATTATGCGAAACGCATACACAATTTTGAATTTTGACTGTTCTGTTATACTAGTGTAAGCCCGTTGAATATCAACGCTGAATTTTAAATTACGTAAAGCGCTTTTTTAATTGAGATCCCCACTAATTGATCGCACAGTTGTAAGTGACAAAAAAAAATTATAGTTTTTATAGCGCCATCTATGTATTATAGCAATCCCGTAGTATTGATTTATTTTTTTTACTTTACTATTTATATTATAATTATTAATTATTATATATATAATAATTATAATTTTGTAAGTGGTATTGTAAAAAAAAAAAACAAAAAAAAAAATAATAGTTTTTATAGCGTCATCTATATGTAGGTAATGTAGGTAGGTAGGTATTTAGGTAAAGCAGAGTCACGATCCCTTGTATAGGTAATGTTTAAAAAAAAAAAAGGACTAAATTGGCAAAGGGCGATGGCAGATTAGTCTAAGGACGTTCTTCCCGAGCTTGGGGTCCTGGGTTCGATCCCCACTCGTTCTGTTCGATTTTTTAATTATTTTCCTCAGTGAGCGTTATCAGCAGACAGACAGACAGACGGATTTCGGCTATTATATATATAATTATATATATAATAATGTACATCCTTCCTACATACACAGACCGAGGTTAATAAAAATATTATTCAGAGGAAAGGTTGCTTTTGAACTCATTGTATAAGTTCACTGCTGGTCATGCGAGAGACTTCCAATATTATTTTTTTTAAATTATCATTTTCGTGTATTTATTTTCCTTTTATTACAATAAAGTTGATAAAAGTCGCACGCTTTTCTTGTTGAGATTTTGAAATACTTCGCTGGGCTTAAAAGGTTGAAG
Source organism: Parapsyche elsis (assembly GCA_022651745.1). Taxonomy (NCBI): domain Eukaryota; kingdom Metazoa; phylum Arthropoda; class Insecta; order Trichoptera; family Hydropsychidae; genus Parapsyche; species Parapsyche elsis. The sequence continues at coordinate 15,953,110 of JAGVSN010000001.1, read as the reverse complement.
TGAAAGGGGTGATTTTAATGGAAAAATTTAAAATCACTGAAAAGTAGGGGATTTATCTGGTTGATGTTTTCACAGGCGAGGAGTATGGAAAAACCCAACGAACAAAACACAGCAAAGGCGTACTTATTTCTCAAAGCACAACCCTTGTTTTAAATTATTAATTTTTTATTTTAAATTATTAATCTTTTCCGGAACTCGCCGCCACCGCGAGTTATCGGATCGCGCTAATCGAAAAGTTGTTCAATATTGAAAAAAATATATAACAACACACACACACACACAGTCATTATGTTATGTTAACCAAAATTTCATTAAAAAGCACGACAACATGACTAGCATGTGCACTAGTAAATATATTATACGGTATTGCGAAAATACGTGCAAGAGGAAAATATCAAGTGGAAAATACGGTATCCAATAAATAAAAAAACCAAGTGGAAGAGGGTTATAAACCTGCAAAAGGACAAGAATAGGGAATGCACAGGAATAGCACTTGCTCACGTCGTCGTGAAGAAATGATGATGTTTAGCTCGGTCAGTAGTGATGTTTGGCTATGGTTGTAGAAATTGATGAGCTTAGCCGTAGCTAATTCTACCGGAAATTCTTCATATGGCGATACGGGAAATCCGGAAGGAGATGAAGTTAACACGGTTGAAATTTTAATCGCACGTTTCCAAATGCACGCAATAATGCTCGTATTGCATGTCGGTCAATACGATCGGTGGTCGTCTGAAAAAAAAACAACAACCACTTCCTGAACACTTAAATAACCCAAAAGTAACAATCGCGCCTAATAGGATTATAATACGTGGCGAATTTGTAAAACATCAATGTCGACTTGTTAGCGATTAAATGACCGTCACCCACTCAATCGGTGAAATAAATTTATGCGATGACAAAAAAAAGTTTAATTGCTTTTTTCTTGCCTTTGCTGGATGATAACTTTTTCCCGTTAATGAGATACAAAACTCTCCGTGTAACCTTTATCGTGTTTTCGCATTAATTAATGTTGTCAATCACAAGCGCGTAATCAAGTCGACAATATGAAGCTTCGTTAATTTTTTCAAACAAGGACATAAAAAAAATTTATTAAACGAGAAAACTCCTTAATTGAGACAAATAGATTTAATGCGGGCAAAATTTAACATTATTTTTATATTAACGCTTTTAAATTATTCAAATTATTTAATACCATAAATCTGAATAAAAATCAAATATTAGATTAAACTTCAACTTCTAATTTGGCAGTTGTAGTTCAATAATAAAATCACAATGCTCTTTCTTTGTTCACCAACGATTTTATCACTAACGCATTAAGGTGCTATCTGTGTAATTTTTCGCAGGTGCAAAAATATGTAAGTAAAAATACGCCATTCCCAACAGATAAATGAAATTGGGAAGAAATGGGTCGTTAAACGGTCACAGGTAGTTTGTAACGAAAACCCGCAAAGCGATTAATGGATACCGTTTCGGGTGTGAAAACTCTACCGCTTTTCCACAGGTTGCATTATTGAAAAGTTTTATATCAAACGTACGGACGATGAACTTTTCCCGTTAAAATCTAGCACAGATAAATCTAGAATAGAGTGCCATTATCGAACATTAGCCATTTTTAAATATCTTTAAGTAAAACGCTGTTAAAAAACTGTTTTAAGTAATAAACTAAAATATATGTACTCAAGAAATGGTGTCTTTCGGCTTATTTAAACTATCAGTTGCCAATTCTGATGCGTTTCGTGACATCTTTCTGATTTTCCATAGCTTTCATCAAAATTTCAAGCAAAATATTGTGCTGAATATAATTTCTTTATTTGTTAACCCACAATCATTTAAAAACCCACAAATCATTCAAACAACACAATTTAAAACACCTTTTGTTTCATTTAATATTTCAAAAGTTACATCCAGTCAAAAAACACAACACACTTTTAAAAGCTCCTAAATTAAATTTTCAAACACACCCTCATCACTTTTACACGTTGAAGTGAAATCAAACGAAATTTCACCGTGTCTCGGATTGAAAAATGTTGAAAAAAAAATCTAAATATTATATAATACGCAAAAAATGCCCAACTGTAAAACTAGACGAGATATCGCATCACGTCCGATAACAATACATCGACACAACGTAATCAAACCGACGACATATGGAGGAGTTCGAAAGTTTTGCATCCGCGCGCGAAATCGGTCTCGACACTACCGACGGCCGACACGACGATTCGACAACTTCGCGATTACAAGCGGTTCAACCGCTCCGTTTCCGGTTTATATAGTTTTCAAATGCTTTCATGTGTAGTGTTGTTAGTTTGGCGTTAGTTTCGCGTTATTTACCGCCAGTTTGTGTCGTGTGTGAACCGTCTATGTTGACGGGCGCCCGGCGACTGACCTGGCCCGGGTGGGCTTCGGCGCAGAACGGACATCATCTCAAAACCCGCAAAAAACACTCACCTTCTATCGAAAGACCATCCAAAACAATTAATCAGAAGCTAAACGAGAGAGGCTTCTTCATATTTGACCCCTTAATTGACTCCCCGGTACTCCCTTTCCTCCCCCAGCTCCCCTTTTTTGGCTCGTTGAAAAAAACGCGCGCGAGTGATTGAAAAGCGTCGTTATCGGAGTTTTCCAGTGTAAATTTATAATTGACTAATAAATCGTAAATGTCTAGCATCATCTGGTTAAAGACTGGGATGCAAAGGAGCAACCAGTGTCAACACATCGAAATATCGGTTGGATAAACATGAAACATGTACCGTAGGGAAGAAATTACGTGTCCTTACGTTGTCAACTCAAATTTTCCAGAAACGTGCTGCAAAGTCAAAATGTTGACACTTGCTGCCTCTGTCTATTTCGGGCTTTGTTGTTAGTGAAAATGATAAAAGTATTTTGACACTAAAATTCGGTATATTAAATTTATTCAATGTTAGAAAAATGTACACCCACTTGCAAAAATTTTCTTTTTAAACTACTGTTCAATCATTCTTATGTCATAAATGGACTTTCTACATTTTTATCTTATCTAATCGCTTAAGTATGTACCTATATGTACAGAGCGATAGTCTCTTAATAAATAAATCTCAATCCGTTGTTTGCTATTTGCATTTTAAATAAAGTAAAAAATTAAATAAAATACATAAGTGTTTTTTTTTTTAATTTCAATTCTCAGATCTGTATATACGAAATTTGGCTTTAAATCTGAGGTTTACCTCATCTTTAGATATTATTATTTTGAAACCATTTATGTATGTAGATGATTGTATAAAAAATGAATAATTAGATACGTAGTTCATACTTGGTACATAAAAGCTTCGGTCAATTCGATTCGCCAATTAGTTGAGCTTCAAAGAACTAACTTTTCCCTTCTGACGTGGCGCATGAATATGCGCCATGAACTACGCCAATTTTAACAGCTTTTATTAACAAATTGGAATTTTTTTAACAGAGATTTATGAACAAAAGAAAGGAACGGCATCCAGTAAATAAAAAACCTGGAGGGAGAGTACGTTTACTTTTTTTTACGGATTTTTACCTATGTACATACATATGTACATATGTATGTATGTGTATAATATAACCTTAGTTCAATTATTTTGTCAAATATTATAAACGGTCAAAAATTAAATTCTCAAACATGACACTTTCAGTAGGTATGAAATATTTCATGTTTATTTATCAACCGCAACGAGTTCGGTCGTTCAATTTACATTAAGATTTTTCATGCTCGTTTCTCATCCATTAGCGTAATTAAATTTCCTAGTTTGAAAAATTCAACAACAGAACTAGTGACAACTGATTTCAATCATTCAAATTAAACATTACTTATTACATTAATACAGAAATTCGACAAATTCTTGCAAGTTTCTAAGCATAAAGTGTAGATTCATATCGATTAAAATACGTATTACCAAACACCTGGCGTTTCCTAAGCGAAATCAAATCAGAGACCGTTTACTTATCCCAAGCAACAACGTCGTTAAATTACAGGTGATGATTGAAATAAAAGCTTATTATCCCTGTAAAATCGACAGTGATCTCATTAAAGTGGTATTTAATTGGAATAAGGGTCTAAACTGGTTAAATCCCCTAATGCGATAATTCGGGTCGTGATCGTCCTTCAATTATAAACTTGCGGTATTATATCAACGCTCGCTTATCCACCCCTCGAAACCTTCCCTTCTCACAAAATCATCTTTCCCGATTGATAGCAAAGATACGACACGACACTCAAAAGGTTATTGTTTTTTTTTTTTTGATACCAGCAACCTTCGACATCGCGGACCCTCAACAACTGTCACCACCAGCGCAATATATGTATTCTACTTTTATACCGAAAAACTTTACTCACACTTCGCTTGTTTGGTGTCGAGAGCAAGAAACAGAAGGGAAAGAGAGGACTGGGTGGTTTGCTTCTTGACCCATCTTTGATCCCACTAAGATCCCACGTACCAATCTGAACATCTTTATCGATAATTTCGTTATCCGACCAAGGTGGAACTTCCACACCCCGTCGTCATGTAATTTTCGTTGATGTGACGCGGAAGTCCATATTATGGAACCACTCAACAAAACAGAACACCCCCCCCCAATCCCATTCCACTCATCTGCCCAATATTCAATAAAGGAACGTGAAAATACCAAATAGACTATGTATATTTGATAAGAAACCCAATATTTTTCAAATATTTCTCGTAGAGAAAAACAGCAATTTGTATGGAGCTAGAGAAAAATATTTACAATGTAGGATATTCGGTTTTTGAGTAATTTTAAAATCAGTCAAAATCTCGAGGTCGAATTTTTGCCGATCACAATACTTTATCCGATATGTATCTATGTATGTATGTACATATTTGTATAGTAAAAATCAATAAATGCTTGTCAATATTCAATGCAAGCAATATGTACATATCATGTACATATGTATGTAGGTACGAGTATGTACATTTTACATGTTTTGATCTAGTGCTGAAGTTCCATTTTGTTAATGAAATTATACGCAACCAGTCTCCTACATATTAATAAAGTTATTTTAATTGAGTTTCACTTGACTTGTTTTCAAAACCAATTCAATTTACCGACATTAGAGCCGAATCTGAAATTTATACACAATATTCGGTTGCGCGCGATACAACAAAATTCACAAATATGCTATTTCTACTTTTTCAAAACATAGACGTACAAAGAAGTAGGTATGGAGTGTTTTATTTGATACATTACATATTTTAATTATTAATGTATAAAATAAAACGCATTAAACATTAAAGTAATAATTTAATGATATCTTTATGAATTATTGGTACAAATTGTAATTAGTCAACCCAAAGTGGCAGTTCACTTTTATATACATAATTTAATCCGTACACATTTCTGTAATGAAATGATAAAAAATCTCTTTTTATTTTTTTTTTACTTTATTGAAACATAAAGTCGCATTTTGGTAACAGAAGCTGTTTATGATTCTTCCATTAGGCTAAAAACGTGCTTCCAATATTCAATGCTCGTGAGATTTGCGAAAAAACAATAATCGTTAATATTTCTTATTAGCAAAGCGAAAAAGCTTCACTTCAAGAAAGAAAATAAAGTAAAAAAAAATAAGATAGTAGGTACATGCCACACATTTTCAGACGATCGATTAAAAAAAATTCTTCGAGCGTAAGATGAAAAACGTAAACTTTTCCTTGTACGCGAAAGATGAAAGGCTTTCCCATCGAAACGATAATAAATACGTTGAAACGACCTTTAGATTTATATTATAATTATTATTACGTGTAGGGTTTGAAAAATTCGTGTCTGTGTGCTGTGCGAGGATTAATTACGTGAGCTTTGATCGAAGCCTCCCTTTTGCACTGGAATTTCATACTTATGCTGGTTGGAATCGGTTGAAATACCTTGTCATTCTTGTAATTAATTCCGAATGAATTTATATTCCCCATGGGTTGGTTGCGGATCCTTCTATATGCAAAATTGGAAATAATTTCAAAAGCTTTGAGCTTTGAAGGCGAAGAGCTTTCGTCAACACAAACCGTCAAAATCGTTTTATTTCGTATATATTATATTATATTTATTATACCGACATATAAATTATACTTCTAAACTAGTACTTAATACCTATTGGGTTTCTATTCATTTTTTTTATTATTTTTCATACTAGTAACTGCCCGTTGACAGTGTCATCGGGTGGTTACCGTGTCATCTTTTCAGTGTACATACATATGTACAAATGTAAATACTTTATATAAGCCGCCATTTATTGGCTACGCCAGATTATTTCGTACAAAATACACTATTCGAGATATGAAATCGGTTAAATTTAGCGCTACCTGTTGAAACATACCGGGGAATATCTGCTGGTCGTGTCATTGTTGTCGTGAAATTGAAATGTAAGGCTTTGAAAGCTCCCCGCCTATGTTTGGATAGCGTACGAATCAATATTGACAATATGTGGTAAATAGGACTGCCTACTATTTACATTGTTATTATTATTAAGAAACCAACAACGTAACGATCGCAAGGCCTACATATGTACATACCTACTCTACCCTACCTACTTACCCCTAGTATATGTACACGCGTTAGTTGATTTTCCAATCATACAATATTCATACATCACAAATAGTCATTGACCGATTCAAATTATTACACGGGTCGTTCAATATGTCTAAACTGCCGTCCCAAGCCCACTTAACGTAACTGACAAAACAACAATATCGAGATAAATGGACTTGAAAGATTTATTCTAAATTTGTGTTTTTGTTCATATATTACTGAGTTATTTAAACTTTTTATTAGTGCATGAGGTTATTTACTATTGTGTTTTGATAATTCTAAGGAAAATTAAAAAAAAAAATGAATACTTTAGTAGTTACGTCACTTCATTATTCATTATTAATTTATATATATTACTATTCCTAACTTCAACCACTCTATTTGAAAAGAATGAATCTCTAACAATCTTATTTGATTTTTCTTTTCGGAGTCTAAAGAGTATGACCTCTTAGATGAGGGTTCTCATTGAACATAATGAGGTTGGTCATTTCACATGAATAATGATTATTTATTATTTTGAATACTTCAATTAAATCACCTCTTAATCTCCTCGTCTCCAATGTGCAGAGATTCAGTCTTTTCAATCTTTCATGATAAGGTAGTGACCGAAGTAAATATTGGAAAAATAATATTATAAATATTTTCGCTAAGTATTGGTGATACTATTTCTCTGCGCATGCAGATACGTTAGATTTAATAGCTTAAAAAAGTCACTTTTGGGTGAAGGTACATTAATTTTGATATGAAAAATCGCAAGAATACACTCCCATAAGCCCTAAAACATATCTAACTCATTTTCGTAATTGTCAGTTACGTTAAGTGGGCTTAGGACGGCAGTAAACAGCGAGTTAACAAACCTTCACTGGCGGACAAAGCTTTTCCGCATATGAATTCATTCTTCACCATCATTAAGAGCGAGAAAGCTATGCATCATATTTCCTATAGAAATAGAAAATGCCTTTTTGTGTCGATTGGTGACGTATAGGTATAGGTAAGTACCTATTACATATGTATATTATGAGTAGAATACAGTATTGAGCACAAAATATTTGTATAGCCCAGGATGATGTGGTTGTGTGTGTGTGGAGGGTTTCCAAATTGGTTATATGAGGTCGGTCGGAGACCACTAAGTGCACTCTTGGGAGTGGCAAGGGGGCACAGGGGGCCCATGGGGGCACATGGGGACCCCGTAACAGGTGGCTGCCTGTGGAGACCCCTCCTTCAATCTCCTCATCCTACCTCCTCTTTTCTCCCCATCCCTCACTATGGGGACCTTCCGATGCTTTCACTCACAAAACTCTATCCTTTCCCTCAATATGTGACAGGGGTTTCCACCTACCGATAAACATACCTATCTATGTGGTATGTACATATGTACATACATAAGAAAGACAATAATAGTTGTCCCAAAACCACGCAACTTTGCATAATATTTTTTAGCCAAAACGTGTAAATAATAAGAAATCGATGATTATTCTTAATTAGTATGTTTGTATTCGTGTAAAATTTTGCCTGCATACCTGGGTCGTTGCAACGCTGGCATTGCCAACCTAACGAACATTTTTAACAATGTGTTGGCAACAAGCCTCTATCTGTCAAAGTAGGTTCGAGTCCAACGCAATTTATAGCTATACACCAATTCAATCAACGGTACACTATACAATAATTATTGTTTCACGTACTCTCAAACTGGCTAGGGACTGTGCATAATACCCAACGCGTCACTGTTGGATAGGACTGTCCACTATCGTCTAAACCAGCCATGTCAAACTTGCGGCCCGCGGACTATATGTGGCCTGCGATATGTATTTGGCCCTTTCCCTATATAATTTTATAAATATTTTTGATTTGACATGGCGACTGTTATTCATGTTTTAGTATTTTACATGGTTTGTTGCGAACCTTTCTTTCCACCTAGTCACATAAATTTGTACATTGAAATACATATGTATGTACATACCCTTTGAAGGAATACATATACCAAATACATGTATCTTTTAATTTTGTCTTCAAACTTAGTTTACAAAGACAGAACTGCTGTGCAAATTGTTATGAAAATAGGAAATGGAATACTTTTGCATTCAATTGAAAAGTAACATCTTGTGTCTCGTTTGTCAAAAAAACAGTACAAATATATACAATATTTAAAGATTTTGTGAAAAGATTTTGCAATATTTACATCACCATTTAATTTTAATGTCGATAATGCAGATGAAGATATACAAATATAATTAATTGAATTGTAGTGTAATTCTGTATTAAAAGAAAAATTCGTAAATGTTGTTTTGGCCTATTTGCACATATATTTGTCAGCTGATCGTTTCCTGAAGATAAAACATTACAAAGATTTGTATATTAGATATATATTACATATATATGTATATAATAATAATATGTGCAATGTTCGGAAGTACATATACATACATATGTATGTACTTGGCCAATAATGGCTAGCATGAAGTTCACAGACAGAAAATACACTGAACGACATAAACATTTTCACGACAGAAGAGAGTTTTCACGCGACAAAATAAATATGAAAAGATGATCAAACTAACCAAACCTAACTTAACTTAACTTAAGTTGACCTTACCCAATCATATTTCAAGTTTAATCGCAGTACTTTTCCTAATTTTCGTGATACGGGAAATACAGTTAGCGTGATGCGGTCTGAAATCAAACATAATATAATTTGAAGCAAATTAAATAAATTAACGCATCACTGAATAGAGGTTCGGAGATCAATACACGAACGAAACAGTGTAGATATGCGTACGTATGTATGTAGGTTTGTACGTAGCTAGTACAAAAGGTAAATGTGTAATCCCTCAACCAACACTCGATAGATATTATGTACGTTGCCTATGTACATACATACGTATGTACGTTAGGCATTGCATTGAAATTAACAGCCTAGCTGCATACATTACATCTTGTATATTATGTTCAAAGGCGGGTATATAATGCGAATTCATACTAAGCCTTTGTAATCTCGAATACTATACATATATGTATATGTACATACATATATATCTCTAATATTTAAAATTCCAACCCGATCACATTTATCTATGTATTACGGCGTTGACAGTCGCCATTTTGCAAATTACCCTAAAAATTGCGTGTATTTAGTGAAATATTCAAATGCGATGTGGTGAAATTGCAAATTACCGTGAATGCAGTGCAAAGTGAAAATCAAAAGTGAGTTTTCCGCTCGTGAATAAATAACGAGCATGACAAAGCAAATAAATTGAAATCTTCATTATTTTTAAACCGGGATTTGCTTTTATTTATATTTAAATTTAAGTTCAAAAAATATTATTTCACTCGTTAAATTCATTAACAAACCCAATGAAAATTTTCATATGCATTTTCTGACATTCTTAGGGGGTTGTAAATTTCTCTCTGTGATTTAAGCGACGTTAAAAGGCCGTGGTCTTCGCTCTCGTTATACTAATCTGCCATTTTTTTGACACAAAAACATTTTTATCCGATGAATTTTCCAATTTTGGCGCGGAAATCGACGTTTGGCACCTTAAAAGGTGAAAGGAAGCGATCGATCAAGCGCAGGAACAATTTAACATGTCGGCCACGTCGACCTGGCTTATCCCCAAATACGAAACGACACACAGTATAATCCGAGGAATCCACAGGAGGACTTTGCCGAAACCGGTCGTGTTTGCTTTTCATCACTCTAGGGTTGGCCCCTTACTCCTCTCATTTGTATGCCGGACAAATTCGGAAAGGACTCAAGCGTCCACACTTGCACATTTGTAATTACACTGAACCGCAGACTAATCCACAACATTGATTAAACAAAAAAATTCATCTAATGTGAAATCAAGCTAATTAGAACCCAACAGCCAAGTCCAATTTTGACCACTGATTTTCTTATTAAAATAACGTATTTTTATACATCACTAATGTTTTATGATAGTCGCCGTTAGAAGTTTTTAAATCCAACATCCTGCTATCTTTAAAGGAGAAGGCTTTTGATTAACGTGTGCTGCCACACTGATGAAATACAAATGTGAATCATAGACGTTGAACTCGAGAATGCTACGTAAGATCCAGTACATACAGATAAGCCTGGAATGTTTGAAATAACAAGAAGAAAACGAAAGAAAAATACACGGCTGAGACGAACAACTAAAATGGCAGATACAGCCGCTTCAGAGTGCATTGGTGCTTAGGATTCTTTACCAATCATTAGTACGGAGCATTCTAGAATTTTCGTCAATTATTTGGAGTCCAAGTAAAAGAGCACACTACTTAAAATTGGAAAGGGTGCAAAAAAGGTTTCTCAGACCTCTTTATGCAAGGCTGAATAGGAGATATCCGTGGCTCTACCCTAGTGCATTTTTGAAAGGGGCGTTGGGGTTTAATTCTCTGGAGTCACGTCGACAGCTTTATCTGGGAAAACATTTTCATAAATTACACTGAGCAACAAAAAATCACGTTTTTAAAACCCAAAAAAACTAGGCTTTTTTTGTTGCTCAGTGTTATTGATTGGTCTGGTGCATTATCCGCTAACTCTTAATGAATTGGGTTTTGACGTACCAAGTCAATTTAGGTTCTTCGGAGAACATAATTTGTTATCCATCCCGATGGCTAGAGATACATATGCTAGCCATGTCTCTCGTTGTAAAAGCCATTAAATTACTCAACCAGGCTAATTGACTTATTTAATGTTAGTTATGGGAGATTGGTTGAGGTGTTTTTAAATATAAAATATTACAGATGATCTATGTATATTTCTAATTTTTTTTTTTTTTTGTTCTACATTTGTGTTTTTTTTATGATGTACTTGCTTGGCCACAGTAACAATTTGGGAAACTGTAAAGCTACTGTGTTAATATTTTGTGAATAAATAAATAAATAAATAGCTGAAGTGGCTGCCCAAGTATTACTTTCTTCCTGCTATAATATTTTTTTTCTTATTTTATTATTTATTATTTTTTTTTTTTTTATAGTTCGTATTATTTTTATTTATTTATGTATCAATTAGATTAGATATGCACGGCAAGGATTACAGTACCTTCCTTGTCGTCTAGAATAAATTGAATTATTATTATTTTTGACGTATCCAAAAAAGTATGCTAGAATGTTCCTCTACAAATGTTCAAAACAAACAAGTGCTGTGTTTTCATTTTTCTCTGTTATCCCACCTCTAATACATAACACCATGTACATATGTACGTATGTATATCCAGAAACTGCAAATCATTAAGTACCCTATCTTCCATTTTTTTTTTTTGCTTGATTTTAAATGATTGGTCCTAAATAGTGTTGTAAAATTCTCGGGAATAATCTTTTGGAGAATTTTCTCCAAACCGAAAATTTTCGAGAATTTTCTGTTTAAAATTGTAGTACATAATGCAATGTACCCTGGGCTCCATCGGCCACCATGTATTTTAAATAAATAAATACTAACTCTTACTGTATTTGCTTAAATATACAGTAAACTCCCTCTAATCCGGGCTAATACTTGGGAGAGGTGATACGGATTACACGAATAATATTAGTTTAGTATCCGTGACAAAAACTAAATTTGATGGGGCGTGAATGTGACAAATTTTTTACGATCTTTGTGCTAAGTTTAAATGAATGATTATATCATAAGCTGGAACAATTTCACTGGAATATCATAAATCATAACCAAAGCAATAAAAATGTAAATGTAAAATGTAATGTAAAATGTAAATGTAATGTAAAAAATGTAAATGTATACATAATTTATTGCTTCCAGAGTTAATAAGCATTGCATTCCTGTGAGAATTTCGCGGAAAACGGTCATGCTAGTAGTGCGTATGTTAAAATGACGAAATGACACATTCAGTGTCATCAGAATGAAAAAAATGTCATTCAAAATACTCTCAGACACTCTAGAAAGTCCTATTACTCCTATTGGGTTCTGAAAATATCCTAGAATCCTCTAAATAGCCATTAAACTATCTAGAGATGTTTTATAACCAAAAAAAATTCTCGAATATTCTCGGAGAATAATCTTTGGAGAATATTCTCGGAGAATAATCTTTTGGAGAATATTCTCGACTTACAACACTAGTCCTAAGCTTCTAAGCTTTGTGTATTTACGCTGAATAGGGTAGCTATAAACCATAAGTGTTCAACCAATCGATCGCGAAGCAAAATTTGCGATCGATTTTGTTTTTGCTTTGTGAATTTTGAAATGAATATTGCTTTCCATTTTTCAAATTTACTACAATGGTTCAATTTTGTTTACCGCTATACAAACTTTTCTTCCCCCGGAGTTCCTCCCCGACCCTTTCCTCCCTATTGCAGATGCCTGGACTTATCAACCCCCACCCTTTATAGTGTATGATTATATTAATGTAAAAATGTATGTGTTAATAGTGAAGTGTAAATAATCGAATTTAACACCACTGTGCACAAACGTATACCTATAAATTCATATATCTACATCATATATATGTATATCTACACGAATTATTATAATTTAATATTTGCATACTGTTTTCGATTGCCAAATTCTGAATAGGTATATTTTTGGGCTAAATTATCTGTACTGAAAATGATTAAAATTATTTTGCACAAGGTCATTTTTTTTCTCGTATAACTCCAGCTTTGTTTCAAACGATTTAACATGATACTAGAAATTTGTTAAAACAAGTTTAAAGCTCTACCTGTAGCAACATTTTAAAACACTAAGATTGGATACCAGCGCCTTGTCCATTCAAAACGCGCTAAACCATAACTTTGTGGCACTAGAGAAATTATTTTTAATATGCTATAGATATCCACCATATGCATGGATCTGTAGTTTTATTTTTTTTGATTAGTAATTTCTTATGACTACGACCCACCAAATATCTATAAAATCGCGTCGTTTTAAAATAGCGTTTAGTTCACAGATATCAGTTAAAAAAAAAACGATATAACAAAAATTTCACAAATATCGACGAAAAAATACGTCGATCGAAAACTAATTCAAGCCCTGTACCCAACCTAACTTCGCGCAAAGTAGACTTTTTTTTCACAAATATCGACGAAAAATGCGTCAAACGAAAACTGTATTCAAGCCATTCTGTACCCAACCTAACTTCGCTAAAATTAGATAAAATATTGGCGAAAAAATGCGTCAATCGGAATTCGATTCAAGCCATCCTGTACCCAAGATAACTTCGTGAAACGTAGACTTTTTTCACAAATATTGACGAAAAATGCGTCAATCGGAAACTGAATTCAAGCCATCCTGTAACCAACCCTAATTCGCAAAATAGACTTTTTTTCACAAATATCGACGAAAAAATGCGTCAAACGAAAACTGTATTCAAGCCATTCTGTACCCAACCTAACTTCGCAAAAAGAAGACATTTTCACAAATATTGACGAAAAAATGCGTCAATCGGAAATTGAATTCAAACCATGATGTACTCAACCTTACATCGCTAAAAGAAGACCTTTTCACAAATATCGACGAAAAAATGCGTCAATCGGAAATTGAATTCAAGCCATGATGTACTCAACCTTACATCGCTAAAAGAAGACTTTTTTCACAAATATCGACGAAAAAATGCGTCAATCGGAATCTGGATTCAAGCCATTCTGTACCCAACCTAACTTCGCAAAAAGAAGACATTTTCACAAATATTGACGAAAAAATGCGTCAATCGGAAATTGAATTCAAAAATGATGTACTCAACCTTACATCGCTAAAAAAGACCTTTTTTCTATACAAATATCGACGAAAAAAAATACGATCGAAAACTGAATTCAAGCCATCCTGTACCCAACCTAACTTCGCAAAAAGTAGACTTTTTTCACAAATATCGACGAAAAAATGCGTCAAACGAAAACTGTATTCAAGCCATTCTGTACCCAACCTAACTTCGCTAAAATTAGACTTTTTTTTTAACAATATTGACGAAAAAAATGCGTCAATCGGAATCTCGATTCAAACCATCCTGTACCAAGATAACTTCGTTAAACGTAGACTTTTTTTCACAAATATTGACGAAAAAATGCGTCAATCGGAAACTGAATTCAAACCATCCTGTACCCAACCTAACTTCGCAAAAGTAGACTTTTTTCACAAATATCGACGAAAAAAATGCGTCAATCGAAAACTGAATTCAAGCCATTCTGTACCCAACCTAACTTCGCAAAAGTAGACTTTTTTTCACAAATATCGACGAAAAAAATGCGTCAATCGGAAAACTGAATTCAAGCCATGATGTACTCAACCTAACATCGCTAAAAGAAGACTTTTTTTCACAAATATCGACGAAAAAATGCGTCAATCGGAAACTGAATTCAAGCCATGATGTACTCAACCTTACATCGCTAAAAGAAGACTTTTTTCACAAATATCGACGAAAAAATGCGTCAATCGGAATCTGGATTCAAACCATTCTGTACCCAACCTAACTTCGCAAAAACGAAGACTTTTTTCACAAATATTGACGAAAAAATGCGTCAATTGAAAAAATAAATCAAACCATCCTGTAGCTAACCTAACTTCGAAAAGTAGACTTTTTTTTCACAAATATCGACGAAAAAATGCGTCAATCGAAAACTGTATTCAAACCATTCTGTACCCAACCTAACTTCGCTAAAATTAGACTTTTTTTACAAATATTGACGAAAAAATGCGTCAATCGGAATCTGATTCAAGCCATCCTGTACCCAACCCTAACTTCGCGAAACGTAGACTTTTTTTCACAAATATTGACGAAAAAATGCGTCAATCGGAAACTGAATTCAAGCCATCCTGTACCCAACCTAACTTCGCTAAAAGTAGACTTTTTTCACAAATATCGACGAAAAAATGCGTCAAACGAAAACTGTATTCAAGCCATTCCTGTACCCACCTAACTTCGCGAAAAGAAGACTTTTTTTCAAATATATCGACGAAAAAAAAATGCGTCAATCGAAAACTGAAATTCAAACCATGATGTACTCAACCTTACATCGCTAAAAGAAGACTTTTTTTTTTCACAAATATCGACGAAAAATGCGTCAATCGGAAATTGAATTCAAGCCATGATGTACTAACCTTACATCGCTAAAAGAAGACTTTTTTTCACAAATATCGACGAAAAAATGCGTCAATCGGAATCTGGATTCAAGCCATTCTGTACCCAACCTAACTTCGCAAACGAAGACTTTTTTTCACAAATATTCGACGAAAAAATGCGTCAATCGGAAACTGAATTCAAACCATGATGTACCCAACCTTACATCGCTAAAGAAGACTTTTTTTTCACAAATATCGACGAAAAAATGCGTCAATCGAAAACTGAATTCAAGCCATCCTGTACCCAACCTAACTTCGCAAAAGTAGACTTTTTTTTCACAAATATCGACGAAAAAAAAAAAAAAACTGCGTCAAACGAAAACTGTATTCAAGCCATTCTGTACCCAACCTAACTTCGCTAAAATTAGACTTTTTTTTTAGAAATATCGACGAAAAATGCGTCAATCGGAATCTGAATTCAAGCCATCCTGTAAGATAACTTCGCGAAACGTAGACTTTTTTTTTCACAAATATTGACGAAAAAATGCGTCAATCGGAAACTGAATTCAAGCCATCCTGTACCCAACCTAACTTCGCAAAAGTAGACTTTTTTTTTCACAAATATCGACGAAAAAAATGCGTCAATCGAAAACTGTATTCAAGCCATTCTGTACCCAACCTAACTTCGCAAAACGTAGACTTTTTCACAAATATTGACGAAAAAATGCGTCAATCGAAACTTTTCAAACCATGATGTACTCAACCTTAACATCGCTAAAAGAAGACTTTTTTTCACAAATATCGACGAAAAAAAAAAAAGCGTCAATCGGAAACTGAATTCAAACCATGATGTACCAACCTTACATCGCTAAAAGAAGACTTTTTTTCACAAATATCGACGAAAAAAATGCGTCAATCGGAATCTGGATTCAAGCCATCCTGTACCCAACCTAACTTCGCGAAAAGAGACTTTTTTCACAAATATCGACGAAAAAAAAAATGCGTCAATTGAAAAACTGAAATCAAACCATTGTACCCAACCTAACTTCGCTAAAGTAGACTTTTTTTCACAAATATCGACGAAAAAATGCGTCAATCGGAAACTAGATTCAAGCAAAAAGAATTGACGAAAAAATGCGTCAATCGGAAACTGAATTCAAGCCATCCTGTATACCAAACCTAACTCGCTAAAAAAGACTTTTTTTCACAAATATTGACGAAAAAATGCGTCAATCGGAAAACTGAATTCAAACCATCCTGTACCCAACCTAACTTCGCGAAACGTAGACTTTTTTCACAAATATTGACGAAAAAATGCGTCAATCGAAAACTGAATTCAAACCATTCTGTACCCAACCTTACATCGCTAAAAGTAGACTTTTTTCACAAATATCGACGAAAAAATGCGTCAATCGAAAACTGTATTCAAGCCATCCTGTACCCAACCTAACTTCGCAAAACGAAGACTTTTTTCACAAATATTGACGAAAAAATGCGTCAATTGAAAACTGAATTCAAACCATGATGTACTCAACCTTACATCGCTAAAAGAAGACTTTTTTCACAAATATCGACGAAAAAATGCGTCAATCGGAATCTGGATTCAAGCCATCCTGTACCCAACATCGCGAAACGTAGACTTTTTTCACATATATCGACGAAAAAATGCGTCAATTGAAAACTGAAATCAAGCCATGATGTACCCAACCTAACATCGCAAAAAGTAGACTTTTTTCACAAATATCGACGAAAAAATGCGTCAATCGAAAACTGAATTCAAGCCATCCTGTACCCAACCTAACTTCGCTAAAAGTAGACTTTTTTCACAAATATCGACGAAAAAAATGCGTCAATCGGAAAACTGAAATTCAAACCATCCTGTACCCAACCTAACTTCGCAAAAAAAGACTTTTTTTCAAATATTGACGAAAAAATGCGTCAAACGAAAACTGTATTCAAGCCATTCTGTACCCAACCTAACTTCGCAAAGACTTTTTTCACAAATATCGACGAAAAAAAATGCGTCAATCGGAAACTGAATTCAAGCCATGATGTACCCAACCTAACTTCGCTAAAAGAAGACTTTTTTCACAAATATCGACGAAAAAATGCGTCAATCGGAATCTGAATTCAAGCCATCCTGTACCTAACCTAACTTCGCTAAAATTAGACTTTTTTACAAATATTGACGAAAAAATGCGTCAATCGGAAACTGGATTCAAACCATCCTGTACCCAACCTAACTTCGCGAAACGTAGACTTTTTTCACAAATATTGACGAAAAAAATGCGTCAATCGGAAAAGCCATCCTGTACCCAACCTAACTTCGCAAAAGTAGACTTTTTTCACAAATATCGACGAAAAAATGCGTCAAACGAAAACTGTATTCAAGCCATTCTGTACCCAACCTAACTTCGCAAAAGAGACTTTTTTCACAAATATTGACGAAAAAAAATGCGTCAATCGAAAACTGAATTCAAGCCATCCTGTACCCAACCTAACTTCGCGCGAGAAGACTTTTTTTCACAAATATCGACGAAAAAAAATGCGTCAATCGAAAACTGAATTCAAACCATGATGTACTCAACCTTACATCGCTAAAAGAAGACTTTTTTTTCACAAATATCGACGAAAAAAAATGCGTCAATCGGAATCTGGATTCAAGCCATTCTGTACCCAACCTAACTTCGCGAAACGAAGACTTTTTTTCACAAATATCGACGAAAAAATGCGTCAATCGGAAACTGAATTCAAGCCATGATGTACCCAACCTAACATCGCGCTAAAGAGACTTTTTTTCACAAATATCGACGAAAAAAATGCGTCAATCGAAAACTGAATTCAAGCCATCCTGTACCCACCCTACTTCGCAAAAGTAGACTTTTTTTTTTCACAAATATCGACGAAAAAATGCGTCAATCGAAAACTGAAATTCAAGCCATTCTGTACCCAACCTAACTTCGCTAAAATTAGACTTTTTTTTCACAAATATTGACGAAAAAAAATGCGTCAATCGGAAACTGATTCAAGCCATCCTGTACCCAACCTAACTTCGCGAAACGTAGACTTTTTTTCACAAATATTGACGAAAAAAATGCGTCAATCGAAAACTGAATTCAAGCCATCCTGTACCCAACCTAACTTCGCGAAAAGTAGACTTTTTTTTTCACAAATATCGACGAAAAAAAAATGCGTCAAACGAAAACTGAATTCAAGCCATTCTGTACCCAACCTAACTTCGCAAAAGAAGACTTTTTTTCACAAATATCGACGAAAAAAATGCGTCAATCGGAAAACTGAATTCAAGCCATGATGTACCAACCTAACTTCGCTAAAAGAAGACTTTTTTCACAAATATCGACGAAAAAATGCGTCAATCGAAAACTGAATTCAAGCCATGATGTACTCAACCTAACATCGCTAAAAGAAGACTTTTTTCACAAATATCGACGAAAAATGCGTCAATCGGAAAACTGGATTCAAGCCATCCTGTACCCAACCTAACTTCGCAAAAGAAGACTTTTTTTTCACAAATATTGACGAAAAAAATGCGTCAATTGAAAACTGAAATCAAGCCATCCTGTACCCAACCTAACTTCGCGAAAAGTAGACTTTTTTCACAAATATCGACGAAAAAATGCGTCAAACGAAAACTGTATTCAAGCCATTCTGTACCCAACCTAACTTCGCTAAAATTAGACTTTTTTCACAAATATTGACGAAAAAATGCGTCAATCGGAATCTGGATTCAAGCCATCCTGTACCCAACCTAACTTCGCGAAACGTAGACTTTTTTCACAAATATCGACGAAAAAATGCGTCAATCGGAAACTGAATTCAAGCCATCCTGTACCCAACCTAACTTCGCAAAAAGTAGACTTTTTTCACAAATATCGACGAAAAAAAAATGCGTCAATCGAAAATCTGGATTCAAGCCATTCTGTACCCAACCTAACTTCGCAAAAGAAGACTTTTTTTCACAAATATCGACGAAAAAATGCGTCAATCGAAAACTGAAATCAAACCATGATGTACCCAACCTAACATCGCTAAAAGAAGACTTTTTTTTCAAATATCGACGAAAAAATGCGTCAATCGGAAACTGAATTCAAGCCATCCTGTACCCAACCTAACATCGCTAAAAGAAGACTTTTTTCACAAATATCGACGAAAAAATGCGTCAATCGAAAACTGGATTCAAGCCATTCTGTACCCAACCTAACTTCGCAAAAAGAAGACTTTTTTCACAAATATTGACGAAAAAATGCGTCAATCGGAAACTGAATTCAAGCCATTCTGTACCCAACCTTACATCGCTAAAAGAAGACTTTTTTTCACAAATATCGACGAAAAATGCGTCAATCGAAAACTGAATTCAAGCCATCCTGTACCCAACCTAACTTCGCAAAACGTAGACTTTTTTTTCACAAATATCGACGAAAAAAATGCGTCAAACGAAAACTGTATTCAAGCCATTCTGTACCCAACCTAACTTCGCTAAAATTAGACTTTTTTACAAATATTGACGAAAAAATGCGTCAATCGGAATCTGGATTCAAGCCATCCTGTACCCAAGATAACTTCGCGAAACGTAGACTTTTTTCACAAATATTGACGAAAAAATGCGTCAATCGAAAACTGAATTCAAACCATCCTGTACCCAACCTAACATCGCAAAAAGAAGACTTTTTTCACAAATATCGACGAAAAAATGCGTCAAACGGAAACTGTATTCAAGCCATTCTGTACCCAACCTAACTTCGCAAAACGAAGACTTTTTTCACAAATATCGACGAAAAAATGCGTCAATCGAAAACTGAAATCAAACCATGATGTACCCAACCTAACATCGCTAAAAGAAGACTTTTTTCACAAATATCGACGAAAAAATGCGTCAATCGGAAACTGAATTCAAGCCATCCTGTACCCAACCTTACATCGCTAAAAGAAGACTTTTTTCACAAATATCGACGAAAAAATGCGTCAATCGGAATCTGGATTCAAGCCATCCTGTACCCAACCTAACTTCGCGAAAAGAAGACTTTTTTCACAAATATTGACGAAAAAATGCGCGTCAATTGAAAACTGAAATCAAGCCATCCTGTACCCAACCTAACTTCGCTAAAAGTAGACTTTTTTTTTTCACAAATATCGACGAAAAAAAATGCGTCAATCGGAAACTGAATTCAAGCCATCCTGTACCCAACCTAACTTCGCAAAAAAACGAGACTTTTTTTCACAAATATTGACGAAAAAAATGCGTCAATCGAAAACTGAAATTCAAGCCATCCTATACCTAACCTAACTTCGCTAAAACGTAGACTTTTTTTTTAAAATATTGACGAAAAAATGCGTCAATCGGAATCTCTGATTCAAGCCATCCTGTACCCAACCTAAACTTCGCAAAAGTAGACTTTTTTTCACACAAATATCGACGAAAAAATGCGTCAATCGGAAACTGAATTCAAGCCATCCTGTACCCAACCTAACTTCGCAAAAGTAGACTTTTTTTCACAAATATCGACGAAAAAAATGCGTCAAACGAAAACTGTATTCAAGCCATTCTGTACCCAACCTAACTTCGCAAAAGAAGACTTTTTTTTCACAAATATTGACGAAAAAAATGCGTCAATCGAAAACTGAATTCAAGCCATGATGTACCCAACCTAACATCGCTAAAAGAAGACTTTTTTTTTCACAAATATCGACGAAAAAATGCGTCAATCGGAAACTGGATTCAAACCATCCTGTACCCAACATAACTTCGCGAAACGTAGACTTTTTTCACAAATATCGACGAAAAAATGCGTCAATTGAAAACTGAAATCAAGCCATGATGTACCCAACCTAACATCGCAAAGAAGACTTTTTTTCACAAATATCGACGAAAAAATGCGTCAATCGGAAACTGAATTCAAGCCATTCTGTACCTAACCTAACTTCGCTAAAAGTAGACTTTTTTTCACAAATATCGACGAAAAAAATGCGTCAATCGAAAACTAGATTCAAGCCATCCTGTACCCAACCTAACTTCGCAAAAAGAAGACTTTTTTCACAAATATCGACGAAAAAATGCGTCAAACGAAAACTGTATTCAAGCCATTCTGTACCCAACCTAACTTCGCAAAAAGAAGACTTTTTCACAAATATTGACGAAAAAATGCGTCAATCGGAAACTGAATTCAAACCATGATGTACTCAACCTTACATCGCTAAAAGAAGACTTTTTTCACAAATATCGACGAAAAAATGCGTCAATCGGAAACTGGATTCAAGCCATCCTGTACCCAACCTAACTTCGCTAAAATTAGACTTTTTTTCACAAATATTGACGAAAAAAAAATGCGTCAATCGGAAACTGAATTCAAGCCATCTGTACCCAACCTAACTTCGCAAACGTAGACTTTTTTTTTCAAATATTGACGAAAAAAATGCGTCAATCGAAAACTGAATTCAAGCCATCCTGTACCCAACCTAACTTCGCTAAAAGTAGACTTTTTTTTTCACAAATATCGACGAAAAAAAATGCGTCAAACGAAAACTGTATTCAAGCCATTCTGTACCCAACCTAACTTCGCAAAAGAAGACTTTTTTTCACAAATATTGACGAAAAAAAATGCGTCAATCGGAAACTGAATTCAAACCATGATGTACCCAACCTAACATCGCTAAAAGAAGACTTTTTTTCACAAATATCGACGAAAAAAAATGCGTCAATCGGAAACTGGATTCAAGCCATCCTGTACCCAACCTAACTTCGCGAAAAACATCGAAGACTTTTTTTTTCAAATATCGACGAAAAAAAAATGCGTCAATTTAAAACTGAAATCAAGCCATGATGTACCCAACCTAACTTCGCAAAAAGAAGACTTTTTTCACAAATATCGACGAAAAAATGCGTCAATCGGAAACTGAATTCAAGCCATCCTGTACCCAACCTAACTTCGCTAAAAGTAGACTTTTTTTCACAAATATCGACGAAAAAAAAAACGTCAATCGGAAAACTGATTCAAACCATCCTGTACCCAACCTAACTTCGCGAAAATAGACTTTTTTTCAAATATTGACGAAAAAAAATGCGTCAATCGAAAACTGAAATCAAGCCATCCTGTACCCAACCTAACTTCGCTAAAAGTAGACTTTTTTTTCACAAATATCGACGAAAAATGCGTCAATCGAAAACTGAATTCAAGCCATCCTGTACCCAACCTAAACTTCGCAAAAAGAGACTTTTTTTTTCAAATATCGACGAAAAAAAATGCGTCAATCGAAAACTGATTCAAACATCCTGTACCCAACCTAACTTCGCAAAAGAAGACTTTTTTCACAAATATCGACGAAAAATGCGTCAAACGAAAACTGTATTCAAAGCCATTCTGTACCCAACCTAACTTCGCAAAAGAAGACTTTTTTTCACAAATATTGACGAAAAAAATGCGTCAATCGAAAATTGAATTCAAGCCATGATGTACTCAACCTAACTTCGCTAAAGAAGACTTTTTTTCACAAATATCGACGAAAAAATGCGTCAATCGGAAACTGGATTCAAGCCATCCTGTACCCAACCTAACTTCGCTAAAAGAAGACTTTTTTCACAAATATTGACGAAAAAATGCGTCAATCGGAATCTGGATTCAAGCCATCCTGTACCCAACATAACTTCGCGAAACGAAGACTTTTTTCACATATATCGACGAAAAAATGCGTCAATTGAAAACTGAAATCAAGCCATGATGTACCCAACCTAACTTCGCAAAAGAAGACTTTTTTCACAAATATTGACGAAAAAATGCGTCAATCGGAAACTGAATTCAAGCCATCCTGTACCCAACCTAACTTCGCAAAAGAAGACTTTTTTTTTTCAAATATCGACGAAAAAAATGCGTCAATTGAAAAAAATGAAATCAAGCCATGATGTACTAACCTAACATCGCTAAAAGTAGACTTTTTTTCACAAATATCGACGAAAAAAATGCGTCAATCGGAAACTGAAATTCAAGCCATCCTGTACCCAACCTAACTTCGCAAAAAGTAGACTTTTTCACAAATATTGACGAAAAAATGCGTCAATCGAAAACTGAATTCAAGCCATCCTATACCTAACCTAACTTCGCTAAAATTAGACTTTTTTAGAAATATTGACGAAAAAATGCGTCAATCGGAAACTGAATTCAAGCCATCCTGTACCTTAACCTTAACTTCGCTAAAAGTAGACTTTTTTTTCACAAATATTGACGAAAAAATGCGTCAATCGGAAAACTGAAATCAAGCCATCCTGTACCCAACCTAACTTCGCAAAAGTAGACTTTTTTCACAAATATTGACGAAAAAATGCGTCAATGCGTCAAACGAAAACTGTATTCAAGCCATTCTGTACCCAACCTTACATCGCTAAAAGAAAACTTTTTTTTTACAAATATTGACGAAAAAATTCGTTAATCGGAAACTGAATTCAAGCCATCCTGTACCCAACCTAACATCGCTAAAAGAAGACTTTTTTCACAAATATCGACGAAAAAATGTGAAACAATGAAAAAATGAATATCGACGAGAAAATGAACAAAGGGATTTGACCTTTTTTCTTGTATAAAATATCGCGATCAGGTCAAAAATTTAAAAGTCAATTTTTTCCTTGGGCTGGATGAAAATCTCTCGCGGGCCGGATCTGGCCCGCGGGCCGTACGTTGGTGACCACTGGTTTATTGTATAAATTTTATACTATAATCCGCTGAACATTTAAAATCTAATAACAAAAACTAGTTATTTTTTTCATCTGCAATAAGTGGCTTTACTGTAATAAAAGTAGTGCGGCAATTCCGTATTACCCACTCTTATCTTTAGAATGCATTTGACTAATAACTAGCCAATGCCCATTAACAGCGTCATCGGGTGGTTATCATTTATACCTATAGTGTACTTAGTAGTTCAAAGTGTAGTAAGTAGTTGAAAAATGCGAACGCTTCGCGCTACCTGTGCCGTGAGTGTGTGAGTGAATGTATGCGAGCGTTCCGCGACTACCCATCCAGACAGACCCTTGAATTATAAATATATACATAGTATAATAATCATAGATCATAGAAGAATTTCATGATCGATTGGCATGGCAAAAAGTAAAGTCTGTCTCAAATACGAAAAATTTGACTAACTGAAAAATTAAATTATCATTATTTGAAATTTTATTATTATCATTTGAAAACTGAAAGTCGCAAATGAAAATAATTAACATTTATATATTTGTAATAGCGTATGGACAGATAAAAGTTGTATTACGGCCAAAAAATATTTGGCGCCAGAAATTGTTGTTTGGCTGTCATTCGTCGCTGGCATCTGTCATAATTGTTTCAATCATTTTAAGCCTAAAAATGATTGAAAATAACGAAGATATACAAATAAAACTAGCTAGAAAATATTTAAAAATGAAAATCGTTGAGGACGACCTCACATTTCGCCATCACGAAGAACAAAAACTACACATAAGTGATTTGATAACTCGAACTGTAGAGGCTGGTGAGTCAAACTCGGCTCTTGTCATTGGACCGAGAGGATCAGGCAAAACAACCGTTGGTTCTTGTGTATACGTCTATATTATTACTTAAGTTACGAGATGTGCTAATGCGTTGTTTGATCATGTTCTCAGCTTCTGAATTGCATTCTGTGGGAGTTGGGTACTTCTTCTGAATTTCAAACCAATTCAATCACAGTTAAGTTGAATGGCCTCTTACACACTGATGACAAACTAGCCTTGAAATCCATCACCACTCAGGTAAAAACTTTCTTTACATACTAACTTATGTAATTTTTTATTTATTTATTTAAAAATCCATGGGCAGGTGGTATAGCCGATGGAGCCATAACATAACTTGTACATTCAATTCTTAATTATTTATATTTGAAGGATTTCAAAAATTCATTTGTGTTCAAAAACTTATCGAGATGATTTTTAAATAGATTTGTATTTTTGGAAGTTACTAGCTGATTTGGCAGACGGTTCCGTTTGATAATATATATAAATGAATAACACTTATTTACTAAGGAGTTAATATGAGTAGACCATTTAAGGTCTTTTGTGATAACAACACCCAGGTCCATTTGAGATACAACTTTTGGGACACTTACGTTATCAATTAAATAACGGATTTGGGGGTTAGATCGTCCTATTTGTAAAACAGAGCATTTATTAATATTTAAAAATAATAGCCATGTTTGGCACCATCTATTTATAGAGTTTAGGTCATCCTGTAAACTGTTTGTACCCGGAGAGATGGGGATAAAAAGTTTAATGTCATCAGCAAATATGGAATTGTTAGATTTAATTTCACTCACAATGTCACACGTATAAATTAAGAATAACAATGGGCCCAATACGGAACCCTGTGGAACACCACTGAGTACCGGCAATATATCTGACAAACTGTCGCCAATATGAATGGTGAGACTTCTCAATCTAAGAAAACTGTCAATCCAATTTAGTAATTTACCTCTAACACCAAAGTGGTCGAGTTCTTTCATAAGATGTTCAATGAGTACTCTGTCGAATGCTTTTTAGAAATCAAGGTAAATTAAATCAACTGGTATATTGTTGTCCAGATTTAGTGACCATTCGTTGACAGTCAAAAGCATGTTGCTTACAACTGACCTCCCTGGGAGGAAACCATGTTGGGTAATTGGTAGAATGTTATTTTCTTCTGCAAACTTTAGTAATTTCTTGGCAATGATTTTTTCCATACATTTTAATAGTATTGGTGACAAACAAATGGGACGATAATTTGAAGCATTTGGTTTGTTGCCCTTTTTATAAATGGAAACAACAATTGATGTTTTCCATGAATGTGTGCATTTATTTTACTTTTATTTGGGTATATTACAGATGTCACTTGAAAATGCTGTCGGTGATAAAGTGTTTGGTTCATTCTCAGAAAATTTGGCTTTTCTACTATCATCTCTCAAGTCGGGCCAAAATAAGCATTGCAAAAGCATTATCTTCATTCTTGAAGAATTTGATCTATTTTGTCATCATGGAAGTCAAACATTACTTTATAATTTGTTCGATGTTGCTCAAAGTAAACAAGCTCCGATTTGTGTTATAGGTATAACATTTCATCTAAATTAATATACATATGATCAGTATCATGCGAATTAATCTCAAATAACTAGAATTTTTGATGAGATGTAATTTATTTTTAGGATTAACGTGCCGTTTGGATGTAATCGAATTGTTAGAGAAAAGAGTAAAATCGAGATTTTCCCACAGACAAATTTTCATATTCCCTAACAATATACCGGATGATGATGATGAAGGTTCCGACATTTTATTTGAAAGGCGAGTCTGTCTCTTTATCAACTTACTCAGCTTACCTTTCGATATAAAAAAACCAAAGAAACATAAGAATATCTACCAGACGGATTCATTCGATGATTCAGATGATTTAGATTGTAAATCCAATAAAAATTTTGGAATTCCTTATGCAATTTTATTGAAGTGTAAAACGAGTGCAAAAAACTTTCAAGAACTGGACCCTATATTTGTGTCATTTTGGAATGAAAATATAAAAGCTTTAAGTGAAGATAAAAGGGTTCGTAATTATCTTCAAAAGTTTTATGATGTGAATGTAAACGAGCAATCTTTTAAAAATTTTATGGTAATTTATTATTATAAACAAGTTTTAATTCCACATTTTATATTTTATTTTTAAACATATTTTCAATCTTTCAGATGGAATTAGTATGCAAATTGTCAGCAAATCACCCTCAATTGGAAGTGTCGGATGTACATGATGTAACACAAAACTATGTTAACGTTGATGAAAAAATTCTTATGTTAACATCTTTGTCAATTTTAGAACTCTCTCTGATAATAGCAATGAAACATCAAATGGATATATTTGACAGTCAACCGATGAATTTCGAAATGATTTTAAATAGGTATTTTATTTTGACTACCTTTTCAATCCACAATATGGGTTTTTTTTATTATTATATATATATATAATAGCCGTGTTACATAATTGTTTAAAATGTGTTCAGGTACACGAAGTTTGCAAATTCAAATTCTTCAGCCCAATCAGTTCCCCGTGCTGTGATATTGAAAGCTTTTGAACATCTCAGGTCATTGGAAATCATAAGTCCAATTAAAGGAGATACCAGTTTGAGTGTTGATCACATACAAAAAGAATATCAGCTTCACAGACTACTTGTGACTCCATCGCAAATTTCTGAAGCTGTAAAGCAATATAAGAGCTTGCCAACTGAATTGCTTCAATGGGCTTGCAGTTCATTGATATAGTGTAAAAAACCTGTTAATTATTTTTTGTTTGGTATATTAATATAAAATAATAACCCGCATATATTTTTTTATTATTCCTTTATTCATTTTATTAAAAAAAAAATCAAATATAATAAGTGAAGCATAATCAAGTGAATAAAAATATTAGTAGACAAACATTTTCATAAAATGTCATACTCCTCGCATATTCTTTTAATTTCCCATGTGTAATTTATTTGATTATCTAATTAAAGTATTCATTTGATGTTATTAAATTAAAATAATTTTTGTGGCCACTAAAGCAAATATAAATTCTTTTAGCACCAGTTAAATGGCCCTGTAATTTTAAAATTTATTATTAAAAATAGTGGATTTAAATAAGCTTAGTAATTTATGCATTTTATGATCTCTTTCACATTTAAGTACTCTTTACCGCAAAAGTTATATTTTGTTTTAACAACAAATGCCTACTACTACAAGAATTGAGACAGATTTGATGATAATAACTAATTTCTATATTTAATACAACACGGATGGCAAT
This sequence comes from Parapsyche elsis, assembly GCA_022651745.1. Lineage (NCBI taxonomy): Eukaryota > Metazoa > Arthropoda > Insecta > Trichoptera > Hydropsychidae > Parapsyche > Parapsyche elsis. The sequence goes on along the minus strand of JAGVSN010000001.1, from coordinate 15,924,769 downwards.
CCATGATGTTTGGCACATATTAGTCTTAATGTTTATTAAAACAATCCTTACAAATAATACTATATTAGTTGAGAAGCTTTTAGCTATGTATGTTAATATTTGTTATTTAAAGCTCATTACATTCTAAACATTTATGAATTCTCTCTAATAGTAGTTAAATGTGTAAGCTCTTGTAGTTTTATATAAAATCTATTTCATTTAGTCTACGTAAGTGTATTTTATAAAATTTAACATGTGACTGACATTTTCTTCTAATCTTTTAAATTATTGTCGAGAGAATCAATAGAAACTATATAATAAGAAAGTCCCCACAAATTATTCAAATCGTTCATCGATAAAATGCGTTAAAATACAAAGTGCATCATGAATTATTATTTTGCATAATGCAATTATAATTTACATTATACCGATGAACAAATATGTTTTAAACAAAATTTCCCAAGAAATTAAAATTTAATTCTTAATTTATTATATAAATCAAATTTCGATTTTTTTAAATCAAATTTCGATTTTTTTAAATCATACTTCAGCCATATGCAATTATCTTAAAATCAAATTTTATATGTATAGTGAAATAAGAAAAGTATTTTGAAGAATTTAAATATAATACTAATTACAATCAAATCACGCTGCAATGTTTTCGAACTAAATTTATTCGAAAAGTAAGCAATATAATTTTTGTGGCACTATTTTTTATGTAGGTAATTTAAAATTCAATTACAATAAATACATTCAGACTTAACTGATAATTTGTTCTAAATGTTTTATAAAATTTTTCTTAACTTAATATCATTTCCTCCAAAATATTTTTTTCTTTTTCTCATACTCTTATGAAATTTTCTATTGACAATTAAAAAGAATTGGTAATAATTGTATTACTATAATATAATTGGCAGTTTCCTTACTATTGATCATTGAAATTGATCAATCGATCCTAGCAATATCTAATGCCTCGGCCATCCTTTAGTCGCTTGGAAAGTTCGTACTTCGGAAGAAGTAAATGTTGCCATATGTTGATGTTCAGCTGTAAAATATCATACATTTCAATACTAATACAGAATAATAATTCTATGAAAATTAAAACTAATTGTACAACTAAACCGGACTATGAACAATTTTTCGTGACTTTATATCGTGTTTGATAATAATAGTACGTATTATGTATAATTTAAATTACCATGCTCAGGCAAATTCCTCCTCACGACTCTGGGTGTACCTTCATCATCACTATCTCCATCATCTTCGTGCGCTGCCCAACGTTCGGTAAATTCACTGGCTGAACGCACCAATGAAGGTTGGCTGAGTGAACGTTGCAATGAACGCTGACTTGAAGTTCTGCATTCAATATTTTCAAGTTTAATCATATTATATCTAACAATATACTAGCTTTTTACAATTATCATTTTTAATATACCTTGGAATACGGAAATCTTGCTCAGCATCACTATCACTATCGTAGAATCTTGTAGAAAGTGGCATACCCATAGATACCTCAGACTGACTATCCATACCATCCATTCTAGCATAATCAACCATCATTTCTGACATTGACCTGTATTTTATTAATAATAATTTAATATAAAAATTTGTCTCATAAACAATCAAAAACGAATTTAATCACAATTACCTCATATCGACATGATCGCTGCGATAACTTGAGCGTGACGTTCTGCGAGATGGTGATGCAGCAGTTGCCCGTGGTGTGCGACTTGAAGCTCCACCATCACTATCGTATTCGTACAGTGTTGGTAAAGAACTTCGCCTCGATCTGGTGTCCCAATCAGACTTCTTACGATATCGACCCCCCTAATACATGAAAAATATTTTAAAAACTTGTAAACACTTGAAATATTATACAGTTGCCTTATTAAATACCTTTGGTTTGTCCTGTGGTGGTGCTAATATTCTTATGATGACATCCCACTTGTGTTGCGGGAACAAGGATTGATATCGTTGATCTTCGCTGATACGTTGGAAGTCTTCTCTGACTGTGCATTCAGAAAGTGAACGGCGCAGCTCGGAGCGACTGGTTATTATTTGCCGCCAACGTGTACGTTCTTCAATAGTCAACGACTCTTGCTCTTCGTAGTCGATCTATATTAATTAAACGTACGATTAAAATTGGATCAATCTAACTGTAATTAAATTAAAATATCTAGTACACTCTTACTTCTTCTTCAATTTCAGGTCGAAGGACTCTAATAAGCACGTCCCAATTCACCGGCACAGGTTCCGCCACACCTAAAGGCGAAAGTACTTCGTCATCAGTATACAGAGGATTCCTTGCTGGTGGTAGCTCAGGTAATAACGGTAGTCCACTTGTTCCAATACTTCCGACTAATTCGGGTGAGAATAGATGAGGTCCCGTAGCTCCTGCACATAAAAATTAATATTAATATTATTTTCAGTGGCTGGTGTTGGAATACTATTTTTTAAGTTTAAATCATTCATACCTATGTATTTTTGTGGTGAAATCATTGGAGGCTCTGAACGGGATGCAATAGTCATTCCGGAAGCACTAGAGACATCGCTGAAATCTTCCCAGTTACCATCGCCAGGTGGTGGATAATTTCTGATCGTAACGTCCCATTTAGAAGGCACTGGTCTAGGAGTACTCTTATATTCTGTAACAAGACGACGATGGCGCTCCACATCTTCGACGGTTTTCTTCTCAGTTATAGTGCGAAGGAAAACATCATCCACCATATGAGCTGTTATCTCAGGTTTCCTTTAAGAAGTAATAAATACAATATTTTTTTGATACACAGGTGCTGGTTGTTTTTGTAATGCGTTTTATATTTACCTTGCTGGCAATATAGGTGTCTCTGGCATATGTTCAATACTTTCCATATACATTTCCTCTTCAATTTTTTGAGCAGGAGGTAGTGGAGCCGGACGCTTTAAAGTAAATTACAATGAGTATAACAGTTTTAATTCATTCAACGAATCAGCAATTAAATAGTATTAATTACCTTCGTAGAGAATAGTTTACTGTGAGTGTCATCCATTAGTTCTGTAATAGAATGGGTGTCGGTCATTTCAGTATTTAGCGAAGCGATCGATCTCGGTCGTCGTGTTTCAACCATACCAGGAGAATCCCATTCCTGATACATAAAAATAAATTTGTAAAAAATTCCACATTAAATTAAATATAAATTAATATTAAATTAACCTGAGCAGTCTTTCGCACAATGCGTGAATATATAGGAGGCTGTTGAATAACTCTTTTCGGTGGTCCTGGTGGTGCCGGAGGTGGCGGTGGAATTTCTTCTCGTTGCTCCTCAATAGTTGATAAGTGACGATCAGATCTAGAATATAAATGAAAATTAATCTCAACGAACAATATGCGTAAGAGCATGTTTTTACTTTGAACAAAAATGCAGTTCCTACATAACACTTATTGTATCGCTAAGACGTTCCGGCGGAGAAGGTGGAGCTCGACGTACACGTACTTGTACATCAAATGCAGGAGGAGTCGGCTGTTTGACTGGCATTGGTAGACGTGCAATTGACATGGCTGTAGCATTTGCAAGATGCATTTCATTACTTTCAACAAAACCTATAAAGGTTATTAAATTAGTCATTGTTAGTAATTTTTAATATATTAATTACATATAATTTAAAATACATAGTAATTTTAGATATATTATAATATTATAATTTTTTTTGTGTGCAAAATTTTAAAGTGCAATAAGTTTTTGTCTTGCTAGGCATTGATCTCATTATGTTTTTTAACTTAATAGCTAAAAAAAAAAAAAAATAACAAAAAAGAATCATATGAAACCTCAAAGGTGGACGATATAAAAATTGCAATTGCTTTTTAAAGTTAAATGTAATATTTATTAGAACTTTACCTTCGCTGTCACTAATGTAGGCTCGGTTATCATGAGAATGTGCAGAACTAAGCGGCGGTGAACGAGTTGGAACCTCAACTTCAGCATCCGAATGAGATTCACTTGGATAATCTGAAGGCAACGTGTCAGAACTGGGGGGAAGACCTTCTGATCCCGAGGAACAAGCGTGTTGCAATGGAGAATGGAGTGGTATACGAGGAATTTTCACACCTTCAAATACTGATAAATTGCCTAAGCAAAAAAAATATTCACATTATATTGAATAATATTAATATTTTACATATTACTTTCACAATTCTATGTTTAACTTACCTAAGCTACTTCCAGATAGTTTTGTTATTTCTGATCCAGACCGTGAGTACGGTAAACGATAATGAGGAGGCAATGTTCCACGTCTCAAACATAAGTAACTTACCCCAAGTCCTAATAATACTAAAGTCAAAAATAGTATAGCACAGATAATCAACAAGATTTGAATGCCTTTTAGTGGTGGTTCGATCGGTACTGCCGGTACTATTTCTTCCAAACTGAAATATATTTTTTACATTACTATAAATATTTATAAAATTTAACTTGATTTTATATTCAGCTCAATCATTTTACATGGGGGCAGGCAGAGCAGCCGGTAGTGGTGTTATAGGTGGAGGATATCGACACACTATAGTTATGACTTCATCGCCGTCCATTTCCAATGATTGATGAAATCGTACTACTATGTTGTTTGTAAACACGCGAAGAGGATCCTTAAATTAGACATTCTATTCAATATAATGTTCTAAATTTATTAACAAATAATTTTTTTTACCCTAAGCGAATTTTTACTTTTAAAATTAAATAAATTATTAATTATGTATTTATGAAATATCTTACCTGTCTTGTACCACATCCTTTAAGTGGAATTTCTAATTTGTAACTGACCGCTCCTTTTCCGCCTAATTGACATGCTGAAGTTCTATCAAAATCTGCATAAGCAATTCCGAAGAATGGCTCATTGAATTTTAGTTCCACCTGTTGGTTTAAAAATGAAAAATTGTATTTGATATAATTTTTTATTGCTACAAATCTTATATTAACCATTATTTGAATAAAATTTTACCTGCATGGATCCGGCTGCACAATTGAGTGCTGCCCTAGTTCTATTTAGAAATATCACCGAGCTTAAGTCATCAAGTTTTGTTACCTATATAAACAAAATTCTCATTAAAATTCATACTAAAATTTAAGTACATATAATATAGCTTAATTTGGTGTTTTTACATACCTTTCCATCGAGAACAGTTTGCTCGGGGAGTCCATCCCCTTGATAGTCTACATTGTTAGCGTGCGAGGCATAGTTGGATTGTGCATGGATGGCAGTGGCGAAGATAAAACACGCCGTGGCCACCCACAACTTTTCCGCCAATCGTGGCTTCATTGTTTTCTGCGAAAACGGAAACGCAGATTATATACGAGGGAAAAGAAAGTTCGGCTCACATTATTTTTCACTCAAAATCGTCAAATTCGTTCATTGTTCAGTGAATTTTCACTTTCACCTTTGTTATTGGAATATTATGGTTTTATTTTGGCACCTGAGTCTAATTATGCATACGCATTTGAAATAAACCTACAATAGGAAATACCTATATATATATATTTAATGTGCTATTTCTATAATTTGCAATTACATACAGTTGTTTACACTTTCTCATCTAGTAGTGCTATTTCACAAGTTTCCAGTGGCTACGTATAGGTAGGCATAATCTTTTCTATAAATTTATAGAACCGATTATGGTTTTCTCTGCCTGAAAGAAGGGCGCCCTTTTGCTGTTCTAAAGATTAGCTCAATTTTGTGCACACCTTAAACCCCACCTAAATCAGGTGCTTAATACTAGTGCGATCTGTCCATTCGTGAATAACTGATCTAATGACATTAAACATATTCAAATAAGATACAGTACAGTTTCTCTGAACAAAATATAAAGCCTACCAGTCACTTCATGTTCTTATTATATATATAATAGCCAAAATCCGTCTGCTGATAACGCTCGCCTCGGTAAATGATTAAAAGATACGAACCTTCGCGCGCGAGTGGGATTTGAACCCGAGATTACCCAGTTCGGAAGAGTAAGCGCTTACGCCATCATCCAAACTAGGTAATGACGAGCCTGCTACAATTTGACAATATTAATCCTCAATAGGTTTGCGACTTTCCTAAATTGTTACGTTGTTGTATTAGAAAGTGCCATCTATGCAAAAACTATTAAATACACATATACTCACAAACACTCACAGTACGGGTGATGAGAAACCAATCCGTTGATATTCAACGGGCTTACACTAGTTTACTATAATCATAAATCGACAGTAGATTATAATTATAATTGCTGGTGAATCATCAACGGTCAATCTTAGATCCGCGGTTATTATATCTAGATACTTCCTTTGAAAAAAATAAATACGAATCGAAAGAGCTGTAATCACGCAACCATTGTATATATTTATTTGTGTTTGTTCGTCAAGAAAGTACGAGAAAATTTACAGTGCTCTCGGTCAATGTTAGATATCCCACGGCTTAAAAAGCGACACAATCGCGATTTCTCGAACTAAAAATAATTACGAGAAATTTTCGCACTTAAGTATAAAAAACGTTCTTGTCTCTGTCTATAAACATATAACAAATATAGCTAGGCTATTTTTTACGTGCATTCGAATGTTTGGTGTTGCTAAAATGAACAATACCAAACCAATGTACATAATTACAATGCGCAATGCATATTATATGTACACATTCAAAATATTAGTATGGAATGAAGCGATGAAAATCATGGAAGAGTATTCAATTGAAAAATATTTATTCGTGTGGAGATCGCAGACGATTCCTGCACGCGCCAACTCGTGAACATTATGTCACCAACATATTTCTGTGCAACGTGAGGTTGTTGTTCGTGGTGTTGCATATTCATGAGCGACCCATGTCTGTCTGTCGATTTGTGTAATATGATTTTGTTGTTTGGAAAAATACCTTTCTCGCGAAAGTCTTTGTATGCAGTTGACTGACAACGGAACTCACGGCAACATACCTAAACCTGTGCACATAGACAGTGCTAAATTCGTCGATAGTGATCGTTAGACTGTGATTTGGAACAATGGCTGACTTGTTTCGTCCTCCTCGAGCGAGGCTACAAGAAGGAGAAAAAGTGAAAGTTGTCCGCCAAAATGGAGTCTCGACGTTCGCTAGCTCGTGAAGCAGAGTCGTGTGCACAAGACCACATCATCCATTGATATTTCACAAAACCAATATAAAAGAATATGCTAGTATACATAGTTATTGATTCAAAAAAATAATTATAGTATTACAATACGATAATGGTAAACTCCACCATTAAATTTACACTTTTCCGGATATTGTTCTAAGAATTTTCACTTTTCCTAGCTGTAATTTACCAGATTTGATTTTGTCATATCTTTTTCATCTCACAATTTCCTAGGTATCGATTGCATTCGATCTTAGTGTCCGGAAGACCGTTTCTTCAACGAATAGGTACATGTTGAACCGTGCGATAGGTTGAATTTCACAATCGTTGCCGCCATCGTAAAATGGTTATAAATGGCCGATGACCGATCAACCGGTGAACGCTTTGAGAGTACCGGTTGTGTGTCCATCATGAGGTCGTCGTGACTTCCTCGGGGTACGGTGATGGAAATAGACTATAATCATCGACCGAACCAATGGAAGATGAACCGAGTTGCCTCCATTTCGGAATGTCTACAATGAAAATTGATTATTATTTGAACTGTTATCGTCGCCAACTATTTGTTTTAAAGCAATTATCAATGTACATAAAAGATTGATCAGTGAGTGCTTTAATGGATTTGGATAGTAGATAAGATGATATTCGTACATACTATAACTGCGACACTGTAAGAATCGCTAGATTTATTTCTAAAGGCATTAATGACACAAAAGAATGAGTATTCAATACAAGATACACTGAATGAACGTAATGATTGTTTAATGATGACGGAAATTAGTCTATGATTTAATTGAATTAGAATGGAAAGTGAGGTGCACTGCATTGAAAAAAGCCTAATTTTCTTATGATGATTCAAACTCCAACGATTATATAAATTGTAGATTTAAAATTATACTGTAAACGTTTTTTTTGTGTACATAAGTATTCATATTTGCAGTGAATATGTTAATGGGCGGAAACTGGTGACTCATTCGTGCGACACTCCTAGATGATACATTGCAACGTAATTTGATTGAACATTTTTCAAACAGTACAATATAAAAAGGAAGAAGAATAACTTTTGGTACCTATGCCCAATTTCGGAAGATCAAAATGTCATAAATCATAATATTAACAAAAAAAATTTTATATACGACAACCTTTTCATACTTAATTTGAAAATCTTGTCAAATTCTCAAAATAATGTTGTTAAGTTCTTTTGCTCTAGCGCCGCACAAAAGTGTCAATTCTATCAGAATTACCTACCCTATTTTTCGTTCAATCTAAAATCTTAATTGAAGTTTTAATTGATACATAATATTATGTATCAATTAAAACTTCAGTAAATAAGTACCTATTAATTAATTAATTACACACTAGAGATACTGAACTATTATAAAATTGTTTGTAATCAGTATACATTCTTTTATGCGATTTAATTCAATCCTATCGTATAGTGGCAGTAATGCTAGTGCACTATTGAATAAAAATAACATTCAATAGAATAAACTTACAGATTTTGTCGTTCGTTTCAAGTTGAATGTCCCGGGATTTAGAGCCGGGTCGTGGAATTCGTATTTCGCGTAGGTCGCTAGAGGTCACTATCCGGTCGACATCCTTAGGAACGACCCTGGACCAAACAGTCTGCAAAAATCGCATCAAAAACCCATAAAACCTTTGCTACAACAAAATGGCGAACAACACTCTCAAGTAATGTATGTATGTATAACCTAAACCAGTTTTCTTTTTATAACATTTTAGTCGACTTGTCAGACATCAACGAACCGACATTTTTCTAAACTTAAAACAATATTTCAACGTCAATGCTAATATAATGTGTAACATTGATAGGGGTATTAATTATTAACAGGAAAACGATAGAATGGAAATCAAGCACACGGTTATACCTTAACAGGTAACATATATTTATTGTATATTCAGACTTAATCGACATCTAACTATTCTAAATGGATATTGTTTTATGATTTCAATGTGGAATTTTATACTAATTCCAATCATGATGATTTATGTAATAAGTATGGACAATTTTACATACAAGGTATAATTTTATTACTCAGTATATTATAAAAATGAAAACGACAACGTTTTCGACGATAGAATGATTGACATGTCCTGCATAGTGCAGCGAAAAATTGCGATTTTCTGAACAACAAATAACAAAAAAAGTACATGTGAAACAATAGTGCGCAAGAAGTGTGAGAACACGCTCGCAATTCTAAATGACATTAGTATTTCAAGTTTCAAGTTATTGAATGACGAAAAAAAATCGGCGAATTTCAAGGGCAATGTGTCTCCTATTCAACAATAGCGCGTGCAGTTTTCCACGTTTTTCCGATGATTTTTCCGAAGCCGCATCAGCCGTGGCAATGATTCCGCGAAAACACTCAAACGACCATTTTTACACCGAGTCTTATTGTTGTAACCGTACATCTAGTTAAAGTGAGTAAAAAAAAAAGGAACGGTACCGTTTTTAGCTAGCTGGAACATCACCATCATCATCATCATCATTATAATCATGATCGTCGTCTAAACGTCAAATCATCGGCAGCGCTTTGCGTAATTTGATTACACCTTCGACGGAACGTGTTAATTGATTGAGTGGTATGATCAACCGTTAAAGTTAAACCGATCAATGAAAAATTATAAACGCTTTCTACTCACCGATATTCCCGAAATTGACTATGTATTTAAGTAAAAACTATTTAGCATCATCGGTATAAAATTGAACAGAAAAAATTGCACGACTGAAAATAGTTTTCACGCGACAATATAAACAGTATCAGATGATCAAACCAATCAACCTGACACAACCTTTCCTAGTCTGATTTAACCTAACTTTCTTAACTCTTCACAGGTATCCAAGCTGCAGTAATGTAGGTTAAGTGAATAAAGCTTAGCGTATCATTAGAAACAGCAAAAGGATGCCCTCTCTTTTAGAAGACAAAATAATTGGCTCTACACATTTAGAAAAACAAATGCGTATAAGCTCGAGTAGTCACTTGGCAACTCTTCTGAAATTCTGAGCTTATGACTTTGTATGTGCGGATGAACCCTTACGACTTTTTGATCATACACAAAAGCATTTGATGAGAGATGGAGTTCGATGGATGCCATCAAGAGTGTTTAATCCGTGGGAATGTGGGGCTTTGAACATTTCATTGTTGTTCGCAGCCGACATAACGGCAAACGCATGGGAAATGAAATCGATAGCGAACACAAGAAAAGCGTAACAATCACCATTAGCGAGCAGCACGAATGAGGGAGCCGCATCGCTAACGGTCCTCAACAGCAAAAATCCAAATTAAACACTTCTTGCACACTGCCGACAACCGTAACAGTCCGCGCCAAATTTAAATTTCGTTTTGGGCCGACGCAAGTGTGCTAAACGAATTTTAACGATGAATTTTTGACCGCTTAGGACCATTCACCTGATTCGTAATGTAAATCGTACGCCTGATGCCGACCCTAGCTGTTCATTCTTTTCCAACAAACCGATCATTTACATTGTGCACAGCTATGAATTGCAACTTACGCAAATAATTGGTGCATAAAGTGACATTATAAAAGCGCATTTGACCGTTGACGAAAAGTTTCAACTGCATTGCGTGTTGGCAACTATTGTAACGGTTATACGGATAGAAAATGTACCTAAACGAAAAAAAACGTGGGGTCAACTAAAAATCAGGTTTTCGTCTTGTGTGGAAATAGATTTGTTTATATTGTGGTTGAATGCCTTATGATGACGATACCTCATACAATTTTTTTTTTCAATTTAAAGTAAGTCTATGAATCCGTTAGAAGCGTGCTCGCATGAGCTTATTGGTATTATTTGTCTACACGTGCCCGATTAGAGCGAAAAAATGCCAAAATAAATTTATATTATTTTTGTTTCGGTTTGAATAACAACCGATGCGTTCAAGTCTACTGTTATAGCACCGATTTTGCGGAGTATAACGTACTGAAAAATAATTATATGATAATCTATAAGTGTAAATACAGGTTAGCCTACGCGAATGTATGGATATTAACAGTGAGCGCACTGACATATCCGCTATATAGCAATCAGAACTTGTCTAAAGTAGCTTACAATGTTGATGTCCTTGCTTCAGTTTTGCCACACAATAGTCAAGTGTAGACCGCAAATGTAAAAGACAATGTGTGAATGCTGTTGTTTTAAATTTGAGAAACAACGCAAATCTTCATTTGGTATACAAAACGAAGGGTGAAAGGGGTCAAAAATTTTGAAAAAATATGATTTTAGCTAAAAGTGGAAGGTTCATGTGCGGTATGAAAACGCAGATAAAATACATTTCTTGTGATTTATTTGGTTTAAGATAATGCAAATAAGCAACACACACGTTTAAATTACTAATTAAGAGCAAAAAACATAGAAAAATTCATACCAGAATCCCACAAGAAAAACTTAAAAATAACCTAGATACTGGGGGTTATAATTTTTTTTTATGTTAAAAATAGACATTATTTTTCGTGATTAGAGTGTCATTTTTATGAAACCATCTCACCTTAAGGGTTCACAAACAGTAGCAGAGACTTCTGTCACTATTTTCACTGTGTAGCTTGGTGTGGCAAGGAAAAATCTTTATCTGAGGTAAAATGACTATAACTTTTTAATCGGTAATAGTTTGTAAAATATTCTCTTTATCTCTGAATTTGTTGTGAGGAGACTCTTTTACCTCTTCCCAATTTATAATATTGCCACAATATGCTTCAGAAAGTTAGCAGTCAGTAAATTCAGAGAGTTATCGTTGCGAAAAATATTAAAAGCCCTGTATCTGCAAATTGCCTGTATTTAATAATTAATTAATTTGTAATTAACACAAAAAATATTATTACCCCTAGTATTTAGGTTATTTTTAAGTTTTTCTTGTGGGATGCTGGTATGATATTTCCATTGTTTTTTTGTTCTTAATTAGTAACTGAAACATATGTATTACTTGTTTGCATTGTCTTAAATCAAATAAACGACAATAAATGTATTTTATCTGCGTTTTAATACCGCTATATGAACCTTCCACTTTTAGCTAAAAACACATTTCTAAATTTTTAGCTCCATTGGAGAAGTATGAAGATTTAAAATATCAAAAAAGAATTACACCATTTGTTTTTTATACCCATATACTCCATAGAGCAACTATGTACATACATATGTATATCAAGCCCAAGCATTTCGATTTTCAAAAAAAAAAAATTTCGCTCCACCTACTAACAATGGGAAGATTTTATATTTTTTCCCAATATTCAAGCAGCTTGGGGCAGTACTAAACATTAATATTTTTAGGAGATATTTTGCAGGTATGATGGGTATGTGATAGAGCACTAATCCCACGCCATAGCTTTTTGATATTACGAAAAAAAAATTCTTCATATAAGACCGTTCCACCCTAGTGTACATAAATAAATGTAGGTATACATAGTTGCATATCAAACCCTAGTATCATACTAAATTTTAATGTATTTATGATGTTCTGCTAATTTAATAACTTCACTAGGACGCAAACGCATGATGATTAATTTTCCGGTGAATTTATGTACATCGAGTTTGTGAATTTAATGATTTTAACTAGATAGAAAGTTGCGTGACGGTCACGGCTAATTTTTAAATTGAACAATATTTATTACGAAATGTATCAGACGTGGGCGATACTCGTCGTATCAACCTCCGTATACGGTCATCGAAATTATACAACGCTGATTTTTTTTCATTCGTATTTATTTTATTCAAATCCGCATCGCCGGCTGTGTATACCGGTTTCGAAGAAGTCATCCACCATAGCGTTTTAGAGATAACTTTTTTGCTTTATATTCAATCGATGATGTATCTACAATTTGCAGTCATACGTCCGGTCGGCGAATTTGTCTATCGGCCAGAACGCCCGCTGGGCACGACACAGCATACAAAAAAATAATAAATAAAAAACAAACATAGACGAAAAAAAATTGGTGGAAGCCCTGTTATTATCGGCGTGCAAGAACTGTTACTGTCTGTTATCTTTAGGCGATAATTGTGGAGGTCTTCGCGGTTCAGCGGACGGAAGCGTCCTCAACGGTATTGTCTTGAGCAGAGCATCTCTTGATGCTGTTTTAATTGTCGTCGTCGGCTTTTGTCACCATGTTGACCGACGGACCGAGTCATCATCTACTACATCTATGTATGTATGTACATATGTACAAAATGAGCAACGTTAACTTGTCATTTCAAGGCGTTCGTACTCGTAATTGTCATTGCGTGTACGAACGTAATTATCATTACGTGCGTTTGATTTAACACCGAAGCGTACCTCCTGAAGGAGCAGAAATTCAGTGCAATGTGAGTTTGTATGCCTTTACATAAAAAAATTTATTGTACATATATTTATACTCGCTTACTTCCACGAAACCTAGCCTAACCCAACCGGAACATGTGTCATTCCTAAAGCTCCCCTATACATACATATAGAAAAATATTGACAGTCAAATACCTTTCGTCGATCGAAAATATCATGTATCTAGGGCGATAAATAAAACATTACAGAACTGAACTTAATCAGATGAATAACTCGTCAACACAAATATGCGTTGAAGACAATGGCGTTTGCAGCCGATACGAGGACGTGGCCTTCGTTTGATCTTTCGAAAATCCGCCCACATCGTTTAAAATCATTAGAAATTCATTAAGATGATCATTCAGACCTTCGTCGACGTGCAGGCGAAAAATTAAATGTTTTTTCGAATCACTTTGACTGTACGAAACATATATAATTCCTAAATGATGATTGTGTCTCGGAATAGCCATAGAAGAGTGGCAATCGATGGCGTTCATTTCGAATGAGGTTTTTCATCGGAAAACCAGTCAGGCTCCCGATGACTATAGAACGTGACGTCACCACCGTTGTACCTGGAATGCCTAAGTGGTTGTCGTTGAGGTCATCGGCAACTCGTAGCACGCCAACTAGCCAATGGCGACAAAAACAATCGCCTCTTGTTCACAAAGTCGACGCAACAGGTAAAAGCAGAGCTTTCGTAGAGCGTTTATCGTGTTCTCGTCCACATTCTATCACTAGATCTTCGTTTTTATTCCATAGCTACAGTTCGCGTGAACGATCGTGTGCGATTGCATTGTATCCATCGAATAACATCTCACAAAAAAAATATATCGTTAAGGTGAAACGTTGTCATCGACGATATCCTCAATTAAAAAAAAATAATGCTTAAAACACTACTTGACAAACTGTATCCACCAACGCAAAGTCGCTGTGATTTGAGGCCGTTCGTTCAAAATAAGCATGTTGACCTTTGAGTACCAAAATTGAAAATTCGCAAAATCGTATTTTTCGAGCGAAAGTTGAGTTGACTTTTTCTATGAATTTTAGTTTAAGTTATTTCGACGGTTGCTAAATTAGTATTTCGAAAAAGAACGAGTGGCTCAATTACGTCATAGAAAAAAAACTGAAATTGTAACGTGATTTATCATGGATATAAAAGACCGTAAGAATTTTATTTGTTTTAAACAAGGTATATGTACATACATATATCGAGTGGACACAAATTATATTTTGATCACTATCTTTGTGCGAACCTGTTCTGTTTTCAGCCGCTTTTCAATATTTCCTCTCTCTTATTATCCTGCGACATTTCTTGTTACTGGTTGGGTTTAAATACTATTGGCGCATCACAATTTGGAAAACACTGCTCTAAAATAAGTTTCGCCAACGTCCAACCACGCACAGCTTCCACTTCCAAAGGTTGCCGACCAGCTTCCATAGATGGAGATCACGTATCGCGTAGGTTGTGCACTTTTCCGTCTTATGTATCTGGTTGTGGTATGTGAGTTAATACGACATTGCATATTATATCTCCTTTAGACTTATTTTTAAATACATATAAAAGTCGTTAAGCGGTTGGGTATTCAATCGCTAGTGATACGGAGTATTCAGCGAGGAGTTGAGTCATTTTTTTGCATCTTATTGGTTATCCACATATCGTTAGCATTCGTGAAATAATAATTATTTCTGTTGAATTATGATACGACGAAATTCGATTTTAGCAATCGGCTTGCAAATTCATCGTCGAAGATCTGCTAAAAATGATCGCTCGGGTTTGCCGAGTCACTCGTTTTAATTATAGATAGATAGGTAGGTGTACTTTATTAGCATGAAATGAATTTATTAATATTTGATTTATGTATTTATCAACGAAACCTTGCAAGACGATTTTCAAAGTGCCAAAAATGAAATTTTTCAATTTCGATTAGATATAGAAAATATGTACAAACTTTCATTTCGGTCTTAAAATCTTTACTTTCACATTTATCCAAAAATACTAATGTTACGTCAGCTTTTTAAGTGAATATTTGTGTAGGTTTCAAAATACATATCTGGAATATTGTCGATAAAGTTTCAATGGGAAAAAAAGCAACCTGACATTTAAAATTTCATATCTAAATGTCAGCAAGTGCTTTTAAATCGCGGATGTTCCAAACTCTGCATATACATATGTACATATATACATACATAGATTAGTAAGAACATGATTGCATATTATAGGTATTGTAAAAACATAACTACTTTTAAATTATCGGTTTTATTGTTGGATTTGTGTAAGTATTAAACATTGAACTTTAATGACTAAAAATTGATTCATAACATTAGGCTACATCTACAAAAACGTAAATAAATAGAAAAGCTATTATGATTTGGATGACAATTGTAACCAAAAAATATTACAATTTTTTTTTTTTTCGTGGTTGGTTTACCAATTTTCTAATAATAAAAAATAAAACTACAAGAAACAAAGCAATCAAATTTCGACGGCCTGTTTTTGTTTTCTGAGAAATAGTTTAAACTTCCTTTAACGTTGATAATTTCCAAACAAAAAACGATAACCTCTCCTTCTGCCAATATTCGTTTGTCTTGTGGTTCAGCAATACACCCCATCTTAAAAAATAAAACCCAGTTAAGTGGACTCATCTGAGTCAATATTTAACGTGAATATTGAAGAAAAAAAGCACGCTAACCACACATCTAATCACGTACGAATGTTTGATTTTTAAAATACTCATAACTAACGAAAAAAAGAGTCTGACGTTTTTTTGAAGATCGTCAAAACAAAATGGCCGACGGTTACATTCGACATGGCTGCCGCACGCCAGCTGTCTTTCAATTTTCACTGAAAGTTATGCAATTCTTTTATCAATCAATATGCATTCGAGTGATTGTACCTATATATGTATGTATACAATTTTTATTTCGCTTTTTGACGACACAAAATTACGCGAAAGTTGTTCGCCTAGTTAGGCTCGCGCTCGCGCGCACATGTACTTTCGATTCTCGTCTGAGAAACTAGACAACGCGTCAATTGATGCGAAACGTAAATCGAAAAACGAGAAAGATGAGGGAAGCAATTAGCGTAAACGCAAAACGCAAATGAAGTTACGTTTTGCAAGAGGATTTCATGAACGTTGTGAATAATTTGCTACGGATCGGCCACACTGGTCACGGAAACCGATTAGCGTAGTGCTATAAACCTATCACGAATCCAAATACTGCTGTCTAAGTTTTACTAATTAAATATTTACGAGAATTTTTTCACTCAACGTGACACGACTCGTAGGTATACAAACGATAATATGAAAACCTACATGTAAAATGTGTAGGATTATGACATACGATCGGTAGGTACAGCTGCCAATCTATACATACATAGTTACAGCATCATATTGATACCAGTGGTATATCTGAGATTGTGCAATGACCAATGTGTACATCTGCACCACCAGTGAATGTAGTACCTATGCACAATATGCTGAATTTCGTCTAATC
Organism: Parapsyche elsis; assembly: GCA_022651745.1. Lineage (NCBI taxonomy): Eukaryota > Metazoa > Arthropoda > Insecta > Trichoptera > Hydropsychidae > Parapsyche > Parapsyche elsis. The sequence goes on along the minus strand of JAGVSN010000001.1, from coordinate 15,907,864 downwards.
ACACTTCCTGTGATGTAAAGCTATGATTGTATACACGGAAAAGCGCAATAGTAAAAATGTGCACAACATGCAAACACACACGTCTGCAATTTTTACAGTAAATCCATTAAAATTAACGGCGTTCAGTGAAACTTTCACGTATAAATAATTTACGACCGAAATTTTTCGGACATTCTACATATAAGTAAAATATGCACAAGTACGTACATGCATACCTATCTACCTACGCGAGCTATGATTTTTGACGCACACTGTGCTATACCTAGTAGTTGGCATGCGTTGCGCAATTTTGCAACAAGAAATCGTTCTTTGGAACAGCCGCGGTCAGTTTCTCAATCTGTGTGTCTGTCTGGGTAGACATGTAGTTGTAAGGTACCTATACCCACTTAAAATACTGGTCGGTTCTACTGTATTCAGAAAACATCAATAAAATAAATAACAATTAAAAAAGCAACGAAATCAAACCGGTTGTATGACAGCACGGGTTTTTCGTACTTTAACAACGAACGCTTGCAGTTTGAGAATCCTTTTTTTTTTTTTTAAAAAAAGACAAAATCCAATACATACATATGTATATACACCACTAGTGGACAACGGCTAAGCAACCGGTCAGAGTGAACGTTTCAAGGCTCCCAAATGCAGCATTCAAATGTTGCACCACCCACTTTTAAGAAACGCTCTTATACCGGCTAATAGTGAATTCCGATATTCGGCGAAAGGTGTGCAATTTTGCCAATCGTGATGTTTATTTCATTTATTTTCATGTCAATATTATACATATTACGTAGGTATATAAAACAATAGGCTTTGCGATAAAGCGCAATGAATAAGAAGACGTGGCTTTCTGGGCCTTCTATCACATATTAAATATTATGACATGGCACCATTTATGACTTATCCACAATATATTAGTAATGCATAGCTAGGTCAAATTTTGAAATATACATACATTACTCAAATACATTCTCCAATGTAACTAACTATTCACTGATGGGTGCTTATATATAATTAGCATATTATATCTCGCTTCATCCCCTTTTCCCAGAATTATATACATCTACACTTCAAAACGTCAATTACGGTAGTATTATTGTTAAAATGAATTAATTTTTAGCGAAATTGAACGTACACGTTGTCGTGCCTTTGATGCACGAAGGCCAAAGAAGACATTAAAATGCACAGAATTGCGTTACGAAATCAAAACGAGACACCGAGTATACATACATATATAGAATTGCCGCTATTGCTCCATAGACATAAATAATTTCATTCAATGTTTAACGTATAACAAATTAAATACGATTTAACACAATTTCGTTTAAAACAACCGAAAGAAATATATTACACTTAGAGAAAGCTTATTTTGCATTGAAAGTGATCTGTCTAGAAGAGACGGGGCGAGTCGATCATCTCCATATGTGCATATATGTATGCAATGGAAAACATGCTTTTCCGCTATTAAGTACATCTTTTTACATTGTCAGCAAAAAAATTGTTAAGATATCACACTGGAATCTAGCGTGATTCAAATGAGAAATACATGCTGATATTTTTACGAATTTAGAACCTTTTACAAAGCATTTTCTTGATGGCATCTCAAACTGTAATAAGTACCGACAAATTTGTTTAGCAAATTTTAGGTTCGAAGCAACTTCAATCTTTAACGACTTATAAATGGGAAAAATTAAATCAAACTACACTTAAAATATGATGATATAACAAAAACTGTGATTTCATTGGATGTGGATTTCACAGCACAGTGCTAATAACTAAGTTGTACACAAATGTTTGAACACCAATATTGTGCAACCTTTCTACGAATGCACGACACGTTAATGCACTTAAAATGTATCCAACATCAATTCCAAACTGGATAATTTTCCTGGCTAGAACATAGTATGCGTGTGTGAGGTTCTATGGATACTTACTTGCCTGCGGCGGACTCCAATCACCAAAGAATGCGTTTGCTGGACAAAGGTGCGCGGTCTAATCAAACAGGTGATCAAACACAGCACTAACCACTACCACCTTCACTTTACACCACCGTTGCCATTAACACGTATTCACCCCCAAAGACACGGGGTAGCTCTGGCTTCGAGTATTACGGGTCAAGTGTTCTATTGTCGATTTATAGCGAGTGGTATGGCTGTTGAGCCACCTTTCGTGGAGGCCACCGCAACACTGCCAGGTGAGGTTGTTGTGCACCCACAACCGCTTACCTGCCTACACATACAGCTACAACTACATACAAATCAACTCACCTGCATGGGTATGCATTCAGCGAAAAAAAATATATTATAACATGTCGCTTCGCAAAACCAGCGTCCAACTATTACAAAAGTTTAGCTCCAAAGGAGTCGATGTTGCATTCGCACTCAAGTACACAATATTAATGGATGAAGTCACAATTTTGAAAAATTGCTCTTTTCTATCCCAATGGGTAGTTAAAACGCATATCTATGTACATTGTGTGTTGATAACAGAAGTCTACAACTACTGCAACAACAGTACAAGTTTAGAGTTGCAGTGTCGGTACTATCGTGTACCTAGCAGGTATCCACCAGAGTTTTAGTAAGTCTTTATAATTCAGTGTCAATTTTATCGATTAGAATGTCACGTAAGATCCAGTGCACACGGAGAAGCATGAAAATATGTATGCTCAGATTGCTCAGTATAACAGGAAGAGATCGTAAGAGGAATACATGGGTAAGAAGCGTGACCAGAGTGGCAGATATGGCAGAACGTGTGAAAAATTTGAAGTGGACACATAGCGAGAAAAATCGATGGCAGATGGTTGCAAGAAATACTGGCATGGTATCCGAGAGGATGTGAAAGAAAGCAAGGTAGAGCGAATGGACGATGGGCTGATGGATTGAGAACAATGTGTACGAGTTGAGTGGATGCAGATTGCTCAAGACAGACAGGAATGGAAGAGGATTGGAATGGTCTTCATCCAGCAGTGGATGGTGAACGGGTGAAAATGATGATGATGATTGTTAACCCTCCCACATTCAAAATCATATGGAATTAAATATTGTTATCTTATATGAGTAGGTCTTAGTTTTTCATAGTACATATCGTGAACGCCCGTTTGCATTCACTGATTGTATTAAATAAGCTATAGTAATTCATGTCATTCAAATTTTTCAATTGGATTATTTATATGAACTTGGTCTAATTAATCAATGAACTTTTGTAAGATGTTTGTAAGATATTTGTTCTATGTATGGAATAGGTTTGGGTTCTCACCGTTCGTTGAAGTTTCTATTCTTCGATTGAAAATTTCGCCGTAAAACTTATTAAGTAAATAGCAAGTCTAGTTTTAGTTTTACAATATGATTACTCGCTTGTTGAAAATGTAAAATTTTTGATATTTTTAAATTTTTGTGCACGACACTGCCAGTATGCTTCATATAAAAAATAATTTAATCAATTAACCTATCTACTGCAATTCAATTGCACATCCTAGTAAAAAAAAAACACTGGTCAGCACTTACTTACTACGTGTTTATCCTTTTAAAATAATATTAGGTACTTGCGAATCGATCGAAGGCGATCCCGAGACAGATGAGTAAATATTAAATGTGATTTTGGCAAAACATAATAATGTATTGGTTTAGCGCTTGGTTGTCGTAGTTTTTTTTTATAGTAAAGAATTTGTCAGATGGAGCGACAGGCTTGCGACTGCTATGGCCGTAGCACCGTGTGGCAGGCGGTTGTTGCACGCGACAACCAACCGCGAAACCAATGCATTGCGGTAGTGGGACTTATAAGCTAAATTCGCAAATCACTCACTTTCACAATTATAACATTTAATAATAAAATAATAAATACATTTTCTAGTGACTAAAAATAGACAATATTCAATAGTTATCATTTTATTTGACAGATGATAAGACCTTTACATGTTTCGGGTATGGTCGTATTTATCGTCGATTAGGACATGTGTCAAAGTGATAATCAGATGTAGGCGATTGTGGCAATCGTACATTGCACGAGTACATTAGTGTGATTGAAAGGCGGAGATGGGCGGCGAGTCGTCCCGCTCGATGGGCGGCCAGCTTCCGGTTCAGCTCCAACTTCTGGCTCCGCCTTTGGAGCAGCGTGGAGTTTGGACGCACTTTCGTGGACGGCTTACGGAGGCTTCGTCCTCGTACGAAACTCTTTCCATTTTCCGAGCAGAGCCTCCACCTCCAGATGGTGCACCACCGCCTGACAAATGCGCTCAGGTGAATTTATTTGTCATACACCTCTCGTTGTTATTACTAAATTAATCAACCAACAGTTCTATTGTATTTCTATTCTGATAGACTATACTTCTAAAGCCTGGTATACACAGAGGCAAAGAGTGTCGACATTTTCTTTTTTCATCCGGTTTCCGAACTAGTCCCTGAACGTTGTGTGATAGCAACATTGTATTTTGTATGTTTGCCCATAAGCCACTGAAAGCCTTTTTTCCATATATAGATATACAATTAAGCAGTGATCACCGCCAGTCCCCAAGAAGTTTAAACTTAAGGTGACTAACTATTTTTAATGAAAAAGGAGTAAGTTTGTCGTTGGGAACTTCCCCCTTGGCAAAAAACAAGAAATTTTCTTTGGAGGCTATACACATACATAAGTAAGGGGGAAGAAATTTTTGATATTTATTGGTGACTAGATTATTGCCCGTAGATAATCAACGCCTGCTAATTTTTCATTATCGTAAAGCGCTTTTTTAATAGATTCCCGCTACTTCCTAAATTTTTTTTCCAGGGTGGTTTAGGGGGTCCGGTGGGACTCAGGAGTTCAACAAACCAAACGAAATCAAAAAAACCGAGGGCGGGGGGGGGGACGCGTCATAGCGTTCCCACAAATTTTCCATACAACACTTTCTACATACATACCCACATACAGACACACATTAGGCTTTTTATTAATACGTCATATTAATAAGTAGTAACCTCATTTTTTTAGGTACATACATATAGATACATATGTATAAAAGAAAAACAGTAAAGTAACTGATTTCGCCATTAGATGCCACTACATAGTATCCGGTTGATTCTATTTATTTCATGACTAAAATTATAGATGGCGCTGAGATCCAAAAGCAGTACAAGAAAGTACAAGTGAGTAAAAAGGAGTACAGTAACGAAAAATGGAGTACAAAACTCCCAAAAGGAGTTCTGTCGGTCACCTAAAGTTTACATACATACATGTCGCACGCATACTAAGGCATATCACATAATGCAGGGGCTTTCAACCAAATAGTACATACAGTGAAATCTCGATCTATCGTTCCTCAACCTGTCGTTTTCTCGCGAGTATCGTTTATTTTGTTCACGAAAAACGATCATACAAAACATCCAGAAATCCAGTACTCCTCGAATTTGAGTTCCACTGGTGGTGGACTACTGCAGTTGTCTTAAACATTCGTGTCGAAAGCAAATTTTTAATCCTGACAAAAATGAAACCTTCTAAAAAAGTGAAAGCTCTTCGAGATCGAGTGAGTGCAATAAAATCCAATGAAAATTTTTTTGAAATTTTATTTTATAATTTGGAAATTTTAGTTATTAGTTACATACTAGGAATTCTTTTCCCCTTATTTATCATTTAATCCAACTGGTCTCCCCTTCATGAACGATAGATCGAGATTCCACTATATGTACATACATACATATGTACATTAAAAATCAAAAAAAAAATGGAAATGTTACTACTCTGCATTTCTGAATGGGAAAATTTCGACCAATGTAGATTTCCACACCGTACCGCTATACTATACTCTTAATAAGATGGGTTTTTCTCAAGGAAAGTGCTTTTGCCACGTGTAAAAAAGCATCTAAGAATAATTAGCTCGAGGTATAAAAGGAAACGAAATCTGGAAGAAACAACTTCCAGACTAGATCAGTGTAAAAAAGTCATTTATAACACAAGTCTCCGTTGTTTGTCATCATGATACCAATTTTTGTTTTAAAAATATTATTTCGACATTTTCTGTATTCAATACATTTATTATATGAAGAAACAACTTATAAAATATTATATTTAAATTGTTTTTGGTATTATTTTTATTTCAAAATGAATACCCCCACCCCCGTTCCAAGTTGAAATGCGTTGCATTCGTTATAAAATGACACAAGTCAGTGAAATGTGCATGCAAAGAGTCACAAAAAGTATAATGGTTCGGTAACCATTTTAGGTTGCATATTAGCCTACATAACCTTGGTGTTACTTCTACTTGCGAAAATTGAAAACAAAAATGTCCTCACTCCTTAATACATAGGTTGGCTATCAAAAAAGCAAAGTGCCACTCATCACTAACCCATAAAAAAACTGGGGATTGGCAGTGACCACTGCATTAAAGATTAAACCCATACCCGACAGGAAGAAACTATGTCTCCATTTACGGATACAAAACATCTAGCTAATTTGAAAACTTGCTTCAAAGTTAAAATATTGACACTTGTTATCTCTGTCTATCCAAGGCTTAACGTACATTCTAATTTATTACACTAATAATTTTCAAATATAGAATTCGACCGCTCGACCACCGTTGTAATATCATTGTGTTCGCAATTTCCAGAACTTATTGAAATACCGCCATCCTTGTATATTGAAATACATTTGGCATTGTCAACAACGCGGTACACATTTCCTGGCTACCGAACCGGTGCAATCGCTCGCACAAGTACTGTCTTCTCAAGATTCGTTGCAGATATGTGTGGGACTTCATCAAATTGCACAAACGCTCGATTTTATCCACAGCAAAGTAAGTTGAAAATGTCGATTGTGTCATAGTCGTATGTTAATGATTGTAAAATAAAAAATCATATTTACAGGCGTCTCACTCACACAATAATATCGGAGTTGATTCTGTATACGTTACCGCTGATGGGTCGTGGAAACTCGGTGCCATGGAATTTCTTCATCCTTTTTCTGAAATGAATCGTTCTTATTTAAAACAATTCTCAAAGTATAGGTAATGGGAAAATTTCCTTGATAATTTTTTAAAAATTCGTGACATTTATTAGATTTAACAATGTGTTTATCTTTTCGCAGATGTCACTCGGCTATTGACGATAGTGAAGACTCATTAGACGACTACACAAAAGTCGACCAGTTTGCGTTTAGCAATCTGGTAAATGATGTATTCAAAGGAAGAAGTGAAGGTATTCCTGTTTTAGTGTAATTTCATATTTGTTTGTCAAGTTTTCTATCATTCGTTTGATTTTTGCAGATGAGGTCCCTCATTTTAAATTATTTAAACATTATTGCAATCAAGAGCTTCAAAATTCGGTTTCTAGTCAAAGACCGAGCTTTTATAATATATTGCAACACGAATTTTTCAATCATGAATTTATTTCGATTCACAAATTTCTTACGTCTCTCCCTCTAAAGACGGAAAATGAAAAAAAGGCCTTTTTCTCAAATGTTCTTGAAAAACTGAGAACTTTTAGTGAAAAAACTATTGCCACACAATTGACAATTCCATTACTCTCTAGGCTTGTTTTATTGGACTTAACCGCCAGAGAAAATTTATTACCTTATATTTTAATTCCAAAAGGTGAGAGTTTCTATTTATTCTAATAAAACTGATTTCTATTACGAAATATATGGATTTTTTTTTTTAATAACTATTTCTAGATGATGAATCATCTCTGAATCAAGGACTATTTTCATTGAAAATATTCAAACAACATATCACACCACAACTTATAAGAATGTTTAAAGTTAGAGACACGCAGGTACCATAATATCTTGCATACCCATAATATCTTCATTTTATTTGACTGTTACTTATTTATTACATTTCTGCAGGTACGATTGTTACTTCTGAAACATTTTAGCGGTTATATACAGACGTTCGATGAACATGACTTAACTACTTATATATTACCAGATGTAAGTTGTTCAATAACATTTTTTCAATCGTAATACAATTATTTATTTTTGTGTTAATTTTCAGCTTCTATTGGGCATTAAAGACACAGATGACACCTTAGTTTCCATGACATTATATTGCTTGGCTGATTTAATACCTATATTGGGAGCTTCTACAGTAATAAGTGCAAAGCGTTGTAAATTATTCACGGATGGTAGACCCTTACTCCATGAAAAAGTTGAAAGTGTAACAATTTCACAGAAAAAAGAAGATAATATCGATCTGCCAATTACAACTAATAAAATTGCAACTAATTTCCAAAATGTCGAAAGAAATAAATCTTTAGATAGTTCTGGAAACTCTGTTGATGTAAATTCTGGACCAAGTAATTTGATGAAAGGAGAAAATTCATTTGGAAGTAGAGAGTCTATAGAAATTGAAACAAATCTTTTCTTGCATGAACGTCCATCCCCTGATGGTGGAGAAGATTTAGACAGTGAAATCATCCACAATACTGAGGACCATTTAGAAGATAGTGATGAAAATTGGAGTGATTGGGAGGCAAATGAAAATAAAAACACCATAATCGTCAATGAAACATTTAATCCTAATGAAAGTTTAAATAGTATATCTAGTAATCTTAAAGAAACAGACAGTACAATTAATAACGCGAGTGCTTGTGAAAATAATATAGATTCCAATATAGAAGTAAATAAAAGTGATTTTTCCGAAAATACAAAAGAATTAAAAGCAACCAATTCCAATTATCCGATAAATGATACAGTGTTTCTTCAAAAAGCTGCGATGGATGCGAAATTAAAGAAATTGGCTGATATTTCAGAATTAGACATAAAAAATCAAAAATACACTGCTCCCAAGACCACTAAATCGTTACAAAAGGATGAATTTGATTTTTTTACCGACATGGAACCAGTCATTGAAAAAGTCAGTACATTCACTGTTGACAACGCGACAAATGAATTAAATGCAAATCCCGTAGTAAATAACATTGACAACGAATCGGGAACAACTGAACAATTCAGCTCTAAATTGAATTTCACACCGGTGGAAAGCGATCAATCCAAAGTTGATAACAATGCATGGGGTGATATTGATTGGGATGAAGACTGATACTTGGAAGAATATGTGGAAAATTATCATTCAACAAAACAAATAGAAGATACCGTATTAACCCTCGATTTTGAAACTGTCCTATTATTTATTGTGGAAAACGCTAATCTTGAGTCTGTACTATGGTTTATAATTATGTTTATAGGTTTAGTCTGGTTTTTAAATGTAATACTATATAATGCTTCAATCATTGATTGAACATCTATGAATTGTTATTTTAATGTATTTGATTAATATTGTACATAAATACAAAAAATGATGGAAAATTTACCACTCTATTATATTTTATTTGAAATTAATTTTTAAACCACTATTTATTTTTGATGTTCGTGGTTTAGAATTGAAAACAGTAATTTAAATTATTGTATTAAAATTTAGAATATACGTACATATGTATGTATGTATGTAGTAGATATATGTATGTATGTACATATCTACATGGGACAGGTCAACTCGGCGCCTGGTGAGAAATGTGACAAAAATTATTTTTAAAGGAAAATAATATAAGACAATTATATATCTAATTAAGACATTAGGACATCTACCTGGACCATGTAGGTGATAACATTTTATTTCATCATTTTCACCCGTTCACCATCCACTGTTGGATGAAGACCTTTCCAATCCTCTTCCATTCCTATCTGTCTTGAGCAATCTGCATCCACTCGACTCCTACACATTGTTCTCAATTCATCAGCCCATCGTCCACTCGATCTACTGTGCGTTCTTTCACATCCTCTCGGATATCATTCCAGTATTTCTTACGTCCATCTGCCATCCATTCTACTCCCTTAATGTCCACTTCAACTTTTTCACACGCTCCATTATATCTGCCACTTTGGTCGTGCTTCTTACTGGTGTATTCCTTTTACGATCTCTTGTTATACCGAACATACATCTTTCCATGCTTCTCTGCGTGCCCTGTAACATTCTTAAATTCAGCGAAATTTTATTTAGGCAGTAGTAATCTTATGTGCGCAAACTTGGCGCTAACAAGTTAGCGCAGGTCAAGCACTAGACTTAAAATCGACGCCAATGCCGTATTTTTTTGTATAGAATTTGACGGATGGATGGAAAACTGCCACGGCCACAAGGGAAGGAGGGCTGCGGGGAGCTTCGTGGCCGCGATCAGCTTTCCGTCCATCTGTCAAATTTTATACAAAAAAAACCGACGGGATTGACGTCAGCCAGGCCGACGCACTCGCAAAACCAAGCCTGAAAAGCATCTCGATTGGCAGCCCCTCAAAACATTACGAGCTATAAATATTAATTCAGAGCGATCAAACTATTCGTTTATTTTTTAACGCGACAAAAAAAACAGATAGCGGCGAAAATTAAACGTAGAAAACGCAAAAATAAATTGTGATAATTTTTAGTGCTGCCAGGTTGGCACTTTTTTGCGCGCGTTAGTTGTCGACCTGCATCCACGAATCTTTTCGGTGCTGGCGGCCGTGCGTGCGAGTTTGCCGTGCTGCTCACCGATTTAACAACTCATTCAAAATGGTAAGGGGCGAAAGCCAACGGGACGGATTCCCAACATCGGAGACTCCGCCCCCAAACGTCGTGACTCTCCCCAAAACTAACTCACGACAGGATGCACGCGGATTACCACATTGGTCACACCGGTCACCACACTTCACACTTCACACTTCACACTGACACTTGCACACCCAATAAACCTTCATTAGACCCTTTTTTAAATTAACCCATTGACTGTCTCCACGTCAGCTTATTGCTGGCTCACCTTTTCTCAATCTCCACCGCTGACATATTGTTACTTTCAAAGTTAACCTAAAATATTGTCGAGCCTCATCTCACTCCGAAGTGGGTTTGTGTGTATGTACGCACCAATCTATATTCAATGTCAATGAATGCTTTTCCATTCGAGGCTATGTACATGCTGGGTGTGAATGGGGCGTTTTAAAGCACCTCACTTACCACTGAGCGAATTTATCCGCTCCGGTTTGTGAGGCCCATCACGGTTGTTCAACGCTATGATCATTTTGTTTGTGTGTGTTTAACTTAATTCTACAAAATCTGAAACAAACCTCAAACCGTGTTGTTGCCTTCAATTTTTTTACTTATATACTACATTCTGTCCAACTTAAGAGGCAACCTATTCTCGCGCATCAAAAAATAAGAAGATGGTGGCTGTCCGATTTTTACGACTTATCGTTAATGTATGGAATAATAATAATAAGAAGATTGATTTTGGTTTTCGAAAAGCCGACATGTTGATGAAGCTCATTGGTTCAGACCCTGGTAATATATCCACATCGATTCTAAATCGGACGAGAGTTTTCCGACTTTGACGAATGTGGAAACGCATTCTTCTCGGAAGAGGCTCTAGATTGTACCTTATGCGCCATTCGCCGCTTTATTGTACTGGCCTATATATCATCTGCAGCATTTTCCTCTCGAATGTGTCAAGAGCACGCTCGTCAGTCCTGGCAGGAGTCCAACACTCCAATCCATAAGTCGACACGGGTCTAATCAAAGCTTTGTACATTATGATTTTTCTACCAGTTATGGTACACAAATCTTATAGTCACAGTAGATTATCATATTGTAGAGATAGTGAATACTTATTTGTACCCAGGGAATTGGTGAATATGACTGGATGTAAAGAAGAAGGAATGAAATTCGGATGGAGCGCTTTGGAAGAATGAACGTAGTTTTTAAATCCAACATTCCGCTATGCTTAAAAAAAAAGACATACGACCAATGCGTATTGCCAGTTATGACTTATGGATGTGAAGCATGGATGCTAGATTCAAGAATGTTACGTAAGATCCAGTACACACAGAAACATTGAAAGATGTATGCTTGGTATAACAAGAAAAGATCATAGGAGAAATACGTTAGTAAACAGCATGACCAAAGCTGAACGTGTGAAAAAGTTGGAGTGGACACATAGCGGATGATGAACATATAATTACTAGAAAAATGACGCTTTAGTTTTTATAGTTTTCATTGAAAACTTTTCAAATTTTATTTTACCAGTTAACCAACTGCCAGTCTCGAAATATGTTAATTTGCTTTTTTTTGAATTCTAGTAAATGATCCATGTATTTCATTCTTCTTGAAATTCTCTGGGAATATAAAACATCCGTGGGATATGTATTTGTTTTTAAAACCCTCGATAGATGCTGCTAGTTGTTCACAATGACGTCATCGTGAACACACCAGTGTGTCGTTGGCTGTTAACAACTATATTGTAGTATATCATATATCAAAAATCCCCTCAAATTAACACAACATGATTACACAGACACCAGAGTAGGGCTAAGCTATTAAATAGTAAATACACCCAGTATTGCAATTCAATATCCCCACTATAATAGAATGTTTACGTTGCAGGGGTTCGTTAAAGTTGTGAAGAACAAACAGTACTTCAAGAGGTACCAAGTCAAGTTCAAGAGGCGTAGGGAAGGTAAAACCGATTACTATGCCCGTAAACGGTTGACCGTTCAGGACAAGAACAAGTACAACACGCCCAAGTACAGAATGATCGTGAGATTGTCCAACAAGGACATTACCTGCCAAATGGCATTTTCGCGCATCGACGGCGATCGTATCATTTGCGCCGCCTATTCCCACGAACTCCCGAAATACGGAGTCAAGGTAACCAATTCAGGAAATTTTCTATATCATATTGTAATTTTCATTGCTATTTTAAACTTAAATTCCATGTCGTTATAGGTCGGACTCACGAACTATGCAGCTTCGTACTGCACTGGTCTTCTATTGGCGAGACGTCTTTTGACCAAGCTTGGCCTCGCCAAGTTGTACCCTGGAACTGATGAGGTAACCGGAGGAGAGTACAATGTTGAAGGTGTTGAGAACGGACCAGGCGCTTTCAGGTATTCGATTAATTCACGTTTCTCGCAGTGTAATGGTGTGCGTTTTGGTTATTGATATTGTTATTTCAAATTTAGGTGTCACTTGGATGTTGGTCTAGCGAGAACAACAACGGGTGCTCGTGTGTTTGGTGCCCTGAAAGGAGCCGCCGATGGCGGTCTCAACATTCCCCACTCAACCAAGCGTTTCCCAGGATACGACTCCGAGAGCAAAAGTTTCAACGCCGATATGCACAGGTGCTGATGATTTCCGTGTACTTATTTACTTACATTCTGCTCCTTTCATCCCCCGAATAGATAAAATTAGCTAATTCGGTCAGCAAAAATGGGAGCCATAACATAGTATAATTAGTATTGGTTGTGAGAGTTTTTTTGTATTGAATTAATTCAAACCGCTAATTTTTACATTACTTTGCAATCATATTAAAATAATGTATGCGGAAGCATGTTTTGATTTTCACCAATCTAAATCTGACTCCAAGATGATCTATCGTCTGCATACGTATGATATATAAAATTTTAATTGTCTGATTTTCCAAATTTATATTGATTGTTTTGTTATTATAGAGCCCATATTTTCGGACAACATGTCGCTGATTACATGAAGGCTTTGGAAGGTGACGATGAAGAAGCTTTCAAGAGACAATTCAGCAATTACATTAAACTGGGCGTCATTTCGGATTCGGTGAGAAATAGTTACATTTTAACTTAAATAGTATTTCTGGGAAAAATTCTTTTCATCATTGTCCATAATTTTGGGGAGAATTTTGCCAGTAAAATATACGAATTTTTAACATCACTTCAATGAAGTCCATGATAAATTGCTGCTTGAAAATGTTGTATAATCTTGCGGTGTCGAACGTGGACCACATAAATTGTATTTGCACTAGAATGATATTACAATACAGTAATATTGTTGTTGCTATTACTTACATTACTTTCCTTTAATTAGTCAATTGCACTTAATACATATTGTTTTTGATTTCTAACTTTGTTCCGTTTAAATTTAACAAAAAAATTAATTTGTAGATTGAAGAAATGTACAAGAAGGCACATGCTTCGATACGCGCCAACCCTGCTCGTGAGAAGACTGAAAAGGTGAAACCTGAAGGTATCAAACAGAAGAGATGGAATAAGGCCAAGTACACATTGGCCCAACGTAAAAACAGAGTGGCACAAAAGAAAGCAGCTTTCCTCAAGACACTACAAGTTGCTCCAGCAGAAGCTTAACAAATTATACAATGCCCGTTGTAATTATATTATTATATTGATGACATCAAAATTGTGTTTTCTTTTTTCTCATCTATTTCCCAAAATCGTATTGATAGATTTTTATTTGTGGATATGGTGCAATTGGAGCTACAAATAATTGAGTAACTAGCATTTGTACAAGTCAATGATTAATGTGCGAAATTAAATATCAAAGTTAGAAACTCTGTATGCATGAATAATCCTCCATTGCCAAATATACATCGGAATAAAAGAAAAAGAAAATTTTCTTTATCAAAATATTTATCACAAACTCATTAATACAAAAATAGAAAATATAATTTAAATAAAACAATAATACATACTTAAGTAAAAAATACATCTGTTCATTTATCAATCATTGGAAATTAATGAATATAAAATATGTACATCTACAGTTAAAAATAATGAACAGCAGCCTGATGAATAATCTCAACCATGTTATTGAATTAAATATATTATAATTTATTCTACTAAGTAGTTCATTTGAGGCACGCAACATCCATTTTAAAACTTATCAAATAATAAAATGGTACATACTCCTAGAAACAAATACATAGGTATTCTTTACGACTACATTAAGTTACCTTAGGGATAACAGTGTAATTTCAGTTTTGAGATCTTGAAATTGAAGATTGCTACTTTTGAAGTAATTTAGTCTGACTATTAATATTTTCAAACCGGTGTGATTTTGATATATATATATTTTTTACTTTAAAAATTCGTTATGTATTTCAAAGCAATAAAAAATCACAATCAATAGGAAAAATATCTGACTATTGATTTCAGTACTCACTTTGAGCACAGCAATACTTTATTTTGAGTTATATATACCCCGTAAAACCAAAAAAAATGGATATTTTTTAAATCGCGAATATCTCATAAACGGGAGCATTTCAACAAAAATCATTATCGGATTCGAATTCAGTGGGTCAAATTTAGTAAAGATTTAATAATCTCCGCTCTGGGTTTTAAAAAACGTTATTTTTTGTTGCTCAGTGTAATCAATCGGACATGTCCTCGATTATAAGGCTTGGCCTTTTTTTTTATCGTAGAACATCTGAATGCAGAATTTGTCTACAATCTTTCATGCACAACTCAAATGTAAGTTCCCAATTTTTAATGTGAATGTATATACTAATTAATTAATACATAAATAAGTAATATGAATATGTGATATGGTGTCCATAGATGCTTCCATAGTTCATTCGCTATTGATTCACAACCACTATTTGTTTTTTTCTTACAGCATAAAACAGAAAATATCACATACATATGTAGGTTTGTAAGAATGTCTTCGTATACATAGACTAAGTTTGGCAGAATAACTCTGTTGTTGAAACTAATCTGGAGGAGTGTAATCCAAGTATGGCTATTTCCCAGAAGTCACATTTGATTCTTCAATTTGTAACAAAAAGTTGACCAGTCTAACATAGTCTAAGGTCATGTATGTATATGTGTATGTTATATATAAAAGATAAAATTATTAATTAACACAACATAGTATAAACTACAATTTAATTTGCGAGTGCTTTCTGAGCGCATATGAAACTTGTTTTTTAATTCTTTTACACCCGGCATTAGCATACAATTCTGTTTTCGGGGGTCCATATGTAATCACAGACATTACATCGCTAAAAATAAAAGGAAATTTTAATTACATATATTCAAAAGACACTATTCCCGAAACTTCATTGAAATATGAAGACTAACTTGATCATTTCTGATGTAGGATTCCAACTTCCCTGTCCCTTGAATTCAGCGATAGTACATTCTCTAACATGTCTTTGTTCTAATGGTAAAAATGGAATATAATGATCGATTAACTGTGAATATATAACTGACGAATCTTTGAATCCACCTGAAACATTAACGCTTCATAAATAATACAGTTTGGTAATGATAATATAAATAATAAAGTAAAAAACATACCTTCTTCAAATGCAATCTCTCTTATTGTGTATTCGAAGTCGGCAAGCTCAATAT
This sequence comes from Parapsyche elsis, assembly GCA_022651745.1. NCBI lineage: Eukaryota > Metazoa > Arthropoda > Insecta > Trichoptera > Hydropsychidae > Parapsyche > Parapsyche elsis. The sequence continues at coordinate 15,891,772 of JAGVSN010000001.1, read as the reverse complement.
TCTCTCTGGGTTTATTTAACGCGATGAAATGTTCGGTGATTTCATTGCCACCCAAGTTTGATATCAATATAAAAACGGCACCACTAAAATCATGAACTCGTTAGATAAAATCCTCAAGAAAATTAGCTTTAAAAATAACTTTAACTTCATTGATCTCACCTATAATCAACACCATCGACCAAGCCATGGTGATCAATCATAGGTTTTATTACATCGATCACCCCCGGTGGGATATCATTAATTTCATCGAAAATAATCAGAGAAGTCGGACACGACTTGACCAAAGTTCTGATTTCCGTTAGAAGACGTTCGCGATATTCAAGTACACGATGTTGACTAGGAAAATGATGTCTTCCAATATACATTTTAACGTACTGACTTTCCATGCCTCTTTTATATAAAGAATTCGCAATAATCGAGGCGACAAAATTTTTTCCACTTCCAGTCCACCCATGAAAAGAAATCGTCAATGCTTTTTTTCCCGCTTTCTTTCCCCTATAATTTTCTATGTGAGCATCTAAAGCATGAATTACTTCTTTGACCATAGGCTGTCCGAAAACTTGTGTATCTAATTTGTACTTCAGTGCTGTAAAAATAAGTATAAATAATACAACTTCATTATTCGTAATAACTAACCAGACACAAAAAAAGTATGGGTACATATTATTTTCATACCATTTGTGTTGTATGGTATTTCATCTTCATTACAACATTCCATGACGGAGCAACGATACATATAAGAAAGGTAACTTCCTACGCCACCAATTGCCAAAGTTGTTAACGTTAAAAATTCAGCAGAAGTTTCGATGGTAATCAATGATATGAGTAAACTATAAGTTACCCACCGATAGAATTCCATTTTGGCTAAAAAGTGATGCATTTATCATTATTGAAACAATTACATTTACGTAAATATATCGAATGGTAAACCCCTAAAGATCGAATGAGTAGCCTAATGGCTACTCAGCTCGCAGTTATCTCAACGATCAATCAGGATATGTATATATAACCAGTATTAGGCTCACAATCTGTCAAAATGATACTCCAAACCGCTAGGGTTAAAGTTCAGTATCATATTCATCGCTGTAAAGAACCGATTTTGAGAATAATTAGCTGATCCCAGGGGGTACGCCATACGATTACGAGGTACGTGTATTTGAATGACTCGGTGCGAAAGTTGTCTTCGTTTCGAGGTTGTCTGGGAACGTTTTGGGCCAAACTTCACCATTGCGATAGGAATGAGTAATGACAATTTTAATCTATAATAACTTAACCTTGATAAATAATGTATTTTTGAATGTGATAATGTATCTAATTTTTTTTTTTGATTTTGTGGTTAATGCAACTTTCGCACAGAGCAACCCACTTATAAAGAATAATATAATAAATAGGCACCAAATTTTCTAAGTGGAATAGAACGAAACTTGCAAAACTATTTATTTTATAACCTATGTAGACCGGTACAGATGTGCCAATACATTAATTGTGATGTCAGTGACATAAAGTCAGTGGTGCCATATTAAAAATAGTACTGTAAAAAAAACTGTTATGAAAATAGTTTAACCAAATGAATACATTAATACAAGTATAATAACATTAAACGGTAGTAAGTGCAGAGAAAAATATTTTTTCTTTAATATAGTCCTTTAAAGGCTTGATTTCGCGAGTGCGTTGGCCTGGCGGATGCCAACCCCGTGGTTTTTTTGTATAGAATTAGACAGATGAATGGAAAGTTGGTCGTGGCCACAAACCTCCCCACGTGTCGGCCAGGCTGACGTACTCGCGAAACCAAGCCTTAAAAGTATCTCAACGCCCTATATTGGCAGCACGCTTCAAAATATTACGAACTATTAGTATTAATTTAGAGCGATTCATTTATTCGTTTATTTTTAAACACGATAAACAAACAGACAACAGCGAAAATTAAACGTAGAAAACGCAAAAATAAATAAATTGTAATAAATTTTAGAACACAGATCTCCCTTCACCCCTCCTTCCCTTGTGGCCGTGGCCAGCTTTCCATTTGTTAAATTCTATACACTCGCACTCGCAAAACCAAACCTTTAAACAGATTTTGTATACTGAAAATATTTTTTTTAGACAAGGCAGTATAAGTATTAATTTCGGCCAATTGCGTCTGACAGATCTTTGTTTATAGAATTGTTTCTCGGTTGTAGCTTCAACAAAATCGATCCGATCACCGAATTTGAAAATTCTTTTGCAGAATAAGAAATCAATTCCAATTATTATTAACACGTGTGTTTGTAATTTACACGAAAATGTGGCTACCAAAATTTATTTAATACAGGTTCCTTTTTGATTCCAAGAATTATAATACTGACTTTTATTATAAGAATGGATTATACAAGCTGTTACAATCCAAAGAAAACATGTCGAATTTGCCTGCGTGAAAAATCCGAAATGGTTTCAATATTTCGAAAAGACGACGCATACCAAATCGACGATCTGATTTTATACTGTTCAAATATTCACGTTACATTCGAAGACAGTACTTCGAATGGCATATGCGCTGATTGTCTGAAAGAGCTCGACGTATCGGTAAAATTTAAAAAGAAATGTGAACATTCTGAGAAAGTATTGAAACAATGTTTTAAAACTGAATTCAATGATATTAACGTAAAGGTAGAGGTAGATGTAGCAGATTTTGATCAATGTGAACCATCGTCCTCACATAATAATGATACGCAGAAATCCAGTAGATGCAAATCTACAATAAAAAAAAACTATAATGAGACTAACCGTGATAAAATATCTGAAAAAATAATCAATGGACTGATATGTAGTAAAAGTAAAACAAACGAAATAGTATCGAGACATTCTGAAAACAATCAATCAAAACAGAGTGAAATTGACTCATCTAAACGTTCAAAAGAATCTGAAAAGGAACTCTTAACAAAAGATATTTTAAAATCACTTGAAAAAGTCGATAATTACAAGCGCAAGGCAAGAAGCGAAAAGTCAAAATATCTAGAAAAAGTCAAAAATTTTAAATGTGAGACGTGCAATTTACAATGTCAGAATAAGTGGGTGCTGAAGGTTCACATGCGTACACATTCTGGCGAAAGGCCGTTTCAGTGCGATTTATGCAAAAAAAGATTTGTCTCAAATTCCAATATGAGAATGCACAAGCGATTAACACACAATGAGGACAAGCAGGTAATTATAATTGTAATATTATAAAAAAATATATATTACACGAGTATATATAACTTTTATATTATAATATGTATGAGTTTATGTATAATTGTAGGTTTGTTCTGAATGTGGAAAGTCATTCAGTTGCCTCACGTATTTAAAACGGCACTTAATTATTCATTACAAAGTTAAACCGTACGGCTGTACCATTTGTCAGAAGCGGTTTACCACAAAATCATATTTAAAAGAGCACATCGCTCGCCACAAAGGAGACAAACGATTTTTTTGTGAGATATGTGCTTCTAAATTTATATCTGACGTCAACCTGAAACAACACATGCTAGTTCATGGAATACAAAATAGAAATTTCAAAAGGTATTTTTTTTACTTCTTCAATATAGTACAAAGTACATAAACAACATTTTCTTTTTTACAAAACTTATATATAGTAATGTCAATGTGTAGAAAAAAGTGTAATTTAGAATGAATGCTCTTTGATAAGCAACCATAAATGAGTGGGTCAGTGCTAAAGTTTCCTAACCAACATTTATGTCGCTATGATTAATGGCAGTTAATGACAATGTATATGTATATTGTTAATGACAATGAGAACTTTTCCAAAAAAATACAAAATTTGTCTTCTTTTAATTTTAGTACATTGTACATTGCATTTCATTTCAATATATTTTAGGCATCAGTGTACATTTTGTGATTACAAAACAATGGGGAAAGTTGATCTGGCTAGACATATAAGAAAACATACTGGAGAAAAACCATTTCGTTGTCCCGAAGAAGGATGTCAGTCAGCATTTGCAGGAAAAGCATCCCTTAAGCTACATATAAGGTATAATTTAAATCAAAATGAAAATTATGATTATGAAATTTTGCTCCTTATGCTTTCTTATTTTTTTATGTAAAGGATTCACACGGGTGAAAAGCCGTACACTTGCAGCGAATGTCCGGCGAAATTTTCCAGAGGGGACAAACACAAAAATCATATGTTAAAAAAACACAATATTACAAATATAGGCACGAATAAACGTTCAAAACTAATTGTTAAAGAGTTGGCTGAGGCAGTTGAAAATGGTCAAACAACTGCTATTCCGATGGATATATTAAAATTTTCAACTTGAACATTGTACTGTACACATTATTGTACATACATATGTACAATAAGTATCAATTATGTATTTTATTTTAAATAATAAAACATGCATTATATTGATAATCTATTTGTTAACAAAGCAAAAGTCTTTTTTTTTTTTTTAAATGAATTGTATAAAAGATTCGCGTTGATAAATCTTTGTTTTCTAATCAATTCGTACAGATATGAATTTATAAGTATGTATGTATACATACATTTGTACACAACTGTGTTAAATTCGATTATATAATCTTCACTATTATGTTATACATACATTTTTACATTCATTTACAAATCATCGCCAGACTTACATTATAATGTTTATGAGAGCTATAAATTTCGCCGAAACAAATTCAGTTTTTCTATACAATGGATGTATGTCATACAACCTTTTTGAATTCTTTGTCCATTGTATTGTAATTTTGGATTTCTTTCGGCGTATTATCTGTCGTAATTTTTTGTTTGTGTAAGACCATTAAAAGAATACATATTTCATTCTTCAACTTTTTTTATATGATATGTACCCAGGGTTGCCAGATTTCCCGATTTGAGCGGGACGTCGGGAGCGGTCCCGATTTTACAAAAATTGTATATGTAGAAAAATGTATGTAGTTATAGACGCTCGCTTAATTTTGACCTTCTATACGAAGATGTTTGTTTATTAAACAAATTTATACTGAATATGACTGAAGCAATGGAGAAAAAACAATAGTTGAGGAGAAATGGATAATATTTTTTAAAGATCAACCCGCTTGCAATAGTTTGTATAAAATCGTGGCCCAATATTATAATTTAATTAAAATGATCTATTTTATCTTAATTTCTACCTTAATTCCATAACTTTTTTTTGATCGTTCGAAATGGTGACTGTCCCAATCTGTGATTTTGGAAATCTGGCAACCCTGTACGTATCATATAATATATATTTTTTATGGAACAGGTTCAAAGTACATATTCGATTCATAATATGACAGACATGTGTGTGTGTGTGTGTGTGTGTGTGTGTGTGTGTGTGTGATGTACATATGTGTTTTGTGTGTTTGGTTTGTGTATGGAAATGTGAGCACATACTCGAACATATATTAAAGTGTATTATTGTAATATGCGCGAAAATGGCGTCGATGATAAATAAATAGCGGCGAAAATCAACTAGTTTGGCGGTGATAAGTAGAGCGCGGAAGTTGTTCGCACTATCGTTTAGAATGAGTATGTATAGGGAAACCGGCTGACAAGACCAAATGGGAAATTTTTCGTAATATTTAATAATTATTTAATTGTAAGTCGTCGCAAAAAGTGAGCTGTCACTTGAAATTGTATTATCAATAGTGTTGATGACGTTGTTGAAAGAAGTCACATAGAAGATCTGGTGATGCAATTTTTGTTTAACAATTACATAGAATGGAGGTGGGTAATATTTGTTTGTGAATATTACTGAAGCCTAAAACCTATTACGTATAGTGATATTGATATAGAGTTTTATAGTCATATAAATAATGCCTCTCATTAAAAAACTTGGGGATTAAAAAAAGTGTTCAAAAACACGTAGCTTCAAAATCTCCCAACGAAATCATATTTTCTAATTTTAATAGTGATTTAGCGGAAATGTTAATCGAGTGCAATATCCCATGGGCTAAAGTAAAAATAAAGCAAATTCTACCTCCTGGGTTATCTGGAAATGAATTTTGAATACCTACATATTTAGGCGAAATTCCTAGAAAGAAAATTTTGCTTCAATTTTCCAAATGACTACATTGCAATTTAAATACCTTTATTACGAAAAAATTCTGATGCGGCCTTGCCAGCCGAGCTGGTTTGGGCCCGGCAGGGGTCGGCAAACTTCGAGTCCAAAGGAGCCAAATATAAGTATCACAACGATTTAGAATATTTTCGAGAGCCACAAAAATATTTTTTCGAGGAAAATTGGTAGCACGCCATAATTGTTAATTTATTAAGTGAAGAAGATTTCCTGAATAAAATTAAAGTAAATATTTTATTTCAAAAATTATATTTCTTTTTATTGTTGAAATTGTAAATTCTAAAAAGGTACATATGTATGTATGTAGGTAGGTATATACTTTTACAGAAAATTAATTACATACAATTCATATGCATTCCTTAAAACTAATGTGAATAAATGACCTTGCATTTCTTCAGAAAGTTTCGGTATGTTTGGTAAGTAACTTGTAGTTTTTAATTTTAGGCACGACGATGCCCTTAATTTTAAGTTCTCATCGGTTATTTGGCTTCTCAGTATGCTCTTTATATATGTGCATATATGGTTCATGCTTGAAAATGTTTGTTCATACACAAATGTACATATTATGTAGATCCAAAGATAATAAGAACAGCAAATGCAAATTTTTTCAATTGGTCATATGAGTTGGGAAGGCTATTTATTCCATGTATTAAAAATTATTGTGTCTGCCTTCTGTAGATATTTTAAAGCAACCCACTTATGTTGTGAAATTAGATTGCGCTTTTCTTTCTCCAGATTTTCAATTTCTGAAATAATATGTACAAATTTGGAGCTCCACAACTTTTTGCTCGATAAGTCCACCAATTGTAGTTCGAAAGTGCCCATGTCAATACCAAATGGCGAAAAATTTAATTAATTAACATTGGTAATAGCTTATAAACGGTAGCATTTTTCGCATATATTGTACTAAAAATTGCTATTTGTATTTTTACATTCAATATTATTGCATACATAAAGAGCTGCGGTTTTCCGACCCCTGAGCCACTCTGGGGATAGTGCGAACCATTTCCGCGCTCTAGTGATAAGTCTGGCGACTATTTAACCGTGGGTATGTTAAGTCCAGGCGATGATTTAATTGTGGGGATGTTAAGTCCAGGCGAGCATCTGCAATAGGGAAGAAAGGTCTGGGGAGGAACTCCCGAGGAAGAAAAGTCTGTATACCAAAATTAAACCATAGTAGAAAATTTGAAAAACGGACAGCAATATTCATCTCAAAATTCACAAAGCGAAATCGTACTCGGGATCGACTAAATTTTGCTTTGCGATTAACGGATTGAGCACCCATTATATAGTCGATCAAAAGTATTGACAAAGATTAATTTTATTTCATTTGATTCATTATTTTATGACCAATTAAAATATTTATATTTATAAATGCTGACGTCAACTAATCTATCAACATATTGTCAATTGCGATTTATAACCAATCTTGCCATAAAAATACAAACTACACTTTGCCCTCTTTTAATTTGAGCACTTTGCTCGTTTTTGTGTTTACTGATTTTGATGAACTTAATTTTTTTTTTCGAATAAACAATAATTTCGATGCCACGAATCTGTAACGTGTTTCAAGATATTCATAATATTAAACAGACGAGGAAAATTTTTCACGAGTTGTTGATATTACATACAGTTTCTACGTGTGCATTTGCGTGGTGGGATCCACGTTACTAAACACGCTGTAAACGATCTTGTTGGTTAAGTATCGAGGAAACGTTCAACATAATTCTGGTCATAGTAATTTAAAAAAAAAATCACATCTGAAAGTGGAAACTTACGTGCAGCCAATACAATTGCCGGTAACTCGATCTCTTGTGCAATTACCAACCGTGCACATCTCTTTAAATCGAATAACCGTTCAATTTTAAAGTGTCTCTTATCGTAGATATTTATGTATCTACGAATACCAACTAATACGTGTATACATATGTTAATGTATAGGTATGTACATATGTAGATATAAACTTTTATGTGATAAATGATGAAACTCATAAAAATTGTAGTTTCTTTAGTCATTGCAGATCTTATAAAAATAAGCAAAAAAAAAATTTCTTCTGTAGTTACAATACGATTTCTACATACATATGTACGTACGTATGTACATATGTACTTCATATCATTTTCAAAATTGAACAACACTGCGTCAATTCGCATCTGCATTGATTTGTGTTGCAATCAAATAAATTTGGAATTTGCACCTAATTATTTGCAATAATTGTGCATTTTTTAAATGTTGTATCACGTGTTATATATAACGTGTTTTTTTTTTCTTTCTATCACGCAAATTCCGCATGTGCAGTCCATTATTTCAGTTTATCTCATATTTTCACTTGCCACTAATGCTAATCGCATCTTCACACCACCTTTTTTTTATCTTGTCTTTAAATAAGTCTAATATACAAAATAATTACTAGTACTATCTGGTCTGTACACGGCTTTCTTCATATTTTTTACAAAACATTCTACCTATGCTAAAAATAAGAGAGTTATAATATTGGCTAGAGTTTTAATTAACAACTACTGAACCATGTGAAGATACACGATTAAATCAATGAAATTGTACTGAAACATTTTCACGGTCTTTTTAGTTGGTACAAGAAAATATTAACAAAATTATTGTCTACATATGTATGTACATATATTCTCTAGCAATAAATATATCATTGTTAGGCGCAATTTTACTACAATAACCGGAAAAAAACAAAACACAAACCAATAACAATTTGCTTCGGTGACTAACTCAGATTTACATGACATATGTATTTATAACTCAGAACAAATCCATTGTCGATGTTCTTCTGCCTCTCCCATCTCTAGACCAGCGTTTCCCCACAGAGCACATTAGGGACTTTGACCAGGGTGTAACGCAATCTATAGAAAAATACTCATTACAGTATTATATTCGTTTGCAGTTGGAATGTTAAATGAACGTAACTACAATATTCATACTAATTCCAGCTTTTACAAAAAAACTAACTGACAAAAGCCCATCGAATTAATTGACTTTATATTTTTTCATACATTTAGATGAAGAAACGCACACTGAATACACATCATATTTTGAAAGACTGTAAGTATGTGATAACATTCTGTGTATGTTTTTAGTTCTGATTGTAAAATAATTGGTGCCACATAACACGCCATTATGCATTGTTATAAAACGTAAACAGCTTATTGGTGACTGTAATCACTTCTGGCTACACTAAACAATTTTGAACCTACACCTTAACCCTTCATTATTATTGAATTTATAAAGGAAGTGATAAATATACATATATGTACATATAGCACTTATCAAAAAAAATCATAGATAACTAGATAATAAAACATCCGACTCTGCGCTGTCAGTGACTAATCATCAAAAAAGTTTGATAAGAATGCAACTTATAGTTTTAAAATGTTAGCATATATTTCTAACAAAAAAATAAATAGTTATTATGATTTAGCGATATTCTCTAATCTAAAAAAAATTTAGCCATGTTCAAATACACCAATATATTTTCATGAAATATCCTTCAATATGTAATTCGAAAGATAAGATAATTGAAGGTTGTGGTTTTTTTTTATCGCTATTGGCTAATTTTTACATTTTATATTTGTTTCCGCTGATATATACAAGAATAAAATAAATAATTGTCATGAACTTGGTAATTTATCTTATTTCCTTCAACCCATTGCAATTGCCACACCTTTGTTTTGTATAAAAATATATGTACATTGCACAATCTACAATAAATTGTACATATGTAATATGAGCCGTTGAGAAAGAAAGGGGCCAATTTGTCAAAAAAATGAGCGTTTAAAGGTTAGCATTTGCAAATACAAACATAAGTAAAATCAAAATTAAATAGGATCAATCATGGGCCTCACACTAGCAGGTCACAACGATAGAGGTAGATCTTCTCTATCGAAGTTTATAAAGCCAGTTTTGATACACATGGCGTTATTGCCCCTTTCATTTACAATATCTCGAGTGTAGTTTATTATCACGATAAATTTGAGAGAGAACGCATGAAAAAATTTTAATCAAATTGTTCTTCGGGATCAGATGGTCAAAATGGTAAGATAAAACATCATTCGGACATTGAAATTCGTGTATTTGAGACTATGACTAAAACGTTTAAGCATTTTAACGTAAAGCAAAAGTAACGTTTTTTTAAACCTTTTAATTAATTTCGTAAATATTATATATTATTCACATCGCAAAACTGCACTATGCAGCCAATAATTGAATTTATTACAAAAATGTTATAAGATTCAAATAATAATCATTTTGGAAGCACTGGTAGAAAACGTTGAACAAGGAGCTATTTTTTTGTCAATCAGTAATGTTTTGCGCGCGTTCTGGATAGTATTGTGCGCAAGTTTACATGTGTGATTCACTCTAAGCTGATCATTTCATCGATAGAGTCGACTGACGAGGATTTTCTTCGACTGGAAAACTCTAAAAAGGTACGATTGATGATTTAATGTCATGACATCATTCACACAATGGTCTTGACTGCCCTTTTGCATTGAAATTTCTAGAGATAAGACTATTTATGCTATTTCGTATCAGTCAAAACAAACACCACATATTTATTAGCAAACCGTTATAATATATTACCATTACGTAGTTTCAATATAATTCACAAAATATTATGACGATACAAATATTAAACACGCATAGTAAGTAGCATCATTATACATAGGTATACTTAATTTTTCCTTTATAACCTTTCAAATGAACTGCAAAAATTGATCGTTCGTTTTCAGGACAGGGACATTTCGTTCAATATACTATCATCATATTTTCAGCAATGGAAAAAATTTATTATCAAATTGTAGGTAGGTACTTTTGTGATCGAATATAGTTCAAGTTTAAAATTTATATTACGTCATATTCATAATTGAATCATTAAATGAATCAACGATAAACCAACAATGCGTAGTTAGATACATATTTGGTATCTTGATAAATAATCAATTTACAGTAATACAATATCGTTTTACAACACTCATTTGAAATGATTATTTTTACTTTATCACTTTTATTTTTTGATCAAACATTGATTTATGAAATTATCATAAATCAATGTTTAATTTCGACGGAAAATTTGAAGAAATTTATAGTTTTACCAGTTTTTTTTTTTTAAAATCAAAGAGCATATGTATAATCTTCTAATAACAATATTAAAACATAAAAAAAGCATTTTAAAAATTAAATTTTGCTTGAGAACGAATTCAACTATCCAGCCCAATAGAATGATGACGCTTGATTATTAGTGCGAAATCAATCCATTGTACTCTAATTCATGTGTTAATTGATAAATTGGCAAGCGGGCTAGAATTGGTCTTTGTAAAAGATTTATTTTATTATGCGTCTATAATACACCACACGGTTTGTTGTTGTTTAATTCAGAAATATTTAGTGACGTTTGGGGTTTTAGAGACCCCATATTGATTTTTGTAAGTGGAGGCCATTGCCCGCCAATTGAACAATTTTAAACAATCGGAATTTATCCTCCACAACAAGTCCACAGCTGGTTCTTGAGGATTTCGTCGCGGAAAATTTACTACTAGTGATGTGAGACAATCTGCCTATCAATCGTGAGCTCTTGCATATTTCCAGTATGAATATTCTAAATCTGTACCTACATACATATATAATATGTATGTGACATGAATTATGTTTGTATTTGTAACCTTAATTAATTTTTACTTTATCAATATACGTATGTAGATAAAATATTGTTTTTGTGCGAAAATTCGACCTCGAGATGTAAAGATAAAATAAAAATTGGTTTAAAATCTTAGTATACATACATATGTATGGACACAACTGAACATCACCAAAAAATAAAAGTTCATATATAAATGTATTCATTTATCCAATGGAGAATTTAAAAACAAGATACAAATAAATATACATAAATATAAAAACAATTGATACAATACAGTGAACTGGTGATTTGCTAATTACTTTTTCTTATTTACTTTTGGATCGCAAGCTACAGGTTGCCAAGTCCTATACTAAAGTTTCAAGTCATCAAATAAGAATTTTAAAATTTAGATTCAAGTCACGACACTACACTCAATAAGTTGAATTAACATTAAATTTCTGCTACTAATCATCCTGATGAACCATTTGACTTCGAGAATTCTGAATGAGTTGAGTTAAACTGCAAACAGTATTTTAATTCTAGAACTAAATTGAAACTTTATTTCATTTCAGAAAACCTGCTATGGCGGCTTACAGTGTTCTTTTGGGCTGTTTTATGGCTCTACTTATTCTGCTGTATACTATCAGCTCTGTGGCTCGGTATTATATCAAAGTAAGAACCACAAATTATAACAATATTCATAGATGTTTAATGAATTTGAATATATGTTTGAACTTTTAAAATTCTTTATCTCTTTGATATACATACATATATACATACAAAATACACATACATACACATGCATATACATACATACAAGATAAATAATATGAAACGTATTTTTTTTACAGTTTACATTTTTCACAATTGGAAGTCTTTTCGCAGCTACTATTCCTATGCCATTAATGCTTTTGAAACCAAAACACCCTGACAATGCATTGTAAGTAACATTTTTTTTTACCTTTTCAGTTTGATGTGTGCAGTTTTAATTAAGGCTATTATTTTAATTAAGAATTCCAGCTTGGGGATGTCGACAAATAGCCAAAATTATGGGACTAACGTGGGAAGTGAGAGGAACTGAAAATATTGATAATTCAAAAGGTGCTGTAGTTATAATGAATCACCAGAGTTCACTAGATCTGATTGGTAAATTATTTTACTTTAACGATAATCCATATTATAATTATGTATAATTCTTGTATAAAATTTAATAAAATCTTTGATTTCAGTATTAGCAATCTTATGGCCATTAATGTCTCAAAGTACAGTTGTGGCAAAACGTGCACTCTTCTATCTGTGGCCTTTTGGATTAGCCGTTTGGCTATGGGGCACGGTATTTATTGATCGAGGGCAACGACAACAAGCACAAAATGTACTTGGCAAAAACGTTGAAGCTATAAAAAATCGAAAGGTTACTATTGCATTTAACATAAAATATAGAAAACATTTACCCGATATTTTTATGATTTTTCCTGAAGAAATTTTTAAAAGTCTTATATTTGAGATTTGAGACAAAAATTATTGTTAAAACAATAAGTTAAACTTTTAAACACATGATGATATTACAGGCCAAGCTCTTGCTTTTTGCTGAAGGCACGCGAAATAGTGGAGATAAATTGTTACCTTTTAAAAAAGGAGCTTTTCATACGGCATTAGATGCAAATTGTTCGATTCAACCTGTTGTCATTTCAAAGTATTATTATTTGGATTCTAACAGATCCCAATTTACCCCAGGTAAAGATTTTTTCAACGCTCGATTTAAATTAAAGATTTACTTATTGTGATTTATGAGATTAATATGAATTTCAGGTCATTTTATAGTGACTATTCTACCTCTAGTATCCACTGAAGGTTTTCAAAAAAATGATATACCCGAGTTAGTAGAAAAATGCCATTCAGTGATGCAGGAAAAGTATACTGAAATCTCTGCAGAGGTCTTCATATCTGAACGCAACAATAATTCGTATAAACACCACACGTGATATAGCAAAATTAAACCAAAGATAGATTATATTTCTTGACATAGATTAAATGATATTGATATTTACATTGTTAATTTGAGCATTTGTGATTTTTTTTGTTTTGTGTACCAATGATTGATGTTTCATAAATGGTGCTATGTATTTATAAATTTCACATTTGTTCACTATTACTAATTCACTAATAATTTCATTATTTTTAAGACTGTATTAAATAAGATTGATTTATTGGCGAAAATGTTATGTAAACATTTTATATGTCAACGCGATTCCATAAATTGCCTAAAGAAAATATTTTTAGCTTAGTTAAACAGTATTGTATTGAAGTGAAAACTTGAGTACATTCTCGTATAAATGTCCAAGCACATACATATTTATGATATCGACTAAAACTTGATACTTTTTTGATGTGGTTGTTTTTATACATAATTATAAGAATTAGTGTAATTCTTTAGTGCTGAACTTTTATTTTATTAAAGCTTATGACTTTTATAACGGTTGTTTTTGTTGCTACTCATAAGACCAACTATTTTAAAATGTCTGTTTTCAAAATTATATGTGTTAACTTGATCAATGCAGTATTATAAGCAACGACATCGATATAGATTATATGTATTAGTTTTCAATTTTGCAATCAAGTTTTTCTTTTCTTTTTCAGTTAGTGTAGATAAAAACTATAAATGTAATATTTTTCTACTTGGATCTTTTTTTTAAAGATTTCCTCAACACCATTGTTTCATTGTTTCATTGTTTTATTTTATTTAAAAAAAAACTCACATACATACATACATACATATCAAGATCTCATTATTATGTAGAAAAATTTAAATATATAATATCTATGATGATGCTTAATTATTGCTATTGTTGTACTTTAAATAAATGGCTTAACAAATATTTACTATTTTTTATACAGTGCCTTAACAGTCACTGTACGGGATCGTAAATTTATAACAACAAAAGTTTTTTTATTTTAAATATTGATTGTGTGATTGATTATTTCACATAGTCAATATTTGAGAATTTTATAAAAAATATGTGATTGAACAAATGTATTATGAAAAAGTGAATAGCTACCTATTGACTGAAAAAAGTTTTTCATTTCTCAAAACTGAAATAACTCATTTCCCAATAACTAAAAAATTTTAATTTCAATCATGAAATCATGAAATTACGAAATTTTCGAATCGCTGAAAATTTCAAATTTTGATAGTAAGCAAAAACAATACTTTATTATACTACGTATTTAATTCATATTTTACTTTTATACGTACATAATAAAAAAACTGAATTAAATAATTCCGTATAAAACGAAATTTCGAATTATTGAGGTTCGGTTTCAACACCATGAGGTTGGTAGCACGCAGTGACAGTTGTCGCGTCCCATCGCCATCGGCTGTCAAAAACAAACGTCAAGTGACAGGAGCTAGGAGGCTAGGAGCATGTCTGAACGAACGGAGCGCGAACGCGGAGGAACGCGGAGTGGTGCAACGGGAGGAAGTGGTGGTGGAGGAGGAGGAGTGGGAGGAGGAGGAGCTTCGGGTGGAGCAGCAGGTGGTAGATCAGTTCCTCGAGACGCTCACGCCATCATGGGAATGCTGAAGGAGCTGGGCGTGTCGGATTTCGACCCTCGTGTGGTGACGCAGCTACTGGAGTTCGCACACCGCTATGTGAGCGCAGTGTTAGAAGATGCTCGGGTATTCGCCACTCACGCCAAGAAGAAGACCGTTGAAGCAGATGACGTACGGTTAGCGGCAGCCGCTCACGCCGAACGGGCCTTTACAGCTCCACCTCCACGAGAGTTACTCCTTGAGGTGACCCGCGGTAAAAATCTGGCACCGCTACCTCTCATCAAACCGCACTGTGGACTTAGACTTCCTCCGGACCGCTTCTGTCTGTCCGCCTGCAACTACAAACTGGCCCGAGCGAGGAGACCTAGAACGGCCACTACAACTCCAGCGGCCCCCACCCCTTCAGTAGCCTCCCCTGCTAATCTCAAACGACCGCCTACCCTCGTCACCGTCTCCAAAACCCAGGCCGTCAGCGTTCCCAAACCGGTGTTTAAATTTAGCTCCGCTGGCAAAACCAACACAAAACCTGTTACCGTCAAAATGGAAGTTGACTCAGACCTTAAGCGTAAAAGAGAAGATGACGATTATGATGTTCTATAGTGTGTTTGACCAACTTTTTAATATATATTTTGACTTACGTTATTGGTGAAATTTTCTTATGTTATTGTTCCTCAATATGTACTTGATTCAGAATCATTCTGACATGCAATATTTTAAGTTGAATAACAATTCAGCATGCAATACTGTGAATTGAAAAACTTCTTAAAATATTGCTCACTGAATCGCTCACTTTTTACGAAATACACAATCATATCTGAAAACTTTAGTTTATCTTCTAAATAAATACTCTCTTAAATACAAACCTTTACTATTTTAGAAAATGTATGTACGTTTTAAAAAATAGATTTTCAAACTCATCGAAATGGTTAATGTTGTGGCAATTTAAACCAGCTTTTGATACTCTAAAATGACTGTTGTGGTAGCTATGTCCAACGACAACTTATAATGGAAATACGTGTGATAGATAAACAAATGGTACATTGAGGATGATGATAGAACAGATTACAATGCTATGAACTCGGAAAACCCTCAGCTATCTGAAAGGGAGGGAGTGGGACTCAATCTACAAAAAAAATCCAATCTAAGAGAAAAAAATTTATGCAACACATTAAATAATTTAAATTACAGAGGTTAATGTATGTATGTATTCAAAAAAACTAACAAAAGCTCAACAATACGCACAAGCTTTCGTTTATTTACGAGTTTCGTTAACGTGAATATTCCAGAACACCTTTTGTATTTAAACAGTAATCGATTATCAAATAAACAATACAATAAATCAACTAGTACAATAAAACACTAATTTAGCGAATATTTTATATTTAATAATTTAAATCGGTAGTGTGATCAGCAGACAATTTTTCCAGTTGCTCACAACTTGAACGCAGGTGATAAATTAATATTATTATTATATGTTTAGCTGAAATGGCTCTAAAAAGATCCTTATCATTCAAGTTATTAACACAATACAATGCTGCAACTGGTACATAAAAAATAAATGGCAAATTTGCTGCAAGTCGACTATGAACTTGTTGGACACTGGTGGACTTCTATTGTAATACCAAAAATCGATAAGAGTTAAATACACCGAGCCTTTTTTTAAGACCGATCTTTTGTACTCTGATATATTTTTGATATTAGCCGAAGCTCTTAATCCTCATTAAACTTTTTATCATTTTTCTAAATCACACTTCAATCTCCTTAATTTTCAAAAATCCTCCCATTCGCATTTCACTCACATCAGTAAATGCACACCAAAACTTGATCCAAGTTTTTTTTCAAAACACACTTCTAGTAAAAAACTGTATGTATTTTTGTTTATAAAAAATATTTGCTTGTTGCCAAATTCAATGGGTAAGTATCTATAGCATTTAAAAATTCTAAATTGGGCAATCAATACACACCAAAAAGGGTGTAACCCTTGAGCTAATTTTAAAAGTAGATAATCGCTACACGTTTAGATAATAAAGTGATATAAAATTTTGTAAAAAAATAAAAAACATGGACAAGCAACTAGTTCTTCGAGAGTTTTACTATTAAAAAAATTACTCAAATTTCAACTTGAATGTAAATTATAAATCATATGCATATATCAGTATAGCGAAAATTACCATCCCTTTTTTTTTGATAGAATATTCAATTTCTAAATAAGTGATTTAGGTTAGTTATGTTTACTATGTTATACTGAAATTTAATAACTAATTTATTGTTAAAAATCTCCTATTTTTCTTTTTACTTTGTCTGCCTGCCTCAAAACAAAACAAGTGAGGTTACATAAATCTTGATGAAAAATTAAATTCTCATATTTATATCAGAACTATTTATTGCAAGATACTATCTAGCTATGACATATTATGTATTTTTTTTTTTTTTTAGCAAATATTATAATTATAATACATATTGGATCGGACTGGTGTGTTTAGATATTTAATTTAAATCACTTTTGTTATAGATTTGTGATTTTTAGACTGAGAGAATTTCTTACGTGTATAGAAATTTATATTTCATATTTAAAAATTACAATGTAACTACTTATTTCATAATTTACGAAATATATACAATTCTCAAAATAATATACAACACACTACGAATACTGGTGTATTAAATTATATAACAAAAAATATAAGTTATTTACAAATATGACGTGATTGTATTTTTATATAATTTTAATGTACATATTGGCTTGTAAAATGAATACACAATGAAATCAACACACACATTTCAAAACTTCCAATCTCTAAAACAGTTCAATGACAATGTAATTGCACTTTTTAAACTTTGCCTTAATATTGCACTTATTTCAATAATAAAAAATAAATCACAAGAACATTTTTTTTATACAAACCAACCTTAATAATACAGCAAATATAGCATCAGTCACAAACAAATATTACACATTACGTATTTACATTTAAAATAAAGTTAATGTCTTGTGTATGTTATTGCAAACAAGGCCAATACTCTACAAGTGTCAAAACAACTTATTAAAAAATATAAAGTATATAACTTATAAGCATACATAATCAAATTTAAGATTGCTATAAAAAATGTGTAAATTTACTATTTTTTAAACAATTGATAAATGATGAGCATTGATTAAAAATACAAACTAAATACTAAGATGCATCAAAATAGCAATGATACTGAAATTCAAATATTCTGATGAAAGATGCCGTGAGCGTTTTTAAATGAATATGTAATCCTTTACAAATTATTGAAAAGTGCTCACCATAAAATTATACAGAATCCGTGTTCTCATTTTCATATTGAATCTTACATATAAAAAAGTTGAATAAATTTGAATTACAAATAACCAAAACATTTTCTAAAATAAATATCTTTCCAGATTACAGAAATGTGAGAACATACATATATAAGCCATTCTACAAATGATGTTAACTTTAAGTTAAATGGAAAACATTATATTAATTTTTCTTTTAATAAAAATTCATTTAATCAAAACATGAAAAAACTACCATGCCAAAATCATATTTTTCACCTTGGTTTGCAAATAAAAAATTCGCTTTGATTTGGATTTTTATCAGTTACTGTTATATGTTATATGTCAATGATGACTAATAAATTTAATTGTTTTATTTTAGGAGAAATATTTAAAAAAAAAAAAAAAAAAAAAAGAATATTTTTCTGTAACTAAGCACCTCTCATATAATATCTTATTTTATTGACTTAAATGAAATAAAATCTCACTATTCACAAATCATAAAAAACTTAAAAAATATTAAATACTTAAGGTAACAATAATTTATTACATTTAACTTTAAATTAAAAATTATATATTGTATTTTTTTCTGCAGAATAAGAAATACGGGAATATATTATTTGCATTTTAAATATTTTTGTGAGAACAAAACAATATTACTCCTAATATCGTAACTTCCAATTGTAGTTAAGAAGACATTTTTGCAACAATAAGAATATTACAAAATTTCTTAGGAAAATAATCCAATAGAATTTTCACTAGCATTCTCAAACACTAACAATTTTTTGTCCTTTAACATGTGTTTGGAGGAAAACATTTAAAGTCCAAATTTAAGTAGTTGACTCAGGTTGAGCTAGTGAAGTTGGTGGAACATTGTGTTGTGCCTCATATTCCATCACTTCTTGATAAATAAGCTGTTTCCATTGCTCCACAGTATGCTCACGCTCATCAACTGAATGGTCGTACGGGCCTGGTGCTGGCTGTAATCCATTTAAAAATAAAA
The DNA here is from genome assembly GCA_022651745.1 of Parapsyche elsis. Classification (NCBI taxonomy): domain Eukaryota; kingdom Metazoa; phylum Arthropoda; class Insecta; order Trichoptera; family Hydropsychidae; genus Parapsyche; species Parapsyche elsis. Next base: position 15,872,241 of record JAGVSN010000001.1, on the reverse strand, counting down.
TTAACACCTAGGCAATTCAGAATATTCACACGAAAAGTTTCAGTTCAGAATTTTATACAACTTACAGCATTTACTTCGCCTTCATCATACCACACGTTGATATAGGGGTGTAAAAGAGCATCGTCAACAGATATCCTACGTTCAGGATCAATTACAAGCATACGTGATAACAAATCGCGTGCTTGAGAGGCCTATTAAATTATTTTATCGGTTATTATTTTATACACATTGAATTAAGTGTTTTAAAATCATATTTTAAGTTTTTATATCTAATCAACAGACTATTTCTATAATAATTTAAATACAAGATTTTAAAACCAAAAATGATTTCAGAAATTTTTGAATAACTAAGAGTATCGAGTTGAATAAAAAAAAAAAAATGAATTAGAAAACATTGAAAATTAATAATCTTAACCTTAACCTTAAGTCTATTGTGTTCATTACTATCTGATGGAAAAAGTACATCTGGAAATAATCGATCAAATGCGTATCCTGGATAACGTGGTCTGTTCTCAACATAATTGCGAACAGTTGGTTGTAATCTTGCCATAAATTGAGCTGCTGGTGTACCAAGTTGTTCTGTCATAATGTTAAAATTCGGATCAATATAATTATTTTTTTTTTAAATGTACTTTAAAAGACTTGAATAATTTTATAAGCATACCAATAATTTTATTCCATTGATCAATGTGATCAGTTCCTGGAAACAGTACTCCGCCTCTGATCATTTCACCCATAATACAACCAACAGACCAAATATCCACATTTTCAGTATATCCCATGCCCAGAATTACCTAGAACAAATAATTCATTAAATCGATCTAAAATTAAGTAATTATTCCTGTTGTTGTAAATTATTTGAGAAATACTAATATGATACCTCAGGTGCTCTATAATATCTAGTGACAACATATGGTGTCATCATGAATGTTGTTCCTGCTGTTCTTGCTAATCCAAAATCTAAGATCTTTAGAGTGCAATCACTTTTCACAACTATATTGGACGGTTTTAAATCCTAAAATAAATTATTAATTTAATTTAATTTCAAAATAATTAGTCTGAATAATAAAATCTATAATTAAATTTTTATTTTAGTTAGTAATATTACGAAATTGTGTGGTTAACGTACCCTGTGTATAATTCCAGCAGAATGAAGATGTTTAATACCGCATAACATTTGATAGAGAAGGTAACTCATTCTTTCGTGATCTAAGTCCATTTGAATTACTTGACATAAGTTTGCATCCATTAGTTCCATTACTAAATACACATCTTGAAATTCTTCTAATGACCTTTGAGGCGTAAAAGCATTTAAGAGTCCAATAATCTAACCAAAATTACAAAAATCGTGTGAAAAATACATTTATAAAACAAGCTTAATTTAATAAATATAAAAAATATATAATTATACTGACATTTTTGTGATTCACAAGTTTCATTAATTTGAACTCCCTATATGCTCTTTTAGCATGTGTTACATTTTGAAAAGGTCTTGAAAGTTTTTTAATTGCTACATTCTGCTGTGTCACGGTATCGAAAGCAGCACTGCAATAGAAACAATCAATTGTGATTTCAAAATCAAAATTTTTTTTTTTGAAAATTAAATTTTTTTTTTATTAGTTTTTTTTTATATCAGAACACAACAATCAATGACATTAATATTATAATATGTAAATTAAGAACACACCATTCAAATACATTAAGTCTATTTGAATAGTAACACGGTGTAGGAGAAATGAATGATAAATAAATAAATAAAAAATTACGAAAAACAAAATAAATACAAATCAGCACAGGTAATACTACTGGAATTTAAAATTATAGTAAAGTTTAAGGCATAAGTTCAAAGCAGAGCATGCAATGTGGAACATATTGAGTGCAGAATACTCCAAAAATAAAGTTATGTCAATACTAATTTAAAACTGAATAAAAAATACTTCATTTTAGTAGGTTAATTTAATTTTTAAGTGTTTTATTAATTTGTGAAATATGAATAATTTCAATTAAAATTATACGAATTTTGTTAATTAAAATTAGACTTTGATTAAGAAAATATATAATTAATATTGTTAAAATTGTTAAATAGAATCCCATTGATGGTCACTGCAGATGCTTACCAAACTGTTCCCTGAGCTCCGAACCCCCGAGGTGAGAGCTCTCTGTAGCGATTTGGCACGCGGAACTCAGTGTCCCCAAATTCCACAGTATTAAACATATTTCACCTGATGGATATCAGAACTAATAATAAAACACACCTTTCCCCTTAAGCCACCCTAAGAAGTGCAAGCCAATAACCAAAAAAGTTTCATAGTTTGTGCACGGGGAATAACGCCAATGTTGGTTTTTTACTTCACTAAAAGTATTGCATTCAAAATATATCACAACATAGTATTCACTCTTTGACAGGATCAGCTACAGGAAAAAATAAAAAAAAAACATAAAATCATAAAAAAAAAAAAGAAGTAAGAAAGATCAGCAATAGTTATAAATTTTAATAACTGAAAATTATTATTATCTAATGTAATAATTATATTTAAAAATGATTTATTACTTCAAAGGGGAAAATTAAGTGAAATAGATAAAATGGCACAGTAAACTAAATTTCAGAAATTGGTTTATTGACTGAAAGTCGCATAAAAATGAAAGAATAGTTTTAAGATAACAATTGATATTCTAAGATTCTAACATTAAAGTATGCACCATTCTAAGATCATGATCATATTCTTAGGAAAATTATAAAAAAATATAATAAATTATAATCATAAAGAGACAAAAAAAAACAATTACAATCCACGAACATAGTGCATTCATTAAAAATTTATAGTTTGTTAAAAATACATGCAAATTAATATTTTCCAACCTCAAAAAAATTGATAAAACAATTTTGCAAAAATAAAAAAAGAATATTTTTGTGAAGATGACAGTGCTACGTAAATATATAAATATAAATATGTAAATATAGTTATGATAAATGACAATAAATAAATATGCAAGTAAATTATATTAGTACATACTGGGATATCAATAAATATGAAACATGCTCCATAATTACAGCCCAAAGTCTTTAAAATTTGATTTCGTAAATTATCTATTAATAATAAATAAATTATAAAGTATAATTCACTTTGAAATGTGTATAATTAAAAATCAATACAATTTAAAGCACTACAAAATTTAAGCACTGTATAGTAAAATGTCTTCAGAATGAAATACTACATAGAGAAAAATGAACAAGGGTGAAACAGTAAGATACATAATTCATAGATAGTGGAGTGAAATAACTTACCATACGATACCTTGTGCTCCAGAGCCGATTGGTTTGAGATTCTGGTACCTTTTAAGAATGGTGAACTTAGTGTCACCCACCTCAACCGTATAAAATGAGTGTCGAGCGGACATGGCGCGAGAGGACGGGCGCGCGGCGTGCGGCATGCGGCAAAAACTTGTCGTCTACAATTTTATTAACTTTAATTAAATCTTCACCGTCTGAATATTTCAAATCGAATATATTTATGACTGACATTATTTTTCATCTTGATAATAATTAATTTTATTATTGGCAATAATGTGAAATTCAATTGCGGGGATGTGGACTAACAATAAGTCACATGAAAAGTTATCCGTCCTGTGGATGCTTCACTTTTTTTAATAAAAGAATTTTTTACAAATTAAATGGTACACAATATTTGGTTAAATAATATAAACAAAAATAGAATATTTACCTATTATTTTCTCACAAAATTATGGCGAGAATATTTTCAATGAAATTTCACGAGTACAAAATCTTGAAAGATCACGCGATATGTAATTAATTTATTAATTTCTTCAAAAGTAGTAATCAATAAAAAAATTTATGTATCCTTCGACCAAAGTGCTAGTTTTCTGTCTGCAAATAAAAACAAAATTCGATGTACTACAAAAAAACAAGATAATAATTTTAAAATAAATACATTTTATTTATCGAACAAATTATAAACGTGTTTTAAAATTTATTTATTCATATAAAAAATTATTCCGAAATTCAAGTTAATTTTTTATGTAATTAAAAAAAATTACAAATTTAAACGACAATTTAGAACTAACTTACCATAATGATGAGTGCAGCATTTTGTTAATAGTTGTCTAATGAGATCTTAATTATATTTGATCTCAGAACAAATTCAAGTTGTAAATACCTGGAATTTAAGCTTAAAATAAATTTTGTTCTGTTTATTATTTTTGAAAATAATGAAGATCTAATCCCTATCTAGTAAATAAAATATAACCAAACACTTAATTTAATTACTTTGATATACATATGTATGTACATACATATTTAAATACACAAACAAAACAAGAACAACGCCCATAATGTGCAAATAATTTGCACGAGCTTAACAGTTTTCGACAACAAATCTGCTATGAAAAATTAATACTACAGCTACATCTCATCATCAGCAAGGTTAAAAATAATTATAATTATTATTTAAAACATTGAATTAAAAAAATATATAAAAATATTTTCGTGTTTCAGTGATCGACGTAACAACTCAAAGAATTAGTGATAATGAACTTTTTTTTAAATTAATTTCAATTCATAACTTAAAGATTCATAGCCTTTGATAACACTCGATCCTGTATTATGTATTCAACACGCACACAAGTAAATATTGGGGTTCAAATGTGAATCTCGGATGAAAACACCGCTTCGATGTCCACAATTGATTAAGTTATTAATATCGGGAATATTTTAAGCTCTCGGCAGGGAGAGTTGACCCCTTTACACTTGAAATTCTCCACTAGCACCTCCCTATTCTCCCACAAAACAGGGTTGTGCCGGCAACGGTGTACAAAAGGCAACCATCCACAGGGAGAGCGAATCTATTTGAGAGCGCAAATGCGCAAAAAAGCTTAACCGCAACCAGGGAAAACTGCCCAAAAAAATGCGTTCACCAATTTCATGTCTCATTAAACATCGGCCAAGAGCATTCATTCACACACTGCTGCAAAATTATTTTGGAATGCGTAAAAATATACAAAATAAAAACGTTGCTTCGGAATGTAAAATTATATTTCAAGACACGAGAAATAATATTTATAATAATAAATAATTGGCGTTTGTGTTTCTTCAACTGCATTGTTTACCATATCACTACGATAATTATATCCCATTTTATTTTCTTTTATAACAGGAGATAGTAAGAGGAAGAAAATAATTTTTTTATCGCAATCACCTCTAACCTGTACTTCCATATTATGAATTATAATTTCAAATAAAAAATCAAAATTTCCGAAATTTTTTGAAAATGGGAAGGTGTGTTAGATTTTGTATCAGTATTTTATTGTATGTATGTGCGTATAAAAAATTTGAGAAATTAGAGCGAAACAAACACCGAAAAGAGTTTTATCGATCCTACCTATACATAAATATGTACATACATTATGTAATGCTATTTTCCTCACACCAAACACATACCGGTCTAATTCCAACTATAATTTTTAAAACAATACTATTTTGCCAAAAAAAAAAAAGTAAAATTTAATATAATAAAAAGAAAAACAATTTATCAATACCAAAAACGTCCAACTTGAGATATAATATACATTGCGACACGAAAGCACGATTTTCTCAAAAGGAAATTAGTTTGCGACAACAAAGGAATATCTCAAATTAATCCGTTCATACTATTGACATGCAATGATACATACAATCAACACATACACAAATTGATATTCACAAAGTATACAACGTCCAAGTAAATACGGGGGGGAGGGGGGTGACGAAGAAGTAAAAAACGAGCTAAAATCCTAATGCGTCACAAAAGTAAACTATCGCTATCAATTTGCCAATAAAGATTTCCGCGCGTGCAACGCGGCGTAAAGAAGTAACAATGACTGGTGCGATTCTGTACCAAAAATGATGTTAAACCGGAAGCAGGAAGCACGTGGTCGCGCGTATCGACCGGTGAAGCCACAGAGGGTGCCAACTGCCAGTCAATGCGCGGGAAAATATTTGATGAATTTGGGGATAATATAATATAAATATACCGATGAATAAAAAAAAAACGCACTCATTGCACAGTTTGTTTCAAAGTGCATACGTTATCTTAATTTAAATACATACATAGATTGTTCCGAGTGTATTTGACGTTAAAGCTCTATTCAAATGTATCGTGACGTAGATATTAAAATGCAAGGCTTTCTGGCGATAGGTCGCACCCCCGAACAAAAGGTCAACCGTGACAAAATATCGATTTGTCAATATTTTGTTTCAACTTTTGTCAACAACTGAAAGTCAAAAACAGTGGCGCCAAAATTCGCCCAAAAAAAACCAATCTTTTTTAGCATCCGCCGACAATTTTTCAACAAGCAGCAATTACTAAATCAGAAAACAGTAAGCACAAATTGAACCCCGGGTGTGTGGTCTCAAAGCCGCGAAACGCAGAATCGGCATTCCACGGCGGAAACCACCCGGTTTCCTTCATTCTAAAACGCAATGTATGTAGAATTTAGTTTTGGTGTCCAATGGTTGGACAATTCAAATATGTATTTCGATACTGGGGGGGTCGATCGTTATGGTTCGCCTAAATATGTAGTTTATAATGAATGGGCGTCCTTGGTGGCACACGTTTCCGCGAAAATACGCAGCTCCACTCCGAGGCATGGGGTTTACTTGGATATGGGGTGGTGGGTGGTGGGTGGTGGGTGGTGACAAGGAAGAAGAAGAAGGGGGTGCGGCTTACCCCCGTGACGTCAGCAGCAGAGGCGATCAATGAAGGCAGAGTGGCGATGCGCCACCGCCACTGCCACCGGCCCATTCACCACCACCACCACCCACCACCCACTACCCACTACCCACTACCCACTACCCACTACCCACTACCAACCTCCCCATTACCACTCCACTAATCCAACCCCACAAACACGCACATTTTCGCGCCATTCTAGTACGCGCAATACCTACTGAACACCGCCAGAACTCTTGCGCCCTTTTCAAACCAGCACCCATCTCCAATTCGTTTTACTCATTTTGGGCGCACTGCTGGTTAAAATCAGCAGAAGCTAGAGAATATTCGAGTCTCTTGCGGTTATAAATTGATTTTGCGTCAAATAAAGAAATTTCACTAGTATAGTAGGGGTAAATCGTGACATGTAACGAAAAACCGACACGATTTTAGACGCTTGTCCCGACGCACGTATCTATGCATATATGTAGAGGCCCTCACAAACCTGAGCGGTATCGCTGCGTCAAGTTGACCTCCTCTATCGTCTTTGATTCGCATCAATGTGAATTATATCGGTGCGAATGGGACGACGATGGGTGGGGCGTCATGACGCAGCGACACAGTTTTGTGAGGGCCTTAAAAAAATTGCAGGGGTAAATCGTGAAATGTAACGCAAAAGCGACACGATTTTGTATGCGTGCACGCGAGGATGTTGATCGCGCGCGGTCACGCGTACGTGTGGTTTTTGTTTTATTAAGTACATACATACATACATACACGAATGTTGCACAGATATTTGATGCTATCAAATAGTTAATTGCATACAGTCTCAAGCCTGGGATAGACAACAATTGCCACGATTGAAGTATCAACACGTCTCGTCATAAGATTCAACGAGAAGTACAAACGGGCGATCAAGATTGCAATTTATCAATTTGTTTAAGTGGTATACTTACATACACATATGTATATGTATATATATATATATATATATACATATCACTGCGCTAATTGCAAAACTGAATTTAAACCAATGTAATTCAAAGTTTGTACTAATGATAAGGGTCCAAATGTTGGCAAATTAGTTCATTAGCATGTATTCGTCAATTTTGTCAAAACTAAAAAGTAAATATATAAGTAGCATTCCACGATAAAAAAAAATTTAATTGCACCAAACGTGTACGCAAACATCGTGATACAGGTGAGGTGCAGGTCAATATAATAACGATAAGGCACGCTTCTTGCCCCGATAGTAATATGAGACATGAAAGTGCCTCTTAAAAAGAGGAAACCAGAAACACCAATCTAGGGCACTTATACACGACGCTTTTAAAATAGATTTTAAGTGGTGAAAAAAATTATTTATTAAATTAACATTCTATGTACATTGTACGCTCCTTAATACACCGAGTCTAGCACGTTTACTATAAATTATAATTACGAAACAAAACAAACTAAATACATAAATAGATTTATATTCGATGAAACTTAAAGCTTGAAAAAGGACGATAAAAATGGTGTAAAATAAATTATGAATCTGTCAAGAATCTAATAAGAAAAATAATATGTACTGATTTCTACATATTTTTATTTGGAATTGACATTTTTTCAATATTAGCCCATAATTATTATTAAGGAAATATGAATTGTTCATCAAGTTTAAAACGTGATATATCCGGAAATAGCAATGAAACGTTAACGACCAAAAAAAGGCAAAGTAAATATACATATGTACTTCATTTGTAGAGTCTATTCAAATACTTAGTACTATATATTTGAAACGGTGGACATTAAATTTTCTCGCCGCCCCTTTGGATCCTAACACTGTGGCAATTCGAATGCGAATGCCTGGGAAATGAGAAATGGCATATTTTTTTCAACACCAGCAATCGATTCGCGAGTAAAAGGAGGCCCAACGAGGCGCAAAAGTCGACGGTTGAAACGTTAAAAGTGTAGCCAAATAAAAAGGGCGATGTAACATCCGTGGCGCTCATAACTAAGAATATTACATGCGAATTCCAACTATTTGTAATGCTAAAAATTCAAAACAAATACAACTCCGTACACACTTCACGGATCTCAAACTCCTTATTTATCACATTTAATTTTGAAGGCCGACTCTCCGTTAAAAAAGTCAATGCCGAAATTGTACCGCTTTCGTGTGCACTTTATATAACTTTCAACGAATCGATTGATTGAGACGCAGTGCTAAAATAGCTTACAATTCAAAATTTCTCAGGTGAGGCTATGCGTCATAATTTGCAAGGTGAGTAACCATCACAAATTCAGATGGATAGTAGGCACGTCTGTACCACTTTCTTTTATATTGCATGCCTACCGACACAAATTATGTACTTCAAAAATAAAAATTATTATCACTAATTTTAAACGAAACAACGTATGTATGTAAATAAATCGGATAAATATTCTATACGAACAATTAAACTGGAATTCAAATAAACTCGTAAAAGTACATAGTTTTACATACGATGTCAGAGAGTATTAGAAGAGTTTTCCGGAAAACTGAAATCGATATCAATACAGAATATTTCTATGGATTTAAATAATTTGATTGGCAGTCCTCTTCTCCCTTTAATTTTTTTTTTCAATTCTCCTTCCAGAACATTCCGCAATTCTTATCCGTTCCACTTAAAGTCCTCAACTTAAAATTTCTCTCACATTATTAATTTATTTGATTTACCATGTGATCATGTAATGTAAGGCATTTAACAAAACTCAAAAGCTTCATCGATTCTTTTCTAATAGTTCCAATCTTTCAACATTTTAAGTCTCTTAACACTTTTCCATTAACACCTAAAGTTTCCTCTCTCTCCTATTATTATTCTACACTTACCACCGACATTGTCGCATTCAACTCGACAAGTTTTCGAATATTAATGAACTTTTGTAATCCTTCAAATACAAATAACTAAATAGATACAAAAAATCATGCACCATAATACAACAGACCCCCCCCCTACTCCATCGGCTATGCCCACCTACCTCCCAGTGTATTTAAAATAAATAAATAAATTACACCAAAAAAAATCTGTGGTGTAAGCCATAATTTTTCCTTATTATATTTTTTTTTTTTCTTTTTCATAAATACATACATACAAAGATTACAATATCAGATAAGGCATCCGCAAATTTCGATCACACTCGGGTCAGACTCACGAAAAGACATTTCGGAACCGTCGATAGTTTTCAAATTACCACACATCCAAAAGACGAGTTTCGCGCGCGCTCTCGCAGGCATACCAAAAATCCCACCTACAAACTGAAAGTTTACTACACACTCACACACACGCTCAATTGCGATAATTTAGAACCTACTACAGTGGTACGCGTGTTGATCGAACCTACGTCAGGTGTCGGCGTGTTGTTCCGTGCGTAACGCAGCACAGTGTGACATTTTCCGGCGAATTTTCCGGCAATTTTCCGGGACGGAGAGAGCCGTCGCATCAGCAACCGCCGTTCGACTGTCGAGTAGAAGAAGGGGTGGGGGGGGGGGGGTTGGAAAAGGGAAAAATAGCATTGTGGGGGTAGGTTTGGGTGGGTCTACTTATAAAAGGGGAGGAATGGGAGGATGAGAGTGGGGTGGCCAAGTGTATTCGTATCGATTCGGGTATGTCGGCGCGCGCGCCCAAACAGGCAGCCAACCTAAAGCGCCGATATGCTGCATCCGAGCGATGGGAATGTTGTACATACATACGTGCACCTCAAATCTCAAATAAACAGAAACGCCAGATACACTTCTTATCAGATTCCGGTCGGATTATTAAATAATAATTACAAAATAAATATTTGAATTGTTACATAAAATAAACAAAAAAAAAATCAAATAAACAATTGAACGTCGTACGTCGACCACTGTGAACGAAGTAAAGGCGGTGTAACACACATGTGCAATAACTTGCAGTGTCATTTATTACCTATGCATACATATGTATGTATATTAAAAAAAAAAAAAAACTTTTACATTATACAGGTCGGAATGATCAGGTGTTTCGGGTGGAATGATGACGGTAGAGAGGGGGGGCCGGGTGTGAGATTTGGACAGGTCGATATGTTTTACCTGTGTATGTGACAGGTGTGAGAGATGCGGACTTACCGGTGCGGGTGGGTGGGGCGGGTTGCGAATTTTTGCACAGCGAACTGCGACGACGCTCGAAGGTCTTCCAGTCCTCGAAGATCGGTGCCTGTGTGTGTGTGTGTGTGGTGTGTGAATGAGAGTGAGTGAGTGTGTGTGTTTGGTGCGACGTGTTGGGTAGAGCGACACACGACCGGCCGCCGACACGAGCGCTGACAACCGCGCCGCGCCGCAATCGTACTGCCAACACAACACGCACACGACCATTTTAGCCGCAATAGCGCGCTCCGCAACCGTAACCGTGACTTTAATCGCTTCGTTGCTCGTCTTTGCGCGAACTATGATCTTCCGCAAAACGCTGGATGTTTCGTTTCCGTCGTGGGAATTCCGATCCCAATGGGCGATACCGGCACTGATAGAATTACGCATTCCGACCGAGTTCACCCTTCGAACGAGTTGAAATTTCCCTCTCCTGTAAGCGCATCTAAATGCGAAAAAATTATATGATATAGATTACGACGATCATTCCACCGTCGAGGACCGGCACTGCCTGCTGCTGCAACTATCGACGAACGTGAACGCCACCTCATCGCTGTGTCACAGAGGAGTACCCTGGAACCTGACCCAACACCTGACGTCACTCACGTGTCATCGTAACTTTGTTTACGACAGATAAACAACTGTATCAAACATGTAGGCGTCCGCAGTCACTCGGGAAACGGTCCGGCGAAAGACCTGTGGAGTGCGAGGGGGAAAGTTGAGTCAAACACGCAGCGGACCTTTCGGTTGTCTTTATTGTGTGAGCGACGGATACCGAGTGAAAGTGACCTGTGTAACACTCGGTCACCGGTACTAGGGTTGCCAACCGTCAGGGAGACGGTGATGCCAACCCCAGCCCATTGGTTCGCCGAGTACCCACAGACCGTAATTAAGTCTCACCATCGCATATAAGAGAAAACTCCATTGTCTTTGATGATTTTCTATGATTGTTGTCAACGATTTGACGGATATTCATGAGTTCTCAGCAAATCCATGTCTCATGCAGTTGAAGTTGTTTCTATACAAACAAAAATTACTCTTCTATCAAACCTGTATCACCTTATTATATCTACTTAACGTTGTGGAGTGCAAGGGGAACCAGTACTAAATTATGCATCAAACCGAATTCGCCCTTCGAACGAGTGACGACTTTGACGTACTTGAACTCTCTCGCAATCACGCACACGCAACATCTACCGATGAAAACAACCAGTGCGTCGTGAAGGACGCCAGAAGAAATGTCACCCTTCGAACGAATAACAACTTTGACGCTCTTGGGACTTGAGATGAAATCATTATTACTACCGACGTCGCGTAGCCCTGGACAACTACCACCTGAAGATTTTCCGAACAATACAAAAGGTGCGACAAGTAACACTACCTTCTCGAAGCGATTTCCACCATCGAACACATCGCATCAGACATGATGAGACACGCGTCAAAGCAAAAAAACGCAAACAACAGGCACTGGCTTGTAGTCTATTTATAAATATCACTGCACGCGATGTCGAACCGTCCGCCAATCAGCGAGCTCCAACATGACGTCATATCCGTTGCATTAGACCACCCATACTTTGTCGACATGCCGCGGTGTAAGATGTTTCACATCAAAAATCGCGCGTCAAACCTAGTCGCGGAAGCTCGCATTCTCGGAACCGGAAAACTACAACTCACAGCTGATCAATGACGAACGCATCATCACCGCTGGCTAGCGACTTATTTGTACATACTGAAACCCTTCCGTGTATTGCAATAGAACGTTACACATGTACCATCATATTAATAACTTCCCCTACACTGCTCTGGCCAACACCCATCATTGCAGCATTTAAAATTTCAAGTGTGAACACCGCGGCTAAATACACGCGTCTGATTCGCACCTCTATGTATATCTCGTCAAAACGGTTCAATATAAATTAACAGTAGGAAGGGCAGCAAAGGCTTTCGAGGAAAACTCACGATTTTATTTTCTGTTAAAAAAATTATAGATTTGCACGTCGACATCAATGATTATGGTCGTATTAAGATCAATCTCGGTCAAAATCTTACAGTGCAGTGATTTTCAGAAAATTCAGCACAATGTTTGCGATTTTGACCTTTTTAGGAAAGGATAAGCCAGTGGCTGAATTTGCCTCCACAGCATTAGTATTAATTTTTCAGTTCATTTTCACTTCTCAATGTTAATAGTGATAATACTGGGATTGTTGTTTTGAAATGCTTGTGATTGATTGTTAATGAAAAACTAAATCGACGAAATGTGCTTGGAACTGACTATTACTAGGTTTTCTTATATCAAAGTAGCATTGTTGGTTTCGAAGATATTTAAGTTCGGAAATCAGATATTGATTTTTTTACACATTATTATTTAAATGAATAATTTAATCAGAAACAAGTGGGAAATTGTGGAAATGAATAGGGATGCAATAAATAAACTGGTCATTTTCAGTTTTAATTGTATTTGAAAAAAATATTTTCTACAGATCTTACACTCTCAGTACTGTCCTTAATTGATAAGACACTCATTCTACACAAATCTTACAATAAACAATGACTTTTATTAGCAAATTTATAAATGGAACTCCACAAAAATATTAATTTACTTCTGAAATTTCTTTTGCACAGTATCAAAGTAAAAAAAAAAAAAAAAAAACACCTAATTTTCAATATGAAAATGTCTTAATATAACAGAAAACTGTTTGTCTAATATTATAAAATCTGTTGTCAAATGTTACACGATATTAACTTAGTTTAAAAATAATTACATGTGGTTTTTCAATATTTACTCATTCGATTGAGTATTTCGTTTTAAGCCTATGAAAAACATTTTGTTCATTCAAAATATACCTGACCTACATACAAAGTGAAAAAAAATGTATACAGTTATACAAGTATACATGTACAGCCAGCAAAGAAATCAATTGATATGCCAATACTGTTCAAAAACATTACGAAATAACAGAGGTAAAGTATTCATAAAACCTCTAGATTTAAATAATAAATAGAACAATCTTAGGATTTGTTTTTAATTTCAATATGGTGCATATCTCCGCGGAGGCGAGGGTCCCCTCATCGCAGGTCTGAAACAAAATATCGCACGAAATTAATCAACACTGCAAGTAAATCAGAATTTTTTTACAAAAATAATCAAGAAAATAAATACAAATAAATGTGTAGCGTATAAAAGTTTTTAAGTTATTCGCAAATAAAAAAAATATTTGATCAATGATTCAAAAAAAAATTATGTTATCGAATAACAAAAAGTCATAAAAAACAAAACTATATTCTATTGTATGTTGATATTTTTCCAAGATCGAAGCTCAATTTATGAATCCTATTTATTTCTGAAAAAAAGATTCAAATCATTAGGGAAAAATATCAACATATTTAAAAATATGTTGATATTTTACCTTCTATCATCAAAGGTATCATCACAACTAAAGTCCTCGAACATTCTGTAACAATAAGAACCACACTTTATGAAATATCAGCAAAATGAACGAAAACCATCATTATCACATAAAGCCTTTAACACACTGACAAATAATAATTAATTACTCTTTATTTTAAAAGTAGCATTACAAATGGCAGAACCACTGTATGAAAAAACTAACTGTGAAAATGTTTCCTTAATACATACACAATTGAGAAGGAAAGCATATTATAAAAAGCTTACAAATCTTGAAATTGTACTAGAGTTATCACAAATGAAAGGTGACAGAACACAATTTTATTATTAAGCAGATTTGTCTCATTTTACTATAATGACGGTTTAGCACCAAACTCATGTTGAATTATGTATTACCTATACCTAATTTGATTATCCGTAGAGCAAACAATGATACGAAATTAAAATGTTATTCGATAACATACACCGCTTGTGAAATTTATTGAGAAATGAAGAGTTACCCAAAGCCTCGTGAAATTTGCGGTCCACCCCTAGGCGGGCTTCTTCGGCTGAACATGGAATCGTAAGACGTCCTCATTGCACCCATTGATCGGGGCATCGGTGGCATTGGCGGCATGGAGTGCTGGTCGCGTCTCATCGGTGGGGACATGAATTCGCCCCTGCCTCCCATCGCGCCTCTGTCACTTCCCCGGCCACCTCCCATTGCTGGATATCTTCGTTCGAACAAGTCTCGCGACGAGTCATACCGATCATAATAATTGTCATAAGCATCCTGTCGTCAAAAATGAACATATTCAGAAATAAACATGGAAATAAAATAGAAAATGGAATGAAACGGGTGAATCGTGAAACTATGTACAGTAAAAGCTTGAGCGGCGAGTTTTTTTTTTAGTTTATACCGGCCAGATTGAAAATATTGTCGTCGGTCTAACCGAACGGGACGCGGATTGCGGCGAGTGTGCGGTGTGGGTCAGCTTTTAGTGTAAATAGTAGCGGTGGAGCAGAATCCAGTCGTTTGATTCCAAGAATCAATTCGAGACTCCTTATCTAAATTGAAGTTCATATAGTATTGATTTATACTCACAAAGTCAAAGAGAATTTAGTCATTTAACACTAGAAATTTAGATTGCAAAGGGTGGGACTTGAAGCTAGACAAGTGGAAGAAAAATGTACACAAGTCATTCCACTGTTCCATTGGGTTTTACATTACACAGACATCCGATCTTACAAATCCATAATGAGTGACTTGAGACTTTGCTAGCGAACATCGAATTTTGTTAAAATCAAAACTCAAAATAATCGAATGTCACTGACATCAGAGACGGATGATATGTTGGCGTTTTAAAACGAAAGAAAATACTGACAAAGCTAGACTGTTGCGACAAACGCGAAACGTTAGAATGATATTTGAGAGGATGTTTAAGACAGGTAAGTGTACAAGGGTTACTCGTACCATACTTTTATGTAGAACCAAATCGAAACCCAAAATAGAGAATGTTAGTAGCAACATTAGAATGTATGAGGCAGACTACATATACAAGCGTTTCGGTCAGTGTTTTTGATTTCCAAGGAATGAACAATTGTTAGTATTTCGACGTCGGGGTTCAATTTCTATGGACAAGTATAGTCTTCATGTTTTCGACTCCTATGAAGTAGCAATCGTTTACGTTCGGACTAGTGGGTTCGATTTCTATGTATGTATAATCAATCCTTCGCATTTCGACATCTATGGATTAGCAATCGTTTACGATTTGACTGCAGGGTTCGATTTCTAAGGACACAGTCCTTAGCACTTCAACATCTACTGAATAGCAGCCGTTTACGTTTCAACTGCTGAGAGTCTTTAGCATTTCGACTCCTATAGAGTAGCAGCCGTTTAAGTTACAACTGCTGGGTTCAATTTCTACGAAAAAGCAGTCCTATGCATTTCGACTTCTATGGACCAACAGCTGTTTACCGTTTCGACTTCTATAGATGAGCAGTATTTAGCACTTTGACTCCCATAGAGTAGCAGCCGTTTACGATACAACCGTTGGGTTCAATTTCTAGCCCTATGCGTTTCAACTGCTGGATTCCGTTTTCATCTACGAGACATCTGCCCTACAGATCCCTACGAGTGTACAAATGTGACGAGAGCCCGTTTTGGAACCGAATCAAAGAACGAACCCGTATGTGTATACCGAGTCGTTCGAACGGTGGCTAGATACAAGTCGACAGTATTGGGGGGTTGGGGGGTGGGGGAGTGGAGCTCGATTCGATTCTGATCCACCGCTAGGTGTTTGGTGTGAAGTATTACCGGGAATCCGGCCATGATGCGTTCGCGGAGGAAGGCGGGCGGAGGCGGCGGCGGCGGCGGGTAAGGATCGCGTCCGAAAGCCCGGTCCCGGAATCCGTTCCTGTCGGGACCCAACACCTTGGGGCACTCCTTGGACCAGTGGCCCCCGCGGCCACACCGATAACACTGCTCGGGATCGCCCATACCCGGCTTCTGGCGGACGCGACTCGTCGACACCTGCACCTTCATACGCTGCCCGTCCACCATCATACCGTTGAGCTCCTTGATGGCGTCGTTGACGTCTCCGGTCGCGTCCAGGTGCACGAACCCGTAGTTGCGAACGATGTCGCACTCGACGACCGTGCCGAACTTCTGGAAGAGCTCCCTTACTTCCGGCGCGCGCGTCTTGTCCGTCAAGTTACCCACGAATATCTTCGTCGTCGGAGTGGATGGCGCTCGTCTACTTTTGGCCGCTTCGCACTTGATCACCTGTCCGTGCAACGCGTGCCCGTTCAGGTTCTGGATGGACTCGCGACCCACCTGCTCGTTTTCCATGTGAACGAAACCGTAATTCCGCACGACGTCGCATTCTACTACCGTACCGTACTTTTCGAACAGCGGTCTGAGGTCGTTCGACGTCGTTTTTTCCGACAAGTTCCCGATGAAGATTTTGAACGTACCGGCACCCGGCATGATCGGTCTGAAAGCAATTCAATTCAATATAGACGAACGTGAAACGTTTCGTGATGGGGATGAGAGATCGCGACGCGGCCTGCGCTACGTTGCGTGGGGCGGGAAATTACACCGGGCGGAGGGAAAAGTTTCTCGCTAATGAGATATTCTCGGCGAAGAAAATGGTCGGCGAAAACTCACCTGGCGGGGGCTGACGGGGGAGAATCTGCGCCCGCCTCGACGGTGTACTCTGCGGCGGCCGTGGCTTGGCTTTGTCTCTGTCCTGTTCCTTCACAAGCTCCTACTCTCGTTCAAGAAACGCAGCTATAGCTTATTAGTGCCGAATGGCGGTGAGGGGCGGGGCGTGCGAGTGTAGACTGCAGACTGTGGAGAGGTCACGCCGGAAACGGAACCGGCGCAATGTGACGCGCTAACTTTCGCCGGCCATAACCGTTGAGCGTTGAGCGTTCAGCGCACTGCGCACTGCGCACAATGCAACTTTCGTCTCTTCCACTTTTTTTTATCCAAATTTGTGGAGTTGTTAAAAATAAACGCGACTCCGACTCCGATTACAAATATTTAAAAATGTCTAATTGAATTTTTCCCCATTTTTGTTCTTATATGTGTGAGACCATTTTCAGGTACATAAATATAGTCGTAATTTCACCAATCGATGCGACGAATTGGCTTATTTTCGAATTGCCATTTTTAGCTACTACCTGTCAGGCTCATTTGAACGCATTTTCCATCACTTTCATTAGAATTTCATGCCTTAACGCTTGTTAGTCTCTTCTCTATGTAATATCAGCTTTCAGCTGCTGGATGGTTATTGGTATATTCACATTCACCCCAGACTTTGAGAAGCCACACAGAAAGGAATCGACGGTCAAATCAAGTAAACGCAATGCCTATTAGAAATCGAGGTCAATCGATCATCAAAATTTCCTCCAGAAAACGAGCCGTACTTTGACGGGCTACAAAATCGATGCACTATCATAATTCATGACCCTATCCTAATTCTGGATTGTGTTTGTTGACAACGTCTTCTCGTGGTGATTTTGTGGTTTTCTTCGATGTTCTCTTGTACAAAGTAATATTCTCCTCGATTCTAACCGAACGACGTCTTCTGAAACATGTGGAGATTTTAGACAGTTCCTTTGTGCTGGAAACGATGAACCTATCGAAACACGCTTAGAGTGGAGATGGAGGGGATGGCAGTCGCACGGTGCGACGGTCATCCGATTACGACAAGCAAGCGTGAAACCAAGCCATAATCATTAACCAATAGCATATAGCAAGTCGCGCAGTATAAAATGATGCCAGCTCCTACTTTCAAAATAATATTTTTTACTGTGGGTTTACCAAAAATACTTAGCATTTGCTTAAGGCTTGGTTTTGCGAGTGCGTCGGCCTGACCAACGTCAACCCCCTGTCGGATGGCCACGGCCGCGAGGGAAAGAGGGGTACGGGGAGCTTTGTGGCCGCGGCCGGCTTTCCATCCATATGCCAAATTCTATACAAAAAGAAACCGCGGGTTGACGTCGGCCAGGCTGACGCACTCGCGAAACCATGTCTTTAGAATACTGAACTTTAGTATTTCTTTACTATGCATTTATCGTGGCTAACAATTAAACTCACAGATTTCGCGAAACGATAACATTGTTTTGTTCTTCTGATTTGTATTAGCTATGATAGGTTGGTTTCGCACTTAGCGGTCGACAATAGCCCGACAACTCGATGGCTGTTGCACCATGCAACTACCACTAATTCATAATTCAGCAAACCTGATCAATCAAATTAGATTTTCATATTAAATTCTACACTATTCTGGCCACATTGTGAAGCTGGCTTACAAAAGAACAATTTTTTAAACCCCACACAGATTGACATCAACTAGACACCCAAATTAGAACATCATTTTGTAACTTGTGTAATATACTTATCGACTGCAGCAGCTTAAATTCCATTTCTACCAAAAGATCTACAATTTAGCGATGACGTATAATATAAGTACATATGTATGTTAAATTTTTAATGCAATACAAATAATTGAAATTTATACAGGAAAAAAAACAAATTGCATTTCTTATATTGAAAATTTTTATTCAGTTACAGAGTTCATTTCTTAACTTTTTTAGGATTTACACCGGAAGCTTTCGTTACTTTCACGACAATTTTTTGTTCTTCTATTAAAAAGGCTCGAAGTATCCTCTCCTTGACACACTGGTGGCAAAGAACTCCACCGTAAGCTCTAGTAACTGTCTTCTTCCTTCTAGACATGCGAGAGCGCTCCATCGGCCTCGCTGGGGTGATACCTCTCAGTTTTTCTTTGCATTGTCCGCATCTCGGTACTCGTCTGGGTTTCTTCAGGTACTGGTAAACGAGTTTGCCACCAGGAGTACGCACCCTAAAATCAAATAAACAAAAACATTACAATACAATAAAGAGAAAACAATGTGCTATGTTAATTTTTCCAAGGCATGGTAAATCCATATGCAACATAATGAATATTTTGAAGTGAAACGAACAAGTTAGATCCATCAAATGCCACAATTATCGTTCACATTAAAATTCGAACAAATCACAATTGATATAAGAAAATAACATTTAAAAAAAAAAAATTTCATTTATAAATATTATTTATAGTATAGCCTCTGGAATGGTCTGGTTATTATTTTATAATGATGAATGTGATACAGAACTAGCCAAGGCTAGTACTAGTTTCGATATTTATATCGTATTAACCGTTATATATGTTCAATAATCTTACTGTCCATTTTGCATAATTTTTAATTATTCTATAGTACATATTTCGCGTTTTAGGTGTGTATAGATAATAATTCAATAATAGCGAGTTGCAAGAATTAAGTTAAGTATTCACTTTATCACATAACCTATAAAGTCACAGTGACATTTGACAGTGCCACATTTGCAGCGCTGACCATAATAATACTCCAATGAACTCGAACACAACATCCACAAATGTCCCATCAGAACAAACGAAGTAAAATGTGTGTCGAAAGTAATTGTAGGTTAAGAACATAAAACAGTCTTAAACAATCAGCGTGCCAAATCTCGCATCTCAAAACCGGGCCAAATCTTCGTTCGACGAGATTCGCACATATTTAGCATGACCACTGTCAACTACTTGTGAACCAATCGACTGTTGACGAAGAACATTGGTGCGTAGTGGCAAATGACAATTCTAGCGAGGCAAGTAAATATGGGATAAGTGCTTAAAATGGAGTAATTCGTGTTACTTACATGCGTCTCCTGTTGGACCTGGAGTTGTAAGAAAGGCGACGACGGAACGTTAGTCGCTGAACCATGATTTCGGCCGGATGCTCTCGGATTAGAACCGCGGCCGCTTTCTACACCGACAGCACGAGCCGGAAAGGGAAGCCTCAGCCACTGACAGCTGTCTGCACGACACTAATCACGACCATACGCCGCTCAATATAAATTTACAACATTCGATTTTAATTTCATAATCTCCATTGAGTTAATTAAAATTCGAGTATTGTGTGACTCGCAATTTAAATATATCTAATAAAATACTGTTATGATAGTTATACGGTATTTATTACTAAAGGCATGGTTTCGCAAACTGTCCGACTTGGCTGTTGTGGCCACGGCCACTTTCCAGACACCTGTCAAATTCTATACAAAAAAACCAAACGTACCAGCCCTCGTGGCAGTCGTTGGCGGTTTCCCTGCACCCGTCCCAGAAGGCCTACCTCGTGTGGCGATGATCACTACTGCCACAACGGTCAGGACGTTTGGCTTTTTTTTGTATAGAATTCGACATATAGCGGAGCGGATGTTGGCGAGGTGTGGTATCTGTCGCATTAATAATTAAACTTGTGTGATATTTATGTGATGACTTTAAGTACAGGTTTGATACAGTTGTTATGTGTCATAAACGAAGTTATGATGACACGTGAATGACGTTAGCTGTTGCGCGTTCCAAGGTACTTTTCTGGGACACGTTAATGAGGTGGTGTTCATGTTAGTTGAAAGTTGCACCAGCTGGTCTCCAAAGCTTCCCGCACCCCCTCCTTCCCTTGTGGCCGCGGTCAGCTTTCCATCCATCCGTCAAGTTCTACAAAAAAAAAAAACAGGATTGGTGACGCACTCGCGAAACCATGACTTAATTTAGTAACAAATACCACTGAAATCGAAAATGAAATTTTCATGGAACTACTCAAAATCGTAAAAATTCAATAACGATTTTAGCACACTAAAGTCGTGCAAAATGTGATGAGATTTTCTTTTTGATGTTTTGAGATAAATCGCGTGCAGACACTTGGCTGCACTGGTTTAGCGTCAATGTTGTGACAGTGACAGCGGCTTTGCGCCATTTTTCGTTCATACGCTTATTCTGTGAATCTTCTGATCATGTTAGTGCGTTATTTATGGTGATGTAGAATATTTTTATTATAATACATAATATAATGGTTTTCACATAAATCAATACGTTGTCTTCGTTTTATTTATGTTTTCAGAAGTACATAGACTAGTGAAGCAAATGGACATACATATTGTGACTGACTCTTATTTGTTCAATTAACTCATCGAACAGTTTAAAACCTTTAAATCGATCAATTTTTAGGTTATATATCATTTCATATTCATAACATTGTTATGTAGTCTCGAAAATAGCTTTAAATTTTCGTTTCGTTTTGCAGGTTGATCAATAAGATGAATCTTGAATTACTTGAATCTTTTGGTCAAAATTATCCAGAAGAATTTGATGGTACACTAGATTCTATATCTCTAGCAGCAACATGTGCATTCAACAAACGCGGCACTTTGTTAGCTGTCGGCTGTAACGATGGAAGAATTTTTATATGGGATTTTCTTACGAGGGGAATAGCAAAATCAATATCTGCTCATGTCCACCCTGTGTGTACTTTAAGTTGGTCTCGGGATTGTCACAAATTGCTATCTGCATCTACAGATCACAATGTATGTATTTGGGATGTTTTATCGGGAGATTGCGAACAGCAATACAGATTCCCTACCCCAATTCTGAGAGTTCAATTTGATCCTCGTAACGATAAAAGATTTTTAGTGTGTCCAATGAAACATGCTGCTCTTTTGTTGGATTTGGAAGGAGAATACAAATCTTTACCTTTAGATGAAGACGGAGATGTTAATGTTATTGCATCTTTTGATCGGAGAGGAGATCATGTTTATACAGGAAATGCTAAAGGTCGAATATTGATTTTGGATTCTCAATCTTTGGACATTAAATGTAGTTTTAGAATAACAGTTGGAACATCTAGCACGACAGGTATAAAAAGTATTGAGTTTGCCAGGAGAGGTGAATGCTTTTTAGTCAATACTTCCGACAGAGTAATCAGAGTTTATAATACAAAAGATGTCTTACAAGCTGGAAAAAATGGCGATCCTGAACCAATCCAAAAACTTCAAGATTTAGTCAACAAGACAACTTGGAAAAAGTGTTGTTTTTCTGGAGACGGAGAGTATATATGTGCTGGCTCTGCAAGACAGCATGCTTTGTATATTTGGGAGAAGTCGATAGGAAATCTCGTAAAAATATTGCATGGAACAAAAGGAGAATTACTTTTAGATGTAGTTTGGCACCCAGTTAGGCCAATAATTGCGAGTATCAGTTCTGGTGTTGTTTCCATATGGGCCCAAAATCAAGTTGAGAATTGGTCAGCGTTTGCGCCAGATTTCAAAGAACTTGATGAAAATGTCGAATATGAAGAAAGAGAATCTGAATTTGACGTTACGGATGAAGACAAAAGTATAAATTTAGAAGGAGAAAATGAACACGATGAAGAAACTGAAGTTGATGTAACAATTTGTGAACCGGTTGCAGCATTTTGCAGTTCCGATGAAGAGGGTAATGATGATAGTATGCTTTTATTCTTGCCTATCGCACCGGAAATAGAAGATCCAGAAGATGGTTGGGCAGCCACAATGGATACACAAGTAACTGTTGCGCCCGAATCGCCAGAAAAGTCACCTCCGAGCAAGAAGAAAAAAGTCAAATTTTACGATATTGGCCTCAATATCAGTAGTTCGGAACAACATCCCATGTTAACAGGTAAAGATAAACCACAAACTGGTGGTAAAAAAGCAGCTGGAAGACCAAGAAAATAATTCCAAAGTATAAACCATTCTCTATTTAAAAAAATCTAATACTAATTTTTTTGTATTCCAGTTTTTATTTTACAATCTTCAATAAATACTCGTAAAAACGTTTTATTTTTTATTTTTAATACACACAGATAGTAAATATATTATTTTCTATCAAGAATTATTTCCTGCAATTTAGGTTCCACAAATAAATTTTTTATAGTTTTTAGATTGATGCAATTTTTTAAGTTCGAGTCTAAGTATGTATAGTAAGAATTTTTTTAGCAATCTAAGTAAAAGTTCAATGGCGTACAACGTGCAATTTTTTTTTTTATAAAATACAAAATAAAATAATTGTTCCATCTCTTAAATGCCTTCACAAACCTGAGCGGTATCACTGTATCCAACTGACGCCCCTATCGTCCCATTCGCACCGATATAATTCGCGTTGTAATTTATCATTCGCGAGCGGATAAATACGCTCAGTGGTAGCACATTGTGGTACGACCCCCACCACATACCACTGAACCTATTTATCCACTCGCGAATAATAATACGCTCCAGTTTGTAGACACAGGTTTAAATGATGAAGAATTATTTTATCTATAGACAAATAAACTAATATAATTTTGTCGCTAAAAATAAGTAACCGATTTGAAATGGCAGGTAAATAATTATTATATCCTTAAAAAAATAATAATTTGCCAAACATGCCTTAATTTATTTGAATCATAATATTTTAAAGAAATGGAAAAATAAACTAAATGAGTTTCTTCCAATTTGGTACGCCACTGTGCACCATATCTTGAGCAGGCACATGGAGGTGCCATTGCAGGTAAAAACAGCGGGCGTGTGATGCTTGACGAGGGTTGGTCCATTTAAATTCTAATTTAGAAGCATGTCCATTTTAATTTTAATGTATGTGGCTTAAAAGGTAAAATTCTGCTCCAATCTCACTTCTCATGTAATGAAGTAAAGTACAACGCATTTTACATGCTAGAGCCGAATATAACGTGTTTTCTTTTTATAACGTGTAAAGAGCTTTTTGTGTAACATCAGTATCTTGAGCCGAGACACTGCAGGAAAGGAGGATTTCACTTATTGCGTTTGATGTGTCATAATGACATTCGATACTGGCGATACATAGTTCACACTGTACTAAGCCTACTTGTAATCAAATAATTTTGACTCTAATCGCAAAACAGTTTAAAACACCTGGCTTGCGTTTAGTTCAGCTTGAACATGTTTTGGTTCATTTCCTTTTTTTGTTTCTTTTGAGAAGAAGCCGGCCTTTAAAGCACCACATGTGACAGCCGACAGTTAACGAATCGAACGAATGTACCTAATTTTTTTTGCTTTATTATTTCTTGGTGTCAACAGCGATACATTATATTGGTACCTATAATTTTTTTCGAACTCGATACTATTAATCATAAATTATTACTTAGATTATAAAGATTGTAACTTAGAAAAATAATAAATTTTCAAGTGTAAACCAATGCATACGCTGTACAAAGCAAGAAGGACTGCTTTCTGCATTTTATTTGTCCTAAAATTAAATATGTAATTACGTATGTACGAGTGTTTAGCGTAACACACCCGGAATACCTACATTGTATATGACCATCTTCATGAAATTTATAAATGAAAATTTCGAAATGTAACCAACACTCGAAATGAAAAAGAACGGAATTTATTTTGTAGTAAAATTCACTTTTTGTGGGTTGGTGTCGACCCAAACAAAATTTACACCTCCATGAATTTTCTTAATTGGATATCCGTCGACTCAGATTACCATCTTTGATCCTCAATTGTACCCTGCGAGGTATATAAAATTGGAAACATTGACGAAAAGAAACGTGAGGTTTTTAGAGTTTTCGTAATTTTAAGATTGATGTTATATTCTTAATGTTACCTCAAAAGTTGATTGGTTGAAAGTTTTTGCAGCTAATTCTGTCGCGTTTTAATTTTATCCATATATGTACATACGTAGTTTAATCTTGTCTTCCAAGCATTTGAAATTTGTATATCAGTTTCAAATTTTCGTTTATTTATTTCGCGATTGAGCATACCAGATTTTCTAAATTTAATTTCACAACGCGGGCGCGGATTAGATTTATCGAACAAGGAGTTTTGCTTGTTAGCCCGTGTTTCTTTTGGTATATCTGTGTTTCTCGGAAATTCGTTTCGTTTTCAATGCAATGATCTGTTCGAATAAATCCTGGTTTGGGTTCCTCCGAGACGCATTCCTGCAACCATTGTCTGGCTCTCTCGTGCTTCTTTTATTTCCATCGCTTTTGACCAGCCAGAGGTGTGAGCTCTTTTGTTGCCCCCAGGTAGTTCAATGGCGTGCTTCATTCGAATACTATTCGATGCTTTTTTTTAATACACACTTGCTTTACACAGAATATTCTTAGAAAAATTGTGCTTACTCAAATTGTCGTGATAATCCCAACTAGAACAACGCAGGGAACACTCACAAAATTAAAGTACCACTAGTACCAGTATTAAAAAAAAGCATCTATGTATAATATTAATACAACTCGGATATATGTATGTAGCTGATTATCATTATTATATATCAATTCCATCGGTCTGTCCGTCTGCTGATAACGCTCGCCTTGGTAAAGGAAAAATGATCGTCGCGAGTGGGATTTGAACCCGTGATCACCAGGTTGGGTGAGATAAGCGCTAACGCGTTCACCCAACACCGGTGATGGGAGGCCTTCAATAATTTGCAAATATTAATCCTTAGTAGGTTCGCGACTTTGCTAAATTGTTACGTAATCATTTACGTCAAACACGTCCGTTGATATTCAATGGGCTTACACCAGTGTATACAAATATTTAAATAGTAGTACATAATAATACATATATGAGATTCGTATTAATTTATTTGTATACCTGTACGTACGTATTCGATTAGTAAAGAGGGATAGCACTTTGCACCATTATTTAATGTTAAATAAAACAAGGCATATCAAGGAATATTTTTTAAGGTGACTGCTTGGAAAATACCAACTCCATATTTGGTTAATGAATGCGTATGGCAAATTGCCCTAGTTGTCCATGGGTAACGCTGGCCCCGACAATATTACACCTTGTTTCTCACCAAATTCAAGTCTTTATGATTGATGATTACTATAGCACCTCCACATGTCACTATTGTTGCACGAAATTCTGATCTATTGGTAGTACGTATTATATTATTATTCAGGTATACAATTTTTTCGTCAACTACACACCATATCATGGCGTGGAAAACTTGAGGTCGTCTTGTCCTTCAGTTGGTTGAATCTCCCCATGGACTTTTAATCCCAACAGACACATAATATCTCCCGCGGCTATCTCGTCCTCGTTAGTTGCACCGAACTTGCTCGTCCTCATAAATAATCCACCTGACGTATCCCAACAGTAATCATCTCACGAACCGCATCAATATCCTCGCCCGAGTATCCTAAAGTGATCTGAAATACAGGTACTTACTCTGTATTGATGAAATGCAAATTATTCGAACCTTATGCATAAGTTGTGTACTAGCATTGTCCTGTCGCTTGAATACCTTTTTGGGAAACATCCTTATAGAGGCATTCAACATTTTCAAAGCAACTCGCCGTTGAATTTTTTCAATAAAATTCCAAACTATGTACAATAAATTTTATCAATCAATTAAAATTTAAAATTGCTATCGGAGAATGATATTTATTGCTTTAAATGAATGCAGCGTGCCAAAACTTTTATATTAAAACATATAACTGCCATAAAGTATGTTCAGTTACATACATCGTGTATCTCTGCGTTGACATAATTGTACGCACCACTGTAACTTTTCGAGAATTTCTGTATTATAGTAGGCGTTGCCCATTGGTACAGCACAGCTTGAGTTTTCCATCGATTTGTAATGCAAGTGTTCAATCTGGGCCGCCCACTTGGTACAAAGACCTGTCTAGCGTGCTTCATCAGCCTACACCAAGTTTTGAAAGCACCGTTCACTATAGTCGTTTTTAGGCGAACATCTGTCTTTAGCACGTTGACACAATCAACAAGAGAATCCGAGAACACTTTTAACCACATTGAAGAAATTATGTTTGCTTCCAACTTTCAACATAGCAGTTCAAGTACATCTGAATATTTCCGAAAAAATATTTCCCATGCGGAATCATCTTAACAAAATCATCTTTTCTTTTTGACGAGTACCTAAAATATAAATTTATTTATATAAAATCAGTAGTTTTGTTTCGACTTTGAACAAAGAAAAATTAAATTAAATGAAAGCACCTATACTGATCAGTGATTGATTGATCCATCTAAGGTCCAGTATAACGATAAATTTTCAAAAAGTCACAATGTCTTCATTAAGATTGATATCTGATGCGCACCAATCTACATATAATGGATACCAATAATGGATACTGCTTTTCTTATGCCTTTTCATATGCATATGTATGTACATATGTACAATGTACATATTACTGAATGGTCAAAGGTCAGGTTTCGTGTTTAGTCATAATGCGGCCACCAACTGATGAATGAATGACGATTGACTCCAATTGGCGATACTGGTCACTGGTTAACGTTAACCATTTACCTCGGCTAGTTCGAGAAACTGTCCAGCGAACTCAAACCAGTTATAATTATTATCGAGAACATCTACGGTAGCAATTAACTGCGACTGCTATCTACGGGTGTTCCGAATTGAATCTTCGCACACGTGTGACTTGTATTATAGGACTAGAGCAATGCAGCTTCTAATTTGGCCCAATAATGATATTCTTTTGACTTTTGTCCCCGATTCCACAGCAAGATAATAATTAAGAAAGAGCATTTGAACTTAAATATTTATTAGTTCAATGCAATCAACCGAAATTAACGGTAAAATATCTACATATATATGAAATTTGAATGTTTGTTTGTTTGTCCGCTATGCAAATCTACAGTTTTCAATTTAGAACCAACAAATTTGGTATACTATCTCATGGTACTCTAACTTAAAGATTGAAAAACTTTTTTACCGTTTAAAAGGGATCCCTTTACTATAAATGTTTAATAAACGGTTAAAATCGTAAAAAAATAAATTATTGAAAAAATAAAAATAATGTGTGGTAGCCCTAGCGTTGGCCAAGTGAGGCGAGGACGAGGAGAAAGGGTCGGAAGCTGTATTAAGACTGTGCAGATGTTTGTCTTGATTTTGAAAACACAGACGAGCGCTTCAGATTTTTACATTTGATTGTAATAATGCGTATTGTGGATATTGAAGTATTTGAATGCGATGTTTAGTTTGCGATTGTCCAGCTGAATATAAATAATGGCACCAATTTAGTTTTATCAGCGTCTCTGCGTACATACAGATATGGCCGCGTGGCGCAACAGTCGTGAAATAAGATACCCATTCACGTGTCACATTTTCAAATTAATATTGACATTGAAATTTTTTTTGACGAAACCTCAATTTTTATAGAAAGCATTATAGCAAATCTGCAACGCTGGCTATTATAATACTCCAAACAAAACACAAAACGGAAAAATATGCGCCGCAGGTG
This sequence comes from Parapsyche elsis, assembly GCA_022651745.1. Classification (NCBI taxonomy): domain Eukaryota; kingdom Metazoa; phylum Arthropoda; class Insecta; order Trichoptera; family Hydropsychidae; genus Parapsyche; species Parapsyche elsis. The sequence continues at coordinate 15,843,401 of JAGVSN010000001.1, read as the reverse complement.
AAAATTATTTTCAAGTAAACGTAGTTTTTATTTGAAATTGTAACACTTGCATACACTTTTTTTATTATTTAAACGTCTCATTGGAAATCAATTTGCTTGCGAAATTCATACAGTGCTAATGAATGATGTCAAATATTAGTAAGGGATTTTTGACTGGGACGCCCATTGAACTAACTGCATCACTAATGCCCTCGATGGGACCAGGGTTACCAGACGTTTAGATTTGAGCGGGACTGTCGCGAGTTCAACGGACAAATCCCGATTTAACAAAAATTGTAAATGTAGAAAAATGTATGTAGTTAAAGAGAGACTCATTTAATTTTAACTTTCTATACGAAGATGTCTGTTTATTGAAAATTATCCGATTAGGATTAAGTAAAAATTATACTGAATATGACTGAAGCAAACGAGAAATGGATAATATTTTTGAAAAATCATAAATATATAAAAATGGTCTGGACAAATAGCGAGAAGAATCGATGACGGATGGACGCGAGAAATACTGAAATGGTATCCGAGAGAATGTGAAAGAAAGCAAGGTAGATCGAGTGGACGATGGGCTGATGAATTGAGAAGAATGTGCGGAATCGAGTGGATGCAGATTGCTCAAGACAGACAGGAATGGAAGATTGGTGAACGGCTGAAAATGACGATAATAATTTAATTTAAATGATCTATTTTTTCTTAATTTCTCCTAATTTCATTCGTTAACTTTTTTCGATCGTCCGAAATGGCGACTGTCCCGATTTTGGAAATCCGGCACACCGGAATGGGACAGAAGATGCTATTTTATGGAAAGACGCAGACAACGACGAAATGCAATTCAGAAAAATCGGACACTGAATCGGAAGAAGTTTCGGAATCTGATGGTGATGCTACAGAACAAAGTACATAAATAATACATATATTTTAAATGCTTTTTATTGTAATTCGTTTTTTGTTGTAAAGGTTTCGTGATTTTTTATTATTGGTATTTAACAAATAAGGACCCGTCTTATAATCGAGGAAATACGGTATATAGTATAGCGTCTCACACTCGAGCTCCTTAAGGTCCATAACGCACTTGGCTGCCTGGCTGCGCAGCCAGAACGATGTTAGAAAATGTATGTGGCTGCCTGTTTGATAACGCACTATGCAGCCAGGCAGCCAAGTGCGTTACGGGCCTTAAGGAGCTCGCAATACATCCACGATCACGGCGGACATCTACCACCATACGACATCAATATTTACACAGCCCTGGACAGTGAGAGGTGAAACCATCGATACGAGTCGGAGCGTGTGCGGGCCGATTAACATCCGACGGGCGACAGTCTACACTCGTCCGGCATTCGGTCGCGTCGAGACGACACTTGGTCCTGTCTGAAAGCGGCCGGGCAAAGAGAGGCGACGAGTGAACGGGGTGTATGGCGTATGGCGCCACTTTCGCCTTGAGCAAATTCACGGGCATGGCTGCACCACCATGAAGCTGCTCGGTGAGTTCCTCAACCCCTACTCACCCGTAACCCCACCCCACCCCTCTCCTCTGCGCAACCGAAAACGATTCCATTCTGACGTTAGCTGCAGCTGATGTTTTTGCCCCCCCCCCCGCTCCCGTGTGATAGTGCCTTTACATTTCGCACATTCTTAAGGCGCGTTCATAAGCGACCGATTGCTCGCCATAGTCGCGCATATTATGTTTGTACATTATGTTGTCAACAGTGGCGTTTCTCAAATGTGTGTATGCTGCCGTCCTAAGCAACAGTCCTTAACGTAACTGACAAAAATTACGAAAATGAGTTAAATGTGTTTTAGGGGTTATTAGAGTGTATTCTTGCCATTTTTCATATCAAAATGAATGTATCTTCATCCAAAAGTAACTTTTTTAAGTCATTAAATCTAACGTATCTGCATGCGCAGAGAAATAGTATCACCAATACTTAGCGAAAATAACGTATCCAATATTTACTCCGGTCACTACCTTATCGTGAAAGATTGAAAAGACTGAATCTCTCCATATTGGAGACGAGGCGATTAAGAGGTGATTTGACCAACCTCATTATGTTCAATGAGAACCCTCATCTAAGAGGTCATGCTCTTAGACTCCGAAAAAAAAAATCAAATAAGATTGTTAGAGATTCATTCTTGTCAAATAGAGTGGTTGAAGTTTGGAATAGTCATATGTATGTACATTAATAATGAATAATAAAGTGACGTAACTGCTAAAGTATTCATTTTTTTTTTAAATTTTTCCTTAGAATTATCAAAACATGATAGAAAATAACCTCATGCATTAAAAAAAAGTTGAAATAAATCTGTAATATATGAAAAAAAACGCAAATTTAGAATAAAACTTTCAAGTTCATTTATCTCGATATTGTTGTTTTGTCAGTTACGTTAAGTGGGCTTAGGACGGCAGTACGCTCCGCATGCAAATCGACCCTGGTGTGTATGCAGGTGTTGGGTGTGAGTGCTCGGCGTTGCTCGGCTCCTAATTGGCGTACCCATCGGAACTAGGGTTGCCAGACGTCCCGATTTGAGCGGGACTGTCCCGAGTCGCGCATTGCCTCTGAAAGTCCCGACTTAACAAAAATGTTATAGGTAGAAAAATGTATGCAGTTAAGGCGGCTCGTTTAATTTTGACCTTCTTCTATACCAGGGTTTTTCAAACTCTCAACAAACAGAAAAATCATGACACCGGAATGGTCAGTTCCATATTGTCACGTCTCACTTCTCTATCCCAAAAGTTTGATAAATATTTTCCAGTGCAGAAATTTGAAACAGTGAAGAAAAGCCTTTGGATAAAACGTCCATGTGATTTTGAAAGCCCCGAATCAATAATTGAATTAAACTTTGATCCTGAGGAGGAGACTGAATTTCTGCACCTTATTAGTTAATTTACACTGAAGAAGATTTAAATAAAAGAGCAATCTTTATATGTACTTAACCCTTTACTTCAACTTGTTTGTGTGAACTAGAATTCTCCACTGAATCTCAATTAAAAGCAAAATTTCTAATTGAAAACTGGTTTCATCCATAAATATGCATATATCATTTGTCAATGGTAAATAGAGGAACATAATGGACAGAGTTTATGTTTGATATATTATTTATTATATAGGCATGCATACTGGGTCGCAATACAATATGCAGTTCTTGCAATGGGTCGTAGTTAAAAAAGTTTGAAAAACGCTGTTCTATAGGATGATTTTTGTTTATTAAACAAAAAAAAAACAATCTATGAGAAATGGATAATATTTTTAAAGATCATCCCGCTTGCAATAATTTTGTATAAAATCGTGGCCCCGCATGCTCTCAATTCCACATTCCGATCCAATTTGCGAAAAAATATTTAGTCGAGTGCAGCCTGGAGAAAGGAGAGAAACAAATTATTGTTAAAAACTATAGAAGCCGAATTAATGATCAAACAAAATTTTAATTATAATTGTTATGACTTCAGAAAATGTGTATCAAGCAAATATTTTGAAACGAGCTAAGGGCTCCTAAAAATACTTTTGATTAAAAATAAAAATAAAAAATAAAAAACTAAAAATACTGTTGTGATTGTTTAACTTTTTGTATTATAATGACTGTGACTCCTGCGAATGATTATTCTGTGTATATTTTTTATATGTTCTCTACGTATATTATCCACATTCCGCTAAGCTCAAAAAAGAAGGCATACAACCGATACGTACTGTCAGTTATGACGTGAATCGATGTGAAACGTGGACACTGAATTCAAGAAGTGCACACAGAAGCGTGGAAAGATGTTTACTCGGTATAATAAGATGAGATCGTAAGAGGAATACGTGGGTAAGAAACATGACCAAAGTGGCAGATATAGCGGAATGTGTGAAAAAGTTTGAAGTGGCAATGGGGTGGTTTGAAAAAGTTTGAAGTGGTAAAAAAAAATACAAAGAAAAGTCAAAATGAGGGGAAGTACCACTTCCGGTAGACAAAAGTTTTCAAAAATCTTATCTATTGTGACGGCCATCATTTTACTCGTAAATATGAAGTTTTAGTGTGATGGAATTAATGATTTTTGAGTAAGAGCGATTGTACACTCATCCACGTCACGCACGGACACATACCAAAGATTTTCTAAAAATCATGGAAATGTCATCAGGGAACGATACCCGATACACATCTCGAATGAAAGTCAAAATCTCGAAGTCGATTGGGTTAAAGTTCCATATGGATACAGTAATTGTTGAAGGAAAAATGTATGCTACGACATTACAAGATTCAATTAGTCTAAACATTGTCTAAACATGTATAAGAATTCGATTAAATATCGTATCGCTACAATATATATTTCGTTTTTGCCGAAATACGTGTACATAACCCGTTTTGTTGATGAATGATTGCTAAATATGCTATAATCTTTATCAATTTTTAGTATGTATAGATAATGTATTAAACAGTTCAAATTAACGTTTTATTGTGAACATAATATAAATCATATCGCATATTAATTTGTTATTCGAGTAGAGGATATTACTGTTTTTACCATATGTATGAACTTTTTGATAATATTTGTTGACAAAAATACCTTTGATTGAAATAAAATGAAAATGCACATTGATAATTTATTCGTAGATGAATTACTTTTTCATATACATATGTACAGCTGTTTATAATGAATATTTGCCATATTTTTGTAAACATTTCATGTTGCATGTGAATTTTTCTGAAAGAACTTTTTGTTATTTCAGGTTTATTGTGCTACTGTGATGGACACTGTCCTCACAATTCCAGAAATGACACATGTCTCACACGGCCCGGAGGCCTTTGTTTTGCCGCCGTTGAAGCTGTATACGACCATGATACCGAAACATGGGAACAAGAGCGAAGCTATGGCTGCTTACCACCGGACGAAGCGGGATTCATGCAAGTATGTATTGCTATATGATTTTTTTTAAATATAATTTAAAGTGTTGTGTCTTATTTGAACTATCTTTCCAGTGCAAAGGATCTCTTGTTCCCCACTTGACTGGTAAATCGATACAATGCTGTGACACCGACATGTGTAACCGAGATTTAGAACCCCAGTTAAACGAGCATTCGACAACCACTCCGGCAATGACAACAGTGCCGGATACCACACAAATGATTGCACTCTACATTGCGTTATTGGGAATTTTAATAGTTTTTCTATTATCGGTGGTATTTTTCCTACGGAGACGTCTCGCATGCTGCATGAAGCAAAAGAATCCTACCTCTAGCAAAATGACTTGTTCTTCCTCATTGCCAGCTCTGTTGGATCAATCTTCCGGATCAGGCTCCGGCTTGCCACGTTTGATTCAGCGCACTATTGCAAAACAGATCGAAATGGTCGCCTCGGTCGGAAAAGGACGATACGGTGAAGTTTGGTTGGCGCATTGGAGGGGTGAAAAAGTTGCCGTTAAAATTTTCTTCACCACAGAGGAAGACTCTTGGTTTAGGGAGACCGTAATCTATCAAACAGTCCTCATGAGGCATGAAAACATATTGGGATTCATTGCAGCCGATATCAAAGGTACTGGATCGTGGACGCAAATGCTTCTCATCACCGACTATCACGAATTGGGATCTCTGCACGATTACCTAAAAATTGCGGCGTTGGATGCCAACGCTCTCTTCCTGATGGCGTACTCTGTCACTAGCGGTATCGCTCATCTTCACACGGAGATTTTCGGCACACGGGGTAAACCGGCAATATCGCACCGAGACATAAAGAGTAAAAATATCCTTGTAAAACACAATGGAGAATGTGTCATCGCCGACTTTGGTTTAGCTGTGCGTTACATAGCTGGTCGGAATGAAGTCGACATTGCTCCCAACACCAGAGTCGGCACTAGACGATACATGGCACCCGAAGTTCTAGACGAGACTCTCGACATAACAAACTTCGAGGCGTTCAAAATGGCCGATATGTACGCGCTCGGCCTTGTGTTTTGGGAGATGTGTAGGAGATGTGTCACGGGGGATAAAGTATTGACAGTGGACGATTACGCTTTGCCCTATTACGATTGTGTGCCTAACGATCCGTCCTTTGATGATATGCACGCTGTCGTTTGTGTGAAGCAGATGCGGCCACAGATACCGCCGCGATGGCAGACAAACGAGGTCCTCGTCACGGTAGCCAAAGTGATGCGAGAGTGTTGGCATCATAATCCAGGAGTTAGACTCACTGCGCTCAGAGTTAAAAAGACATTTTCAAAGTTGCATACAGATTCCCCCGTTAAGTTATTATAACAAGTATTGATTTTTAATCCTAAGATACATTCATGTAAATAAACTTTAAAATACATATATTTAGTATGTATGTAGAATGTAAGTGCAAATTTTTTAAATTTTCATTTTAAACAAAGAACAGCATCGTAAATTCTTTCCATAAAAATTTAATTTTACTGGCAAACATGTGATATATTATATTTAATACATATGTACATGTATAAATAATATATGCCTTTAACATTGGTATTGGTGATCATGTTCACTGATTTGTATGGTTCATAAATTTTGTAACATAATTTGTTACTCTTTGGTACTGAAAACTATCAAAAGCATTAATTTTGTTATGTGAATTATTTTTGTCGAATAATCAAAATTAGATTTATCACTAACTTTAGTGCGTATTATATTAATATTACAAATAATAGATATATAAGTTGAAAATCATTATTGGTTTTATTATGTCATCCTTTTACTTTTTGGAAAGATCGAGGAAAATTTCAATACACAAAGTATTTCCAATGTACACATATCCAAAAGATAACGGCATATATCAGCTAACCAAATGATATAATTAATTAATTCTTCAGGAAAGAGGATAAAACTAGTGAAATAAAAGTACATGGGTAAATTTAAATCATATTGTATATGTAATACAAAAATACAACTATTTATATCCTAAAAATATCAGACAACAAATAAAGATAAAAGGCTTAGGAGTATTGAAGGTACACAAGAATACGGTAAAAAAAAATACTTTAGGCAGAACTCGGTAACTTATTTTATTGGTTATTTACTACCTTACAACTAATTTAATCATTATTCCCAAAATTCGGTAGCAACATTTGGAACGTTAAATGAGTTTACCGAAGATATATCGGTGTTGTGAGTCCTTTCGTGAATTTTGACTCGTTCGCTATGACTTAAAACTTTATCATCACATATTTTTATGTGCTCCGTTATTTTAGAGAAGGGTATCCTATGGGTAGCATTGTAGGGGCATATGGCCAATGCTGGATATTTTTCTTGACACTTGACGAGATGGGACTGAATTCTAGAACTGTAAATTATGTGCGTTTTGTTGTAGGGGCACACCACGAGAATATCGTTGACTATGTGTCTGGACATTTTGACCGAGGGTGGAATATCTGAAAAAAAAAATATGAATAAAAAGAGTTACTGGATTACCGATTAATTATTACTAGAATTACTGACAAAAAACTCACATTTACTGCAAATGTCAGCGCACGCTCAAAACCCGTCTACAGGAAAAATGCTAGATGCCAGAATATAATAAGTGTCTATACAACAACAATATTGACCATGATTCGTTGAAAGAGAACAAAATTTGTCGGATTTGATATAAAATAGCAAGACTATCAATTTACTTGTTTTTTGGCGAAATATAAAGAAATATTGACTCACATAGTCGTATTACATGTTTAAAAAATTGACAAAATACGTGACTACTTATTGATTCCACTATTTAAAAAATATGGAATATGTACACTTAATGTACAAATCATACCAAGATTCAGATATTAGTTCATTCGTATCAACTGCCTTCTGCTAGAATTTAACAAATTTATTTTATAGACTAGATGACAAGACGTCTTTAAGGTTTGGTTTCGCGAGTGCGTCGGTCTGGTTGACGCCAATGCCGTGGTTTTTTTTTGTATAGAATTTGATGGATGGAAAACTGGCCGCGGTCACAGAGCTACCCGCACCCCTCGTGACCGCGGCCAGCTCTTCATCCATCTGTTAAATTCTATATAAAAAAACCCATGGGCTTGGCGTCAGCCAGGCCGACGCACTCGCGAAATCAAACTTTTACAAAAATTTGCTACCACCAAATAACGTTTACATTTTCCCCTTGTTACTTAGGCTTGGTTTCGCGAGTGCGTCGACTTGGCTGACGCCAACCCCGTGGATTTTCTGTACAGAATTAAGCAGATGGATGGAGAGCCGACCACAGTGACAAAGCTGCCAGCACCCTTCCATCTTTTGTGGGCCGCGGCGGGTTTTCATCCATCTATCAAATTCTATAGAAATAAACCACGGGGTTGACTTTAGCCAGGCCGACGCACTCATGGAACCAAGCCTTTACAACAATTTGCTACCACCAAACAATTCATTATTACGCCCTTCTTCCCTTTATTTTACATTCCAGAATGCAAATTATTGAAGATTGGCTGTTTACCTTTTTCCCTTGTTACTTAGGCATGGTTTCACGAAGCTGCCCGCACCTCTTCTTCCCTTATGAATGCGCTAGTTTTCCACCCATCAGTCAAATTCTATGCAAATAAACCAGGAGGTTGGCATCGGCCAGGCTGACGCACTTGCGAAACCAAGCCTTTAGTACTTTCCGGATAATATATATTTGAAAATTAGCTTATTCCTATTAAAAAATTAGAAGAAAGATAGTACTTTTAATTTTCATAAATATCCTTTTTCATAAGACCATTTGTTTTTATGAAGATCTGATTTTTGTTTTTCACATTGAAAGTTGGTACGGATGTGTCCGTGCAGTGTGGCACATATGTATATGATATGGGTTTGTGTCAGTTTGTATGTAATTGTACTGAGTGTTGAGCGGCGTGTTCGTATTCGTATTCGTACTTATTGAATAGTGTCGGATCCACGTCGCTGATCACCACGTATGGGATGGAGTTTTTCCGGAGTGGGTTGAAGAGTGTTTTGGGGGCTCCAGAGCCTGGGGCGCAACCCTCGGGTGCAGATATCGTAAGTACATACATCATTTTTTTGCCCTTATGTCAAACGTCAAACTCTCTTATCACTATGTACATTTACATAGATTCTGACACATGTTCTTCCGGTTATATGAGCTATTTTACTGTTTGTTTTATTTTATTTCTTTCACGGGAGGCCAAAGGAGAATAAGTCAATAAAGGTAATTTTTCAGGAAAGTCAAAAAACTAAAGAAAATTAATACTACATAGTATGACCACCTCTATTATGGACTCTTTATTTCGACAAGTTCCCGATGAAATTGTGTGAACATGAACATAATTCCAAATATGCACTAATCGCGTTTTGACTTATACTCCCTTTGTCGCCCATGAAAAATTTCATAAATGTATGAAGTTCTTTTGAAAAACTTTTCTATAACTTAATTGTCAAAATTTGCTGATAAAAACATTTCAATAGTGAAACTAGGATGGAGCGCTTTTGGAAGAATGAACACAGTTTTTAAATCCAATGTTTAGTTATGCTTGAAAAATAGGGCATACGACCTATGCATACTGCCATGGTTATTGTGACGTATGGATGTGAAATGTGGATTCTGAATTCAAGAATGTTACGTAAGATCCAGAGCACACAGAGAAGTATGGAAAGATCTATGCTCGGTATAACAAGAAGATATCGTAAGAGGAATACATGGGTAAGAAGCATGACCAAAGTGGCAGATATAACGGAACGTGTGAAAAAGTTGAAGTGGATGGCAGATGGACGCGAGAAATACTGGAATGATATCTGAAAGGATGTGACAGAAAGCAAGGTAGACTGAGTGGACGATGGGCTGATGAATTGAGAAGAATGTGTTGTGTCAAGTGGATGCAGATTGCTCAAGACAGACAGGAATGGAAGAGGATTGTAAAGGCCTACATCCAGCAGTGGATGGTGAACTGCTGAAAATGATGATGAAAAACATTTCGAATAATAAATCAAGAACGTTAACAGCCATTGCCCAAAGTCTATGGAATACACCCGTTAAGATTTACATGATATTCTTGTAATCGTAATCTGTTAATAAAACTCACAATTATGAGAAATATAGATAAATAATATATAAAGTAATATTAATTTATTCTGGGCCACAAAGAGTGGTATTGCAATCCTTTTTCAATCCTAGAATGAATTTAATGTTTTTCATTGATATCACTTGTGCAAAGCAAAAGTGGTGTATTTTTTTAACTAGAAAATTTAGTTAAAATTTGTAAATTTTAGGTTGAGCGGCTCGTAGATAGAGTTAATAATTCTACACTTTTAGAAGATCGACGTGATGCTTGTCGAGCTCTCAAGGCGCTTTCTCGCAATTACAGGATTGAAGTGGGTGCTCAAGGCTTGGATACTTTAAGACAGGTAATAATGAACTAAAACAGTTTGTGAAATGATAATAATAAATTTTTTATTTATTTATTAACATTCTTAACCCATTTTATAGGTAATCGAACTGGACCGAGCAGATTGTGAAATCGTCAATTATACGCTAGACACGCTGTGCAACATAACTTCGCAAGAGCAATTCGACGAGGAAAAAGACAATCCCACAATACCTTTAAATATCGGCGAGCAGTTTACAGAAATGTTTTTGAAGAATCCTCAAAATGTCAAATTAATTTTGGAATTACTCGAAGAGTACGATTATCGCGTTAGATTGCCCACGGTTAAACTTTTGCGATCTCTATTAGATAACAGGCCGAAAGATATTCAAGAAATCATCTTGGTCAGTCCCATGGGTGTGTCGAAATTGATGGATTTACTCAGCGATAGCCGAGAAGTCATCCGTAACGATGCGTTGCTACTTCTTATTCAACTCACCAAAGGTAATGCTAACATACAAAAAATCGTTGCGTTCGAGAATGCATTTGATAGACTATTTGACGTGATAGCAGCGGAAGGGTTTTCCGATGGAGGTATCGTCGTAGAAGACTGTCTGCTTTTGATGCTCAATTTGTTGAAAAATAATACGAGCAATCAAAACTTTTTCAAAGAAGGAAGTTATATTCAACGCATGCTACCGATGTTCAGTACGCCAGATATCACAGACGAATTAGGATGGTCGCCTCAAAAAGCTTCAAATGTACATTGTATGCTTCAACTGATCAGAACTTTAGTATCTCCTTTGAACTCCGCTGCCGTTATATCTAGTTCTCAGAAGATAATGAAGAATGTTCACCTCTTAGATATGCTATGTAATACGCTTATGGTCAGCGGAGTACCAGCTGATATACTAACCGAAACGATAAATGCTGTTGGTGAAGTAATACGAGGAAATCCAATTAATCAAGACTTTTTGAGCAATATTTTGGCACCATCAAGTCCACCACGTCCAGCAATAGTAGTATTGTTAATGTCTATGGTGAATGAAAAACAACCCTTCACATTGAGGTAATTGCTTTAAAATTTTAATATTTTAGTATTGAATCAAATTTGATTCAGCTTACATACAAAATAAGAGAATATCATTCAACATTGTACCCAGTGAGCTGAAATTATTTAATTTTAATTTTTTATGATTTACAGATGTGCAGTGGCTTATTGCTTTCAATGCTTTTTGTATAAAAATGATGCTGGACAAACACAATTAGTGCAAACATTACTTCCTTCCACATCGGAAGTATCAAATTTAACTTCGGGTCAGTTATTATGTGGAGGCTTATTTAGTACTGACACACTTTCCAATTGGTTTTCTGCCGTTTCGCTAATGCACGGCTTGATAGATAACCCCAACCAAAAGGAACAACTTCTACGAGTATTACTAGCTACAAATGTTGGATCTTCTCCAGTTTCGTTGCTACATCAGTGTACTGTTCTATTACAGCAGGGTACTAAATTGCATTCAAAGGTAAATCTTCCACATGCTTTTATATCCACAGTTGAACTTAAATCTTTTATCATTGTCGATAAATACTCTTTTTTTTAGGTTGCTTTACTTATGCTGTTATCAATGTGGATGAGTCACTGCCCTCAAGTAGTCAGTGCTTTTTTGACTGTTCCGGGAAGTGTGGGGTACATGGTATCTCAGATATGTTCTAACGAACACGATGACAATGAATATCTTTTGCAAGGCATGTGCGCATTTTTAATGGCGCTCTGCATCAATTTCAACGACGACTCGGTCGAAAGTTACACAAAGGATAGTTTGAAACAACTTTTAATCAAAAGGATTGGTTTCGAAACGTTTGTTGCAAAACTGGGTGAAGTTTCAAAACATGAAATGTATAGCAGAGCAGCCAAGCAACCGCAAATTAGGGCAAAGGGCATCGGAGAATTGTTGTTGGACTATGAATTTTGTAAAATGTTTAAAACATTGGAAAGTAAGTTTCCTAAATCATGTAATACGGTGCTGGTTATTCTTGGGAGCAAATTGTTGAATCTAGCGTACTATACTGTATTCAAATGAAACTTCTTATTATTTTATCAGTATAATATTTGTACAGCTATCAACTCCTACGAACGGCATAGATTCAATTTAAGTTATTTACTTTTCAATACAAATATATATATTTGAATTTTTTATAGGTGCAGTAGTAGGAAGTTTATCTGTACCGCAAGAAGAAAGTGTTTCTCCGGATAATTCATCAGAGAATAGATTAGTTTCGGAAGAAACGCCATTACTCCATCAATATAAAAATCTCATACGACAGCAAGATGCTAAATTACAAGAGCTCAACGCTCAAATTGAACAAATCACTAAGAAAAATAGTGATTTGGAGGTAAATTTTATTATTTAAATTGATATACTATAAAAGAGATTTATTTATATGTTTGATATGCTTATATTGTGATTTTTTATGTAGATTAAACTGGAGGAAAACTTATTAGTAAATTCACAATTAAGAGATGAAAATACGTTGTTGAAAGCTCAATTGGCAGCTAGTATGTCTCCATCTGCACAAATAAATGATTTACAAACTGCAATGTCTCCTCCGAGTGATAGTTTACATAGTCATATTCAAAGTAGTCCTAATGAGGTGACTGGTAAAGAAATCGAAGCAGTAACTAAAGACTACGAAGAAAAATTGAATTTAATGCAACATAAAATTTCCGAAACGGAAAGTCATTTAAATAATTCAAACACTGCCAATAGTGAACTTACTGCTGATTTAGAAAGATTAAAGAATGATCAAGATGATCTCTTGGAACTCTTAGCCGATCAGGTAATAATTTAAAACGTTACTTTAACTCACTTGTATTGACACGTTAATTAATTTTGTATACATTGTATTTCTTTATTTTTTGTACAATGGAGTTTTATGTTACAGGATACGAAATTAACTCAATATAAAATGAAGTTATGTTCTCTGGGAGTGGAAGTTGACGACGTCAATCCAGAAGAAAGTTAGATGTGTTAGAAATTGCATTTAATTAAACATGGGATTCCCCTGGGATTTTTTCTGATTTTGATATAAATACATTTATGCAGTATTTATTTTGTATTTTAGTCATGCTTTATAAGTCGACCTACAAGTCATTTTATGCGTATGTTGACTTGTGTCTTAACTTTTTTGTGTTAATCATCTGATTTCTTTAAAAATCACCACATAGAAATGTATATTAAGTGTATCATAATTTTTATTTTGTATATTAGTTTCATATTGTTTATTGATGTGCATATTATTGTAGAAATAATAAAATAGAAATTTATATTATATTTTATTTCACTGATAAATATATAGCTAAACTTATAATAATGATAAAAACAATAGAAAATAATATTAAAAGGAATTTTTGTTGCATCGTTCGCATAATCATACTATTCATAATACGAGATGATCTACTCAAATGCTCATCGGTTTCTCTCAGCTGAAAAATATATAGTTTTATTACCATTACGACCATAAGGGATAATTAATGTATAAGAATTTAAATAGAATAAACATTTCACCCTGTTTCTCGATCTTTGAATTGTTTCTCTTTGTGAATTGAGATCATTTAGTACAGCAGCACCTAACTGCTCCGATTCTAGAAGTACGCGATAACCTTCTGTCAATTTTTTTCCAGTTTTCTCAATTCTGTCGGAACTCTCAAGAAGCTTAGCTTTTTGTTCTTGACCTACATTCCATTCTTCATAATATTCCTCGATTTCTCCATAAGCTAAAATCATACTATCAGTTTTAAAATACAAGTCCGAATTGCATTATTATTCAGTAAATTACCTACAATATATCGTCAGTATACTGGCAGAAAACGTTAAGTCAAAAATTGGCTGTTTTAACCTAATAATGCAACTCGGTAGATTTCAACACGCTCTGTTTGTTGAAAAAACAAGCTGATTCATATTTTATTTATTTTTTACGTAATTTAAAGATGTCAATACGAATTAAGTTAGTTATGTCCTTGCTTGTTACTGGAAAAACAAATTTTCTCAAAACAAGGATTTTTGACATAACGTTTTCTGCCAATATATTGACGATATATAACATATGGGTAATTTATCGGAATAGTTGAAAGTACCTGAACCATCTCCAGGACCACTTTGCCTCGCTGTTTGAAATTCTTTTTTAATTCTTACTAATTCAGCTCGATAACAGGCTAATCTTGTGATCAAATGACTTTGACTTGTACCTCTAATTTCAAGTTCTAATTGCTCCAGCTGCGATGGCATGTTTATTCATCAAAGTGACATATGGAATAAAAGTCAATTATGTTATTTGTTTGAATATTCATATTTGATAAATGGAATTGAGACGATTTAAATTTGTGACGTTAATTTAAAAATAACAAAGTATTATGTATAATAAATGTTGAAATACCAAATCATTCGCATCTTCAAAACATTTCTCAATCAGTGGAATGGATTTTCTTCTGTCGTCTGTAAAGAAATATATGCACAATTTATTTTACAGAAAGAAATAAAGTACCTAGATGGATTACAAGTTAAGTAATTGAAACAGATGTTTGTGAACATATTCTTTTAGACAAAATTTAACCTGGTTTGGATACTTTGAATTTGCCGATTTCAGCAGTTATTTCTGCAGTTAGTACGGAATATTGCTGCTCGTACGATTCTATAAGCGACGTCATTTTACGTTCAACTACGACTTGTATTGTAATAACATATCGAATAAAATACGTTTTGATGATTTTCTGTGCGAATAAAATGCACGTTGAATTTGTCGATTGCAATAATGAAAACACCTAAACGACAGACACTATCAACGACAAAACGTCATCAAGTGGAAAGTCGTTTGACGTTTATCGTAACAACGCTATTTCTTGGCATAATCTAAATCCACACTAAAATGGGAAAATAATTTTCATAAATAAATCACCCATTTTAAGTATGCAAAGTGTGATTTAAATTGCTGGGAACCGTAATAATATAATTGCAGTACATTCGTGATGTATTCACACATTCTCAGCTCAAGATTTAAAAATAAATAACGTGGCTTTAGGAACATACCTTGCTTGAACTAAGTTTGTAGGAATTCTCTACTCCAGCTCCCGCGTTATACACAATAGAATTCTTCTTGGTTCTTGTCCGTTAGCCGCACGCCGGAAGTAGGCGTACCAACAAAAGTGCTTCCCACCGTTTGACAATCGCCTCCCTGAGAGTGTATTGGAGAAGCGTGTATATGTGCATTGTTGACATATTGAAACGTCAGTCAAGTGTGAAATTGACCAATAATTGAACTACGTTAATACATCAATGATTTACTTCTAGAGCAGGGCAGATAGTCGTATAACCTTCCAAGTATTCCCTGCTATGGTATACCTTGAACTTGACGAGCTCAGCGTTCCCATATACGAACGATGACAGCCGACAGCCGATACGATTATACTTAAAATCATTTGAGTTTAGGACTACTAGTTTGAATCCAATGAACAACCGAGTGAAGAATGAACCTTCGCAGCAAACTGTAACTTTGATATAGCCCATTGAGTAAATCTTCGACTGCGACGAGACTTATTTTGATATCAGAGAGACTCGGTTCAAAGTAATCCGTCGTCGACCAATTAGTGCTTTGTTTTACCTGGCCTACGTGTAAAACAGAGCACTAATGTTAAAAGACAATAACTATTTCTCGCACCGTCTAAGTTTTAGCTGTTTCTTTCCATTTATTTATATTCAGTGTAGGTATCTGAACAAAGCTATCAAAGGGATTCTTTGGTATTTAAAGCACCGGCTACGAAAAAAATTCGCAAAAATTTAATAAACAATCGGCAAGTACTGGTAGATAGCATCCAAAAAATTTTGTCACCTGAACCAGAAAGTGCGCCAGACACATTTGGGAGATATGTCGCAACACATTTGAAAGATCTAAATACATTTCAGCAGAGTATAGCCCTTAAATTTATTTCGAAAATAATTTCTTATGCCAGGATGGACAAATTATCGCTTCAATCTGCTTTTACTCTAAACTCACCCCCTCCTTCTATACCGTTTCAATCTCCAGCATAATCCACTTCATCAAATAGTTTCTGTACCTATAAATACTCTCCTTATCACAAGGTGTCCCCGCCAATAAAATTACCTCTGCTGCCCAACCCAACCAGGATATCACGAATAGCAGCGCTACCGTACGTGAAGCTTGCGATGGTTTAAAAGATTTTATTGTATTTAAAAAAATTAATAATTTATGTAGATATAGGTATGTATAGGTATCTATCTATAGGCTGTCGGCTGTCATCGTTCGTATATGGGAACGCTGAGCTCGTCAAGTTCAAGGTATACCATAGCAGGGAATACTTGGAAGGTTATACGACTATCTGCCCTGCTCTAGAAGTAAATCATTGATGTATTAACGTAGTTCAATTATTGGTCAATTTCACACTTGACTGACGTTTCAATATGTCAACAATGCACATATACACGCTTCTCCAATACACTCTCAGGGAGGCGATTTTCAAACGGTGGGAAGCACTTTTGTTGGTACGCCTACTTCCGGCGTGCGGCTAACGGACAAGAACCAAAAGTTCACCCTTCGAACGAGTAACGACTTCGAACTTTTTCGGAAGTACGTACATGCAACCTCTACCCATGAAAAACAACCAATGCGTCATGAAGGACGCCAAAAGAAATGTTACAACTGCTGAGTGCAAGTTGGAAGTAACAGCTGACAAGTTTTTCAAATGCGCACTTACGCAATACAAAAGCTGCGACAGGTACCCAGAAGCGCCAGTTCTCTCAGCTCTCCAACAAAGACCACCATGAAGCGACTACCACCATCGACCACATGGTATCAGACATGAGACACGCGCCACTTAACTCGCGCGTCATCGAAGCCTACTCGCTGAAACTCACATTCTCGGGACCTAATGACTACAACGTAACTACTCATAACTGATCAATGACGAACACGTCATCACCACTGGCTAGCGGCACTCAACTTATGTACACAGAATAAACATTATCTACAAACCCTTCACATCACACATATACCATCATATAAACAATGTCCCATAGTTTTATCGAAACTTGAATATATATGAACAGTCGTACATTGGTATGTTGGAAAGGGTAGAAACCAAGGCTCTTTAAACCTGATGATTTAGTTAAGCAGAATTATGTAAATTTATGATCAAAGTAAATGAATGTCTTAGGATTTAAAGATATACTTTCAAATTCAGACTCTGGGCTCATTTGTATCAACACATACATTTATTTGATACATAATACATTTATTATTTCTTTTTTTTTGTTTGATTTTCTTATGTTTTCTATTATATTATATTATATTCTGTAACTATATTTTGATCATATATATATTAAAATAATAACAATAATAATTAAAAGAAATACATTAATTTAACACTTCAAATTTTATGGAATCAAGGCTTGAATTTGTGATAATTGAAGAAACATGGGTAGAGATTGAGAATTAGGTCGACGATCTACGAGAATTTTACGATTTCGGATCGGTGCCAAGCTTCTTTCACTCACACGAACACACGTGCGAACGGCCAACGACTCTAAATTTGAACAGCTATTGGCAATATAACTGGAAACAAATAAATAAATAAATTTCACACAGCAAAAATAATCAGTGAATATACTCAAAATTAATGCTAAAATACCCGATGCCTGTATCAGTAACTTTATGACAGCAAGCGATATTAAGATGTTTTATATTCGATAAAAACTTGGACACGGCATACATACACCGATCGCCAACTTGAGGCACACCTTCGAGTGAAAGAGTTTTGAGATTTTTAAATTTCTTCAAGAATATGATGAGACATCCATCGCATGTAAAGTTACAATATGATATATCGACTTCCTCTAGAGAACACTGATGCAAAGCTAGAGCCTCCACTGCTCCAGGAGTGAGCCAAGTACATCTGGCCAACTTCAGAACTCGCAAGTTGCAATGCAAAATAAGCGGCTGTATAGATCTGGCTGTTATGTTTTGACAATTACTCAGATTCACGTTTATAAGATTTTTATTTT
Organism: Parapsyche elsis; assembly: GCA_022651745.1. Lineage (NCBI taxonomy): Eukaryota > Metazoa > Arthropoda > Insecta > Trichoptera > Hydropsychidae > Parapsyche > Parapsyche elsis. The sequence continues at coordinate 15,825,067 of JAGVSN010000001.1, read as the reverse complement.
TACTCAAAAACGGTATCAATATGTCGTCTGTCAAGAAGTGACATTTTGAAAAATTCAATATCGTTATCTTTTCACACAACGATAGCACCTGAAATACAAAAAAAAGTTTTATCAGTTGGAAACTTTTTATTTATATTAAACTAGTTCGATGGTATTACAGATATCTTTTAACAATACTGTCTACAATAAAATGGAACAACGATATATGGTCACCTGAAATGACTGTTCGGGAAAGTGTTTTCTGTTGATAATTTTTAATACTTTCAGCGTGTGCAAGTGCAAATCAACTAATGTGCGAAAAGCTGTCGAGACACACCGCAGGTTGAAACAGTCTTTGAGGGTCAGCCTGGTTAGCACTTGAGGCAGCAAAACGTCTAACCACCACACCTCCAGGACAGACATTCGTTCAATGATATAACAGCAATCTAAAAACACCTACATATACGCCTCTATTATAATCGCCATTCTTATACTAGTCCTGTTTCGGAACAACGAAAATTTAAATTAATACGAAAATGCAAAATTTTAAATGATAAATTCCATAAACTTTGAGATACGGTGGTTTGATGCTGACAATGAAATAATTATTGGAAAATGACAGTAGCAGGTGACACTACCGCACACAACGGCATCAATTGTCTACGAAGCCAAATATACGGGCATACTCTTTTAATACGCAATAAACCACTCGGTGATTAATTAAAGGTTTTAAGGTCTCCCCAAACCAACGCGGGATAGCGGGAGCGGGACCGAATTTTACTTTATCTGGTATCAGTGAATTACTCATGCCATAATATCAAGTACTGTTCCTATAGAGAGAACGTAATGAAGGCGAACGACCACATAATATCTATGGTGTACAAAGCCCACCTTTGAAAATTTGGTCCCGCTCCCGCTGTCCCGCATTGGTTTGGGGAGACCTTTAACTGAAAAGTGATCGATCGGCGTTATTGCGGTACTGCTGTTTTAGTCTATCATGCTGAAATTTCATATCTATTATTTTCACGTAAGATGTAAGAACTGTAAGCCCTATTTTACGGGGGGGCCGGGCGCCTGTAATTCACGCTACGCCACTGCCTATAGACATACATACTTCGTTTTGTGTATGAAGCATTGCTGGCGATGAATTAAATTAGTATTTTATTTTTGACGACTTTACAATAATTATAAATGTTATAATATAAGTTGAGAGAGGAACACATGGGTAAAGGCTTGTTTTTACAAGTGGCCGCTGCCAATTTCCATTCATCTATCAAATTCTATAAAAAAAAAAAACAACGTCTTTGCCGTTTCCCCGCACCCATCTACCTAGCCTTCTAGGCCGGCCAAGACGCTTGTTTTTTTTTTTTTATATAGAATTTGACAATCGAACGGAAAGCGGTCGCGGCCACAACAGCCGAATCGCGAAACCAAACCTTTAGCATGACTTTAGGAATGTTGTATTTAAAAACTATATTCATTCTTCCGAAAGCACTCCATCCTAGTTTCGTTCATTATTTTATTTCTTCTTCTTAACATCCGGTCATAATCACCAATTCTCCTAGGCTGCTAGGTATAAATAATCATCAACTATCTCTACAATATATCTAATCAACTACCGTGACTACGCCTTGCGTCAAAAATTCATTAAACATAGTTTTAATAATTTTTAAGCCTGTTTTCATACTTTCGTTGCTTAATTCCTGTTTATCTATTTAATATAGTTAATCAGCAAATCTTAGATGGCTCGAGTGTCTTCCGATAATCGTGACCCCTGTTTTGAGCCATTCCAGCGACCTAAACACGTCCTCGAGCACCGCGTTGAATAATTTTCCTACACGTATCAACAATAAAATAAAAAGTGCCGAAATATAAAATCACGTCGCCCACATCCGCCGCCATTATCAATTCACACACAAATCCCGACGATAAACATCCGTCGATTGTCAACGGGCGATGATTACATCAGTCGCAGTAAAATGCAACGGAATATGCGGGGCGTGCGGGCGTGTTTATTAGGGCGCTCGCCGCGGCCCGTCGCCGTTGCGCGTGAATAATGTATGCGGAATCCGGATAGCGTCTTTCGGTTCGGCACAAAAGGCGGCCTCTCGCACCGACCCGCCACAAAATGGCCCTCGCGTTTACATAATCGAGGAGTGAACCGAATCCTGGGAAGGCGCCATCGCGTGATCGCGCAATGGCGGAAGGGTGAGGGCGAGGCGAGGAGCCTCTCGGCGGCCATCTTGCGCCGCAGCCGCATCTGTCTACTGTCTACTGTCGCAAGTATATCTACAATATCTACAATACACACGGGCGGGCTAACTAACGGGCGTCTCTCGGGGTGAAGACTATGGCTCCGGCCGGATCCCCGACTTCCACGGAACCCGCGGGGATTACGGGGGCGGATGCGAGTCGAGATTCCTGGCGCGCTTGGATCCTCGACGCCATCCGCAAGATTCGATCGCAGAAGCAGCGGCCGAGCGTGGAGAGGATCTGCCACGCGATCCGTCAACACCACAACTACCACGAGGATGTGGTCTCCGAGAGGTTGGAGTGCGCCGTCAGGGACGGCTCCGTCCTCAAAGTATACAACAAAGGTCAGAGCTCGTATAAGGACCCCGGGGGTTTGGTCAGCAAGACTTTGCGGGTGACCCGTTCTGCCGATTTGTGCAAGGTGGTATCGCGTGCTGTTCGCGAACTGTGCGAACGGGACGGTTCCTCGCTGTCGACGGTCGAACGTTACCTGGCGCAGACATACCGGCTTCAGGTGGACGACGGTGCCGATTTGAGACGGGTGGTGAGGGCGGCTGCCAAGCGGGCCGTCGGCCGAGGTTTCATCGCACCCCACGGCAACAATTTCAAGTCGACCGATCGCCCGTTGACGCACCACCATTTGAAGATCAAACGGAGGAGGACCCTCTCCGAGACCGACATTAAGGTATACTTTGATCGTACCGTATTATATTTATCGACATATACGTTTAGTTTGGTTCCACAGACAGAAGGTGGCGTTTTCGGTGATGTGCCGCTGAAATCGTATCCACCAGAATTGGGAGAATCCTTAGTTATTCTCGTGCTCACTGCTGATTTGCATCCGAGCACGGTACTCGCTCCGACCGATCCATTCGAAAAGAGTTGAAACGTCGTGGATTGTTTTTGGATTTCGAGATTCCTATTCCGCCGAGTCAACAAATTAAGCCGGACGAAATGCGTTAGTTCTCTACGTTTAAAAATACGACCGGTACGGATTGATGCTTTGTTGATGATTATACGAAGTTTCATTTCGACGATTTGGTGAAACGAGTGCGACTCCCGAATCTAGCTCGTTTCTGATTTGAAGCTCGGCTTCGTTTTCCACGTCGGCAACTGGTCGATTTTAGTTCCTGCATTGTAGGAAGCGGCTCTATGAACTAAAATTATTTTAACGACCGGCTCTGTCGAGGCGGTGTGAAGCTCTAATATTGCCACTGGAACACTTCAACTCGGTCACATTAAACTTTGCATAATCAACGACAAAGCATCTACCGTTTCTAGATACTCTGTACTAGTTGTATTTTTAAAGGTAAAGGGTTAACGAATTTTGATAGAATTTTGTTCGGTTAGGGCAAGTACTATCCTCAGATACAAATCAGTAGTAAGCGCAAGAATAATTATGGATTTTCCAAATTTGCGCCGAGGTCGTTACAGGTTAATATAATTTTGGCGGCACATCACTGGAAAAAGGGGTGCGATAGTTGGAACAATCGACCGACACTCCCCCTCCCCTACCGCCTGTTCTCACAGGCTGTATCGTACACCGCAGTAGGTGCGAAAACGAGCTTTTACGAATACAGCAATTCCTCCATTAATGTGGCTGTGCTTAGTCTATCCCTGCCAGGTTTTGTATGTACTGGAGATGGATGGGGTCTTACCTTTTTTTATTTCATTTTATGATTTTTAGAGTAATTAAAAGCGATATAAATAAAAAAATTAACACCATTTAAAAGTTTTCACATGTAGAAACAAAAAAAGAGCAAAATTGAAAAAGAAAGGAAGGCAAGGCCAAACCCATTTCTAGTACATACAAAAACTGGGGATGCACTGGATCTTACCTAGCATTCTTTATTTAAATTAATTTAAAATATATAGGCAGGCGGCATAGCCGATGGAGTCCAGGGGTCTGATATAAATTGTAAATACTGTTTTTAATTTTTTTAGTTATTTATATTTGAAGGATTACTAAAATCCATTTATATCCAAAATCTTGTCGAGATGATTTTTAAAGAGATTTGTATTTTCAGAAGTTATTAGCTGATTTGGGTGGAGGTTCCAAACTTCAACCACTCTATTTGAAAGAGTCTCTGATAATTTTGATAGATTTGTCTTTTAATAGTACCTCTTGAGATGAGCGTTTTTATTGAGCGGGAGGAGTTGAATTCTTAAATTCAACATCCATGTTTCACATCCAAAATTGTCAGTACGAATTGGTCGGTTGTTTGCCTTCTTTTTTTTAAGCATAGCGATGTTGGATTTAAAAACTACGTTCATTTTTCCAAAAGTGCTCCATCCTAGTTTCATTCTTCGTCTTATTTCTTTTCTTTACATTCAGTCTTATTCACCACTTGCCCTAAGTGTAAATAACTATCAAATACATATGTACATACATATAATCCGAAAATAATATGTTGGGGCTCCCAAACTTACCAATTTTTTCCCTTATTTGACTCTTAGCTCGAATAAGGTTCCCGACCACTGTTCTTAATCAATAAGATCATTATTGCCTGTTTCGTTTAAAGCCCAGGTCATTAGGCGACTCTGGTCTGCAGACTTGTGAGCGATGAGTGAACATGTATGCAGTTATAACGGCCATGCCACACCTGGTCTCCGCGAAGTCTGCTGACCAATTAAATAAAATACATATTTGGTCTGGTCGCTCACGAGTGCAGACCAGAGTCGCATAGTGTGTCCTGGGCCTAAGCCTAGCTTTCTTCCGATGCCGGAACTACAATAAAATCGAATTTCTCTCGCATTGACTGAAATGTGGTGTCAAATTTTAAATCGAAACCTCACTAATCAAGGGATTGCTGTACAGTAAGCTTTTTTAATTTTAGCAAAAAAGAAACAAATTTAGGCTGATATACGACCGTCTAAGATTAATGCTAGTTTTATTATTGATACGAGTAACTTTGATTATTATTAACTATTAACTATGATGATTATGGAAAACATAAAAATTTTCAATGAAAATAATATAAAGAACTGTGTTGAGCGTTAATGCTACTGAAAAAATTTCAATTGTACATATGTATGTGTATATGTAATTATTTACGAATAGTCGAACCGATTTTAGCTCTCAATGCATATATATTTTGTATTGGCTTATAAGTAATGGTTCATTCAATTCAAAATTATTACTATAGATACATATGCCTAGTAGTCTGTTGGTTGGCTTCCCCGTCGGGTATCATTGGAATTGGATTTCAAGAGTATTAACTTTCAATATTTTGTTAATATGAAAATTTTGAATTATTTCAGAGTTTTTACGCTTGCGATTTTTTGTCTCATGATGAATACAATTTGTATTGGTTTTTGTGATAAGTTTGCATAGCAACCCATTTAAATTGATGTGTAAAAAAAAATATTCATAACCCATATTTAGTTTAATATATTCACCTTTTAGCTTCTGCTCACAATGTCGTCTTTTCCATATTAAAATATTATAATTCGTTTATAGGTTCCTTCAACTGTGACATCCATGCCAATTTGTTCAGAATGCCTCGGCACAGATGCACGGAACGCTACTGGAAATGCGGAAGAACTCAATTGTTGTACACATTGCAAAACGAATGTTCACCTTTCTTGTTTGAATTTGAAAGACTACGAAGCAAATTCATCTCTATATAAGGTACGTACATTTAATTAGTACCAAATTTTTTTGTGGGCGTTTTATGCATCTGGTTTTTTATGTATTAAATTTATATTTTAGGCTGGGGAGTGGGCATGTTCCGAATGCAAAGCTTGCGAATCGTGTCCTGGAGTTAATGATACTCGTTGGGTCTTCCGATGTACATCTTGTGTTCGTCATTTTCATGTAGGTTGTGCAGATCCACCGCTTGAACAACGTACAGTGAGAAGACCCTGGCGATGCCGATATTGTCTTGAACATCATCAGTCAACTCCCCATAAGCCTAGCAAACTTAAGGAAAAGAGCATAGAACTGAAAAAGAGACGGTATGCTAGTTTTATTTTTTACTTTTTTCATAAAATTAAAATCAGATTTGTATTTGTTGCTTAAATATCTGAAACACAAATTGATCGTGTTGTATGTGGTATTTTTCTAGATTGTCAACATCCATGGTCAAAGGAAGAAAAAATAAGTTGTCCACCAATAGTTCGCCAGAGACTGACGAAGATATTTCAGAGGGTAATAATATAAACATGTCAACAACGGCCATCAAGTCAGACCAACGCATGTCGAAAGAAAAGCAGAAATTTTTTAGGCTTTCAGCTTTTAATCACGTCAAAAAGAAATGTAGTAGTAAAGAAATGAATCCAACAAATTGGAATAGTTCTAATAGTAATAGTGATAGGACAGGTAAAAAAAGTAAATATACGCTTGGTTCCGAGTCTGAATCATCTGAAGATAATGAATTGAGTGTTATTTTTAAACGGTCTTCAAGAACACTGTGTAATAAGTCGGTTGAAAGTGCTTCATCGCCGGAACCTAAAGTCCCTGACAATATATACGAATATAATGTTGATTCACCGACTAAAATAAACAATAAGCATTATCCAACAAAAAATGTGGAGAATAAAAGTTCTAGTACTGTAATTAGTGATAGCTCATCAGAAGAAAGTTCTCGTGTTTGCAGTCCAAATTCTAGAGAATCTAGTGAAAATTCGGATAGTAGCGTCTCACCCTGTGATAATGTGTGTGATAAACAAGTAAAAAATAAGGCGCCATTACCACCAGTTTCGCATTACAACCTTACTTTCGATCGTTTAGGAGCTTCAATAACAATGGGCTACGATAATAAATGGGGATTTGCTGCTGAAGCTGAAAAGGAGTGCTCACTTCTACCACAAAGAATAGAGACTCCCAAGGAGATGACACGCACTTTTGGGAATTTCCATCAAACTAGAACCAAAGATCGTCTTCTAAATACACTGTTCGATGGACTCTCTGAATTCTATGCAGTCAGACACGGCTGTCGAAACAGATCGTCAAAAAAGAACGATTCTTGTGCACCCGCAAATCAGCGTGAAGTTTTAAAGGAAACCAGAAGTACATACAAAATGCTCAGCAGTACGCTGACAAAAAATAAGCTTTCTCACAGTGTTGAAAAAAACCCGAAAAGCGTCAATTCAGATGATCTAAAATATAAATTGGTGCCTACAAAAGATGAATTTCCTACTCGACTTGCTATAAGATCACCCGATACTTTGAATTCTACCGGAAGTGATTATGTTTCTCCAATTTCCAGCTCATTAAAAGATGTCGACTTCCCAAAACATGTTTTAGACAATATAATTCCCATGTCCCCTTCAAATGTTGTGAAAACAGCCGTTTTTGCCAAACGACATGAATTTTCTTGCCATAACATTTTAAATTCACATAAATTTTTGAATACGGGCCTGAAAATTGTAAATAATACGAACATTTTTAATTCACAAACCACAGATAATTCACAAAATGAATGTGAAAAATTTCTGAGCACATATCAGTTAAGAAAACAGCAGTTAATTGCTGAAGCGACAGCCATCAAAGAGCCCGCAATATCAATTGTCCGGTCAACCACCAATCAGACGGGTAAGAACAGTTAATCCACCACTCAATTTCACTCCCCTGTTTTCCCACCACCCAATGGGTTTGGTTTTTTTTTTTTTAAATGTTCGTGCTTTGTATTATTTTTAATAATAATTAATTCCACCAATCTTTTGTAAAAGATTGGGAAGAAGTTATCCCACTTTGGACAGTCTGAGGGCATCTTTTTTGATTTATTTGTAATGAGTGAAGTTTTATATTGCATCACCTCTTTTTTAGTATGGATTTATGTTCTTTTAGTATTTTCCATTGTAAAATTGATTGTCCTTTTTACCCATATTTCAAATCTATTATATTAAGTGTTTTGATGGCTAACAATAATATACAACTTGAAAGCATTATAACTTCAAATGTGTGTGTAAGTGCTAGATGTTCCTGTTCCTATTCCTTAGCATGAAAAGGTAATGTGTGGTGGATTGGTCCGGTTTTCTTACTATCGTGCAACATCCAGTTTAAAAGGAAACTACTATGATAACTGTTCTTACTCTGTCTTGATTATCAATTTATAAAAAAAAATTATATTTAACATGTTGATTTAAATGTTAACGAAATACTAATGCCTGGTCTGACTGCATAGTGGCCATTAAATGTGTATATATTTGTGTAAATATCAATAGTGATCAAATTATTTAATTATTTGTGTGATACAATTCTTCGTATTTATTGTGATGGTAACTGGACTAGAACAGTATCCACACACTCACCTTTTCTTGCTATTAATTTAATTGAAGTACTTATTCCTTTAATATAAAAGTATGCAACAATTTATTTTGCAAGGTCAATTATTAAATGGAATTAAAATTACCTCAATTATCTTTCTCGTGATAAGTTGTTTGGCTTCAGAAATACATATAAATATTAAAATAAGTTTTATCATGCTTGATTTGCACGAAACTAATTGTTTTTTATTTGAAAAAATTCACTTAAAAATTCTAAATGTAATATAAAATATTGTTTTGTAAAATAAGTTATTATATAATTAGAATTTGACTTTAATCTATTTTCAGAACGCACTATTTTGCCTCCTGGAGTAACGGAAAAAGATGTCGAATTGTTCAAAGATGCTCGTGATAAAGCTACGCCAGCAACTCCGGTTAAAATCAACACTGAACATTCACCAAATTCTCGATCTCTTACACCAGTACTAGGAACGGTCACTACTCCATCTACTGTGGTGCCCCCACAACCTCGATGTCCAGCTGCAATTCAATTTGGTCAATGGGAAATTGATACTTGGTACTCGAGTCCCTTTCCTCAAGAATATGCTAGGTAAATTATATTTGAAAGAATATTTTCAAGCATTTTTCAGTAAAATAAGAAAAGTGACATTATTATTGTGTTTTTTTTTAATTTTAGGTTGCCGAAGTTATTTCTCTGTGAATTTTGTTTAAAGTATGCTAAAAGTCGTGCCGTTTTATCGCGCCATTTAGACAAATGTTCATGGCGTCATCCTCCTGCCACTGAAATATATCGTTGCGGAGACATATCAGTTTTTGAAGTTGATGGAAATGCAAATAAGATATATTGTCAAAATCTTTGCCTTTTGGCAAAACTATTTCTCGACCACAAAACTTTATATTACGATGTTGAACCTTTTCTTTTTTATGTGCTCACTCAAAATGACAATCAAGGATGTCATCTTGTTGGTTATTTTTCAAAAGAAAAACACTGTCAGCAAAAATATAATGTTTCTTGTATAATGACTATGCCTCAATATCAACGTCAAGGATATGGAAGATTCCTTATACATTTTAGTAAGAATGATTGAAATTCGTATTTGTAGTATGACTTTCTTTAGATTTATAATGTGGATAATGGATTGAGATTTACAATTACTTTTTTCAGGTTACTTATTATCTAAAGAGGAAGGTCAACCAGGAACACCGGAAAAACCTTTATCAGATTTGGGACGTGTATCATATCATGCTTATTGGAGATCAGTAATACTAGAATATCTCTATGCACATCGTGACGGACCTATAACTATAGAAGACATTGGAAAAGAGACTGGAATGTACAGCCACGACATTGCTACTGCCTTTCAGTTACTCGGATTCATACGATATATACCTTCCAATGAAGGTTACAGAGTAGGCCTTTGTGTAAATTGGTCCAAAGTTGATACGCACATGAAGAAAGTTTTAAGTTCTCCTAGATTAGTTATCGATCCAGAGTGTCTTCGTTGGACACCACTGCTTACTACGAATATCAATTCTTTTTCACCTGAGCTGCCATCTGACGTTGAAACGTGTACTGAAAGCTTAGATCAAAATGCAAAATATGATTCAATATCTGATGAAGAATTGAAAATTGCAGATAAAAAAGTTGTTAAAAATATTGCTATTGTATATAAAAAGATAGATATGATTCGTGAGAGTGAAAAATTAAATGGTACTGTCTTAGAAGTAACCTCATCTGGGCGAAAACGGACAAGGCCTAGCAAATACAATGAATCTACCTATACCATACCGACGTTGACCTCTGATACTCCAACGAGACGTAAAAGAAAATCAATTGACAACACAGTCTTGAAGAAAGAAAAACACATAGATGTTAATAAAATTAAACGCATTAATTCGCCAGTTGAAACAGTTATTACAGATGTCAGAGAGGATAAAAGTAGAAGTGTAACCCGTCGTAGCAGTCAAAGAAACAATTCTCTTAAAAAACCACTCACTAAAACATTGGTAAAGAAATCGAAAGCTATCTTGTCAATTAAACAAAAGAAAATTAAAGCTATTAAAAATATTGCCGCACTTAAATCTCAAAGAAGTTTTGATTCTGAAAATCAAGATAAAAAATCAAAAGATTTGCCTGTTAGCAAAAATACTGAAAATTCCACTTTTAAAAGAAAACGTGGATGGGTCAGAGGTAGACCGAGAAAGAAGCTTGATATGGTAAAAGATTTACGAAAACAAACTACAATATCTGAAATGTTTAAAGGCAGAAAATCCAAGCAATCTAATAGAAAAGCTTACCAAAATAAGCTCAAAACAAATCGTAACTTTGATTCCAATGATAAATACTCTGAAAATGAATCTGATGATTTATCGCAACATGTTGAGTCTGCATCAAGCACATCCCAGCACCAACCATTTATTCCAAATGAGGATATTTTGTGTAAACCTTCTTTGTCTCCAAATGAATCTAAAGTTAAAGTTACAGAAAGAAGAAAGTCTGGCAATGAAACTACAGAGGACTCATCTGCAGAAGCTGATGATGAGATGGAAATAGACGAAGACGAACAAAAATCATACAGAGGTCTCGAAGAAGATAAAACCATCACTGTGAATAAGGAAACTTACTCAAAAGAAAATATCAGTTCAGATTTGGCGCCAACCAGTGAAAATATAAGCAAACCGGACATTTTAAATAATGAAATTTCACTGAGCGTTAATTCTGTCAACATTTGTAGTAATAATAATGATTCTTATTCTGAAAAAGCTTCTCAGAAAAATAAAGATATTAAAGCTTCCAAGGAAATATCTTCAAATTTCATCAATAACAAAGGTGATGAATTACAAAAGAACTTTTCCGATGACAAAGACCCTATAATTATATCTGAATCTGAAGATTGTAGTAATAGCCAACCCGAATTTGGTTCCCAAAAACCTGACATGTCAGTTATTGAAAAAACAAATCGGTGTGTATCGATTGATGAGAGTCAGTTATCCCAAAAAAATGAAGAACATTCAAAAAGTACTGTTGTTGATGGCACAGTAAAAAAGTTGAATTCCAACGATGAAAATATTTCCTCAAGTATTCACGAGAATCATAATACTTCCGATGCTGTATGTGATATGCCAATGATTGATAAAAATGATTTACAATTATCCAATGATACTAATCTTAATTTTAATAATGATAAAACAAAAATTTCACCGACCGAAAAAGACCCTGGCACACCTAGTAATGAAGATACTAATTTCGGAAATACTAAGGAAACGCCTAATACTTTTTTTCAACCTGAAACTAAATGTGTAAAAACAGATTTTGAAGTCGCCAGTGAGAGAAGTTTAAATGAAAGTTCTTCTAACATTAAATATACTCGTAACGAAATTTTGAGAGTAATGCCTGAAACTGAGAAAAGTACATGCTCTAAAGACAATTTTGGTGGAAATTCATACTTGAAATTGAGTCCTGAAAAAATAATCGATGTGAAAAATGATCATGATACCAAATTGTGTAATGAAAATAATCAAAGGATAGAAATGAAAAAATCTGAAGTTCCAATTCCCAATAATTTTTCAGAAAATGTCAAATCTTCGAATTGTTTAAATATGCAGACAGCAGAAAAATCTGCAGAATTCTCCAAAAGCAGTTTATCTTCTGACAATATGGGAAGATCTTACACCAAAACACATTCTACAACCGAAGTTTCAAATTTAACATCTGGTTCGAATTTAATCAATGATACCGGTGAACTTACGAAGACATTCAATAACCACACTGGTGTTTTAAAAGTTGGTGGTACATATTCGGCCGATTCGCAAGCATTGGACAGTAATGTTAATAAACAAGTCACCGCTATCTCACCATCTATTGTGTTATCAGAACCTCATTCACAAAATGTTCAGGACCCAAACACAAGTCAACAAATATGCACTGATTACATTCAGAAAATGGTTGCAACATCTGCGAATTCCATGTGTGCAACGAGTGAGTCTTTAATGAATTCACAAACTTCCATCATTACAACCAATAATCCTATTCAAACAACTCACGAAAATATGCATTATTCAATGAATCCAGCGGTTTCTTCTGTACTTTCTGAAGAAATCAAGCCAGATAACTCAAATATCAATGTAAAACCAGCAAGAGAAAAAAGTAAACTACGCGATGTGAGAGTCAATTCCGCTCACAATAAACTAGATAAAGGAGACAAAAAGCTACCTAAACCAGATATGAATTATCAACCTGCACTTTCACAGCCCAAAACTTTCATTTCTGAACAGGATTCGGTAAAGAAGCCTCATGAACCTGTTCCTATTAATGTAATAAATGTCAACAATCCAATTTCAGTTGGATGTAAAGTAGATACAAAGGTTCAAAATGAAACTGCTAAAAAACAAGACTTTTATAAAAAAGAGAAACCTGTGGCAAAAACGGATAAAAATTCTATGGCCAAACACGAAAGAGTATGTCTGAAACCTGAGCAACCTGAATTAAATATCAATAAAGGCTTGCCAAAATTCAAATATGAGAATGATCTTGTCGGTAAAGCCGAATACACTCTGAATCAAATACCTAATTACCACAGTACGCACCCTCCTCAATATCAATGGTGGGATCCCACACGATTGCATGGGTCGTGGGAACAGAACAGATTTTTAGATATTAAAAATCCAGAAAAGAACCCCTATTTTGACAAGTATCAGTCTTTCAATTTACCGCATCTCGATAATATACCAAAGTCTCCCCAAAAAATGCACAAATTCGATCAAAAAGATTTCCATAACATAGCATATACAACTTTGTCTGCTTCTACAATTTATCAAGCAACAACAGGCTTGGCACATTTCAAAGAATCAAAGCCTTCTCAACCAAAAACGGATTATAACCAAAAGGCAGAATCCTGTAAAGTGGCTTCTAGACAATCTAAAAATAGCGCTTGCCAAACTCAATGTGATAATAAAACGAAGGGCTCAATCAACGCATACTCGAAAGAATCTCACATAAAGCATTTAATAGATCAACAACATATTTCGAATCAAAATAAGTCAGCCAATGACGTGGGAGGCGCTTGTAATAATATAACTCAAAATTATGAAAGACAGCAAAACAATCAGATGCTCCCTTCTGCCATTGTGAACTCTCAATGCAAAAATAACACCGATCATTTCAATCACACGTCCGTCTCGAATCATCCAAATCAATGTGGGATGCAGGAAAAGTCAAGAAATGACTCGTGCGAGAAGAAGAATTCTCATCAAACTTGTAAAAAGGAAGATATATCGAAAGATAATAATAGTTCTCAACAAATCACATCTCAAAAAGAAGAAATCTGCCAATCCGTCAGTCCTGCATTACCTTCTATGGGAGTTTATACTCCGGATTCAACTAGCAATTCTGTGCACAGCGTTCAGTACAATTCTTGCGAATTGGATGTTAGTCAATTGGGTCTCGAATCACCGTCGAGCATTGCCTCAGATTTGGCGTCGCCCTGTTCGATGATACATATGCATCCCAGCCCACAACATGTTCCTCATCCTATACATTCCTCGATTCACATTCCTCCAATCATGACGGGCAATCAAACCAAACAGAAGAATGTGCACAACAGAAATAGGTATTTAATTATACCTTGAATTTGTTTTATTGATGAATTTGGTTCTTACCTCTATTAATGTGGTATGTATATTTTATTGCAGAGCTAATTCTAATAATAATGGCCAAGGTGGAAATCAAGTGAATAATACAAATAGTAACAATGTTGTTGAAAATCAACAGAAAAATTCAGGTAATGGAAATAGAGGTACTGGTACACCTCCAGCGCGTCACAGAACCACCCCTCCAATGAACCATCAACATCATGGTATTTAAATTACGTATGCACATACATATATTGAAAATCTCTTTCATTTATTAATGTTTTATTTTCTATTATATCAGTAGGTCTAGTAGCACAACAAGCAGTCCACGGTGGAGGTGGAATGAATTATCAAACTGGTCCAATGGGCTATCAGCAACCTTTATCCTTTCAACAAGGCAGTCCTGCTCAAGGATATCCGTCAGCACAACGTCAGGCATGTGCGGCTACTGGAGCATTTTATGCCCAACAGCCTGGATCTTGTTCCTTGGCTAGATTACAACAAATGGCCGAAAGTGGAGGTGCAGGTGGAGCTTCAACTCCACCACATCAGGGACCTACTCCGCCTGCTCCTCCTGGTACACCACATTATCACAAGTACTATTCTCAGTCACCTGGTCAGCTATCTGGACCTGATCCCGCTGCAGCTTCTCGTAATCCAAGAAGTATTCCAGGTAAAAATAATTTTTGTTTATTTGTGATGTTCATAGTGTTGGTTATTGAAAAAAAAATTCATTATAACAATTGTCACTTTAGGTAACGTGACGACTATGCAACACCATATGCAGATGGCAGCTTCTCATGCTTCGAGTCGAATGAGTCCTATCAACCATAACATTATATCACCGTATGGTTCTCTCAATGGTTATCGTATGACAGCAGCTCAGCAAGCGAGTGCAGCTGGATTTAACAGCGCAGCAGGATTCAATGCTCCTCAGCTGCCTCCAGTTCAAATGATGACTGCTCAATATCAATATCAAGATACACGAGCTGTTTCCCAACAGCAAAACACAGTCTGTACTTCGTACGGTTATATTAACATGCAACCTCTTAATACAATGCGTCGGTAGTGCCGCAATAAATCTAATGTGAAACATTTATGTTTTTGATTAATTGGTATTTCCTCTCAAGTAATAATATATGCTAATATGTTGAATGAACCATGTTTGCAAGCCGTAAACTGGATTTATTTTTCCACTTTACAAAATGTAAGACATGTGCGCGTTTATCAAAACTCGTGAATTCAGTTTGTAACCAAAGAACTTGTCGAGTTTAGATATGCCACATCTTTTACCGACGTGTACTTTATTTTTGTAGAATATTTTGATTCAAATTGAACATGGATGTTTGTTTATACGGTGAACTTTGTGTATTCGCAAGTCCAATACTTCAAACGCAAGATGAACTGAATAGTTTGTGTATGTGAAAATCGGGATTACTGGAAGTTAACTGTGTTATAAAGGACAGACTAATATTTTTGTATAATGTGTAATAGCTGGTTAATGTATATTTTAAATATAACAACATATGCCCAGGACCAATTGAAGAAAAATTGGCATCCATTATTTAATTTCTTTTAAAATTTAACCTTAATTACATATTATAATTTTAGATCAACTGTTGAAAATCGTTTTCAAATCGGTTATAAAAACTTTGTGTCATTAATATAATTTTTATGAGATTGCACCTGTTTAAGATAAACTTAATTTCTATAGCAAGCACTGATTGTGGGCACTTTAATTTCAAAGTTTCATAATCATTTTTCTGATTGTGTTTACGAGTCCCAGTGGAATATGTGTAATTTGATTGGGAGAACTATTTTATGGTGTCTTGGATGTTATTGATCTATTAGGTGTGATTTGTATGTACTAAAGTCGTGCGATGTCAGTAAGGTAATAAATATTGCATTGTGAAGCCACATTAATATCGGGGGAGTGTGTCGATAGACCTAATCACATTCATATTTTTTGGAATTGATAGTTAGGTTCCTATGGTATATAAATTTAGTTTGAACATCCCAAGGTTTTTACCCAAATTATCTGTTAAATTTATTTTTTTTTTTTTTTACATACTAGTAAATTTTTTCAGGGGAAACTATAAAACAGTATGGTTTAATAGTGAACCTTTATTATTGTGATTGTTTTCATTTAATAAAAATGTGATTGTGCTATTGTTACAAAGTTTTCTGACATATTTAGGTCCATGGACCTTTACATGAAGTGTGTTAATAATAATTATTAACATACATAACCTACTTATTAAGTCAGTCTTGTTACTTGTAGTTGATTTTTTAGTATTATTAAAATTACATTTGTAAAAATTGTGTACATAAAATATTGTTTTATTCAGATTATTTTATGAATTGAATTGTTTGATAAATGTTATCCCATTGATCTACTTTCATACTGCTTATACAAATTATTTATTTAAATTATTTGGAAACTGAGGTGTTATGAGAAAGTGCTTTTCAATAACATTTCAGGTAAATTTCATACTTATAAGTTTTAATTTTTATATTTATGTGTATCGTATTTGATAAGATTGAGATATCTCAGTACATTATATTTGTAGTTTTGTGATTTTTAATTTAAAGTATTTGATTAATATTATGTGCCTCTAATGCTATGTCATAGTAACTCACAAGGAAATCGCACTTATCTGTTGCATGTGCAACCAAATGTGAATAATACACATTTCTTACTTTATAAGTTATACTAATATCAAAAATCGTAATTTAAATCATGTGTTAATTACAGTTTGGTGCTCCGGTTTTTATTATATTATCTTACGTTAATCTGGGTGTTTCCCTGTTTATCACGTAATTCTCATAAAAGTGTACAAGATCTGCAGACAGAGTATGGTAATTGACGTTATTGTTACTTATGAAAATATGTGTAAAATCTATTGTAAATAAGATTAGTTGTAAATGGTGTTATTACACAAAATAAAATTTTGTGAGAACAATCAATCTTTTTGTATATAATTTTACGTTCCTACTAAATATTTCAAATAGTTTCCCAGTTCTTAGTAAAATTAAGTGATCAGGAAGAAAAAAATAGTTATTTTTATACAAAAAATATATTTATTTATTAAGTTGTAATTGAATGTATCAAAAATGAAATATCAGGTACACTATCATATCGAAATATTATAAGTACATATTTTACAGTTATGAATGCTATTAATTAAAACGAAGTAAATAACCATATTTATCCCATAGGCAATGTCATATGAACATTATAAGCAAATTATCTTTTTTACTTTATCCATATAGGTAGTTATGATGAAAGTATTGTTTTTTAGAGTAGCCACAAAAAAAAAAATACACACTATATCTATGTATGTTAGGTAATGTGTTAAATCTACACAACAAGACATGAATGTGCTATTGCAGTTATTCATATAAAACAACATAACTTTGATTTATTAATTTAACCTATACATCAATTTCTTTAATCGTACTAGTTAAACTCAGATTTTATTATACCGATTAGTTATTAACGAGTACATTTATTAGATTCAGTGCCTTATTTAAATACGTTTCTGTGAAGTAAAAATATTTTACACGTGACAAAATATAACATTACTTTTGGGAAGTCGAATGCCTTTTAAACTTTCATTTATTGAATGGACCCACCACCTTAATTCTCGTTCTATTTTATAAAATTGGCTTTGCCACTGAAAGTGCATCCTGATGTTTGTATGACTTCTGCAGCTGCGTGAATACCACATTTCACACAAACGTCCAACGGTTGCCGTAAAACTAATTGTGCTAAAAATCCTCCGGTGAAGGCATCTCCAGCTCCATTAGTGTCGACTATTTTCTCCTTCGGCAGAACTATTACGGGAATTTCTTGGACTTGATTATTTTTCGCTATAAGAACTGGATCACATCCTTGAGTAATAATTACGACTCGGGGTTTCTCGGGATTCTTCTTTGGAAGCTCAGATATTTTTAATGCAATATCGTGCATATTTTCAACATTCAAACTGAACTCTTTTGCAAATGCTTTCATTTCCTAAAAAAAATTGTTTATTATAGTGTTATATTCCAATAACATTCATCTGTATTGTACAATTAGTAAAATTGGAAACAAGGTGCCATCAAAAAATTCGAACACTGCCTGAATTTTGATAATGGAGGAAGTTTCTGATCACATCTCGTTCTTACATTAGTAACCAAACCAAATAAAAATTAGTACCGTTTCATTTCCAAAAAGTATATCAACGTAAGGCATCACTTGCGTCAAAGGTTCTTTGTAAAATTGGGATACAAATGGTGCACTAAGATTCATTATAAATAAATTATTATTGTTAAATGCATGTTGAGCTAGTCTCATAACGGATGGAGGGCTAACGACTAAAAAGAACCCCTAAAATTTTAAAGAAAATTAAGACATTTTTTTTTATATTAATCACAAAATACGACTAGCACAAAAAAAGGATATGATACATACAGAAGTGTAAAAGAATTGCGCTTTGTTTATCAGTTGTTTATTTTCTGGCTTTAATAAGTGATCCTCCGTGAAGCAATTAGCAGCAGCTAAATTAGCACACAAAGAACGATGAGTGCCGGTGATTAGCACAGCACAAGTGCCTGTCGCTTCTTTATCCGTGTACTGGTATTGTACATTCACACCATCTGCGCTACAATAAAGGGTGAGTTTTGGAAAAATAATGTTCAATATTCATAGAAGTAATATAGAAGGTATAAGAAAACATTTTAAAATCTCATTAATGGAAAAAATGATATGCTTATCAGAAGTACTTATGTATTATTATACAATGATAAAAAACCAGCTCTAATAGAATTATAGTGTACTCTATTAAAGGCTTCAGCGATAAGACTGCTATACAAATAAAAAAAAATCATTCTACTAATATTATATCTAACCAAATTGCGTTGTTTTTTTTTTTATTATCTCAGGTCATCAGTCAAGGAGAGGTACACAGATTGGTATCCTATATAAATATCAGTTTGTAAAGTTTTAAACAATAATACTTATACATACAATAAAATTATCAACGCTCACAATAAAATACGAATATAGCTCTTGCCTTATGATTCATTGCGAATGTTTAATTATTAAATTACCTGGCTCTCTCTTTTAAAATATCTGAATATTGATCACGACCGACACAACCAAAATACGTAGTAACATTTGGTTTTTCTAATAACCACTGTGCTACTCTCATAGTATTTTGTACGCTTCCACCAGCTATGAATTCGGCACTGTATTTTTCCATCAGTTCCTTATACAGTGGTTTATGACTATCTTCTGCCATTATAGCATCATCGGGTTTCATATTGTATTTTGTTAATAATTCCTTATCAACAACAGCGGATATATCAAGCAATGGATTTCCAATGCCAACTAACGATCCTTCTCTAAAACAAAAGAAAGATAGAATTTCCATTTAATTAAAAATATTATTAAAATTTCATGTACTATTCTGCTACAGATGTTCTTTAATATTAGATAATTTCTACATATATATTATCAGAGAAAAAAATTTGGATAACGACTCATTTAAAAATAGTTTATTGAACACGCAGTAACCAATATCAAAAATTTACTCGAAGGCTTATCATAAGTTGTAGGGTCAAATATAACAAGTTCTACTTTTTGCTACATACGATAGATTTCACTTTAGCAAGTATATATAAGTTACAATATACGAGAAAAACAATAATGTGGACACAATATAGAGTACATTAACATAACAAGTAGTGATTTACTTAAAGGTCACCGGGATCATTAGATTAACATGTAACGCTCCCACTGTTGTGCAAATTGTTAGATATTTTAAGATAAAATAAATCATTATTTAAGATATAATAATAAAAAAATCCTAACATTATTCATTACACTAATGGAGGCAATTTTAGAATTCTAAAAATAAGTACATGTGGTAAATTTCAGTTAAATAAGTTTTAGCATGTGTAAAAAAAAAAACACAGCACACTAAATTGTGCACTATGTGTATTCACTCACATTAGAGGAAAAGCTAGTGGTATAAATAGATGCGACCACGTTTCTTTCAAAATTCACAGCAAAGACAAATATTTAAAGATTGAAAAAAAAAACAACATTGAGAGTACATATGAAATTAGATATCATTGTGGAATAATGGTAAAGTGTGAAATAGAGAAGTGCAATGCGAACCTGAGCGAGTCCATGGCGATTAGCGAAAGAAAGAAAGGTGCGCGCACACCACACAGCCAGACGAAACAACTTGAACGAGCCGACAGCGAACACTGTCTGACTGTCGATTGCCACTGTCGCTTCGCAATGTGGAGTGTGCACGCCGCTACTTATGTAACCGTAATCACACACTGCGCACCGACCATTCTATTAATTTACCACGTTTTCCCACCAATTGTTTACCCTTATATTTGTGCGAAGTTTAGATATACCCAATAATGTTCCGGCGTGTTTAAGATTTTTTATGTACTCAAGGTGGTTTATGCTTTGGTTTTGCGCTTGGTTATCGCACACAACAACCACCTATTGCAGTTTATTTTTATAGAAGGTATAGAATTTGACAGATGGAGCAGTGCCATGGCAGTCGCACAAAGCGACGGTCATTCCAATTGGAGGGGGTGCAGCAGCTGGAAATTGTTCGATCGGCGCCATTGTGTCGCTACGCTAGTTTTATGCACTCGAATGCCGTTTATGTTTGCGTTGCGGCGTGTAACGGTCATTGGCAACCGCCATCGAGTAACTACAGGTGGTGGTTGTGCGCGACAACCAAGGCATTGCATTGATTGAAATGTCAGTCTTTCGATAGTCACTTGATCGAAAGAAAAAACAAGATCTTTTTTATCACGAGATAAATAAGATATAAATTAATTAGAATGTAAATAGGTGGGTCAGTCTCACACAAGTGGGTCAATGACTATGACCCACTTGTGTCATCAAGCCTTTTTTTTGTATATAATCTAACAGATGGAGGAAAACTGGCCGTGGCCACAAGAGAATAAGGGGTGTGGGAAGCTTTGTGAAACCATTCGCGAAACCAAAACTTTACAGAAGAATCGAATTTTGAGATTCATGCTGAGCTCACCATTGCATTGTCGTAATAAACGCCTCAAATAGTCCCCACACTATAGTCCAATATATTGGCATACTGAGGTGAATAATAATTATATTAGTAAAATCGATTCTTAGATAGTTTTAGTATTCGTAACTTTAGATTCGCAGTTGGCAGCACTGCTCGTCGTTGCGGTCTGTCATTCATTTGGCATTACAGTGCGATGCTTATTTTGTGATTTTTACAATGTTTGAATCGGACGATTTCGATGATGTATGTATTTTTTGATTTATGTTGTCAGTCCACTTACTAAATAATCACTTAGTACGTTTTAGGTATCTAATTACTAAAAAAATATTTGTTTTATGTTTATAAATTTTTTTTATAACAAAGTTGCTTGTTGATTTTAGATATTTTTAGATGAAACTTTTTCTACAATCGATGAAACTACCATTGAAAATAATAGTGTGGTAGAAAACTCATCAAAATGTTCACCATTGAAAATATGTAGTGACAAAGAATCTGACCGGAGCTTAATAGTTAAACAAAATAACACTAATAATAAACGGAGGGTAGCAGATGATGTTGTAATAAAAAAACATGTCTCTTATAACAGTGATTTTAATGAAAGTTTTAATACTCTTGATAAAAAGAAAAGAAAATTTCCTGGACCTGCAGGGTTACTTCCTGATGGTTCACAAGGAAATTCAAATCAAGAAAAAAATACAATGTCACTATCACAAGTATGCTTAATTTAAATTGATTCTTGTTAAATAGGCGATGTGCAAGTATTTTTAATGGATATATTTGAATAAAAGTGTTTCAGCAATTTACAAAATCAAACACCAGCATCTGTTTTTGAGGAAGGTCCTTGGTGTTTGATGAACAGTGAACTTAGAGTCAATAAATATTCTTTAGATGGATACAGCATAGCAGACATAAAGGCTCAAGCTAAATCCCAAAAACTAGTTGACCGCCGTGTACCTATTATGTCTGGAGTAATACAAAATATTGACTGTTCTATACGACATCCGTCGATTATAATAAGTGATCCTTCAGGTATTATAATCTGCCGTAACTATTTTCTGAATTTTATTTTATTTTGTACATTATACACCTTCGTAATTATTTACTTATTTTAGGAAGTATCCAGGGCACCGTTCATCATGATGTATGGGAAATCTATAGTTGGTATTTAGTCCCACAACATTCTGCTATTCTTTTAAAGAATACAACAGTGTTAACTACTGGATCTAAGAAAAATTATCTCAATATTACACTTAATAATATTGTTACTATTTACTGTGATTGTGCAAATTCATACACACAAGATAAAAAAAGACAATCTTTACATGACAATCGAATAATACCAAATTTATCAGATGTTGAAGTTATAGATTGGAAAACAGATAAAATAATTGTTATAAGGAAATCATCCATCGAATTTAAGAGAGGTAAAAACTAATCGATACACTATTCGTGAATTTTCATTTTTTATCGAGAATTTATTTTTCAGGAGACTCATCTTTGTGAGAAAAACAATCTCATAGTTCAGGAAATAAAGGCAATAGTAGAATATTGGATGAAAGCATAGCTGAGTCACTTTTAGAAGGAATTGATTACAATATTTTATGTGATGAATTTAATTAAATTTCTAATTAAACCAATATTTCGAATGATACCTTCACATAAGTCAACTCAAAATCAAAAATCAACGTTAGCTTTGTTATTTTTTTAAAAAAATCTTTAATTCCATTGTGATATTTAATATATCAAATTATTATTGTGATATTTTATATATCAAATAAATAAAATTTTCATTTAAAAATCAAAAATTTGTATATTTGGTAAGTTTGTATTAACTTTTGTTATTGGCGCCCCCTTTTACTTTATCCAATATGGATAAAGTAAAAAATGTGCCATCATTCAAAATTAATTTCCACACAACCCAGTGGCAGTTACATGGCATGGTCGTCATGTTGGTGCGATGGAAGCATGCGGCGTACTGACTGTGTGAGCGTAAAGCCTTGTAGCAAACATGCGCGTGCAATGTAACAAATTTTGTAAATGTGTACACGTTCGCGCGCGCTCTGCAACGTTCGTGGCAATCCACTCGATGTCGTCGAACACAAAGGGGCGCGCAGTGTGTGTCCACATTAATAATTATTGGTATTAAGAGCCTTATTTTGGGATATGTCTGCTTTTGAAAAAACAGCCGACTTTTGAAAATGACTTTTTCTATTAAAATTAGTGTAAAATGTTTGATTTTGAAAAGCTAGTCTTGTAGGTATTAATTTTGTCTGCATTGCTACATATTCAGTTTAAAAAACACAAAAAGTGGAGATGTCTGGTTTTGATTCTGAATGTCACAATTATATTCGGCTCGACGGTCATGCCAGAACTCATCAAACTGTCGCAAGCTCAGTGCTGCCAACCTCATAAGTGTTGCTGTGGCAGCACTGCGAACAACTTAGATTGGGGGGTACCAAAACCGCTACAGTAATTTGATTATATTTAATAGTAATTGTAATATCAATTATGTATAATTTTGATATCTGCTAATTTTATGTTATTGTTTAAGTTATTAATTTGATTTTATTATATTTTGCTAATACTAATACGTCGCACTAATAATTAAAGGTACTTGTCTCTTAGCCGCACGCCGGAAGTGGTACCCCCAGTGATTGTACCTCCTACCGTTTGACAATCGCCTCCCTGACAGTGTATTGGAGAAGCGTGTATATGTGCATTGTTGACATATTGAAACGTCAGTCAAGTGTGAAATTGACCAATAATTGAACTACGTTAATACATCAATGATTTACTTCTAGAGCAGGGCAGATAGTCATATAACGTTCCAAGTATTCCCTGCTATGGTATACCTTGAACTTGACGAGCTCAGCGTTCCCATATACGAACGATGACAGCCGACAGCCGATACGATTATACTTAAAATCATTTGAGTTTAGGACTACTAGTTTGAATCCAATGAACAACCGAGTGAAGAATGAACCTTCGCAGCAAACTGTAACTTTGATATAGCCCATTGAGTACATCTTCGACTGCGACGAGACTTATTTTGATATCAGAGAGACTCGGTTCAAAGTAGTCCGTCGTCGACCAATTAGTGCTTTGTTTTACCTGGCCTACGTGTAAAACAGAGCACTAATGTTTAAAGACAATAACTATTTCTCGCACCGTCTAAGTTTTAGCTGTTTCTTTCCATTTATTTATATTCAGTTGTAGGTATATAGAGACGTTGGGGTCACCAGTTATAGAGACGTTGTCACTACCAATTAGTGGAACGCTGGGTCAGGTGTGTGAAACGTTCTATTTTTGTACAAAGTAGAGTTTTGTATTTTGTATTTATTCTTTGAAGCATGTACAGCGATTTACAGTTGTATGGAAATTAAGTAGTGCGTGGTGGCGTGCGATGTTGTGACGTGTTCCTTGAGTCTGGATCAGGCGTAGGTATGTGCTACGATTGTAGTGGGGCAGCGTAGTCGACTGACGAATGTTTATTTCGTCTGGTGCGGACTTGAGTGTCAGGGGGACGTTCTTCTCCGAGGTGGCCCGTTGAGGGCCCAGTGGAGTCCAGGTGGTGGTCTTCCTTCAGTGGAGAGAGTCCAGGAACAGTGTTCCTTCAGCGGAGAGAGTCCAGGTGATGGTCTTCCTTCAGCGGAGAGAGCCCAGGAACAGTTTCCAGGTGATGGTCTTCCTTCAGCGGAGAGAGCCCAGGAACAGTGCCTGACTGTGGACGATGGTGGCCTATTTAAACTACTCCAGTGCGCAGTTGTGTTTCGACGAGTCGAATGGAGAGGGTAGAAACCCGTGGAATATATCGGTTTTATGTTTTCCCACAGTTTCAATTTGCAGAATTTGTTGTATTAAGCGTGACGATGTCTATGTTCCCAAAACGATTATGATTTTATGGGTTCGCGACAGTGTTGTTTTTAGGCGTATTCCCACAGATTTAAATGAGAGTTTTAATGGTTTCACTTTGCAGTGTCCTTTGTCCTTGTTGGGTTTGACGTGTTCACCCGGATGCTTATTGTGAAGTGCGGCAACGTCTTTGGTCCCAAAACGATAATCAATTTCTCGGTTCATGACAGTGTTGTTTTTTTTTTGCGTTTTCCCACAGCTACAAATTAGGGTGGTTTTATTTGGTTCACGCCCCAGTCTTTTGTGTGGCTGCTCCAGATATGTTTCCGGGAATCTTAATGGGTTTACACGTGTGTGTGGTACCAACTCGTGCGTGCATTGCACATGCATCGGGATTCCTACAGGTATCTGAACAAAGCTATCAAAGGGATTCTTTGGTATTTAAAGCACCGGCTACGAAAACAATTCGCAAAAATTTAATTAACAATCGGCAAGTACTGGTAGATAGCATCCAAAAAATTTTGTCACCTGAACCAGAAAGTGCGCCAGACACATTTGGGAGATATGTCGCAACACATTTGAAAGATCTAAATACATTTCAGCAGAGTATAGCCCTTAAATTTATTTCGAAAATAATTTCTTATGCCAGGATGGACAAATTATCGGCTTTTACTCTAAACTCACCCCCTCCTTCTATACCGTTTCAATCTCCAGCATAATCCACTTCATCAAATAGTTTCTGCGAAACCGAGCCTTTACCGTAGATGAGAGACCGTTCGCGAACGTGGCGCCCTCGCCGCCACAGAAACGGCGAGGACGTTCGCGAGCGCGCGCCGCAAATGGGCGCGCTCGAGAGCTCACACGTCGGCCGCTGTCCGCCCCCGGCCGGCGCGCTACGCTATCGCTATTGCTATTGCTATTGCGCAACTCGACACTCGCCTATGTTGTTGTTGTGGCCGGCTGGCGAGTGTCGAGCGGCCAACTGGCGAGCGCACGACGCGATCGCGACACAACAGCGACCGCAACCGCAACCGCAACCACCGACAACGACCTACCCTTCGCTAACCCCACACCACCTCCCCGCTGAAAGTGTCCACGTGCTCGATCTAAAAAAACTCGAATCGAACAAACCCCCCCCTCTAATCTAACCCCACCCCACCCCCCGTTCCCTCTCCACGGTCGTTTGTTTTGATGTCGTTGCAGTGGCCGAGCGTGCGGGTAAACATTCCTGCGTGTTTTTGCCAACTCGTCCGCTCACCGATATATTGTTAATGTGTAGCGTGCGTTCTATTGATCATTTCCCGTGGCGTTTTTATTCTCTCCTCTCGGATCGATCTCGTCATCTGCGTCGTAATTCTGCGTGAGACTTTTTTTTTTCTTTTTCTTTCGCATCTACGCATTTGCGTGTCGTGCGTTGCGGTTTTTTTTGCCGCGTCGCCGTGCGCGTGTGTGAAATCGTCGGGTTTGACTGGTCGTTGTCGTCGTCGTGTGCGTTTTTTTTTTCAGGCTAGCCAACTGTTTGTCGTTTCGTCGAATGCGCAATGTCGCGCTTTGGTTAGGTTATGTTTGTCACTGCGCGTAGTGTTTTGTTTTTGTTGACCTTTGCGACTGTTTTTATTTATTTTTTTACGTTTTCGTCGTGTGGTGACCGTGAGGATGAAATTTGACGCGGCAACCACACCGACAGCGTCGATTGTATTCGTTGTATTCCAGTAGGACGGTACAAAAAAATAATACCAATTCATAATACGGTGGAATACATTTTTCCCCCGAAAAATGTTCATACAAATTTATCGCATTGATCGTTCAGAATTTTATCTAATACGTCGTATTGTTACTCGATTGATCGTTTTTGCGAAATTTTGTACATAATAGATAGATACAAAAATAGTGGAAGCGTTTTTTCTCACCCCTCGAATTTGCGTTCCACCGGTCCTAAAGAAACCTTTGTTTCTTTTCCCGCATTTATCATTTGATCCAACCGATCCCTTAAAAAACGAAGTTCCACTGTATTGGAATAGGACAGGGGTCGGCAAACTTCCGAGATAAAAGAGCCAAATATGTGTAGTACAATGATCCACAAGTTTTTCAAGAACCATAGGTTAGTAAATTTTTACAACGAATTGATATGAAAATTATCTCGTACTAAGAACGACTTAAATTATTTTATTAAGTGAAAAAGTCTTCTTTTAATGGACTGTACATAAGTAAGTACACATATATCAATATACTGGTATCTTATTAAAAAAATGTTAAAAACCAACATTTATAGATAAAAAAAAATCACATGAACGTAAACCATATCATGTGTAAACAAACATACCCATTACCTTAAATCTAATGTGAAGGATGGCCTTGCATTTCTTGGGAAAGTTTCTGTATGTCGGTAGTTTTTAATTTTAAACAGGACTCCAAATTTTCATTAGTTATTTGGCTTCCTAATAAGGTTCACGCTTGAAAATGATTGCTCGCAGGAATATGTTGAACTGAAAATGGTAAAAACAGCAAATGCAAATTTTTTTTAACGGATCGTTTGAGTTTGGGAGGCTTTGTCAAAAATCATTGTGTCTGCTTTCTGTAGATCTTTTGTAGTGGTCCGCTTGTGTTGTGAAATCAAATCGCATTTTTTTTCAGTTTTTCTATATCGTTACCTAGGCGTATTTATTTAGAGCTCTATAACTCTGCTCATTAAATCCAGCAATAGGATTTCAAAAGTATCTTGTGGTTAGGTATATAACTCGGGTAAGTTAAATATGTAGGTATGCTAAAATTTCTTTTGAGGCCTAATACTTTCAAAGAGCCACCATTTACTGACCCTTGCAGCAGGACGATGCAAAAAATACGTCATCCACCTACTCGAATACAATGAATTCTTGTGCTGTCTAGATTGAGACTAGAATTCTAGTTTTAAATTTACTTAGAAGTTTTTGACATTTTAGCTATCAAAGTACTGTACTCTGTCCAACTTACAAAGCAACTTGTTCTCGCGCAACTAAAAAAAAGAGGGTTGTGGCTGTCCGAGGTTTACAACTTTGGTCAGTTTTCGTTAATGTTTATTCTAAGAAGCTAAGATGGTAACGAAGATCATCGGTTGAGACACATGTAGTATGCGCAGATCGATTCTAAATCAGTCAAGACTAGGGTGTTTCTTAAGTTGGACAAAGTATGGTAGGAGGTATTTAAAGTGCTCCAATATTTTGTTTATTACACCTATTATAATATATTGTATGATTTTTTTTTTTTTTTTCAGTACAGTATCATTCACTAGAAAATATGTAAATACAAATAAAAAAAACAACTATTTGCTGATTCGATTTCATTGTGATTGAAAGTGCTCAATATGGAATCGAGTCAAAGGAAAGACTCTCAAAGCGGTGAGGTAGTCCGCCAAGGATATTTAAAAAAATTGAAAACTATGAAAAAGAAATACTTTGTGCTGAAATCGGAAACATCTCAGAATTCGGCACGATTGGAATATTACGATTCTGAGAAAAAGTGGAAGTCCCAAAGTCAACCAAAAAAAGTGATTTCTCTCAAATCGTGTTTTAATATTACGAGACGACTGGATACGAGACATAAACATGTGATCGCTTTATATACAAAAGATGAATGTTTATGTGTTGTATTGGATAGTGAGGAGGACTTGGCCGGTTGGTTGCAAGCTCTTTTGTCATTATTACACGGAGAGAATGCAGTGGATGATCAACCGCATTCGCGACGTAAAGATACATTTATAAATTAAATTAAATAAGAATTTAACTAGTTTCGTTCGTAATGCAATCGTTTCTTTTGCAGAGCATGTTTGGCAAGTTAATGTTCAGAAGAAAGGATTGGGTGCATCTCGAAATATTCTCGGCTTGTACAATCTTTGTCTAACAGATAAGAAATTGTTTCTAGTGAAAATAAGACCTAACTCTAATACTCCTGTTCCTGATCTGCGTTTTCCAGATACATTGGAATTTTCATTAACTGCCATTCGCAGGTAAGTTTAAGCAGACGGGCTTAAGGTTAAATTTATTCTATAATCTATATAATGTGCGTAATTCACATTTGCAGGTGTGGAGATTCAGAATGTTTCTTTTATATGGAAGTAGGACGTTCGTCGGTGACTGGTCTTGGAGAACTTTGGATGCACACAGAGGATCCGAATATTGCTCAAAGCATGCATTCAACAATTTTTAAGTTAATACGAGTTTTATCTTTTTTTCGTATCCCTACACAATTAAAAGAAAACTTTTTTATATAAATTTTGTTATGGCATGGTAAAATTTTTATCAAAATTGGTCGACCAGATGTAGGGGCTAACTTTTATAAAATATGGTATTTCTATTAATTCCTTCACACTTACGTGCTTAATAAGATCCATACATTTATATTGTTTTAGTGCAATGTCAAGTAGGTCATCATCAATTAAAGAGGAATTAGGTCCTAAAACAAGAAATAGGTCATCTTCAGCCAATGAGGCATCTAAACCAATTTCTGTGCTGACAAGGCGACAAACACACGCTGGATCAAAATCTCACGGCCTTTCTCCTTCAAGTGGTAAGTTTTCATATCACGTGCATATATTGAATGATTCAAGGTATACAATAATCTCTCAAGAGTCGATTTTATTTTATGCTTCTAAATAAATTTCATTGATATTACAAACTTTTGTACATATTTACATTCTCTTGTCTTTCCTTTCTTGTCACCTATTGGTGATTTTCTTCTCCTTTTCATGAAACTTTTTACTTTGTTGTTGAATGAGTCAATTGTTTTGCAATCTATTATACAATCAGTAGTTTTTTTTTTTATTTTAAATTAAAATTCGCAATAGTGAAAAAAAAACAATTAGGCGATTATTGTATACCTTTGGTATTTAAATGTAGTTCTAATAATTTGTTTTGTATCCTGTGTTTGTTGTACACCTTGTAGATTAATGATTTCCAGTATTTTCTTTTCAACTTTTCGAGTGGTAACATTTTGCCTTGTAGTCTTAGTAGCATTTAATAAAATAATACGAAAAAATTACTCTATTTTTCGTTAATAATGTATGGCATAATCTCTTTATGTTATTGCATTTGTACAAATTATACGGTTAATAGTTTCAGTAAGTACTAATAATAAATGTTATTTTTTAAATGATCTGCACTACCAAAGCACCACTTTTCAGGAACAATTTTTCATTTTTAAAAATAAATTTATCTACTTACAAAAATATTATAAAATGTACATTGGATATTGCTGCAGTTTATATGGAGATCACCATTTGCTAGTTCATTTGATCGTTAAGTCGTAATGTTTGCTTATAAGAGCAGTGCTAACTTTTCTTAACATTTCTTCAAATACATTATATATTAATTGAACGATTATTTTTGATTATTATCGTGCTTTAGATTGACTACTTTTATTACACAATGTAAGTAATACTACTTAATGGTTACATCGAATTCGGTAAAAAATTATACATACATAGATACAGAAATATCAGCTCCAACATTGGTATTTTTCTTATTGTTTTACCAACCATATGTGTGCTTAAAGGCTCACACAAACTTATCACACTACATGTGACGTGATGTTATTAATTGTGACGTGGAGTTGGGTGTTGCACGTATATTTCTATGCCATATAAAACTATAGAAATTCATGCGTTCAGGATTTTGTCAGAAGATGTTTGACGTGTGGTATTTTGTGTGAGCCTTTATTCGTGAGACAATGCAGTTTAATAAACCAGTGCTACCTAGCATTTTTCATAAAAATTTTAATATTTCTGGTCATGAAAGTCTTGCAAATTTTAAGAACTTTTAAAGTTTATTTTTAAATACTTAATAAGAAAGTACTTATGTAATTAGGCTTCTGTATTATAAAAACAAGTTATAATTATAATAATCGAATAGTATATGAAAATTTTATTTCAATAATGTCATTTGGGAAGCACTGGTTTTTACAAGATAATTTTTTCCTCTCACATTAAAATGATGTATAATTAGGGACAATATTGCGAGTATTTTCACAGTGTATCATTCTTTTTGAAGACAAGAGCAAGCATGCCAAATACCAAATTTTTACTATGATTTCGATTAAAGCAAAAGTTTTGAATTACCATTGACTGGAATTTATTAGGATTTATGTGTAATAATCGAAAAATATTCAGCATGTAAAATCAATGAGCAGTTATTATGTAATAAACTAACGCTGACACTGTTTCCGAATGTATATAAATTTATATAGAAAAAGTTTTCTTGAAGTTACACTGAACTTTTTCTCAAAGTTCTACACAGAGGTGCTAGATGTAGCTGATAAAAAATTTAGAAAATACATTTTTCACCAAATTTAGGTTTCTCGTAAAATTACAATAAATTTAAAAATTTAATTCCACTATTGAAAGAATTTAAAACCTATATTTAAACTACCCGTATCTCTTCGCGAATAAATAATTTTTTAAGAAAAATTCCACAAAGGGCGATTTGAGCGCTTTTGAAATTATTTTGTAATGTACCTATGTAAGAGTGGAAAAATAAATATGCAGTGTACTGTGTAGTAAAACTTTGCACGAAAATTGGCTATTTTTCCAGAGAGCACATACTGCGGTGGACGTAGTTGTGTTGGCTTGTGTATTAGCCCCTGTGTAACTGCTTCTGCCGCCTATTGTGCCTCTCAAGAAACGGATATGACATTAAAAGAACAAACTAAACTCAAACAAGAGGACTCTTGTAACAGTGTTGTAGATAGTAATGGTACGCTAAATAATTATATGTTAATATAAAATAATTGCTCAATTGTTTATAATAAAGCTTGATTTTGGCTTTTGGTTGCTTGATTTAACAATGTGCGCTTTGTTCGGTGTTTCTCAATTAGGAATGGGATCCACAAGTCGTCTTATCAATGTTTTTAAATTAATCCATCTTTACAAACTCATTGTCTATGAAATGTTATTAACAACAAAAATCTGTGTTTGCTACCAAGGGAGTATGCACGGGTGTGTAAAATCGAATTGAAAAGATTGAGAAGCACTGCTCTCTATATTATTAGACTGTCAATAAATATATCGCTTATACACTTAAATACAAACATCTCTGCAGACTCGGATTTCGAAAATTTATTTTTTTACAATGTTTTGGCTGTTAGTGTAGACACCTTCGCAAATAAAAGCTAGGAATTGATATTCTAATGTCCGCCGCACACTGGGTACGTATTCGTACGAATTCGTGTCCTACGTATGTGTTGTCTCATGCGTGTGAGGGACAACAACATACGTACAACACGAATTCGTACGAATACATACCCAGTGTGCGGTGGGCCTAAACATCCATCAACAAATTAATATTTTTATAATTTTGTTCAAACCCTGGTTTCTATGATTGAAAGCACAAAATGTATATATCCATTATAAATACGAAATTTTAGTTGTGTTAGTTAATATTTACAGGTATTATTTTATTTTATTATCTCCAGATTATTATTACGGTTCACCCCTTTTCCACCCGACTAGGACTAGTTAATAAATCTGAGCCTACAAATATGTATATAAATTTATTATCGTTTTACGGTTACCTTATTCGTGTATTTTTCTTTGCTTCATTCTTCTGAGCTATTATCCGGTAATATATTTAATAGTTTCTAAAACTTCTTGATTTACAAAATACGTATGATATACATATTTGCAATCATATATGTTACAGATTAGTTTTTCGATATCTCCCCTCTAACTTTTTATCAATTGCTAATATGCTAATATGTATATATATAACCCATCTAACAGAAAAAGCATCATTTTTCGTAACATGACTTATTTTAATTTCAGGTTACCTAGAAAATTTGCAATGCTTTCATATAAACATACAAAAAAAGATTTCAAATAATGTGTACATTTTATATAAACAACTGTTCTCATTTTTTATTTATCAACAAGTTCAACGAATTCAATTTCAAAAAGTATATTTAATATCAAAATTTTAGTGTGTATGCACTTTGTATGACACCAGTTGTTTATTATGCTTTTTGCAATTAAAATAAACTTATTAGTTTGCTTTTCGAAGTTAGGAATCATATTTATACCGAATATCATACTAAGTATAGATATATGTATGTACATACATTCACAATTTTCACATTCATTACATGATTTATTATTTTATTAATTATTTATTATGAAGTATTTTGCTTTTTATTATATTACACAATACACATATCTCAGATGGATATCTTGGTGAAACTTCAATAGGCCTATTAAAATTTTCTCTTATTTTATTTTTACAATAAATTTTTACTGGATTGCAAAATTTTCAAATTTTATTACACTTGATCATTGTTTATTTTTTGGTTGCGAATTATTTGTTCCAGTTTTGTGTAAACACATTGAAAGAAGTATGTATATCAAAATAAGCACATTACACAGACACATTTTCATTATATCAACGAAAATTTTACATTTTTAATTGTTAACTGTATGTGTATACTTGCCTGCAATCAGCTTATTTAAGTTTAAATTTTAAATACATAATGTATTTTTGGTATG
Organism: Parapsyche elsis; assembly: GCA_022651745.1. NCBI lineage: Eukaryota > Metazoa > Arthropoda > Insecta > Trichoptera > Hydropsychidae > Parapsyche > Parapsyche elsis. The sequence continues at coordinate 15,791,554 of JAGVSN010000001.1, read as the reverse complement.
CTTGCATGTGCATGACTTGATAAAGCTGTTTGATTTCATATATTAATATATTATATACAGTACAATACATATTTAATGAGTTTTAAAAAATAAATTTCAGTTTATTATTCTGGATACATACTTTTTATTTTATACGTCCACAAAGTAAAACAGTTACAATATAAAAGTTTCTTTCGGTGCTAACTTACATTAAATAATCATTTATTTTACTGTATATATAAAAATCAATATTTAAATATTCGTCAATATATTGATTGAACTTTTTTTTTTTGTACAGTCGGTTCTATAATTGGCGTTCGAGAGCGTTGTGATAGTCTACCATCTCGTGGAAATGCTGTTGTAACGACCCCTCGCACAAATATATCACTTGGAACTGCTCGTTACTCTTCTGCTCTTAGGCCCCATAGCATGTTTGTTCATGGTATAGGACAATCTCCTCCAGTTATAACTAATAGTCCACTAAGTCCCAATTCAGGTATTATAAAATATTGTTTGTTTCTCAACATAAATTAATTTAATAACCATATTACTGAATAATTTTGTATTTATTATTTCAACTTTGCAGGAGCTTGTTCAACAGATAGTGCTGGTTCCAGTATGTCCATTGACGAGACTGACAATTTTTTTCATCATAGTATGACCCCCGACGAAATGTCTCATTTAGTTGGAATGATACCCGAGGAGGTAGTAGATGAAACTCTTGGCATTTGGCAGCCAGAAAAATGTGATCTGAAAATTGAAAGCACCTTAGATATTGGCAATAATATTATGGAGCAACTGTTGAATAAATCACAAACACTCAATAGCTTCGATGGTAGTAGTCCTGTTCCTATTAAGGGTACCCCTAATTTAGGCGGAGATTATATGCCCATGTCACCTGCGACTATGGAACCACTTAAGATGTAAGTATTGGTTATTAATGATTTTTACCTTCGTATTTTTTATTTATTTAAAAATAATAATCTAATGATAATCAAAGCGTATATTTTTTGAAAGGTAATTCCTTGGGACTAATTGTTAATTTTTATTTTTTTCAGAGCCCATTCTCTTTCAAATGTTTTTTCGGCTAATCATTCAAGAACGTCATCTGTAAACGAGGAAATGTCAAACTTTGCTGAAAGTCAATTAGCTTCTTCAATTTGCAAAACCAATGAATATGTTGATATGGAGCCATCTAAAAAAGTTACTGATCACACCATGTCGCCAAATGGTTCCTTCTGCTCTGTAGTTAGTAGTACTCCTTCTAATGATATAAGATTTTCAGAATTTCACTTGGAAAAAGTTTCATCTTATTTCACTCCAAACGAAGATAAAGAAAACAGACCCGCGAGGGCTTACAGTGTAGGATCGCGTCCTGAACATGTAACAAAAATAATTACTAGACCTGAAACAATTTCAAATGCAACGGATGCTGCACGTTCAAGAGCATTTTCTGTTGGAAGTCGTTCTAAAGTACAAAAAGACAATAGAATATTTAATCACGGTACACCACCACATTGTCATTTACATCACCTAAATAGTTCATCGCATTCAGGATATAAGTCATCAAGTGCACCTTTACTAGCTGGTATTGCTCATGTAAATACTTCTACACGTTACCTGTACAATTCTAATCATAGCTCTGTAGAACCATTAGATATGATGGAAATGGATTTTAGTAATAGAACGGTTTCATCATCTTCTGTAAAAACGAATTATACTCCCCCAGATGCTAAAAGTCATGCGAATCCTACTAAAGCATCTTCAGGCTCGTCTGTGTCTAAATCAAATGCTCCACTAATAAGCAAAAATTCAAATGATGGATATGTGGATATGTCTCCGGTTGGTGTTAATAAAGCTGGTTACGTTGAAATGAAATCAGTCGAACCTAGTAGTAGTGGTTCTGTAACTCCAAAGGTGATAACTGATGGTATACGAAAAATATCCATCTCTAAATCTCCTCCAGCCTCAAATATTGCATGTACTTCTAAACAAACTCCTAGTTTTTCTGAAGGTTATGTAGAAATGACGTGGAATAATGCAAAGACAAATAGTGGAAAATCACATAGTCATAGTCGTGTATCGTCATTGCCAATCGCAATTAATTCCAATAATGCTAAAGATATAACATCCAATGCTGTGACGTCATCAAGCACTAGTCCAACATTTACTTCGTCAATATTAAAGAAATGCGAAGAAGATAATTTTGATGGAAATTTTTTCAAAGGTATTTCTCCTAAGGCTTCATCAAGCGCTTCTCCTATTACTCGAGTTAATCCTAGTCCATCTTCTAGCCTAAGAAGACATTCTAAAAAACATCAAATGAGACGAAATTCTAAGGAAATTTCCACTCCTGGAACAACTCAATCTCCAACATTTCCTTTTAATCCAACTAGTCCTATTTCACCAATAAAACCTTTTACTCAATCTGTAGCGTTAAATATGAAAGAATTATCTGAAAATAAAAGTATAGCTGATCCGTCTTGCAGCAACACTAAAATATCTAATAGACTAGATCACGAAGTTATTCGTGCAAAAACTTGGGACATGGAAACAAACCTTAGAGGCTTAACCACAGTGAGAGAAATAAACGAATCAAGTTTAAATAAAGCACCGGTTGATAAAGATACAAAGCAGCTGATCAATAATGCAACCAAAGTATTTGATTCCAATATGACCTCCGCAGATTTATCTGATTATATAAACCTAAATCCAAATGCAACGATTAAATCTAAAAGTCATTGGGTAAAACGCCAAAAATCGGTAGACGACACACCATCCAACACATCGTTCGTTGAGGAGTCGGCTGAATCCAAATCGAAATTCATTCAAAATAGTCAGCTCATAATGCAAAATGTTTTTCGGAAAGTACCATCTGTACCAGCTTTCTCCAATAATTTTAATTTTAGGTCTATGGAAGTTAACGCTAAAGAAAATCAAAGTATTCTTTCATCGAATCCTCTCGCTAATAAGAGTATATTCCCACTAACTACATCTAATACTAATATTGCGAATATAAACCAAGTTCAGAATGTTAGGAAACCTATATTAGTTACAATTACTGGTCAAACGCAACCTATTACTGCTAATTTTAAACCTATAGCATCCAGTGAATTCTGTGAACCGAGATGTACTAAATCAAGTTCACCGAAACCCGTAGAATCGGTTTTAAATCGACAATTAACGGGTACACTTTATGATAACAAAAATACAAAGTCTGACCCATTGGGGACGTGTAATCGAAACGACGGCTATGAAATGTTGGCAGCACAAAATGGAAAACATGCCCAGTCCAGGCCAAACTCCGTAAACAAATGTAAAAAAGGGAACGGATGTTCTGGCAGCCGACCTCCTAGCGTTACATCACAAGGGGAATTATCCGGAGGGAACGGATCCCGTTCACGACCATCCTCGGTCAGCAGTGAATTGAGTAGTACTCCAACAAATTCCCGTCCTGCCTCCGTAACCGGTGAAAGGGAGGGATCTAGCCGTGGATTGCATTATGCAAGTTTAGAGTTGGATCATGTACCCGATCGCAGTCCACGTCCACCTCCAACACCCATTGCAAATCGACAAACTTTTTCTTATGCTCAGATTGATTTTGGTAAAAGTGAGGAACTTAAGAACTCGAAAAATTTATCAACTAAGACTAAGAATTGAGTTTTAAGTAATATTTGTAAAATAGTGTAAAATTATATTTTTCACACCCGACTTAAACGAAACTGCCCACAGCTTGTGAAATATAGAATATAATATATTTAATTTACGTTATTTTATATTGATTTTGTTAAAGTTATTGTATTATTATTATATTACATATATTATGTATTCCTCACGTCTATGACGAAACCAGTCTCTAAATATATAGGTAGATATATAGGTACTAACATCAATAAATAGACCAATTAAATAACTCACTCAAGTCATTAACTAAACACCAGAATTATACGAGGTTTTGCTACAAATTTTAACTGCATGTAGTTAGGTCTTCCATTTATTACCTTCACAAGTAAATATTTATTTCATAAGCCCCATTTTTAGGCACGTTTTCAAAACCCATCGTGCCTTATGTTATCCGTTATAACCGTCCGTCCGTCTAATTCAATATGTCTTCGTTTTTTGACAGGTATATTTGTGTACCGGGATTATGTGAAATTTATATTACTTTTATTATTTATTTTATAAACGTGGCTACTACTAGGAAAATATTTTCGAGTCAAATTATATGTCTTCATAAAAGAACGAAAATAGTATTGTTTTGAGAACGTGCCCATTATTTATTATATAGGCGGCTAAAAAATATTCATATTGTCAGCAAGTTAAAAAAGAAGTCAAAATATTTTGTAATTTAATTCTTAGCTATGCTCATGTCAAATGTGCAAATTTGTTTTAAATATTGAATTTTTTCTATAAATGCTTATATTTAGATAATAAAATTGTATGTATGTATGTATGTATTTGCTAATAATTAATTATTTAATGCACAGAAAGTGTTCATTGTTATAAGTTTTAACACATTGTAATATGACAGTTATGAAATGGAAATCTTTGTTATTTTTATCACTCCTAAATTTGATAATAAATGAAATATATTTTAATTTATTGAAAAATATAATGTTTTCCACAAGTTAATTTTCTTTTATTCGTGAACTTTCCTTACTTATTAATAAATATGCATCGGGATCTTGCAAGCTGAGTATGATAGGAAAATAATAAAATTCAGTTTCAACTTTTTTTTCTTCTATTTTATTATCACATTAACCTAAGTAACCCTAGACTTTAATTTTAAATTTTAATTGAAAGTATTCCCAAGTTCTTACTACTACAGATATTTGAATATTTGAGAGACGTATAGTGCTAAATCTGTGATGTGTATGTCTTCCTAAAATTTTTATAAACATTAAAACATTTGATTGGGTAGTAGTAGTAGTAGTCAGTAGTAATTTGAATGTTTTCATTTATACCTTGAGAGTTGTATCTCTACACCGAAGACTGATGATACCCGTTTCCAAACTATCATCATTTATCAAAACAGTATATGGGATGCCCCATTCATCATTTCTTTGAAACTGCAAATAAAATTTGACATTGATAAGTATTCTACATATGTACATATTATTTTAAAACCCAAATAATTTACAATTTCATTTAAATTGTAAATATAAGCAGAAGTTATAATTAAAATAAATTGTCACCTGTTGTTGGGTATCCATCGTACAGTTATGTAACACTGAAGTAATTCCATTATTTTTTAATTCATCGGAGAGGTATCGCGCTAAATAGAGCAACTCTTCACGTTTATTAGCTACAATACGAAATAACCAAAGACTTGTTTTTACTTTTAGCTATTATAGATAAATATTAATGTCTAATAAAATAAACTAACTTGTGTCATTCAATGCAAAAATACATTTATAAGGTGTCAGGATTCTATTTAGTCTTAGAACTGTGGTATCACGATGAGATTTAAAATCAAAGGCATCGCAGAATAGTCCCACAAAAGCTGTTTGAAGATTAATTTGACTAGTAACATGTATAGGAATTACATGTTTACGTCTGTGATACGCCTATAAATTAAATGAATGAACGAACCGATTGCCAAAATTAATAATTTTATAGCACTTTTAGAACTAAAAACAACGCAGTTTTAGAAAATTACCTTCATATCGTTAGTTGTTTCTATTTCGGACATTGTAATTGTTTCTAAAATCTCATTTCCCCAAGGATATTCTCTTAAAACTAACACAGTTAATCCCTTTGAGGTTGAATAGCTTTCACCAAGATAAAATCTTTCAGGAGAAGCTGAAATCTGTAATATTTAATTGGGATGTTTCAAAATTAATTTTATAGGACTATTGAAATATTCAAAATTAAAATATACTAATAACCTTTTTCCACCACAGTTTTCGTTGTCTTTGCCAGTTAAAAAAATATTGTGTTGCATCACTTGGCGGTAAAAATATACTTGATGATAGCACAGTAAATGAAAAGCATGAGAATATATTATTTTCATTTGTGTTTGAAGTGTCATTTTCTATTTTATTCATATTATAAATTTCTGCAATTCCGAATGGAAGTTGTTTTTTTTGAGAATCTCTAGTGGTTGCATAAGAATTATAGAAATCATCCTTCGTATGTTGCTTTTCAGAGTAATTGAATAAACAAAATTTTTCATTTCTCTTTGAGACGTTTGAATGTATCCATTGCGATTTTATATTACCTTGAAGCAACACTCCCGAATGCCCCAAATTCAAATCCAATACGTAATCTTTCGTTTCCGAGTATGCCGGAGAAAAGTATGAATATTTTTTTGCTAAAGCTAAAATTTTATCGAAATATTTCATTTGAAAATTTTGCATCCTTAATGACTTTTTTTAACAGTGTTGTGAAGCAAATCTGTTCTTGACTCCAAAGGAATGTTGCCTGGTGGTGCTACAAAATAATCTTCAAAGGTTGTATTCGAATTCTTTAGAATGTCTTTTTGACAATGACCATCCGTTACAATATCGGCTCGCAGTTCTAAGTTTCTACAAACAAAATCATTATTTATATTACACCCGATGAATAATTAAATTATTTTATTTGACTAACAAGCTTACCTGTTTTCTAAAACTGTGTACAAAGGAAGTACATTATCTGTATTGATGTTCAAAATTTTTTGGGCAAATAATATGGCATCTTCTAGGATTTTTATTCCTTCTTTATTAGCACAATCAACGAGAGAAAGCTTCTCCAAGTATGCGATAATATGCTCGTCAATTATTATTTTATTAGGTACCGACTCATTATTTGGACCTTGAAGTTGATTTGGAGAAACGTTTTCTTGATTGAATACTATATTTTTTGGACCTTTTAGTTTGACATTAGAAGTTTTCGATCTACATTGAATATCAAACAGAGATCTACGCGCGAAAAGAATAGCCCTAAACATGTCAAACTAAAAATTTCGATCAGTGTTACACGAATTTTAAGGTTACGTCACACAGGTTAAGTTCGAAGGTTCGAAAGGCACGAAAATGGAATGACAGTTGTTTTTAGTGTTTCTATTATATAAAAACACATATTTTTCTCAAAATCAAAAACAAAAAGATTTCAAATTCAATTTGGTACTTATTTTATTTTTCTTGAAAAGAAGCTTTGATCAATTGAGCCAATTGATCATTAAAAGCTTATAAAAAAATCGGGGTGTGGCTGTGTCGAACACGGCCGTACGTTTTCCGTGAATACTTCTGCGTTAGCGGCTAATATTTTATTTGGAATATGAGAATGAAATGAAAGCATCGAAATGGATACATTAATATATTGTTATTTAGCATAACGAATATAGTCTTAACAGGTAATCGATTACAATTTTATTTATCATTGGCCTGTGGTAAGTAGTGGCCGTCGAGGTGCTCGCGTCGTTGTTTTCCATGCGCGCTGCGTAGACTTTCTGATGTTCCCGATACCGTCTCACTCGTTCTATCACAGACATGTTGGTACTGATCGATAGATGATTAGACCCTCTTTCTGATGATATGCGTTTTTTGTATTTCATATTGGCTTTTCGGTGAGTATGAGCCGACATAGTGAAATTTAAAATTTTTTTCGACTTGTTTTTGATTTTTCACCAACAAATAATTTACACAGTTCACTTTTTACGGTTTAAATTGACAGATCTTGAAGAGATATTTTGTTTGGTAGCAAAATCACCACGCTAGCAGTTCAAAGTCGTGAGATATATCTACTGTTTGGAAATTTCCAAAAACGTCAAAAATAGCCGTTAGAAGATACGCCCCCTTCCCCGCTCCTTGCGCATGCGCGGTGCCAACTTAAGATCGAAAATTTATCGTAGACGTATACCCGAGCAAATATTACAACATTCATGTCAATCGTGTTATTAGTAACGAAGTTATAGTGTTGGAATGTATGCCCATCCAAACGGACCACCGCCGTTTCCGTACCGGTACCCCATACTGGTCCACGTATAGACGTATTCACGTCAAAAGCCGTTTATAACAACAATTAATAAGTATTATAAAGGTCTCTACCCGCTCGTGCTTGGCCTGTGCAAACTTATTAGTGTTAAGTTTACGTACATATGATTATGTACATACTATTGCGTGAATAACATTTTTATTATAATATGAATTAATTTTTTCACTAAATTTATATTTATGGTGAAAAAAAATCCACGCACGTTCGAACCAAGCACGAGCATGTAAAGACTCCTTCACAGTCAATTTTTGTAACTCGATGGCATTTGCCAATGCACGTTACATACAATAACCTTTCTTCGGTGGCACAGCGACACCAATCGAACAGTTTCCAGCTTTGGTTTTGCGAGTGCATCAGCCTGATCTACGCCAAACCCGTGGTTCTTTTTGTATAGAATTTGATAGATTAATGGAAAGCTGGCCGTAGCCACAAGGGAAGGAGGGGTACGGGGATCTTTTTGGTCACGGCTAGCTTTCCATCTATCTGTTAAATTTAATACAAAGAAAAACCACGGGTTTGGTGTCTGCCGGGTCGACGTACTCGCGAAACCAAGCCTTTACCTCACTTCCTCCGATCGAAATGACCGTCGCACGCTTGCTGCTCCATCTGTCAAATTCTATACTATTGTAGGAATTCTAATGTCACAAAACAGTGCTAAAGGCATTACACATCAAACCAAGTTCATTCTTCGAACATGTAATGACTTTGACGAACTTGAACTTTCTCAGCAGCACGCACACGCAACCTCTACCGATGAAAAACAACCAGTGCGTCATCGAGGAACCCAGAAGAAATGTCACCCTTCGAACGTATACCTTTTATAGTCCCCTATTGCGCATTTGTGCCGATACTGGGGGAAGTCACGTCTTAAGACACGCGTTTTTTGTGTGTTCGCTCTACATTGTCAGTGACGCATGTTTAAAGATTTGCGCATGTTGACGACAGTGGTGATTCCTACAGTTATATAAATAATTCGGAAGGGAAATATTATTAAATTAAATTTAGCGAAGAAGAAGAAGAGTCGAGTGCGATGTAGTGTAGCACAATGTTGCCAGGTGTGGCGAGTATGGTGCTAGTGGCGAGTGTTAGTCGCGAGTGCAAGTGTTGTATGCGAGTGAGTGTGAGTGTGTGTTGGAGGCGCGGCAGCTGTCATGAGCTCCAGGGAGAACAAGTCCTTTCAGGACAAATTAAAAAACTTCTTTCGCATGAACAGGAGCGCTGCCGGTAACGTCTTCCTTCTCCTCGTAACTCCATTTACATCTCTACCCCTCCCTCGCCCCTCCTCCTCCTCCTCCACCTCCTCCACCTCCTCCAACACCCACCCTTCTCTCCACCCATTATCTGAATCGCTTTACTTTGTTCCACAGAAATCCGATTCCTCGTCATACTCAATGTGAACCCACAATTCGGCCAGAGCAATATGGTTGCCCGTATGAGTATTGGCGTTGTGCAAATTTTCATCTTTCCTATAATACGTACCCGGCTTTGAGACGCTCCCTCCCCTTCCTGCTATCCCTCATATTAATTATTTTTCAATACGCCCGTTTAATTATCTCAATGTTGATGTCTGAAATTGGTGTGCTTTTAAATTTTCAGGTAGTTTTAAAGGTAGAATAGATTTCGCCATCACACCTGAATTAGAAAAGGAATTGAGCTGTGATACTCCTACGCCGCAAAGACTGAAAGCTATCAAAGACTTGTGTGAAAATATTGTTGCAAACAGATTAGAAGATGTGAGTTTTGATTTTGTACCGCCATCAGTGTGATACAATTATTGTTGTACATTCGGTTTGGTAATCCGCGGATATACTATGAATTGATATTTACGTTGTTGCGTTTTTTTAAAAAGTTAAATAAATACGTGTTTAAATGAAATGCTTTTTGTCATCATCGTCATTTTCAGCCGTTCACCGTCCACTGCTGGATGAAGGCCTCTCCGATCCTCTTCAATTCTTGAGCAATCTGACTCCACACATTCTTCTCAATTCATCAGCCCATCGTCCACTTGGTCTACCTTGCCTTCTTTCACATCCTCTCGGAAACCATTCCATTTTTCTCGTTATGTGTCCCAGGCGCGTTTTTCGAACGTTCCGCTATATCTGCCACTTTGGTCATGCTTCTTACCAACGTATTCCATTTTACGATCTCTTCTTTTTATACCGAGCATACTACTTTCCATGCTTCTCTGTGTGCACTGGATCTTACGTAACATTCTCGAATTTAGCATCCACGTTTCACATCCATACGTCATAACTGGCAGTACACATAGGTCGTATGCCTTATTTTTTAAGCGTAGCGGAATGTTGGATTTAAAAACGATGTTCATTCTTCTAAAAGCGCTTCATCCTAGTTTTATTTCATCTTCTTTACATCCAGTCATATTCACCAATTGTCCTAGGTTTCGCTTTGTGTATCAATGTTAAAAATGAAATGCAATGAAACACCACAATGTGTCGACTCCTTGTAAATTTATACGATATTATTTCTATGTAAAACATTTCCTCATGAGTGGGAATTCATAAATATAGAACGGGCATATAAACGAAGACTTTGTCAAAACCACATGGAGTGTAATTTGTATAGTATGTAAATCGAGACTAGCCAACTGTCTTACTAGGAATTCAATGGCACTGTTTATAATGACTGAAATTTTACTATTGTGATCTCATAGCTATGAATTGCACGTGTTGCAAGCATCTAATTTTTGAAATTAATTTTTCAGCAACTAACTGTTGAAAAATTGTGGCTATGCATAGCTGATTTGATACTACCTGAACAGTCCAAAGAATGTCGACACTGTGCATTATCGTTTTTGCGTCATTTGATTCAAGGGCAATATGACTTGCTCAATATTATGAGAGGTCAGTTCTTCAGAGTGGTAGTAGACCACAATCACCCGGAAGATATTCACGAAAGGTTGGAACTGTTACAAACTCTTACATCAAACGGAAAAGACATAACATATTTTGAAGAAGAAGTAAGATTTAAAAAGAAGTAACACAATTTATATATTTTTTTTGTAGAAAAGATTTTATAAATACTTGCCAATTTTTACAGATATTTAAATTTATGCTGCAATGGATGCCAAACGTCACATATCCAGATTTAACTCAAGAATTTTTAGCATTGTTAGTAAATTTAATAAAATATAATGCTGCATATATGTCTAAGGAAGTCATCTCTGGATTTGTCAAGTATGGATGCAATTTTTAATTATCATTTTAAATTGCAATTTGAGCCATTCATATATAACTAATATTGTGTGATTTTTTTGTTTTTTTCAGCAACACTTGTTTTTTATGTTGTTATTCACCTGCATCACAAGTGGTTCTCGGTTGTCTCCAAGTTTTAGATGCAATAGTATGTTATTCCATTTTCCCACACGAATCTTTAAAAACATTTATATCCGCCTTGTGTAGAACGGTTAATGTCGAAGAATACTGTCAACCAAGCTGGAAGGTATGTCCAATTGTCCATTTATGTACATATTATCACATAATATCTAAACATTCAAGTGTTGTCTAAGTTAATGTTAGAATTCCACTTAACACAAATTTATTCCCATTGTAGTCCATTTCTGCTTTTGTTGAATAATTTTTTACTTCATCCATGTACGTAGTATGCATAGATAAAGTGTTGTTTTTTTTTATAGTCAGTTTAGTTACATATGTGTTTTTGTCTTTAGATAATGCGCTGTGTATTGGGTACAGATTTAGGGCATTCAGCGTTACATGTGATGTGTGTAGCCTTAGGAACAGGTGCTGGAGGTGATTGTGGATTGGTACGAGGTGCTGTATTTTACCTCAATATGTCACTTTGGGGTCCTAAGCGAGTGGCCACATTAAAATGTACACCAACTCAAGTTTTGCCCAGTTTTCTTAAAGTAAGAAGTTTTTTTGTGTAGTATTATGTGTTCACATTGTGCAATATGCTTAAATATTTTATTTTTTAATGTTATCAAAGTGACTTGATAATCCAGTTTAATTACATTTTCTTTATCCATCAGGCTCTTGAAGGAAATCAATCTGTTGTAACATATGAAGTCATCTTAGCAATACAGAGTTTAGTTAACAAACATGGACAAGAATTACATGAACCGGCTTGGGATCTTATTTTTACAATTTTGCTAACAATTATCAAACAACTCGGTTAGAAGGCTGTTGCTTTTTTTTTTGGGGCTTAATCTTATTTTTTATATCTTATTTTTGATATATGCATTTTAATTTTGTAGAAGCGACACAATCTCCATACCATCAAACTGTATCACATCTTCGTGAAACGATAACATCCATCGAACAGCTTTATGATAATGGTTGTTTTAATGGAAGTATTGATAATATGTACAATGTGATCGATGCATGTGGTCGTGATCGACCTGTAAGTATATACATATATATATATTTTTAATTTTTAATTGTTCACATGTTGATAAAATTACCTATTTTTTCTCTTATAGGAAAATTCAGTTTTGAAATTAATAGGATACTTTATGTCACAAATTATTCCCACAAATCATGAGTGGTTAACTACATTAAATCGATTAGTAGAACGGTATTGTCGCCATGAATCCAGGTTAAGCATTAGGCTGAAGGTTCTTAAATCTCTTCAAACAATATTCGATCAGAACAAGTGAGTTTCAAATTATCAATTGCTTCCATAAATTTACTCGTGGGTTTAGATATCGGTTTAATGGTTTTATTTTTTTATTAGATTTTGCTACGAGGAAGAACTTCTTGACAAAGTAATATTGCCAAATTTACAGCATTGTTCAACGGAAGCTGATCCTGTAATTCGTTGTGCTTCTTCGAAACTGCTAATTGAAATTGCGGTTAATTGTCATTCAAAGAGATTCTCGGATCTGTTTGATATTCTTGAAAAGGTAAATGAACTACCACATTAAACATAATAACTATGATATTTTCATTCGAATTGTTAAATTAAAAATAGATATTTGTTTTTAGTTACTCAATCGTCCTTTTGAATTATACGTAACAGCTGAACCCATAGTTTTACCCGTTGAAACGGATGTTAGTGATATTAAAGCTGTAGCTGCAGGAATCGTACAAATTTGTCTTCACAAATTGCACAAGTTACCTTCAACGCATGCTGTTAGAGCGTATTCTGCTGTTTTAAATCATCTCCAGCTTCACTATGAAAAACCTTCACTTTTTGAAAAACATCCATCTATCAGATTAAATGTAAGTTTTTTTAAGAACAAGTTTTTCGCACACATTCATAACTAAAAATTAATATAATATGGTTGTTTGTTTTTACAGCTTTTGGAGTGGTTTTTGTCTGCTCGAGCAAACTCATTGTACCACATTGGATTTCCTAGAAAGCCAGACGATCGTGTTATATATAGTGCATATATTTGTATAGAAGGTGGTGGGAGTGTAACAAGGCCATCCCACAGTCCGACTCCACAAGCTATGCATCCGAATCTATCATCGGTAATTGACATAATTCTATATTTATAGAAATTTTTCACTTTGAAAGTAAATTTACGGTGAAAATTTTGTTTTTAGACACAAATTTCATACGTTTCTATACGGAAAGCTTGTAAAATAATAATCACTTGTCTGAAACAAGAGAAAGATTGGTCAGTTTTATCAGCTGTACTTAAAGAAATCCCAAATGTGATGCAAAATAAGGCTCTGGTATTATCGAAGAACAATAATGATGTAGATTTATTAGCAACCGCTCTGTGCTCTATGGTAATATACCCATACATAGTTTTCATGTTTTCATTTTTTTTTTCATTAAGTCAAAACTTGAAAGATAAATAATGATTCAATAGTTTAACTCACAGGTTATGGATAAGTCGCTAATGTTACCGGAAAGTCTTTATAATACACCAGGAAAACCGTCTCGTTCAGATTTTCATTCAGCGGTACTTCCCGTTCTCACATGCTTAGCACCTTATCATGCTCATCTCGATTCTCAATTGCAACAACGTATAATTAAATGTATGAAGTTCGGCCTTGGTAAGTCAGTTCATAGTTTTGTTTATTGTGATCAATTAATTTATATTTAATGTCTGCATCAATTTACATATCATAATATATTTATATTTTTAGTTGTGTCCCCGTGTGCCCAACAGTGTGTAACTGCTCTTACTATATTTACATTAGAGATGCGAGATACTATGGTGAAATTGCTTCCGGAAGTGTTACTCGACTTATCAAAGATATCTGCTACAGTTTATATTGCCGTACCTATTTTGGAATTTTTATCAAGTAATTTTTGTTGTTCTTTATCGGTGTAAAATTTAGTTAAATTTTCAGTCATTCAGAATTTGTTTATTTCAGCTTTGACTCGTCTCCCGAAGGTGTTTGCCTCATTTGTTGGAGATCAGTATATGTCTGTATTCGCTATACTTCTTCCATATACAAATCCATTTAAATACAATCACTACATAGTTTCATTAGCCCATCATGTAATTGCTGCTTGGTTTCTTAAATGCCGATTACCATTCAGAAGAGATTTTGTCAAATTCATCAAACATGTGAGAAATTTATTTATGACAATTTTAAATAATGGATAAAATTTTTACTGTACATAGGTTAAATTAAATCTTTATTTTTTCTCAGGGCCTACATAACAATATTCTTAAACCATTTGAAGAAGGAAAATCAAAACAAGATTACTTAGATTTAAATCAAGATTCATCAAGTAGAAAGCGAAGTTCAAGCCTCACAGAACAGGTGACCTATCTTTGATATTTTTACTTTATATATTTACATAGATTGTAATCTTCAAATAAATTGATTAATAGGGTTCACGTAGAAGAGAACTTCCTTCTCGTCCGGCATTAGGGGAATTACGTACTCCCCAAGAAGCATCCAACACTTTTCATATCGAATTAACTGAAACGTGCATTGACTTAATGGCGAGATATACTTATTCACCCTGCATTTCAGCACCAAAGAGGTAATCTATGATAATATAAGATAGCTATTTCTGTTTATTTGTGGTCTGAAATAAATTAATTTTTATTGTTAGGTCCCCCACCACAGATTTTTTGCTATCGGGAGGTCAATCAACAATGTGGCTTTTGGGACATAAAGTTATTACTGTCACTACATCTGGATGTTCCCAAAATGCTCTTAGACAGGGTCTTTGCGAAAGGTTATTTAAGTTTCATTTCACACATTTAATTTAATTTATGGATTTCTGTTTTAATTTTTTATTTGAAAAAAAATTCTAGATGTTTGATGCTTTGCAAAGCCCACGCTGATTCGTTGCAAAGTCCTTTTGGTGGTGGAAATTCTGGATTACCTGGAAATATAGATGAAAATTCATCACAAATGACTGGACCTGATGTTAAAAGGTAACTATGATATTTGAATAATTTTAAATCACATAAAACTATTATATTGTAAATAAGTTTGCGAAGAATGTTAACTATGAGTTTGCCGACTTGTGAGTACATACATATTTCCGTGAATAAATTGAAAACTTATTGCTTTGTACTGTTAACCCCAAATTACAAATGGAATAATCTTAGTAGGCAGAAAAGAAATAATATTTCCTTCTTTGTAGGTACACAAAATACACATTGCAGCATAGTAAAAGTAATGAAACGACAAATTCCTCTTCTTCCATATCTGATAATATTCTCTTTCCACCTTTCTGCCATAATACGCGTTCTTTACAAAGCCTCTCTGGTCATACAACAAGGTACAATTTTCAAAGCGATTTTTTGAAATGTTTATGTATATTTTATTGATTTTTTTTAATAATTCAATTTTCATTATTTTGCCATCATTTTGACCAATTAGGCATTGTGATATTTTTTGGCATGGGGATGTTTTACCATCTCTTAATTTTTTTTCTATATATCTATCACGTTAATATAAAATGACATGTTTTTAACATAAATATAATTTGTATTTCTGGGGAAAAATAATTCTTATAAATTTTGTCGGCGGAAATAATTATATTTATTTAATGCAACTTAGTCTTGAATGCATGTAACCTCTGCATGTAAAAATCTTAAAAATATTAAGCACATCAGACGCTGGAGGCGTGAGCATAATATGTACATATTATGTATATTTAAAATAAAAGTGAATTAAACTTTAATTTATTTATAAGTTTTCATTCAATCTTATTTTGTATAATATTCAAATTTATGTATATAAAAAATACGCAATTGCGAAAATTACATCTTTAAGCATGTAAATTTTGTGAATTTTTGTTCTGTAAAATTAAGTAGAATAAAATGAGAAATAAATAAATAAGAGAAGGTGATTGCGTGTTCAGATTTTTTTCAAATGTTGAGGGTTTACTGTATTGTCTCATCAAGAATCATTCGCAATTATGGTTCAATTATATATATGTATATCTCTTATTTGCTAAATACTATGCGCATTATCTCCAGTGTTTCTTATTTCTCAGTGTATTTTGAAGTAAAACATTTTAACTATTGATTTGATTGATTGAGTATTTCATCTTGTGGAATTATTTCATATTTTAGGCAAAATTCTTCAGAAAATAGAAGTGATGCGCTGCCAAGCTCTCCAAAAGCAATGCCAGATTCTGAATCCAATCCATCGTCGCAGTTAAATCTAAAACTTGAAAACTTTGCAAGTAAACAGGTAACTTTCGACACAATTTCGAATGATCATAGCAAATAAATTATGTAACAGTTGACCATTGTGCAAATTTTCAGTTATCAGACGATAAACCTGCTGTTTCATCCATCGCAAGTAGATTGGAACGAGTTGTCGGTAGCGGTTTTTCAAAATCTTCTAGTAATAGTAGCGCTAGTGCGAGCGTTATGGGAAGTAGTAGCGGAGTTGCTGAAAATAGACCGCATTGTGCCTGCTGGTGTGGTAGTTGGGCTGAAGTGCACGTACGAGGACCCACAGGTGATGTTTCATGGGTGATTCGTTTACAGAATCAGGTACTACTAATTTATTACATTATGATAATCATTACTTGGTTATTTATCTTAGTTTTGCCACGGTACATACTTGTAAATGTGATTTTAGGTGAATTTGGATTCATTTATCGGTGATTTTCCGTTGAATGACATTTCATCGTTGTTTTTGGCATCACTTAGCAGTGGAAATGTACCATTTAATAACGGTAACGTTGGACTTCCTTATCATCTGGGTAGTGCTGCTTCTATTGCTTCCAGTGGTTTTGCCGATGCTAAAAGTGACATTGTAAGAATTTCTCAAACACACACATGTTAGCTCACCATTAAAGTGTTCAAATTATTATATATTTTCTTAATTAGCTTTCTGATGGAGATCCTCGTTCGCGGAGTGGTAGTGGTGGCTCTCAACCAGATCAGCTTCAAAAATCAAATTCAGATAGTGTAGTTGTAGCAGCTAGTGCAAGCGGAACTTCTGGGACTTCCATGTCAATTATTGAACGCCGTCCTCCGCACGCAGCTACTCATTGTATTGTGCCTTCTACACACACTGCATCGATTACTTCAACTTCCACAGTTATGTCTAGTATTAGGTTAGCAATATTATGTATAAAGGGAAACCATATCCATTAATTTCATAAAATCTTTTGTTAAAAATGCAATTTTTGTGTGTAGGCATCATGCTACTACGGGTCCTATCAACATACCCGGTTCTCCTCAGAGACAAAGCTCTTCTGGAACCAATACAGACGATGAAGACAATCAATTGAATACAAATGAGCAGGGTCAAGCTATATTAGACGACCCGGTAAATATCATACATATTTACTTTAATTATTATGCTAAATTAGTTGTCTCATTTTTTTAAGGAATTTTAAATTATCTTTTTTCAGAATAAATCCAGACATCCCGTTCGTCGATCAAATTCATCACCCGAAATGTCGTCAAGTTGGAAAAATCCATTTTATATACGGGAACGAATGGAAGCAGCAGAAATAGAATTGACCGATGATGCAGCGAGCGATATGAATGCAATGAACGTACACGGTGGTAGTGAATCACAAGATATATCTATAATAAAATCAAGCAGTGAAATGAGGTTTGTTCTTTATTGCTTTATTTTATATTACATGTACTAATTTTATGTATCTCTAGTTTTCATGGCGTTCGTGTATTTATATTTACATAATAAATATGTTGTAATATATATGTGAATTTTATAGTACTACTAGTGTTGGACCCCAAACATCAAAGAAGGGAGCAATGAAGAGTCTTACGAAAGATATGCGAGTTAGTTGTGAAGCTATTCCCGAAGAAATGTCCAGTAACACTCCACCGCATTTGCAACACACCCCTCATTCTCATCATCATCTAATGACTTTCAATTCGGACCCAGGTATGTGCTATGTGTAAAGTTACAATTATGTAATATTACCGTTTAAATATACATCTTGACATTTTTTTTTTTTTAGGTGCTACTCTCACTCCTGCCGGCGATGCACTACAGACTCCTTCAACTTCAACTTCTGAAAAAAATATTCTTTCATCTACAAACAGTTTAGTTTCATCAAAATCATCTATATCTCAAACACACATAATGGAATTAAATGAAAAATCTATTAATGATTCCAATATAACTTCTAATAAAAGTTCTAATTCTGTAGGAGAAAAAATGAACACTCACGAATTATTAAAACTTAGTAGTAAACCTCCTCATTCACCAACACCGGCATCACCCAGGCCCACTAATCGAATGCAGAGTTCCAATAGAAATATAATACAAAATGTGTCAACAAGTAGAAGTAACTCCGTAATTTCGACAGAGATAAGAAATACTTCAAATTTAAATTTAAAACTTAGTGATACCCAAGCTAGTCAACAACAAAACGTACCTTTAGACGATTTACCGCCATTGTCGAGGTCAAAGAGATCTAACACTATATCTGTAATGAGTCCCACTAGAAAAAGGAGGTACGGTCATAGAACAGTGTTATTGTATCGAATTTTACATTTTATCATTTATTTTTTACATTTTTGGATGTTAATTTGTTTCAGAGACAACTCTTCACCAAAACCAAGGGACTCATCCACAAGATCAGGCGTGAGTCCTGCTTTCGTTTTTTTTTTATTGTATCATGGGTCTGGAATTAAAGGTGCTAGTGGAGAAGATCCATTGCTATTGTCGGGACCTCACCACGCAAGATCTGTAAAAACTCTAGATTTAGTACCACCATTAGAAACGTATAGAGTTGGAGTGCTTTATGTCGGCCGTGGTCAACATGACAACGAAACAAAAATATTAAAGAATGAGTTTGGCAGCCTACGGTTAGAACATCAATATTATTATTCTTTAATTTATTAATATTAAAATCAGTAATTAATGGTATGAAAAACTTTTTAGGTATGCTGAATTTCTTCAAGATTTAGGAACTTTAATATCGCTCGAGGAAGCTGAATCAATGGGACTATTTCTTGATGTGGAAAAGGGTGGTAGAGACGGTAGATTTGCTTATGTTTGGCAAGATGACATCATGCAGGTGAAAACTTAGAAAGAATTTAATTTATAGTGATTATCTCAAGCATTATTTTACATCGAGATTATTTAAATTTATATTATCAATTACATATATGTATGTAGGTACACTTTCACGTTGCAACTCTAATGCCAAACAATAGCACAGATCCAGAATGAAATGCAAAAAGAAAGCACATAGGAAATGATTATGTTTCAATTGTATATAATGAAAGTGGTGAAGATTTTCTTATTCAAACCATAAAGGTGGGTCCTTGTAATATTAGTTATATGAGAAAAAATGTGTATTGTATTATTATAATTCATCTATGTTTTCTGTTAAAGGGCCAATTCAATTTCGCATGTATAATAATTGAACCTCTTGACCATGGTACGAATAAGGTTACAATAAAAACAAAGGATGAAGTCAAAGTAAAAGAATTTTTAAATCAAACTGAACCAAAGATTATTTCCGACCAAAATGTTGCACTTCTAGCGAGGCAATTAGCATTACATGCAAATGTACGTTTTAAAATACAGACGTGTGACGCAAAAATACGTGACAATAAGTAATATTGTAATATAAATTTATTTATTTTATTGCAGTTGGCATCATTAATATCGCGGTCTTTAAGTACTACATCAACAGTGCCATACGCTTCCAATTGGTTAGAAAGACTACGTATTATCAAAAGACTCAGAAATAAGTTGCTGCAAGAGAGAAATACTGCCAACGAATCAAATATTTATTATAATTCCAACTCGAGCAGTGACATGCGTCGGTCTTTCATAGAAGATTTTACAGAATATACATAATGATTTTATATTCTACAAGAGACTGGGCGATCTGAAATTATTGTCAGAATCATCGACATCTTAATTATCTACTATTCAGTGAATTTAAAACTAATACCTCATCTTGAAAATAAATTAAATGTTAAAGTTTTACATAAATTATTTCTTATAATAGCAGCTATATGGTTAAGAATGTAATATTTCAAAAATTATCTTTCATATTGAATAATATTTTTTGGTTTTTATAAAATTATTCAGAGTATTTTTCAACCTCTCCATATTCCTAAAAAGTTGATTTTACACATTATATTCTCAAGTTACAAATTTAACCTTATACATATTATACAGAAGGAATCATTTTTGGGTAATGTAAAGAATTGAAAGGCTTGTATTAATTAACACTTTATTGACAGAAAATCAAATTATAACAACTGCATTTCTATAATATTAGCATAAAAAGTAACTACAGCATACTATTGGTCTTAGGCTTTAATTTTTTTCTCTCCCTTCTTCCTCTTAATTTTTCCTCTGAGGGCTCTGAGCCTTACCATCTCTTCTTTAAAATCTTCATGCTCGTCTCTGAACAGGCCGTAATCGCGCAAATTCATTATCAATTTGTGTGTCTCCATATGTCTAGGATAATAGTGGAGTATATCATGGTTTAAATGCACGGGTTTGACTGCCAACATTTTCACTACTTTCAACGATTTTTGATTGGTGGGACGCGCAACTTCGCCAAAAATTCGATTAGATAAGTATTTCATTCTTTTTCCATAGTTTGTTGCTAGATTCGCCAATTGAGAGTATTTCGCGTAATTACTCATGGTGTTTTCACCTGCAAATCAAAATTATTTAACAATTACTAATTTCGACAATGATCCTGCGTAAAATTTAACAACGCGTAACATATTGAGAGAAAATATCCAATCATGCACAATCAAAAATGCAAAACGATCCAAGTTTTCAGAAATTCAAAAACATCACAATGGAGAGGCAGAAAATAAATATCAAAATACAATGCTTAGATGCTCAGAATCATCAACGAAGACTCCAGTATTTTGAACCTTTTACTGTAAGAAAATAAACTAAAACTGCATTGTATCTTAATTTACTTGGCGTGTAGCCACATCGCCTTTCCTCGCCCATCGGACAATGGAGCGTTTTGTAATGTGTGAGTCGGCTTAAGGGCTTACCTATTAAAAGTTGATACTTGTAAACTACTATATATAGTAGCGCAAGGGTCTGCCTTGCTGTGAAACGCTTGCATACGCTCAGGGCGAGGCTATTCAACTACCTACTACATTTTGAATTACTAAATACACTAGGTTTTACTAAATTCGCTAAATTTTAGATATGATATGCAGTGTTTTGGAAAAAAAATCTTGTCTACGGCGCTTTTTTTTTTAAAACTTTTATCCAAAATGTAATGATTTTCTTATGAAATTTAAATCCAAAATGTTCTTATGCAAGAAAATATTTATCCTCCGGTGCATTTTTGCTCAAAACCTAAAATAATTTTTTTTAAATGATACAAAATAAACACATTTTTTCGAAAAAAAGGTAAAATCTTTAAGTGTCCCGGTGTGAGAAAAATAATATGGCAAACCTAACTATAGGTGTATAGATAAATGATAACCACCCGATGACACTGTCAACAGGCATTGACTAGTTCTTATATAAAAATCTGAATGATGGATCAGTGCTGATGCAATTGAAATATATTATACATTTATTTAGGTTTGCGATAATTTCGTCCTTTTCATAATAATAATAATCAAAGACATAGTAATGAATCGGCATAGAAAGCAAATTGAAAAATGAGTGGATATATTTAGGAAATGGACTGGTTTCTTTTGTACGCGTGCTCTCATGAATTAAAACGATCGATTATATTCTCAATCAACAATTAAATTAATGGAATAGTTTTTATAACAACAATTAGATACGAAATGTAATCTTTTAACGAAAAAAGACGTAACTCACCGCCGACAATTGTTCACTCGCATTGACAGCTATTACGTTTAGTATTTCTAGGTTAAGTATAGCTGTGTTGTGTTTGTGCGCGCTAATGTCACAAAAGTCGTATGCGACCGAATGTCGCCACAGGAATTGCTAGGAGAGTCAAGTGCGAATAGTAGCGAGTAGCGAATAGTGAATAGTGAATAGCGAATGGCGAATTCGTCGTACATCGCTCGATATCACCTGGAGACCAGGTAAAATTCTTGATTGCATTCAATACAGTACATACATATAATTTTTCTGGATTCGCCACCAATTTTCGGGAACAATGCAGTATTTGTCTTGACCCAAATTTTAAGGTCACCAAGTCCTATAATTCAAAAGTCAATGATAAGTGTAATTTTGTTATTCAATGATTGCAAAATCTATATACCGATATCCTGTTAGTGCGTTTTCTAGTGATGTGGATTGGAAATTGAATAATTATTATGAAAATACACCCGATTCTGTTTTAATCGATTTTCGTATAACACGGTCCGAAAAAATAAACAAATCTTTTTTTACACGGATTTATTTGTATTTAACACAGTCTGAATGGTAAATGTTCCGTGTTGGATATTCAAAGCGGAATGTGTATTGGTATGTAGTCTTGCATTACATATTTTTTATTCATACTCAATTTTAATTTAATTATGTTGCTGAGTAAATTTTAGATTTTCTTTTGCAGTTTTTAAAATGCAAAAACCCCTTGAAATGGCGGATAATACGAAAAATAAAAGGACAGCCATGTCTTTGAAAACCAATATTTTATACTAATATTTTAGACCGTCTCGAAAAAGGACAAGGTTCACCCCTGCTTTTTGACGCTATGGAACCAATGCCCCATTTTCTCATATGTACTGTATCTTTTTACTTTATCCTAACCGGATTAAGTATTGTGATCGTGCGAAAATTCTACTTTGAGATTTTGACTGATTTGTATCAGGTATCGTCCCCTGATCACGTTTTTGCGATTTCTGGAAACGGATGTATGTGAAATCGCTATAACTCAAAAACTGTTCATTTTACACTGTAATTTCTAGAACGTATCTACCATGTAAAAACAGAATATATAATGTGTATTTGAAATTCTTATATTTTTTTATATTTAGCTGTAAAATAATATGAATGTATACCGTTGATGGAATATTTAATGAAAACTGAATTGTTGATTGCCATATATTTATCATTGTAAGAAAATCCAAAATCTAGTACATGTCCTTAGAAACAAGGACTATTTACATTATGTAGTGTTCTTCTGGCTGTAATGCATTTGTTGAATGAATATTCTCTCATATTTATAAACTGCGTCTGGACTGAATATAAGTCAACTGAACCTGGAGACATCGTAAGCTTTTACGTATTACAAAAAAATATGTATTGGCTTATTTTGTGAGGTATTCCGTAATAAATTGACGGAAAATCTTGATATATTGAACTGATACATAAATTCTTAGAAAAATAAAAAAGTGTATCATTACGTAAATTGCTAACAATTGAGCGAATTGGTGCTATTTGAATTTGTTGGGTATGTATGTACATAAATCTGATATCTACTATCTGGTCATTTTATCGTGGCGAACAATTTCAATTTTCAATTTTAAACGTAACATACAGGTTTAATTTTACGTTCCTTTTCAGGTTGATCTTTTTTAAGTGTTTTGATATTTTTGATTTTAGATTGATTGCTGCTCTGCTATGGCAATGCAACAGAATGTAGTAATATGTCTTCCATTCGATCTCGTTTTTCTACGCCGATTCAGTTATTCATTCTAGTATTTTATTTAATTCTGGTAATTGTAATTAAACATGTGTATGACAATAATCAAAGGAGCCAAAGATTTGAACAGTATAATATTATGGTAAGAAATTTTATTCGCCTTTTCATTATATTTATGGTAATGGTGTTATACCGTTATTATGTATTGTTTAATTAAATTTTCAGTTAAATGAAGTTGCTGAAACGTTGGAAGTCGTTGAAAAACATGCCAAAGAGACCGCTCAAGCTGTAAAAGCTATAGAGAATGTAATGAATCAAAAAAAAAATTCCATCAACAAAGATCAACATCGAATTACACCGCTATAGCAAACTTCGTAATATTTCAAACCAAAATCGCCTTAAAAATATGTAGGAATATAATTACTTATTCACAAATATTTTCTTATATTGAAATATACATCATCCAAAATTGTATTTCACAGTTTAGTGCCTATATTAGTCAATTAATCACTAGGATGGTGAAATGCCTGTTTGTCCTTGTTAGAGGTGCTATAATTTACTAATTTCACAACACTTTTTAATAATCTTAGTATTTGATTTAAAATCTAATTTATACTAAAATGCGAGATTTTGTTAAGGACGCCAATCATACTTTTAATGAATTACCTGATTTATTATCCAAAGAATGCCGTTATGATAAAAAATATCGTTTTTATATGTATTATTGTATCAACATAAATATAAATTTATTTGAAGATTCAAATTTTTTAATCTAATCTCTACATTGTTGAATGAGGTACATTTTTTTAAATATAGACGCTTGAAATATAACTTGAAATCAAATAAAATTGATTCAAAATAATAATTTTATTTCAAGTTTAATAGTATTATTTATTTGACTCACTAGCCTAGTTTATTTTTATTATTTAGTATCATTATCCAAAAAGAATACTAGTCAACAATTTAATATCGATTTAATATTATTTAGGGCAAATACAATTTTTACTTTTGTAGAAATTTATTAACTTAATTTATAGCATTTTAATAATATATGTGTGTAACTGACTTTCTTAATATGTAATACATTAAATTTTGTAAACCTACTAATATTTCTATAAATAAATTGCATGCAATAAAGAAATAAAAAAATTATAGATATTATCAAATCAAAAACGGTAGATAAATTTTTAGCAAAAAACGTGTGACCAATAAAGTTGTGTACTTTTAAGTTTGTGTTAAGCTAAAGTATTAAATACTATGTACTTTTTGCCAGACCATTTATGAGGAATACCAATTATTAAAAAAAATAGCTTATTAATTATGAAATTGTATGTAGCTTTACAAACTCTTTAAAATAAGTTTGAACGAAAAAGTACTGAATTTTATTTAACCTTAAAGTCCATTTTCCAAACTTAAACATTGAGGGGAATTTTTGAAACTCCCTGCATTTTCTAAAACACCATTCGAGACACAAACCCATGGATCATTGGTTAACCATTGCCACGAACTTAATTTATCCTTCAATTTGTTCATGATTTCATCCATAGACGGTTTACCTACAAGTACATTGTTAAATGTAGTACATATTTATAAATGTATTAATTTCCATCAAATTAAAATATATTTACCGGCCAAATTTTTCAACTCTAACGCATCCATCTTCAAATCAAACAATTCCCACTGCGGACGATTATAATAATCTTTCAATGTTTTATACCAAGGCAATACTTGACCAGTCTTTGTTCTATTTAATATATCCTGAAATCAAGGAACAATATTTGAGTACTTACTTTATCTTTAATGCTTCCTTGACCATATAATATGTACTCGTATTTATTTGTGCAATATATACAAACATACATTATTAAATGCTTATTATAAATATTTACTATTTTACCTGGAATGTTGGAGATAAATAAAAATCTTGATCTATTGGAAAAGGCATTTTATAGTTTATGTTATGGATCAATTTATATCTATTGCTTCTAACTGCCCTCATTGGATAATACATTGTAACTTCGTGATGAGTTTGAGAAGCAAATATTACTGCTTCTGGGTCTAATGGAGGCTCTGAAAAAAAATTTTTGAGTGATAATTTACAAATTTATTGTGTATATGTACATATACATATATGTATGTATGTTAAATTGGTACTATAATAATTACCTTCATCTAATAGTGGTAGAAAACTTTTTCCGGTCAATAGTGTTGTGTTAAATTCCACTTTATTTTCAGCAAAATTATCTTCCAGATTTTCATTTTCATGTAAGCCGTACCAATCGATAAGTGTCGGAACTATATCAAGCGAACTTACCATCGAATTTGTTACTTGATATCTTCTTTTTTTGTGAAGCGGCGAAGACACAAGCATTGGTTCTCGAATACCAGGATCATAAAAATTAGTACGTCCAGAGGGGAATGGTATCCCATTATCAGATGTGTATATAACCAAGGTATTGTCTTTATATCCAGCGTGCTCAAGTTCTCGCAAAATCACTCCAACTCCTTAAAAGTAACAAAATACAAGAATATGTCGATTTATTCATACTCATTGCATTATGCAAGTTAAATAGTTTTACGATATAATATACCTTGATCTAGACGAGATATTGTTGTATATTGAGCAGCGACGTCACGTCTTGCCATTTCAGTATCCTGGAATTAATGGATTTATCAACTATTATTTTATTAATTTACTATGTAAATTCGATGAAAATTAAATGGCAATGGAACCTGTATGTGATAAGGTAATTGTATTTGATCCCACTGGTAGTACCAAGGCTGCCAGTCAGGTATTAAACCCATACCTTCCTCACCGGAACCAAATCGTTCACAGAAATTTCCATATTGGGGTGTCGTATGACCACATCGATGTGGATCATGAAATCCAACATACAAGAAGAATGGTCTGTAACAAGTGTAACACACGTATAAATAACGAAAGAATTAACAGTTGAAAAGTTGATGTATGTATTTGATAAAACATTACATACTTAGATTCATTTTTGACAATATTTAAAAATTCGCGAACAAGTAGTTTCATGTGTGTAATATTTCTTCCCACTTGATTGATTTGATTATTTTCCTCAGTTTGTGAATAATCAAAAGGATACGCTTCTGATGGACCAACATGCTTTTTTCCAATTATTCCTGAAAATTAAAAATAATTGCGATATAGCGATTTTGTCTATGTGCATATTTGTGCACAATTAATTACATACCAGTTTTGATGTCATTTTTATGAAGAATTTTAGTAATACTGTTTATCTTGGAAAAAGAATCAAAGTGATGTACACCATTGTGCAATCCATACATTCCATTTTGGTGACTTGGAGTGCCTGTTAATATAGCAGAACGGCTGCGAAATTTTAATACAAATAAATATTTTTAGTTTGAATGGTATTATTTAGGTAAACTATTATTTTTTAACATTTTAATTTTATAAATACTTTTTATCAAATCTTACCTCGGAGAACAACTGCTAGCTGAGGTGTAAGCATTGTTAAATATTAGGCTTTCTTTCGCAAAATTATCGATATTTGGTGTTTGGCATATTTTATTTCGATAGGCGCCAATTTCAAAGCCACCATCATCGGCTGAAAGCAAAAAATAACTACATTTAAGTAGGTAGGTACCAAGTTACAAGCAAATTACAAAATATTTCTGCCACAATTTCTTTTTAATTTTGACTCCACAGATGATGCTGACATGCAGAAGGACGACTTTATCGATTTACAGAGCGAAGCTCTGCTGAAAGCAAGAATTCTCAAATCAAAACCTCGATGAATTTTATTGCTCTCCAACCATAGATATAGAATATTATTTTATATCTATGTCTCCAACAGTTGCCTATCCAGATTTGATAAATAAAGACATTAGACGTTGACGCTGCTATGTGGAAATTATTAAATCAATTATAATTTCAAGTGGCAAATAAATTCTTTTGCAGCAATGTGAGATGCCCGAGGAAGACAAGAACAAGTTTATATTCGATACCAATATTGTTTCATTTCATTCATTGTTTTCATTACAATACTTGAAGGAAAAATAAGGAAAAGTTAGAATCTGTATTCTATTCGGGAACAAGTATCTGATAATATATTACAAATCAAAATTGATTCATTATATGAGCTGTTATAAATGAAAGTGGTTGAAGTCCATTTTTTGTGTTTTGAGATATGATTAATATGTAAATAGATCACATGTGTTTGTAGCCAAAACTATCATTAACTCATTTTTTTTCAAAAATGGACTTAAACCACTTTCATTTATAACGGCTCATATGCATAATGAATTTTCGCAGCTTTGATTGGTGTTGGCCCTAAATAAACAGCAAACAGATGACAAAATGTGGGCAGAAACTTTCCATGTCCCGGAATTATCTCACATAGTTGGCTACCCTAGTCACGGCTCGGAAAGGCCAAGAAACGCTGTTCTAAAAGTACATACATACGTTGACCGATTTGAGTTGTAAATTGTGGGTAACACTTACACGTTTTTATAAAGAAACATAAAAAAATTCAATATAAACGTGAACTGGAATCCACATTTCACGCGGATTTAACAATTGCATCGAATCGCCATAGACACGTGGAAAATGAACGAGCCGCTAAGGCAAATGTTACGACCAATCGCGCGTTTCGAATTTGGCGCGTGATTTGCCAGATTTGACAGATACATGACAGTTGACAGTTAACTCACCGAGCAGCAGGAGCACGTTTCGAGGAGTGGTTGCAGCAAAAACCGGAAAACAACCGAATATCGAGATAACGGTGAGGGTCAATTGCGGCCACATCATACCGGATCGGCTTCCACGTCACTCCTGTCAACCGTTAAGCGATCAAAGCTCGCAAAAACCGGACAACCGGAAGTCCCCTTTCACTACACAAGGTCACGGTCAACGGCGCCATGTTCAAATCACTACCGCGAAATAAAATACTGTTACTGTTCGACGTTGATGGTACGTTAACTCGTCCCTTACAAGCTGTCACGGCCGATATGGAATCCTTTATCCTCAATCGAGTAAAGCCTCTGGCCACCATTGGTCTGGTGGGCGGTTCTGATTTCGCTAAAATATCCAAGCAAATGGGTGGTGAGGATGTCTCGTACAAATTCGACCATGTCTTCTGCGAGAACGGACTCGTACATTATCGTAAAGGACAGTTGGTGAGCGCTCAGACAATGGTGGAACACATCGGCGAAGATCTCTCCCAGAGGTTCATCAATTTCTGTTTGCAGTACATGTCCCAGTTACGGCTGCCGACCAAACGTGGTAATTTCATCGAGTTTCGCACCGGTATGATGAACGTGTCTCCGGTCGGTCGGTCTTGTTCGCAAGCTGAAAGGGAGGATTTTGTACGCTACGATGAACAGTATCAAATTAGGAAAAAGTTCGTCACTGCCATGGATGAGGCGTTCCCCGATTCCGGCTTGAAGTTTTCTCTCGGCGGGCAGATTAGTATTGACGTGTTCCCCGTCGGGTGGGATAAGACGTATTGCCTTCGGCATTTGGGAGGTGATTTTGAAGAGATTCATTTCTTCGGTGATAAAATTGATGCCGGAGGTAATGATTATGAGCTGTACGAAGATGCTAGAACTATCGGTCACAAGGTGACTTCTCCTGAAGATACCAAAGAGCAACTTGCCAAATTTTTCAATTTGGGTGCGTGAGCTACAATCGCAACATTCCACTATTAATATAAATTATACTATTGATGGTTCTAAAGCACCAAAGCACTGATAAATTTGTCCTACATTTTACAATAACTAATCCTAATTTTTATGTTTAGGATAGTGCTAAATTTTTCTTTGAAATTACATTGTATGCAATAAGATCTCATTCAAATTGTTATTTTATTTTTGGAAAACTGGTCACAATTCTCAAATTTTTTGAACATTGTTAAATACGTTTTATTTTATTCATTTAATTTATTATAATGTATATTTTATCATTCATCCACAATGAAATGTATTGATATATTTAAAAAGATATTACAAAAATAAAATTTTTGTATTTTCAATTACATACTTCTTTTATTAAATATCTTTTTTTTGTTGGCTTGTATTTAATACACGTCATAAATGTGTGAATGCAGGATTTTCTATTATCAATACAACGTGCTTGATAAAGATATTATCTATAATTCTGTACATATAGATAAAAATTAATATCCATAATTTTTTTGTTTGCAGTTGACGATTAAACAATAATGTATGTGAAATATAAATTGGATCCAACTTCCCAGCACGACCTCTACCTGTGCCTCTACAAAAAAGTAAAAAACATAAAAGAATTACTGAAAAAAGCCAAGGAAGGTTTGTTAGAATGCGCTCTACTAAATCCTCTTCTCATATACGATCCTTTCCAAGTGGTGATAGCGGCAAATAAAGCTATTCTTTCTTTGGAACGTGATAGGCTAATCACACGCAATGTTTACTCTGAAATTATTTTTAACTTGTCTCCTTCAAAGAATATCTCAAAAAGCCTCATCACGTTTGGAATACGAGAACAAAATAGTTATCCAGTTGAAGGTGTAGATATATTGATTGCTGTTGTAAAGAAAAAAGACTCAACACAAATTATAGATGATGCATTTTCTTTTATTGAAGGAGAACAGTGTTCAATTGAAGTCATACATACTCTGAAGGATATAACACATATCGAGAAAGAATATAAAATTCACGGTAATAATTTGTTAAAAAAAATTATCACTTTATTGGCTTCCAAGTGATATGTGAATAGCAAGTTAGAAATAAAGTTTTTAGATCTCTTTTTGATTTTTATTTACATATGTATATATGTATATACTAATTGATGTAGTGATTCTTATTTGATTTGATTGGTATTTAAAATGGCAGTAATAAAATAAAAATATAAATAACTATTATGTTAATAGTCTTTGATTACTATGTTCTTTGGCTTTGGAGTTCATAGAAAGTACATAATGTTATTTGAACAATACATAATGTTACCTACATATGTATTTAGTTTTTTATGCTCTTACAAAAATACTTAAAAGTTTTACTGTCCAGTGTATCTTGGTTTTCTTTTTTCGTTGAATGCTTTTAATCCTTCCAATCTATCGTTAGTATTTATAACGCCTTGATAACAATTTTCTTCTACTTGGTAACCTTCAGTCAACGGTACTTGAATACCATCGTCGATTGCTCGCTTTGCCATTTTCAAAGCTATTGGTCCGTTGGGTAAGATCTCTTCAGCTAATTCCAATGCCCTTTTGTAGGCTGCATCATTATTTGCATTCTGTTCGACCATATGGTTTACAATACCTTGAAGAACAAAATTTACAATGAGTCAATCATACAATCAATAATATAAGCAAACAGTTGAAATTAAAACAAACCCATTTCTTTAGCCTCAGCTCCGGTAAATACTCTAGCTGTAAATATCAACTCTTTCGCTAGAGATGGATTAATTATTCTTGGAAGTCTTTGAGTGCCTCCAGCACCCGGTATAATCGCAAGCTTTGTTTCTACCAATCCCATTTTTACTTGCTTTGCTGCAATTCTTATATCGCAGGCGAGTGCCATTTCTAAACCGCCACCCATAGCAACCCCATCCAAAGCAGCTATCACCGGAAATGGAAGGTTTTCTATGTCTCTCATCATTTGTCGTAGACAATTTACAAAGATTTTTACTTCATCGTTGGACATTTTAACTCTCTCCTTTAGATCGGCCCCTATAAATTGATTAATTATATAATGCAGAAATAATAATGTAATATCAAATATACAAAATGTAGCCGTACCTGCACAAAAAGCACCAGGAACATTACTCCTCAATATAAGAACTCTAGTTGTATTTTTACCTATTGCCTCAATTTCGTGAAGTAATTCATTTACCATTGATTTGCCGAGTGCATTTTTAACAGTCTTTCGATTCATACCAAAAACACTGATACCTTCGTGAGCGCCAGTTAAGTGATTAACTATCAACTCTTTCAAACTTTCATTCGAAGTTGAATAATTGAGTTTAGATGTCGATTTGAATATGTTGATACCATGGTTGAGTATTCGAGAACATTTCAACGTTGCCATGATTTGGGAGTTATGAAACTAAGATTAACTTTAATAAACTGTGGAGATAACGTATGACAGCAAGTCGTTGGCAGTATGTTTGAAGTCAAATATACAGTTGCAAAGTTTCTCAAATATTTACAATCGGGCTTACGTAATATACTGCTATACAAATTGGATAACGTGGTAAGCACATTGAGCATCGCATATTTTAGTTGACGTCGACGAAAACAAAGCGTCAATTCGCCAAGTGTTGCCATAATAAAAAATATTACAAAATACAAACATACGTACAAATTTAATTCAATATTTTTTGACAATTCTGTATACAAATAGTTAAATTAATGTAAACAAAAATGATAAAAAATAAGCAACTTGTCTTCAATCACGAATGCTTTAGTGAAAATGTTAAAATTGAATAAACCACATATGTATTTATTTTTGTATACACAAAACTAATTAATTTCTGTACATAAAGTAGGAAAAGGAAATTTTGATTGAAAAAGGAAACATCCCTATCAGAAACCCTGAGATTTCTGATCATTTCAGTTTTAAGAATACATTGGTTTCATTATCATCATTTTCAGCCATTCACCATCCACTGCTGGATGAAAGCCTCTCCAATCCTGTCTGTTCCTAGCATTCTGCGTCCACTTGACTCCACACATCCTTCTTAATTCATTCATCAGCCCATCGTTCACTTGGTCTTTGTTGGTTTCTTTCACATCGTCTCGGATACCATTCAAGTATTTCTCGCGTCCATCTGCCATCCATTCTTCTCGCTGTGTTCAGCTCCCTGCCACTTTTTCACGCGTTTCCCTATATCTGCCACTTTGGTCATGCTTCTTACCCAGATATTCCTCTTACAGTTCCTTCTTGTTATACCAAGCATAGATACATCTTTCCATGCTTCTGTGTGCACTGGAGCTTACGTAGCATTCTTGAATTCAGCATCCAAGTTTCACATCCATACGTCATAACTGGCAGTACGCATCGGTCGTATGCCTTCTTTTTTAAGCATAGCGGGATGTGGGATTTAAAAACTATGTTCATTCTTCCAAAAGTGCTCCATCCTGGTTTCATTCTTCGTCTCATTTCTTCTTCTGGTTTGTGAGGAATAAAACATTGGTTTATGAGGAATAAAACAAAAAAATTAAAAAAGTCAATTTTATTTAACATCTTAAAATAATTACAACTAATGCATTTATTATCACTGTGGTTCTGAAGGCTGGCAGCTGGAAAATGGCAGAGGCAATGGAATATAATAGTTTAAATATCACCTACGTATGTCAGTACTATATACAGAAACTGTAAAATCTGTAGCTCCCACTGCAAGTGAACACCTGAAATAAATAATTAATATTACAAATTAACCCATACATTTTTAAATATATGTATATGCATTAGAAATCACAAAAAAAATTATAATATACCTTTCTGGGTGGAACGATAGACAAGACACTGGTCCAATCCGAGGTCCCATAAAAACATCACGGATGGTATTGAGAAGTATTGCATTTTTGTTAAAAATTCCAATATGTTGATTAGAAAAACCACTACAAAAAATTATACAAGTATATAACATATAAGTAGCGAGAAATATACAAAATTCATATTGATAAATGTGAAGTAGAAGTACCAGGCGAATACATCTTCATATTGGTGAACGGACATGGCAGTCATTGCTTGACCAGTTTGAACGTATGAGAGAGGTGCTATTTTCCGAAGATCGTATATTCTGATTTCTCCCGTCTCACTGAAAGTCAAAAGTGTTTCATTACAATCTAAACTTTCGTAATATCAATCGACATATACGTTCAATCGAACAGCAGCACTAACCATCCGGAAACTAGTGTTCTACCGTCAGCGCAGATATATGCTTGAACTATTGCTGATTGGTGGTCTCGTAATACACGGTCTAACCTATTCGATTCAGTATCCCAAATTCGCAACGAACCATCGACAAATCCACACGCTGTAAGACCTTTGTAACGTGACACACACGTAGCAGCACATTCAGCTTCTACAACACATCCATCAACAATTTGTTGAATAACAAGAGATTTTAATTGAAAAATGTTTTAAATTATGATTTTACTGACCTGTTGAGATATCAAGCAGTTTGCGTTCACTGCATGCATCCCACAATCTCAAACAACGTGCAGTACCTGCTACAACTAGGGTTTGAGAATGCTGTTGCCATTCCATAACCAAACCGGGACCTATATTAATTCAAATTGAAGAAAACCCAGAGTATAGATATGCATCCTTTGTCTGATTTTATTTATTTGTACTTGGTTAAATGAAATATTATAGTACCTGTTGCTTTAGTCAGATGGTGTGCCGGCAGTAAGCTCTGAGGTTCACCGAGTGCACGCCAAGCTGTGACTAGACGGGAAAAACGAGGGGTTGATGAATTGTGTGATGAAGTGGAGCCAGATGGTGCGGCTTGATATAATGCTACTGAGCCACAAGATGCTCCACACAATAATAATCGACCTACATCAT
Source organism: Parapsyche elsis (assembly GCA_022651745.1). Taxonomy (NCBI): domain Eukaryota; kingdom Metazoa; phylum Arthropoda; class Insecta; order Trichoptera; family Hydropsychidae; genus Parapsyche; species Parapsyche elsis. The sequence goes on along the minus strand of JAGVSN010000001.1, from coordinate 15,757,147 downwards.
GTGCATTTACATATTGTAAAGCAGTTAACCGACCCTCTCCTTTCCATTGACCGTAACACAATTTCGCACCAGTACCCCAATCCCATATACTATAAATAAAAGGGGAAAATTTGATTAATAAACTTCTTACAAATGTTAATAATATTTCAAGTCAAATTATATGTACATACCCAAATGAATCTTGACCAGCTACTGCAATATGTTGATCGTAAGGATGGAAAATAATAACCGAAGGAGATAGTGGGCTTCTTGCGTTAAATGCTCGAGATTCTAATTTGATAGGAATCTTTAACTGTTCTTCTAAAATCAATTAAAAGAGTTAAGATTTATGTATAAAATTAGGGGAATACTGCAATTTTCAAATTATTAACTATTTACCTCTCGCTTCTTTCCTAAGTGCTTTATTTCTTTGATAGCGCCACTTTTTTTCTTGATACATTCTACTTTCGATATCCTAAAATAAGACAAACAGGCATTTGAACATATGTAATTTATAAAAATATGATACTGAGCATTCTCTGTAAGATCCGTATATAAATCAACTACAAACCAAGTCATTTTGATTGTCTAGCGAACATCCAGCGAAATGGCTACTGGCCCATTGCACAAATTGCGTGGTTACGATAGGTCGTCGCATACCACCCGCCGATTCACTATTACCGTCTCCTGTGCTAGAAACTCTTCCACCGCTCGGAGCCGTTCCTGCATCCTCTGATATCGTCACTGGTAACGTAGCTTTGCGGTTATAATAACCTGAATAGAATATACATTAAAATATTTCAAATATTTGCATTCATCTAAATTTCATGCTTTCTATTAAAACTACCGGGTAAAGGTAATGTTCTTGAATGTTCGTGAATATAGGTACCACGTGTATTTGGAGAAGGCGGTAAAGATGAACTACCGACATTTCCTACGTTAAAGTTATTTAAAGCACCTCCGCCAAACCTGCCTTCGACGCACAATTCTCGCGAAGTGCTTAATTCCAATACCTTAAATATCATACATGAAATTAAAATGGGCGATTTATCAAATTGGAAAATGTATCACGGTAATGCGAGAGACATACTTGATTTTTAATATAATTAACTATTTTATTGCACATTTCTGCAACTTGAGGATGAGGATCTTCAGTCATCGAACGTAAAATATTCCAAAGTTTTGTGTAAACCGATCCAAAGCCTAAAAAAAGATTTAATTTCAACATTGCAAATACAAAACGGTGAAATGCGTAATGTGTAAGTATGTAAGTGGTTGAAATTTACCAATTAGAGGAAGTCCTTGTAAATTACACGAAGATCCTAGCGATGAAATAGAACTGGAACTTGAAACTCTTTTAATGCGTTCAGCAGGACTAGGTGGTGCACTTGTGTCCAAGACATCTCTAGCTGTATCTATTGCGCCCCCAGAATACATACGATTGCGTTCTCTATACAAAGTGAAATAGTCAACATAAAAAATTATTCAAGAAATTAAGCATTTGAGGACAAAAATATCCGAAGAATCAAAAAAAAAAAATTAGTACCTGCTACCACCTCGATGATGAGGTTGTGGAGTAGATTTACCTTCTTGTAATGAAGCAGCAATAAAATGTGGTTCAAATGTAAGTACAAGCCATTGGAGAGCTGTAAATAAATAATAAATTTTGTATTTATTTCCATTGAATGTGGAAGGATAGACAATATTGTATAATTCTATGGGACAGTCAACGTAACACTGTCATATATTTATCAAGTTACCTCCGAGTAATTCAGCACGCACGATTGGGCTCATGTCCTGATGAGCAATGCGAGTTAAACTAATAGCAACTTGTTGATCGAGACAGTTTGCGTGTTCAGTGCGCTCACGTCCTGATGATATAAAAGTACCCAAGGCATAAACTGCAGCAGCCCGTACCTAAAATGTCATTTAATAAAACTTTGATAACCAAGGAAACAAAAAAAAACATTAAATTTATATAAATACAATAGAATGATGATAATACTGCGACAAATTTTACCTCCGGAACTGGATCTTCTAGCAGGAGATAAAGTTTTTCATGTGCCAAATCTCTTACGCCTGACCATCTAGCTTGATCATAACCGTGCCATAAACGACCCAAACAAATGGCCAGCCATTGTCGCAATAATGGATTACGTTCATTTAATTGCTCTAAGCATATTGACACAAGTGATCCCTGTAGTGCTGCTTCTTGACCTGGTAAATAATTATTTACAATTCCCGCTAGAACAAAAGCTGCCATAGTACGCCGTGAACTCTACAAAATAAATAAATATTATATGAATGTGAAAACCATGCCAAAAATGTTTGATTTTACACAATAATGCTTACATTTATTGTAGTATCTTGCAGTACAGATATGAAGTATTTGTGTCCTTTGGCATTGACGAGATCAACTTGGCATGTCTGAAACATAGTACCTATTAAGTAAATATTAATTGTAATTTAAATAAGAACAACTTCAAAGCAATACTAACCCCATCGACAGCCATAATTTTAGCCCATATAAAAACCAACAGTGGGCGCAATTCTTTAGCTGACGTCTGAAGTAATTTAACCATGTACGGAAATATTCCAACACTTAGTATCAAATTTACAGCCCAAGGACCGAGGGCGAGAAATCTTCCTAAAATTTCTAAAGCACGAACACGATGCATAGTACTCAACAGTACTTGAAGTACCATCGGCAATTGATCAGGAGGTGAGCGCTTGGGAGATCCTAAAACAATAATTTGTTGCTAATTCGTATACAAAGTAATAGGGTTTGCTATCATAATTTAATAAAATATTTTTTAATACCCAAATCCAACCACACTTGAAATGCTGTCAATTGTTCCTCAAAAAATAGTGAATGTACATAAGGGCACTCGGAATTTAGCATAGCTGGTAACTGAGCTAAAGCAAGATCCAAAGTATGTTCCCACGCTTGCCACATTGGATGACCAGCCATTGATGGCATTGCCGGTGAACATACTGGAGTACAGTTATAACATCTAAACATTTAATAATAATTTAGTATTTAATAGATGGTATTAAAGATTGCATATAAAACAATTTAAAGACCTAAGAATTCTGTCAGCTAAGAGAAAATTTCTACAAAGGCTTGCAGTAAGAAGGTCAGCCCTAAAAAGTTGTTGAAATAAATCACGAGGTAATGTGTTCCATGCTATCGTATCTGTAATAGCAGTAAATATCCAATTTAATTCGCCAATCATTGTTCGTCTATCTGTTAACTGTCCAGGTATTCTAAAATAACAAAATATGTATTACTTATTACTAAGGTCATTTAGTAAATCAAGAACGTATGATGTAATTGGTGCATTTTTTAGCATTACTTGTCAATTAAATCCATGGTGCCGGGTGGTATGATTTTGGCAGGATGGTTTTGCATCACAAACCACTTCAATGCCATTTTAATGGGTGTGGTCAAACATGATGTGAACAAATCGGCTGGCAATTCAGAATTCATAGGCAACACTTGATTTGCTGCACACGCGACCAGTTGTATACAATTTTTATACGATGGAGGTCCTTGAGGTGCTGAATTACTATCTGATTGATTTCCACCGGTGCCAGAATTTTGTTTAGACATCTGGAAGGAAGATGGGTTTAGTGTAAAAAGTAAATAGATAGGTTTTACATACAATAAAACGGAATGAAAAAGTAAAGTAAACCTCAAAGTCTTTTTCGTGTTGTTCGGCAAACATTTTGAATTGTTCAACAATAACACCTGCATTAGAACAATCGTAGACGTACAACGAAGGGGCTCCCATCCACGTTTGCAGATCGTAAACAGATAGAGGAATGTACTGGGTAAAAGCCTGAAAATTGTAAATATTAACATACGTAATTCAATGTAATACAACAAAATTTTATTTACAATGATTCAATAACAAAAATACCTTGTTAAATACCCAAATTTCACCTTGACTCGTAGGCTTTGGCACACCGTGGCCATTGTAATGAAAAAGAACTCTTTCGTCTTTGGCATTGCGTCTCAGCGAACAACAAAGTTTTTTAACCTGCATCAATATATGTAAATGTTGGTGTGCAGAATAAGTAAAAATGGGGAGTGTAAAGCTTATATATGTACGTTTTAGCACACTATACCTCATCACTCGTAGGATCCAGCGATTGTTTGTAGCGGGCTCTGGGCTGCCACCGTTCATATTGTATTTGAAGATTGTTGCCGATTAATTCTAGAGATTTCGCCGGTGATAGAACCTGAGGATCTGCAAAATTTATCAATAATTCAGCTGTAATAATTTTCAACGGCACATATTACTCGAGTGTTGAATATGCAATACCTACCTATCCAACATTCGAGACGAGCACACGGCTGGGTCTTTACAATATCGGGAGGGTCAACTCCAATGTTCAAACACACAACCAAAGCTACACAATGTGTTTTATACTGAAAAAAATTGATAGCAAAATTAATTATTGCAAATTTGAGCAGGTCAGTGCCAAAAGGCGGTTAAGCCACAATGAGATTGTCTGTACATTATAATTCGACTCAAAGTAACAAGTTCAGGAAGACTTTTTATGGGACAACCAAACTTCACGATGATGATTATGACAATTTTGAAATACAGTGATTGGGCCTTGATATAGGTATAATGTTTTTTAGAGTGATTTGTGTACATTAAAAAAAATACATAAATTATACTTGAATCAATGAAAATGGTCGGGCGAAGTTAAAATTTTTCAATAAAATGCGTTTTATAATCTCGCCCGTGGCGCACTTTTTTTAAAGTTCTATACAAAACCTAGTGATTTCCTTACGAAAAATGTTCTTATGGAAGAAAATATTTCACCTGTGGTGCATTTTTGCTCAAAAAGCATTTTGTACCTATACACAACACATTGTTCCGAAACAAAATCTTGAAGTGTGCCGGTTTGAGGGAAAAATAATATGGTAAGCCGAAATATGTTTCGACGGGAATTTATACATATTTTAGAAAATCGGAATAAATTCAACAACCGACTGAAATAAAAGCTCATCACACGAGGATCGGAGATTAGAAGCAACGTCGAATTCTCATTGAACCGAAACCTAAGATTCACACCATCCCTAACCGAAACAAACAACCTCAAACGGACATTCAGTATAGTAAACGTCTTTCAAAACACCAACAAATACACACACAACGAGCGAATTTATAAAAATCACGGACACATGTCACGTTTTTCAACTTGATTACGACAAGTGAGATTTACGCACCAGTCAAAAATAACACGAACGATAAGATAATAGAGGTTAGAATTGTGAATCGGTCATGAATTGACGTTGCGATTAAAACGAGATGAGATGAGATGAAATACCTTTTCTTTAATACGCCAGGTATGATCTGGCGGCGGGGGTGCTTCAATTAAATCGGTATGTCTAGGGTTGGCGAAACTCAAGGGTAGCTTCCAATCCATGGGTTCTGGAGAATCAGTTCTTCGTCCCGTCGCCCCTCCGCCCCCCGCCATGTTTCGTGAAGTCGACACGTGCGCCACTGACAGTTATTACTTATTACTTATTATATTGCCAGTGCTGTCCACGCCACTGCTGTCTGCCGCTCGCTGGCCACCGCGACTGACTCCACTATACTTTATACTATACTACGCTATGTACATATTTCAGCTGCCGTATACTCCGTCCTCGTTTTACTAGCGCCATTGACTGTCTCTCTCACTCTCTCTTTCTCGCGCGTCTACTAGTGTCTGTTTCCGTTTCGCTCTCTCTGTCCAAATACGAACAAACTCGATCTTCTTGAATTGAGCCGTTCGGTTGTCAAAGCGACTAACTCCATTTTTTTTGTCGATTACTCAAGATTTAATTCAAGAATATTACTCAAGATTTAATTCAAGAATATTACTCAAGATTTAATTCAAGAATATTACTCAAGATTTAATTCAAGAATATTACTCAAGATTTAATTCAAGAATATTACGCAAGATCCAGTGCACAGTGCTCGGTATATCAAGAAGAGATCGTAAGTGGAATACATGGGTAAGAAGCGTGACCAAAGTGGCAGATATATCGGAACGTGTGAAAAAGTTGAAATGGCAATGGGTTGGACACAGGGAGAAGAATGGATGGCACATGGACGCGAGGAACAATGGAATGGTATTCGAGAGGATGTGAAAGAAAGCAAGGTAGACCGAGTGGACGATGGGCTGATGAATTCAGAAAAATATGTGGAGTCAGATTGCTTAGTTGTAACATAGTTTTTAAATCCAACATCACGCTATGCTTAAAAAATTCGGGTGTGGCCAACCCATGACTTTATCCATATATTTGAGCAATACAAAGAGTAACGAAATTATTTTTTTAAGTACGTAAGTAAAAAAAACGCATGCACACCACCACACCAACCAACATACGTACATACATATGTATGTATCATGAAATTACTGTGTTGAGTGCGCGCGCGTATGTAAAATACAATCTTCGGCATATATTCAAATAGGAAAAACTACCACTTCCAGTAGGCGGATTTTGATCAAAACCTTTTCAACTCTTAAATTTTATATGGAAATTATAAATATAAATTTTCAGCTTGATCCGCTAAGTAGTTTCAGAAATATTTCGTGGTAACAGGATTTTTGACTTTTCAACAAGAAAAAAACCCTACTTCCGGTTGACTGATTTTAATGATTTATTTTTTCATAATTGGGTATTTGTCTCAGAATCATAATATTACAATATTATGACGATACCAAATATTTAAAAGGCCGAAAAAAATCGTTCAAGAGTAAACTGCCAGTTCCGGTAGGCGGATGTTGACCAAAATCACAGTATCTCTTACGGCTAACGTGAAAATTATATATATACAATTTCGACTTGATTGGCCTAATAGTTTCGGAAATATTCTGTGGTAACAGGATTTTTGACTTTTCTACAAGAAAAAAACTCTACTTCCGGTTGACCGATTTTAATGATTTATTTTTTCGTAGATAGGTATTGCTTTAGGGATTATACGATTTCAATATTATAAAGATACCAAATATTTAAAAGGCCGAAAAAAATGAAAAACAAAATCGCGTTCAAGAATAAACTGCCACTTCCGGTTGGCGGATGTTGACCAAAATCATAATATCTCTAACACCCTACATGAAATAATAGATAGATAGAGATTTCAGCTTGATAGACTTGATAGTTTCGGAGAAAAGGTTAAAAACTCCAAAAACCAAGAGTAAAAGTACTACTTCTGGTTGGATAAAAAATGTAAAAAAATTATATTATTTTGAAGGTCGTTACACCTACTACATATGCAAAATTTCAGCATAGTATGTATGATAGTTTTACTGGAAAAACCTTCCAAAGATTACACAAAAATTATGTGGTTTTCAAAGGGAAGTACCACTTCCGGTTGACGAAAAATTTTGAAAGCCTAATGGATTGTAATGATTGGTAAAAAATATATAAATATGAAGTTTCAGTTTAATAGGATAAACGGTTTTTGAATTATTAACGATTTTACATTTACATTACATTTTACATTAGACATTTTCCAGAAATCATGAAAATGTGATTAGGGGATGATACAAATCAGTCAAAATCTCAAGGTCGAATTTTCGCACGATCACAATACTTTATCCGATTAGGATAAAGTAAAAAAAAGGCATACGACCGCGACCGATGCGTACTGCCAGTTATGACGTATGGATGTGAAACTTGGATGCTGAATTCAAGAATGCTACGTAAGCTCCAGTGTACACAGAAGCATGGAAAGATGTATCTATGCTTGGTATAACAAGAAGGAACTGTAAGAGGAATATCTGGGTAAGAAGTATGACCAAAGTGGCAGATATAGGGTAACGCTAACGCGTGAAAAAGTTACAATGGGCTGGACACAGCGAGAAGAATGGATAATAAATGGACGCGAAAAATACTAGAATGGTATCCCAGTGGATGTGAATGAAAGCAAGGTAGACCAAGTAGACGATGGGCTGATGAATTTATTAAGAAGGATATGTGGATGTAGATTGCTCAAGATAGACGGAATGGAAGAGGATTGGAGAGGCCTTCATCCAGTAGTGGATGGATATAGACAAAATCTAATCTTCGGCGTTCGCACACCGAAGTGGAACAGTGGGTGCGGGAGCAGGAGCGAATTTGGCTGCCATATACGCGCGTGCTTGCTTCGAGATTTGCGTATATGTACAAGCTTGGTTTGTACAGGTAAAACGGAGCTTGTAGGTACGAAAAGAAATAAAATGGAAGTAATGACGCACAAACGCGCAAGTAAGCCCCGACAATCTTTAAAAGGGGTCCTCTACATCTACACAATAAATATTACGTGGTCGCTCATTTTCATTGCCTTTTTTCTATACGAGCAGTATTTTTGTATTATAGCAGGAGTAAACGCTCACACACACTTACCACACCACACGTGACATGATGCTATTTGCTATTAATTGTGACGTGAGTGGGGTATTTGTTTCTACACCATATAAAACTATAGAAATTCACGTGTTTAGTATTTCGTCAGAAGACGTGTGTGGCGTTAGAAGATGGCTGTTAATTCTCGATGTCGGATTTAAAACTCGGTCTGACTCTCGCTCTCGCTGTCCCGCTCCGGTGTGTGAAGACCTTAGAGTCAATTTGTTTGTGTTTCTATGCAAGCTTGTCGTAGTCCATACAAATTGGATTTTTGTCTCAAGTGTGAAGCTGTAGTTAGGCCTGGCGCGCACTACGATTAAAAACCGCACGATTATTTAATCGCAAAAATGTGATGTATGGTTTTGTATTGAATTTAATGCGATTTATTTTCAGAAAGTGCGAGTACTCCAACACAAAACCATACATCACATTTTTGCGACTAAATAATCGTGCGGTTTTTAGTCGTAGTGCGCGCCAGACCTTATGGAAAATGTATGGACGTCATTTCGATTTTAGTCTTGAATTATTACTTTTTACTGCAACTGTATAGGTGTGAAAACAGCCTCAGAGGCACTTAACTATTATCCCAACGTATACGTGAAAGCTTAGGGTCTTTTTTTCTGTGAATGAATAGCCACTTATAATTTTCTTTGCCCGAAAACTTTTTAAAATGTTGATTTTTTTGGAAAATCAATAATGCCATATTACTAGTAAAAATAATTCTACTCGAATCAATAAACAAATATAGCTATTATATTAATTTCAAATGATCATTTTGACCAGTTTGTTTATGTAATTATGTATATCATCTCAGAAGGTACGTACGAAGTCCATTGAGGTCTCAAATTTTTCATACGACTTTCTTTTGAAATAAGAAATATGAATATTCAAATTCAATGCTGATGATTTTTGAAGTTGTTTTGCCTCATTTAATTTTTGCATTGGATCCTACTGTGGGCTGAAATTTGGCAATGCACATACCCGTTTATATCTAATTGAATTTCTGATATACAAATATATCTTGAATGTAAAGTTGCACGATATTTTTATTTAAGTAAGTCAACAGTACAAACATCCATAATTGAATCTTTCTTAGCGTGTTTTTTAATGACTTTTAAATGAAGTGAATAATGCAAATATATAGTATAATAAAGCACAGGCATAGCTAAAAATATTTATTAATTTAAAAATATGTAGTTACATAAATAAAATATAAGCATTTAACAAAATTAGTTTCATATTCAGCTCGATAATATAATATGAATATATAATAAATAGATAATTTAGTACAAGATACAATATTTGTATTGATTAAATATAGTTAAAACAACGCATTGAAATCATTCAATTTTGACTGGATTACAAAGTGCACATACTTCGTGATAACGAAGAACTTCGAACAAGCATTCCATGTGAAAAGTGTGATGACAATTGTACACCACCATATCGGCAGAATGGGAAAGATCTTTTATGATTATTTTACTGTGACACGCACTGCAGACATATTCATCGGTTATGCAAATCCCTTTATGGTGGCTTTTGACGAGTTTCTCGTGAAGATCAAAATAATTTCGTAAAGTTATTGCTTTGCAAGCTTCTTGTACAGACAATTGCAGATTGAAATCTCGCATCATTTTCCCAAGCGCATCTTTGAGATCATGTATTTCACAACCGGGCTTAATACTTTGAATTAAAACTCTAGGGTCAACGTAATTGCCGATTCTCTTCAGCAGCAGAGCTATGAACTCTGGTTTATCCAAGGAATGCGTAAATAAATCCATCCATAGTTCTTTATCATCGTGCTCTTGACAGAAAGATATAGCTTGATTGATGTCGACTAATTTTTTTAAAATAATATTTAAAGCCTCCTTTGTACTACCGATTCTTCCTAATAGATAAACCGTCTCGGGGTGGAAATCTCTAGTTCTACAAATATCTAATGCTTCTTGAATGGGATAACTATCGCTAGATCTCAAAAAGGGTAACAGCTTCTCTCTTGCAAAATCGGCATATAATTTCACTAATTTACCGTGATATTTACCAGCACTATCAACTTTGCTTAAAGCATCAAGGTATCGATATAAATAGTTATCATGCGACTTCAATTGCTCTTCAACTACATCTATGGGTACTTTAGTTTTATCCAAAAGCATAGATATAGCTTTGTCGCAATCCAATTTCATCAAAGTTAAAATTTTATCATGAATATAATTATATAAATCATGTGTTTTAATAAGTTCAAATACGTTTTCGTGTTGTAATTTAAAATACATAGATAACGCTCTATCGTACTTTTTTTGATGACAATACAATACACCTAGAGATTCTAAATAATAATTTTTTTCAACATCGGTTAGAAGCAACTGTCCAATTATGGCATTAATAACAGCGTTTATTTTATACAAGGCTGGATCCCATTTTTTAACCAGTTCCAACAGTCCTTGAGGATGAAATTTTAAATATTCGTAAAGTATCAATTCATAGATATGGGATCCTAACTTTTTATCCAAAGTTGTCGGTATGTGCGGACACACATATCTCAAGCAATTTATATTAGCAAATTTATGTATTTCATTCTCCCACAATGTTCCGTCTACAGAGCAAACTTTGGCGTATAGACTGGCGGCTTTTTCGTAGTCGCCCTTTTCAATCAATCGATCCATGTGGAATATTCCCACCGAACATACAGAATGCTTCGACGTTTTCCCACCGGCTACTTCCAAAACAGTCATAGCCTTTTCGTAATGATCATGATCGATCAGCCACCGAACCCGATCATCAATATCGTACTGACATGCAATAATAATATCCTTCGGCGATACTACGAAATATCTATTCTCTTCAATGACACAGGCTAAATGATAATCGTTACAAGAATATTCTTCATATCCACGGATATTCAAAGTGTCGGAAGATATTTCAAGTAATTCACTCGTCTTATAATCGAATATGTTTAAAACGGGTCGTTGTGCATTTCCAGGGGCAGAATCGGCTTCTTTCGGATAACCCAAGATTAACAGTTGATCTTCAAACGGTGCTAGCCCGCAAATGAAAAAATCTGTTTGAAACGTGTACATGGGATCGACTAAATATTCAGGTGTGGCATTTGTTTGAAGTTCTAAAGTGTGCCGTTTTCTGATGAAACAAATTCTCACTGTATCGACCCAGCCGATCATTAGAGTTTTTTCCGCCGACCAGAGCAGATTACAGCGATAGTCTTCGATCGACACGGCTCTGTTGGTTTCCCATCTTATTAGACCTAGAGAACACCGGGCGACTATATCATAAACTCGTACACCAACATCACCGGTCCACGCTACGAAACGATCTTGCCAGGCTATAGCTTGCACGTAACCTTCGCACTCACAAAGAACTGTCGTTTTCATTCGGTTAAAGAATGACTTTTCATACAGTGTCAACTTATTATCACCAATTATAAACCTACAGCCGGATCCTGTCTTTGAGTAGAGAGGATCTAAGGCCACCGATTTTATCACCCTACCTAAGGATATACTGTGATTATTGTCTGTCGAGTACAGACCGTGAATGATAACTTTGCCATCGTCAGAGCACGTTGCTATGTGATCGCCGTTCGAGTCCACGGAAATGTGATTGACAGCTATTGTGTGAGCGTGAAATTCTCTGTTCTTCGATCCGCTTTCTATGGTTGCTGAGTTGCCTTCGTGGTCCAAGAGATGTACGATCCCCCATTGCGAGCCGAGACATACGAATTTCGGATGAATTGCGATACAGCTGATGGCGTGCGTCATCAATATGCTGTACACATCGTTGAGCATGCGTTGATACTTGAGTTTTGGTTCCTCGTCCGATACCGCATTGTCCAACGACTCGAGACGTAGTTCAGCCATTATCCGCACAATTCCAGTACATACTCTTCAACGAAAAGATTCGAATTTGAAATTTCGATTTTGAACAAACCACGATCTGAGATCAGAAAGTAATATAAAATTGTGACAAACGTCAAATCGGTGTCGCAATATATGTATATCACATCGAAACACCACTTAAAAAACGGCCATGGCCGTGAAAAATTGGTTGAACGTAAAAGTATGTCTGTTTGTGATTTGCGACTGCTAAAATCAATATTACATTCTAAAATTGATAAATCGATGCGAAGAAAACATTTGTAAATGGATGAAAATAAATTGGCAAATATTTATAACGTTCAGTTATTGAAGTTGATTTATAGATCGACGGGCACAAATTAAACTATAATGGAACGGATGTTGGCGTGGTGTGGTATCCGTCGGAGTAATAATTAAACTCGTGGTAGTAGTTAAAGGATATTTATTTGACGACTTTAAATACAATAGGTGATACAGTTGTTTATGTGTCGTGAATTAAGTTACGATGACGCGTGAGTGACGTCGACTGTTGCGCGTTCCAGGGTACTTCTCTGGGACACGGCGTTCACATTGTCAAGGTGGTTGGCGCTCGTATTAGTCAAGGATTGCGGCAGCAGCAGGTGATGGTGTTGGTCTTCAATGGAGATGGTTAGAGAGGCTGGAGAGAACTACTATTAGTCGATGGCTGTTGTAGCAGTAGGTGATGGTGTTGGCGCTCATTGGCTGTTGTAGCAACAGCCATCGACGAATAATAGCTGAAGTCACTCACGTGCCATCGTAACTTCGCTTACGACAAATACACAACTGTATCAAACCTTTACCACCTATTGTATTTAAAGTCGTCAAATAAATATCCTTAAACTACTACCACAAGTTTAATTATTAATTATTAATGTTTTTTATTATATACTAGCTGACCCGGCATGCGTTGCAATGCCCGATCCCGTTCCCGTTTCTAGTACGTTTTCTGATGCGTGAGCAGGCCAGTTCCCGTTCCCGTTCCTAGTACGTTATTTGACGCGTAAGCAGACCCGTTCCCGTTCCCGTTTTTTCCCGATTTTTTTTCACAGGGACCATCCCCGGCATGATCACAATAAGTCCTGAAAGTTTCATCGCGATCGGTTGAGTGGTTTAGGAGCCTATAAGAGACAAACAAACAAACCAACAGACAGACATTGATTTTTATATATATAGATTATATTATGTATAAATTTTGAGTTTAAACCTGTAAAATAAATAAAAAGAACGTCACACATATACCATCATATAAACGACGTTCCCTATATTTCTATACAAACAAAAACTGGAAACCTATTATTATTTGACCATGAATGGTGTTCTTTGGGATCAAACCTAAAGCTTAAAAATGGCATAAAAAATTCACTCAAATTCCTATTTTCTATGTTTATGTTCGTATGTACGTAGGCTACACCACAAATTGATTGAATCGTAGAATAGTTTATTTTATTTAACAAAATAAAATGAAAGTTTGTTAGTTTCGTTAAGTTGGCGCAATGGTGGTGTGGTACAAGTGTGTGACAGTGATGCGATATCGACGGTTGACGGTTAAATTCAAACGGTTAGTGAGTTAGCATGGTAATGGCGGCGCCGGTCGCCAGCTCACGTTCTCTTCCTCGAACTTCGATGGAGCACCTTTCAGCAATCCCCGGCGTCCAGCAACTGCTCGCTGATGGAGAGGACGCTTGCCAGCAAATAGCTGATCAGTTCGAGGTATTCCCTTTTGGCTTTTAACTGCGATTAACTATAATGGCTAACGACCGTACCCCTATGTAACTATTTATCGAACCCGACCAATTTCATGTCCAGTGATTCCCAAAGTCATAAGCGTGTGTCACTAATGTAAGGTATGTACAGATAGAAGTATGTCGTGTAAAAAGCAGATGTGTCAGAAGGGCAGATGTGTCAAATTTGGTGTGTAAGGGTGGGGGTTTATATGGGATATATATACACTGGTGTTTTTCTAAAATTTCATTTACCGGCTCGCATCCGAAATCAAATAAAAAAAAAAACAGTTGAAGAAATAACAACTTACTGTGAACATATGTAGTTGTGAAATTCTGAGAAAATATCTCGATAGAATTTAATGGTTATGCGCATCTCGAAAAACCATTTAGGTATATTGGTGTATTCATTATATTTCTTAAAAATATTCAAAATTAAAAATAATTCTTGATTTCAGATAATGACAAGTAATTGGCACTTTTGTGTTTAGAGAACCTTTTTTTCATAGTCAAATTAAATTATTCTCGACTAATTTTGATTCGACTCAGCTCTACAAACCTAAATTATTTTATTTACTGAACCCATAGGAAAACACCAATGGATATATAGTATATTTTTAAGCCTACTGTCATACTTTCGTTTTAAACTAAAATTATGAATTTTGCACGCAAAACATAGTTACAGTAGATAATCGTATTGTAGAGATAGTTGATAGTTATTTATACCTAGGACAATTGGTCAATATGTCTGTATGTAAAGAAAAAAAATAAAACGAAGAATGAAACTAGGATGGAGCGCTTTTGGAAGAATGAACATAGTTTTTAAATCCAACATCCCGCTATGCTTAAAAAATAAGGCATACGACCAATGTGTACTGCCAGATGACAGCCGGATGTAAAACGTGGATGGTGAATTCAAGAATGTTAAGTATATAAGATCGAGTGCACATGTTGACGTATGCTTGGTATAACAAGAAGAGATCGTAAGGGGAATCGATAAGTATGACCAAAGTGACAAATATAGCGGAATGTGTGAAAAAGTTGAAGTTGGACGCGAGAAATACTGGAATGGTATCCAAGAGGATGTGAAAGAAAGTAAGGTAGACGGAGTGGATGTTGGGCTGATGAATTGAGAAGAATGTGGAGTCAGATTGCTCAAGACAGACAGGAATGGAAGAGGATTGGAGAGGCTTTCATCCAGCAGTGGATGGTGAATGGCTGAAAATGATGATATAGTATATATGTACATGTATAGTGGATAGACGTTGAAAGACATGAATTTCGAATTAGGATTGTCTGTACTCGGTGTTGAAACTAATAAGTAATTTACTGCTATTTATTATTTATTGCATCAGCAATAAATATTAAATGTCTGTTTGTTGATCACATTAGATATCCAGATGAAAATGTATATTACGTATTATGTGATTTAATTTTAGGCCGAGCTATGTTTTCTACGCTGCGAGAGAGACAAAATGCTAAAGGAATTAGACGCCCCTAAAGCGTTTGCTAGTAAAAGGAAGCTAAATAATATACACGAAAATGAAGATGACGGTTAATATAGAATTCAACTGAATTTATAAATTTTTATACCTCTTGTTTCTACAGATACAATTTTTTTTTATATAGATATTTCAAGTAAAAAAAATCGACCATCCGCTGAAAAAGATGTAACTGTGCAAAATTGCACTTTCAAATCAATCCACAATAATAGTAATACTTCAACACCAAATGAAAAGTCGATGGATTCGGCAACGATAGAACATGGTATTTATCTCTATTTCTTATTATGTTGTATATGATGTTATGTACATACGTTGATAGCGGCTTAAATTTGATAAAATTTCATATACTCATTTAAGTTACTTGCGTTTTTCAGTTGAGACGCCTTTAAATATGGACTACACATTATCTCAAGATGATATGACTAGAAATATGTCTGTAATTAGTAAAAATTGTGAAAATCCAGTTCTCGATGATAAATTAATGCCTCCACCAAAAATGCCAACTCGAAGTAAGTTTGCCGTTTCTTTTTTATTTATTTAGAACTAATACAATATTGACTGTAAGTTTCGTTTTAGAAAAAAGGGGAACAAATGCAAAGAAAAATAGTTCGGAAATGATTGAAAATGAGTCCAATTGTGAATTTAGTGACAACGAGAAATCTACTAGAAAACTGCGTAAAACTAAATTAGCCATAACTTCTATTTTAGGTATTTTATACTTATTTTAGTCTTTAGTCATTTCATTTTGATTCTATTTAAATTTGACTATTTTATGTTGCTAGCAATAAAATTTTAAAATTTTAAACTTGAAAACTTATCAACAATATGATTTTTAGTTTTACAAGAATCAACAAGAATGAGTACAAGATCTACTCGTAGTGGTAGTCGCCAAACATCAAGCATCCAAATTGTCGATACCACACAGCCTCTCCAAAAGAAAAGTAGATCAAAACGAAAAGAAAAGGTAAATTGAAACGTGTAAAAATTATTTTTTAATTGAATATTGTAATTATGGTTTTTATTCAGTTAATTTTATTTCAAAACACATTCATATATTTATACAAATTGCAGTCATCTAATTCAAACGAAAATATTGCATGTACCATGGACGACTCAGAAGACCAAGAGATTTCTAACAAAGCACATTATAATATTGGTAATATTTTATTCAATACACATGCATATAAATATCAATTAACATAAATATTTATGTTTATAACAATCTTCCGTTTGATTTCAGATCACGGTGATATTAGAAATGAAAATGAAATTCTGATTGATAAAAATCACTTATCTGAGGATTGCAAGTGTGTTATTTCTTTTTAATTTTAATTCTTAAATTATTTCAACTCATTTTGAAAATAATACTTTACTTATGTATATATAATATAATATAATTAAATTGTTAATTTGATTTTCCAATTAATTCTATTTGTTTAATTTTAGTTTGTCAAAAAATGAAATTGATCAACAAATTGTTGAAAAAAAGATATCGACCGACTCTTTGGTAAACGTAGATAATAAATCTGGAAAGCCAAAAAATAAAGTTACTGCTTCTCCAGTTATATCCTCCAAAGAATTTGAAGAAAATATGGATTGTCAAGTTGATGAATTAGATTCAGAAAATATTCACGATGAGGCAAACGAATCGTTATCGGAATCTAAAAAATATCCCAAGTCAATAGAAGTAATTGATGTTGAGAATGGAAAAAATTCTACAAAGGTTGGTATTTCAATATTTTTTTTTTTTATTCTTTTTTTTGGTCAAATGTAATTGCATTTTGTAATGGAAATATATACAATTTATTAAACACAACCAATTTATTAATTCATGTATCATTATTGATTTTTTTTTGCATTTTATAGAATCTTAATGAAACTATAGTGATACAAGCACTTCCCGAAATTTGTGAAAATATAATCGATATATCAAATACACAATTAACTTCAAAACCAATTCCTTGTGATACTACAATTACGTTGGTTGCTAAAAATGATATGCAATCAGCTGTAAATGAAACAGTTGTTATTAACAGAGGTATGTATTATTATATTTAATTAATAAGCAAATTATTATATTTTACAACCATGATGCATATGTATATGTAAGACAAATATTATTCGTCTCTGTGTGTTTGCCAAATATGTACATATGTATGTATGTACATAATGCTTTGTATTATAGGGATAAGTATTACCACTACAGTTAGGTGTTTATCATTACAGATGATCAAGTTTTATATAATGGCTCGCATTCTCTGTTACCAGACGAATTCAGTGAAGTAGAAGACACACCAACAAAAAATGACCCACCGCCGAAGAAAGATCCACTGAAGACTCAAACTCATCTTCTCAAAAATAAAATGAAAATATTTGAGTACGTACACACTAGTGTTTTTGTGCTCATATTAGTTAGTGCGTTTAGTAAGATTACAAAGTGTTTTATGTATTTATGAAAAGTTACATATCTTTTTTATTTACAGAAGTCCGGTTAAAAAAGCAGTGAAACACTTTGAAACTTTGGCAAATAAAAGAAATACTGATAATTCGAAGGTTCCTGCCCAACCGACCCGTATCAAAACTCGAGGAATAATTGCCAAAGAATTTGATCAGGTGATTTGATAATTTCCCTTTAAACTCAACAACCTTTTAGTGCCTACCCACACCTCGCTATAACCGTAAACTAAAATGTTAAGAACTATAGGTTGTGTATGCGGGCTCATGGTAATTATTCCGATAAAAACTTGTATAGGGATTATATTAATAAATATATGTATCTATAAAAGTAGTCGCTAATGAAAACAAAGAATGCATTGTGTTTCACAAGAACAAATATTAATCTACTGTCTACAATAAAATCATTGCCAAATATGTTAATTTTTTCCATATATGTCAATTCGATTTGTCGCTTAATTTAAAACTTATTGTATTTTTATAGGATGATAAAGATGTACAAGAACCAATAAAAAAAAAAGAAGTCTTACGCAATTCCAAACATGATATCCATTCCAATAAAGTTGGCACTACTCTTGATAAAAAACTTATTGGTAAATGTAATCTTCCGCTTCCAATTGCTCCAAAACCGGTATTTATCAGCAAAACGAATTTCATTGAGTTTCAAATATATACAGTACTTTATTTCGATATGAATTTATTTTTTAGATAAAAAGTGGTTTAAAAATTAGTACCAGCAAATCGGTTGAAATACTATTTTCTCCCAACTCTGCATCAGCGTCTCATAATAATATAATACAGGCATCTGCAAATTCAATTGAGCTCAATGATCCTGACCAAAAACGCATGAAAAGAGAAGAACAACGAAAGTAAGTGTTTTATTCGATTGCTTTGAAGGTATAAAATTGTTTTATTTCGAATGTTCGGAAAATTTATTTATCTTTGATTTTTCTACATTACAGAAAAAGAGAAGAAAAAATTCGTGCAGCTGCTTTATCAAGAGAAGCGCAAGAAAAATTAAAGCAAGCTGTATTAGAACGTTCTGAAAAAGAGAGAGAGGAGAAGATCCGCCAAGTTCAATTATTACGAGAAGAAGAGTCTAAAAAGGTTTTTTACATGTCCAAATTTTATTAAATTCTAAAATTTTACCTGTTTGATAATAATTGTTCAATTGTTATAGAAAAAATTGGCCCTGGAACGTAAAGTTGCTGATGCAGAAGAACGGCGAAAGCTAGAGGAAAGTGCCCGTTTAATTGAACAAAAGGAAGAAAAACGACGTCAACAACTTATTCATAAAAATCAAGATCAGGAAAAGTACATAATTGAAATATTTTTTTGTAGTATTGTGGTTTTGTTTAATATTTTGCTATGACTGACACATATGTAATACTATTATTTCTAGGCAACTGAAATTCCAAAAAAACAAAGAAAACATACATATTAAAGAATTGCAAGCCAAACCAGATCTACCTGACATTATTTCGTCAAAATATCAAAGTGAGTTACATATGTATTTATCGGCAAATCACATATCAGTTATTTATTTCAATGCTTTGTATTATAGAATTTAAATTCCAGAGGAAGGATGTGGTTTTTGTTGTTATGCACTGCGCAATAAAATAGGGTCATTTTATTATGCCCTTCACACACTTAGATAAAATTATATCATATTCTTTCACTTTTTAGCACCCAATTCTTTGAAACATAAAGAAATTTTTAATAAAATGATTCAAGAAGATGAAGCCTTAGAAACAAACAATGCTTCTGACAAAGAAAAGAAAAAAGCTGAAGAGGAAAGAAAACCCCTATGGGCAAAACGTAAGTCTTATCAAATTACATCCTTTGATAAAGAAAGAAAAATTTTGTTTTGTATATGTACAATACATATGTAAATGTATGCTTCTATTTCAGGAGAAAATTTTGATAAAATATTTAAAATTCAACACTTCATAAAGCCCACAGTGATTGACAAATTTTATCAAACGGTTGAGTTTGTTCCAAACCTAGGGGAAATATTTCCTGGGATTAAACATTCAAAACTTCAAAGAAACTCCAGTGCAGTGTGGAGAACACCCCCAAGATGTTCTATGATGCCTAATCGCGATTAAACATAATTTTACTGATAATAATATATGTTTACAAACTGAAATTTATTTAAATAGTATTAATAAGATTTTAAACTAATAGCTTGCAGTGATACATTTTTTCATTTTACATATGTACATATGTATGTGTGTGTTTGTGTGGTGTTTAATAAATTGTATCTACAATAGAAATACTGGGAAACCAGACAGGAGAATTTTGTAGATGATTTCATATTTCTGTTTTGTTTCAATACAAATTATGCCTTGCCAAATGGGTCATTTTAATTTTAGAATAAATAAGACATCTTATCGCAATGTTTGTCGACAGTTAAATTGGTATAATGCTATCGATATATCGCTATATCGCTATCGTATAATGCTATCGATGTAAAACCATCTTTTGTCTGGTATTTTTCGTTTTGATTTATTTGCACACCACAATGTATTTGAAGTATTGCACACCACATTGGAAAACTAATTTTATCTAAAATTTTTTTATTGCTATTATTAGATTAGATGGTTACATATAAATATTTTTAATCTTTTATTGTTAGTTTGTATTACTTTCCATCTATTAAATGTTCTTATTTGTGATTACATATTTAATTAATTTCAACAAAATTTATAATTATATACATAAATAACTATGAAATTGGTTTTTTTTTGTTCATCTTGATGAATATTTGATCATCAATTTTATTTATCAAGTACATTGGTAGATCCAGCAATAAAATGAGACTAATTATTATTATAATTTGTGCATTTCATTCATTTTTGACTTGCAAATCGATACCTTCTATTTACCAGTGAATAAACTTTAGTATTTACACACTTTATAGCACACTATTAATGGTCCAGTATTGAATTCGGGTTTGTTTAGATGCGTTGTATTCGAAATTTTCGAGTGCATAATAACGCTAAACTAATTAGACGTCCATAATGTTATTATATTACATTTTTTTAGAATACTGAACATTTACTTTCTATCTGGCAGAAAAAATACTTGTCAAATGAATAAAATATTGATTTTATTAAATTACAATTTTATGTTAAATTGGCATGGTCGATATATATGCGTTGCGTAGTGCAACGTCGCTAAAATTAGTGGCGGGAGGCAGCTGTCAGTATAAAAGGAGTGTCAATAGTTAACATAAATCAGTTTGTAATGTCTGGTGAAGAGTGTGCTCCCATTGACAGTTTGCTCGAGCTGGAGACGTTGGTACGTGAACCACCTCCATGGGTTCGTTTGACGAGTACCATTTCACGTCGTTGCCCAACTCTGTCCAATGATCAGCTCTACATAGACGGACATGCTTGTCATCTGCCTCCCCCTCCACAACCACGCTCCATCAGTACCAGTAAACTTCCAAGAACACTGGTATGTCACGATATGAAGAATGGATATCAAGATGACAGGTTATATCTATGTACTTTTTTTCAATTATTCTGAAATTCAATTGTATGCAATTTTTATTGAAATCGAGGCTTCTATACTCTGTAACTAAAGAAACACTGTAGTTTTGACCGGCTTAGAATCGATGTTTACATTTTTTTAACTTGCGGTTTGTAACTCAAAATTTAGTGATTCTGTGTTCAAAATGAGTATTGGAAGTAATAGTCTGATGTTTTTGCTATTGATTGTGATATTTGAAAGCTTTAGTTTGTTGTATGATGTATAATATTAATGTGATTTATTTTCTTTGATTTTAGGTTTGTTAATGGATCGAATGATCATTCTGCGTATTTATTTTATCACTGGGCTGCAATAGACATATTTATATACTTCAGTCATCATTTTATTACTATTCCTCCATTGGGTTGGATCAATGTGGCTCACAAGCATGGCGTACAAGTATTGGGTAATTTTAATGTTTTATCTCAATTGAATGGATCGGATGTTCCAATCTTATCTTTTTGGTTATTTTGTTTATTTCAGGGACTATTATCACCGAATGGACGGATGGTTTTAAAATATGTGAAGAATTTTTAGAGACTGAAGAAAAAATGCATACATTCGTCGGTCAGTTGGTTTCCGTTGCGAAATATTTGAAACTGGATGGGTGGTTTTTGAACGTAGAGAACAAAGTCGACAAAGTACAAGAATTACTGCAGTTTCTTAAATATTTATCAAAAGAAATGCACGAGAATATTCCCGGTTCCATTGTGCTCTGGTATGATAGTGTCACCATCACGGGAAATTTAAGTTGGCAGAATTGTCTCAACAGTAGTAATAAGTATGTTTTGATTTGATCATAGAACATTATAAAGTATCACTATTTTTAGTATGTTTCTTATTGTATAATATATTTAGAGATTTTTTTGATGCTTGCGATGGAATTTTCACCAATTATTGTTGGGATCTAACTCACTTAGAAAGGACTTTGGTAGCAGCAGGTGATCGTAAACATGATGTCTTTTTTTGAGCTGATGTTTGGGGACGAAATTTTTGGGGCGGAGGATGTTTTAATACTGCTGAGGTTTGAAGATGAAGCAAACTGTGCCGACTTGTCTAAAAATTTTAATTATTCTTGTGCATACTCATTTGAATTGGATTTTTAGGCAGTGAAGGAAATTCACAAGTGTGGTTTTTCTCTTGCTCTGTTTGCTCCAGCCTGGACGCACGAAGGAATAGAATTTAGTGACATTTTCAAATATGCTAGAAATATGATCGAACCTGAAGTTTGCGCCGATGAAAAACATTATGGATCATTTGATATGAAGTGTGCATTGAGGAGCTATTTCATCTTGAGAGAAAACGCATTTTGGAATACACTTTGGCCCTATTTAAATACAAGTGGTCCTACAGTTTTGCCTTTTCATACTTTCTTCTGTCTTGGTGCTGGAGGAAAAAAACGATTGAACGGAAAAGTAGTTTTATATTTTTGTTCGTCAATTCTGGGTTCTTAGGATGGATTTCTGTACATAGCTAGTAATACGTGTATTCGCTGTTTCAGGTGATATGCGATAAAGCATGGTTCAATCTACGTGAACAACAATATCAACTTTCTATTCCACACTGTTCGATTAATTTCATTCTTGAAGAAGAAACGGCAAATAAAGAAACTGCAAATGCAAGTAATGACGACAGAGTTAAAAGAGATTTAAATGAGGCTGACCTTGAACAAAATTGTACTTGTCAAGAAGTGGTACAACTGGAAACTGCTAGCTTACAAAGCAAAAACAAAAAAAAAACTATTGTAAAAAAATATAACGTCCGGTCTGATGATGAACAACATGGTTGTTCTCTGCATTATACAGAAGATAGCTTTTACGGTGGAAATTGCATTAAAATATGCCCTTTGAAATTAAAAGGGCAGCATGAAAATCAAGTCGAACATAGAACAGTAGTGAGACTATTTATTTGTGAATTTAAATGCAAACACAATTTTATAGTTTATTATATAATTAAACGTCTCAATGGCACTGAACAAGATGTCAATCTTTTACTGTCAATGGAGGATAATCATATGAACAGATGTTTTGATGTAGTTTTATGCCGCGAAAACTTTTTAAATACGAATCATAGTAAAGATTCCACAATATTGCATCCTATAGATTTAAAAAATGCCAAATTCAAGAATTTGAAAGTAAATTTGATGTCATATTTTCCAAGTTTTCTTATCACTAGTGATGATTCTGATTGGGAAATTAGGTATTACAACAATTATAATTACGACACTATCTTTTTTATAATAATCATAATCAAAATATTTTTTTCAGATACTATCATGTGCAATTTCCTAACAGTTCCATTGTTAACATTAACTGTGAGCTTATTAATGACAAAGGCGCAATACTCATGGGTGGACTGGGTGTAACCAACGACATTCCACCGTTCTAAATCACCGCAATTAAAAACGTATTTAATTTTTCTGTAACCATATGTTATTTATAAATTATAGAAAATTATAATTACAATATTTTTTATTCATATGTATGTGTGTAAATACATTTTATACAAAGAATACAACTTTTTATATCATTTTAACACTATATTTATTATAAACGAATGTGAAGTATATATAATCACTTTCATTCCTTTAAAATATGAGGTATATATAATATATTATATGTAAGTGTAAAAATTTAAAGTAAATTAATTAAAAATAAATGCGACAGTTGGAATACAGAAACTTACCACATTTCAAATTGTCAACAAACTGGTCATTACTTTCTCGAGAATGATTTATTTTGCAACACAATTGAAGATAACTTGATCTTAAAACGCTCCAAGTAAATTTAATGAAAAATGAAAAAAAATTACCATAAAAATTGTGCATTTGATATTAATTTCAAAAATATAGCACACCAAGAATATGTTAAATTCAAACTGAATTGAATAATTTAAGTTTTAAATTTTCACAAGCAAACCTTAAATTATGACATTATAATAAAACAATGTAGCACTAAATTAATGCACAAAAATACGAGAAAAAGATGAAATGCACAAATTACACAATAGGAGTGTGATCCATTGAGGACTTCAATAAATTAACAGCCATTCTGAAACAATTACGTAAATTATAGTACACAGGATTATCTCAATCAATTTATCAGGTTAATTTGTAATTTACTCACTTATTCACCATATGTTTGTATATACTGTACGGCAATATCGTAAGTGTTACTACAGTATCTGAAGATTCAATTACTTTGACAATTTCTTTGTCTTTGAGACCGACGATATTTTGACCATTTATTTCTACCAATTGGTGATCTATTAACAAACCATTGCGAGCTGCCGAAGAATCTTGCACCAGATCGATGATTTTTCCATCTTTAAATCGGAAACCAACGCTTCCTGTAGAATCTTTGTGAAGTGTAAGTGTGCGTTCAAACGGTCTAAAAATCGACAAAACATAAGCCGAATATTTATTATATTTATTATTATTCATAAGCCGAATATATTAACATGTGTAATAAAATGAACACCATTGCAGGTAAATACCTGTCTCGGACAGACATGAGAATGCCGTTAACGGGACATTTTTTCAAGATTTTGTTTGCTTCATCCATAGATTTTCCGGCCAATGCTGTGCCGTTTATTTCTAATATTTGATCACCAAATCGAAGACCGACAAGTGCAGCCGGGCTATTTTTCATCACCAAGCATACAAATATTCCATTATTGACAGCACGCAGTCTAAGACCAACTTTACCATCGCCGTCTTTGCACAATTGTACTTGTCTCACTCCTTGAGTTACGAACGCCTTTTTCATAGCTACAGATCCACCGGAGAGAGGAGCCACCATATTTGATGCAACACCATTGTTAACATTGTTGGTCTGAAATAAAAAAAGTACATTTCGATTAATCTTGAATGTGGAAGAAAATTCATTTTATACAGTATTTCACTCACCCTTTGAACAATTTGCGAATACTCTGGCATGTTAATGGCAATGGTTTCCGGGGACAGTTCAAGTCCCATGAAATCAGCCAAAGCGGGATACATGAGGCCGCTGTTGGCAGCTTGCAATTGAGGAACAGTATTCATAACTACAGTTTCTTGAGCTCTGTGCATCAAGTCTACGTTCATATCCTCCAAAGACGGATACAGTGCCATCCTGAAAACAATTTTCGCAATTTGATTAGTTGCAAATCTTATATACAAGTAATATATCTAGCGCCTGTATTTATTGGATCAGTAACTTTTCCGATTTTTGGTCTGGGGAGATTTAGAAATTAACTCAACTTTTATATTATATATATAAAATTTATAGTTACGTTGATAAAAGTAATAATTGATCTTTAGATTTGGATTAGTAGATTAAGTTACCTTAGGGATAACAGTGTACATAATTCCAATATGCTTTACGCTCCAATAAAGTTAAAAAAGCAAAGTTTTTAAGATAAAATTATATCAAACCAAGATAGAGTTTATGAATAAGAGATTAATGAGCTACAGTAGATTTATTTTGACTTTAAGATTTATACAAATTAATACTACAGAAAACACGATACTGTATTAACATTTTCTGTATTCAGTAAATATTTACTGTATTCTGTAAATATTTGAAAGTAATCATTCCCAAAGACCCGAATTATCAACACTAAAACTGAAATGCCCAGATTTAAAAATTAATCTCCCTTATAACTTCAATATAACACTCTAAATAAGTTATTTAAGTAATTTGTTAGAAAATAAATATTATAAAAAAAAAATTAAGAATGGAAATCTTGAAAGAATTAAGTTGAAAATAATAATTTGTAAGTCCTGAAATTATTTAAATAGTTATTTTAAACAAATACTCAGCAAGTTTTATAAAGGGTCAGTACTTGAGTGATCAGTATATTAAATGGTCAGTGATGAATACTAAACGGCAAGTAAATTTATACAGGCGGTGGGTATTTAAAGTAAATGGACATTTTTGCTGACAGTTTGCGAAAAAGTTAGCAAAAAAATTTTTCACTGACCGTTTTCTAAATATAATACTGACCATTTCTTTAAAAAGGAACCGACCGTTTATTGATTTAAATACTGACCGATTAATTAGTTGCCTATAAATATAATACAAGGAAACATTTCCAAATATGTATTGCAAAGGTGACTCAATCGGATGGGTAAATTTTAAACTTTGGTTTTTCCTTATGACGCGATACAGTAATAGTGCAGGTATATTTTGATACTGTGAAAATTGATGTTGTTTTAGTATATGAAACGTGAAGATTTCAGGCAAAAGTAAACAAATGCCTACGTTATAGAAGCAAACGTTATGTGCACGAGAGCATGTAATGAATGTACATTTATGTAGTATTTGATAAACAAATCAACAAACAGGATATTTCACTATCAATTGCGTCATCGAAACATTCGCAGTCCATACTTATTTATTATTCATCGTTTTTACGTAAAAAAAAGATAAGATTGCAAGCTTTAAACAATATACATATGTAGGTATGAAGTGGGATGACTATTGGCGATGAATCATTACGGCGAATGATTACTTTCCCAACTTCGTACCATTAATTCACTGGTGATTCAATCCGAGAAATGTGTAATTAAGAAAATGGTCTCACTTGTCTGGTTGCTGGAACGACGATGAGAACTTGAAAGGATAAACTGAGAGTAGAGGAGAGTGAGGAACGAGCTTCACTGAAGTCAGGTGATAACGAGTGAGCTATTATCAGCTATAAACTACTATCAGCTCTCACACAATGAAAATCAGTACAATCCCACCCTCTACCAACTCGTATATCAACCTCACTAATCAAAACATCAGTACTGATCAGTACTTTCTGCCACCACTCACTAAGTCGTTTAACCTTGGAACAATAATAAAAAATGTTGCTAAATTAATTAAAATGGCATGGATAAAATAATCAATTGAATGTAAGTTTAATAAGCATTGTATTTACATATTCATATTTTATTTTTATAATAAACGTATGCTTGTATGTATATATATTTTTTTATCCTGGCAATATTTTTCAATTGCTGTCAAAGTGTCAAGTTGACATGGCGTACAATGTAAGTTTTCGTTTGATAATAAATATTTAACGCGATAATTGCGTTTATAAATTGACTTCTGTCTACATTTAACTTCAAGTGTAATGTTCACTTTCATTGATCGATAGTGAATTGTGTATTTTGTTTGTAAACTTACTCTTGGTCAATTAACCTATAAAAGGTTGTAAATTATTCGCGTAACTTTTTAACTTTCATCTTTTACACATCGCCGGCCGAGGATCATCTTATGCAAATTTTTTGCAAATTTTACACCAGAGCCATTCTAATGTTTAAAAGCTCGTATATTTTAACATTTATTTTAATTTAACTATAAATTTCCATATATGTATAACCATAATGCTGATCGTAGTTGATGCGAATTACTGTATTCTTCATACATATGTCCAAAAAATGCTCTACCCCGATTGGTTAATGGACATAGAATTTAAATGACAAACTACAGAGCTAATATAATTCATGGACATGAAATAAAATTGCATATACAGGAAAGTTTTTTGAAGCAAAATAATTTGGCATTCATTTTTGATTAAAGGTGGACATGTCGTTTTTTCGTATTGTATTCACGTTCTTTATCTGTTCTTGTTACTTTTTGTCTCAATTATCTTGCTAAACGTAGAGTTAATAGATGAGAGTTTTGACGTAGTCAATCAGTTAAAACAAAAAATATTTATATATGAATGCACCAAAACAATTATATTGTATTTAAATTTCGCTTTGTATGAACTTTCAATTAATTGATTTATTTATTCTGGTTGATGTAGATACCTACCTACAGTACCCACATCTTGTGGGTAGCACACAGTGTACTATATATAGTGAGGCCTTTGGGAGTGTCAAATTTACTACACACGCATTTGATGCTTAAGGCTACATACACATACGAACTTTTCTCCTCCTGCGACGAGTTTTAAGCTCGCAATTTTACCGATTTAAAATTCAGCACACTTCCAATTAACCCTTTTAAACGAAAACAAAAAATAGTGGGGCCAGAACACTATCCTAATAAACGTGTTTCAATAGAAAATACTCAATATAAAATAGTATTAACAGTGGGAAAAAATCCCAAGTGAAAATACATACTTTTGACTTTTGATTTGAACTGGACGACTACTTAGAAAGATCTGAAAGCTGAAAAGTACTACAAATGAAAGATAAAATACCCGACTATAGATTTCAATATTCATTTTGAACAAAAAATTGACCGATTTTGAGACATCGAACGAACAACACCAAGAAATAGAAAAATCGCGTGATTTAAAAAAAACACATATATCTCCGAATCTCGAGCCAATCAACATTTTTTATTACCAGATATGTTCACTGTCATATTTCGTCATATTTCGTCTCGGAAGCATTTTTCGTGTCGAACAGTGTAATGTGTCAGTGGGAATTTTGTAGTGGTGTATTACTTAAAAATCAACCCACGGATAAACTCATGTCATGTCAGATTATTTTTCTGAAATTTTATATAAAAGAATATCTCGTAATTATTGATTTCATCAATTCAATCTGGCACTTTCCTGGGAACTTTGCATTTTCAGGGTGTGGATTCACATTCGTGACTATAGTAAGACGTGAGAGTACTAAGTCCCCCCCGGAAATGGTTATTAGGAACACATTATTGTTCTGACTATCCATCTGTCAAATTATATACAAAAAAAACCACGATGTTGGCGTTGGCCAGGCCGACGCACTCGCGAAACCAAGCCTTATGCGGGCCACGATAACACGCATCGAACACACCTGAAAATGCTTCGTCACATGCGACCTCTCTTTAATAAATAATGCAACAACGACTTCCAAAATGCTCTCGAAGCTTCTATATTCTAACTGGCTATACGGATCGGCCAAATATCCCTTTCTTTAAGCATGGCAGGACGTTGGATTTAAAAGCAATATTCATTATTGCGAAAACGCTTTGTAGGAATCCCAATCCAATATAAAATAGACATCGCAATACCAGTACTAGAAGAATTACGCATCAAACCAAGTCCACCCTTCGAACGAGTGACGACTTTGACGAATTTGAACTCTCTCAGAAGCACGTACACGCAACCTCAAAAAAACACCAGAAGGACGCCATAAGAAATGTCACCCTTCGAACGAATAACAACTTTGACGAATTTGAATTATCCCGCGACCGCCAGACAAAACCATTACTATCGACATCGCGTAGTTCCGGACAACTACCATCTCCAAGTTGCAAATAACACCTGACGATTTTCCAAATGCGCACTTATGCAATACAAAAGCTGCGACGAGTACCCAAAAGCACAACTCCCCAAAGAACACCAACACTACCGTCATGAAGCGACTACCACCATCGACCACATCGCACTAAATATGATGACTTGATGAGATATGCACCACTCCATCTCGCGCATCATCAAAACCTACTCAGAACCGGCAACTATAACGTACACAGCTGATCAAAGTAAACTATGTCATCACTCATCACCATTGGCTAGCGGCAAATTTGTACATATGTACTTATACGCAGAATAAATATTATCTAAAAACCTATTATTGTTATATACAAAATATACCAGTTTGTTTTACTATAATGAAGTTTAAATGTATATCTTATAATATTGTGGAACGTTGTGGTCACTAGTTACAGGAACAAGTGATGGTGTATGTGTAACGTTCATATTTTCATACAAAGTGGAGTCTTGTATTACTACTACTACTTTTACTATTACTACTTTTATACTTTTTTTTTTTATTGAAGTACAGCAGATTATATGTATACAGAAAGGTGAATGAGGGTGTGCACTGGATCTTACGTAACATTCTTGAATTTAGCATCCACATTTCACATCCATACGTCATAACTGGCAGTACACATTGATCGTACGCCTTAATTTTTTAAGCATAGCGGGATGTTGGATCTAAAAGCTATGTTCATTCTTCCAAAAGCGCTCCATCCGTGTTTATATGGAATAATGGATAGTATTACCTTGTAATATCACCGTTAAGTTGGTATCGAGTGGGCGAACGCGTCAGTTGGCAGCAGTGCGCGCGTTGCGGCGTTGCACTGCAACACCTATTGCTATTATTCTACTCGCATATTATCAATATTCACATCTCAATCGCACATATCTTGATTCCGAGATGGCTCGCGACGGAGGCTGACGCGGACTAGACACCACCACATCCACGGTTACAAGATGCTCAAACTGCTAGTGACAGTTTGGCTGTGGTGGGCGGGAATGGCGGCTGCAGTACAATCCTGTCCGCCCACTTGCTCCTGTCTAGAATCGGTCGTCGAATGTACGGGACCTTCAGCTCTACCACCCCTGGAGTCAATACCCACTTGGACGCGAGTCCTACTAGTTTCAGGAGCTCTACCCTCACCCGAGGCCCTCCCACTCGCTCAGTTAAAACTCAAAGAACTGCGACTGGAGCATTGTAGTTACACTAACTTACCCCAAGTAGGGGCAGTTCCTCAACTGCGAGTACTCAGTCTAGCTCACAATAAAATAACTAGTTTAGAAGCGGAAGCCTTATCGGGAGCCACTCATCTCGAGGAGTTGGGCATCGAGCAGAATCGTATCGAGCGTCTCTGTCCCAAGGATCTGCCCGGTTTGAAACGTCTGCGAACGTTGAGGCTCTCGGCTAATCGCATCCAAGAGGTGGCCGCAGACTCGCTGGCCGATCTCCCCCAGCTGGCCGATCTCCGGCTGAACCGGAACCGTATCGTGTCCCTACCCCGGGGCCTCTTCGCCGGTCAGCTCCGCTTGGAGAATCTAGACCTCAGCAAGAATAGACTGTCGGAGATCGACGGTCTGTATTTTCGCGAACTGTCGCATCTCACGTCGTTGAAGCTGCGCCACAACAAGATTGAGTCGTTCAAAGACGGCGCCTTCTTCGGCCTGAAGTCGCTGACCGAGTTGCGGCTGGATCAGAATCTGATATCGATCATCTCCAAGACGTGGATGTACGGGTTGGACTCGTTGGCCATCCTGTCCATTTCGCACAATCGGCTGACGACGATCGACGCTGGATGCTGGGAGCTGAGCGAGCGGTTGCACGAGCTCGACCTGTCCGGGAATCTCATCCAGTCGTTGGACGCTCAGACCTTCGAGCACCTGTCCAATTTGAAGTCGTTAAAGTTGGACAGGAATAAAATATCATCCATATCCGAGAACGCGTTCGCTTCGATGACCGCCTTGGAGACGCTAGACTTGAGCCACAATCGTATATCGTGGACCGTTGAAGATATGACGGCACCGTTCAACGGATTAAGCCGACTGCACACTTTTTCGCTGTCGCACAATCATATAAAGTCAGTTGGCGACGAGGCCTTCCTCGGTCTGGAATCGCTGTATACATTGGATATGAACGGTAATAATATAACGTCGCTGCACGAACAATCGTTCGGGTCGTTGCCGAATCTTCGCACGTTGCATGTGAATACGTCTAGTCTACTGTGTGACTGCAATCTGCGGTGGTTCCCGGTTTGGTTGACTCGTCTGCCCGGGCAGGATACCGTCAGGGCGGTCTGCGCTTATCCCATCCGCTTGCGCGGAAAGCACCTGTTAAATCTGGATGCGGAGAGTCTCAACTGCAACGATTCGCCCAAGCCGAGGATCGTTGAACATCCCAAGACGAAGATGGCAATCAAGGGGGAGACAGCCCGTCTCCATTGCAAAGCCGCGTCGAGCAGCTCGTCGCGCATGGATTTCCTATGGCGACGGAACGACATCAACATTTCCAATCCAAGCGTTAAAGAGTCCGTGGAGTCAGTCGGTGATACGATGCGAGTCTCGTCGGAACTGTTTCTGAACAATGTCTCGGATTCGGACGCCGGACGGTACCAATGCATCGTGTCCAACGCGTATGGTACGACATATTCCAACAAATCGCGCGTCACCATCGTAATTTTTCCGAAGTTCATAAAGAATCCGGCTAATATCACCGTCAACGCTGGCGAGACGGCAAAGTTGGAGTGTTCGGCTCACGGCGAACCCCAGCCTGATTTGGCCTGGCAGAAGGATGGCGGGAATGACTTTCCGGCTGCGAGAGAACGTCGCATGCACGTTATGCCGGCCGACGATGCATTCTTTATCATCAATGCCAAAGCGAGCGATATGGGAGTTTACAGTTGCACCGCTCAAAGCATCGCCGGTACCATCATATCGAATGCCACGTTGACGGTGCTCGAGGCTCCGTCGTTCGTGAACGCCATGGAGAATAAAGAGATTACCGCCGGAGAGTCCGTCGTCATACAGTGTATGGTGTCGGGTTCTCCGAAGCCATCCCTCCGGTGGCTGAAGGACGGATCGCCTATAATGCCGACGGAGCGGCATTTCTTCACGGCCGAAGATCAACTGTTGATCATCGTCGGTGCTCTGCGCACCGACGAAGGGTTGTACGAGTGCGAAATCACAAACGCACTGGGCGTAGTCAAGGATTCCACCGAGTTGCACGTGCTGCAGCCGATCGTCACGTCTCCGTCCAACACCGACGAAGATATGATGGGTATTATAATCATAACAGTCGTCTGCTGCGCAGTCGGCACGTCCATCGTATGGGTCTTCATCATCTATCACACGAGGAAACGCATGAACAGTGCACTGCCTCAGTTCACTCCTGATTCGCTACAATTGGCACCGTTGTCCATGGAGGTGGGACTGACCGGTCCTCATCTGTTCAACAGTGATAATATATCAGAGAGGTCATCATGTAAAGACAGCGGAACCGGCGATTCCGCCAAGCGCAGTAGCTTGGAGGTGAATCCCGCTGATGAACAGCAGATCGGTGCGGCTAACATCATCCCAATGTATATAAACCCGTCGCACGACGAGAGTCGAATGTTGCTTAAAAAGGACGACAATATCAAAGCGTTTTACAGTGACGATTGTGAACACAGTGTAACCGTTCAGATGCACATGGCCGACGAGCTGATGAGCGAACACAACGCGAGCAGAACTTATCCTTATTCCTGATTCTTTGGTGTGAATAACGTTGTGGGATTATTTATGTTATTAAATTCGTGTATTCCTTTAACTTGCCAGTCTGCAGGCGGATCAAGACTGATTTAGAGATTAAGTGCTGCCTTCAGCTTGTAAATAATGTATAAAGTAGAGTGATACGTTAAGTGTATTATTTATTTTTATTGTTAACCTTAGTTCCTAGCCACAGCGGTAGCAATTGTAAAATAATCAGACTAATATATGTAAAATAACAACAGCCAGCTTTTAATCCGGGATTCGGCGCTCCCAGCACTGTAAGTCCGGAAGTGCAACAATGGTTTTCAGCCGTGGACAGAGACCGCTCCGGTCACATCAGCGCCACAGAACTCCAAGGTGCTCTGGTGAATGCTCAAGGGAAAAATTTTTCTGAGACGGCCTGTCGCCTTATGATAGGTAAATCATTTTAACCTGCATTAAAGATTTATTTCTAAGGTCGAAATATGAACATAAGTCAAAAACTCATTAATTTGTGAAAGATCCAAGTATTTTTTATATCTATTAATTCAAACTTTTATATGTTTGGGCTTATAGAAATGTTTCTATTATGGTGCTGATTTTTTTTTAAATCATCTAGATGTTATTGTTATTGTCTGAATGTTTGTATTGAAATTGAATACAAACCTATCACTTGAAATTATCTTTCCGATAAGATAACAAAATATTTCAACTTCACAGTATATCAATGATACACATTATAGATATTGTGTACAAAGTACCTCTAAAAATATCTATGATCCAATACGAAAAAAAAAAATTGTTTATTAATAAAATTATGCCATTACGTGGAAAATTTTAGACACAAAAGGTTTATATTTGTAGTTGGAACAAAATCATTAAGATTTTAACTTGTTAATTAAAATAATCAATAAAATCTTCATTCACAATGACATTTATTTTACTTATGGCAATATTATAATTGGAGTTAAGTTTTTGAGTTATTAAGTTTAATTTTGACTATTTCTAGGAATGTTTGACGGTGATCGTAGCGGGACAATAAATCTGGAAGAGTTTGATAAGCTTTACAGCTATGTTACCCAGTGGTTGGGCGTTTTTCACACCTACGATCGTGATCAATCTGGTCATATTGAGGAAGCTGAACTCTCGCAAGGTTAATATTCATTATATTCAAAATCATAACATTAAATGTAATGTTTGACATTATATTTAATTATTTTTTCTTCTAGCTCTTACACAGATGGGGTTCAGATTTTCCCTCGATTTCATCAAGTTTCTTGTGGGCAAGAGTGATGTTGTTGAAAAACGCCAAGTGTCTGTAGATCAGTTCATTGTCTTGTGTGTTCAAATTCAACGTTTCACGGAAGCATTTCGTTCACGCGACACTCAACAACAAGGTGTCATAAACATTGGCTTTGAAGAATTTTTGAGCATTGCTCTTAGCTGTTCAATTTAACACGTGTATATAATTTTGACTTACAGTTGTATTTTAAAGTATTACAATGTTTAGAATAATGAACATATATTTTCAGCTTCTTGCAGCTTTAGAGTAATGAATGATTCATATAAAACTAATATTTTGCGAATACTATTTTTTAATTGAATTTGTTTTCGATATTGATATTTGAATTGTGATACGAATAGCCGAGCTAAAATTTATATGAAAGGATTTATATTGAAGCTTAGATTGTATTTCTGTAATATAAATCCATATTTTTAAAGATTTTAGATGTGTATGTGTATATATATTGAAGTGTTTTCCAACAAAAATTAGCTTTACCAATATTGGCCATACGATTTACAATCAATTTATAAACATTAGTAGAAATGTTTTAACGTAAGCAATTTGACGGACCATTGTTAACTACTATTTATTTTTTACTAATTGTTCAAGTGAGTGAAGTACTGTCTGTCCATTTAGATTAGCTATTTGTATAATTAATATTAATCTTATTACAGTATTCACAAATTCGATTTCAATTGTATGCAAAAACAACATTTATCCACATTCCACAAATATTTTCAAGTTTTTTTTTTTTCAAATAGTTTGGGTAAAATCAATATATTTACTATTTCGAATGGTTTTTTTATTTTTTTAAGTATTCACTGGATGAATTTGTTTTTAATCGATGATTTTCTCCACTTTTCATTATTTGCCAAATAATTTGCACAACTACTCAGTATGTATGTTTTTTTTTGTTTATGTTTTTATTTATTTACACTTCAATTGTGTATATTTTCATTTTAAATTGACCTTACTCGATTGTATGTACATTATTACAAAATTGTCAATTTTTTATACAAAGACTAGTAGATAGATGCCCAACTTTCTGTTACTATAAATGTATTTACATATTTTGTAAAAAAAAAATATTTACATCAGAATAAAAATGTCATTACTCATCATTTTTGTTTTATTTCATTTTTTTCTTTTTAAATTTGTTGTGGCAAATAATAAACCTACAACAATTTCGGAGAAGTTCAGGGCCCAAAGAAGACAAAATTATTTACATAATTTTAGGATGCTTCATAAATTATTATTTGCAGCTTAACTCATTCAAAATTTATATCGTAAAAGAATAGTTGATTCCCATTATAATGTTCGTTTTACAAAGCATTTTTTTTTAAATTATTGCATCCTTGCTCATTAGATTCCAGAAAGGACAATTGATTACTGGGTAGGAAGATTGTAGGTGATATCAATTTTCTAAAGCTCCCCACACCCCTTTCCAGGGGTTGTCACATCGGCCAGTCTGTCGCACTCGCGAAACCAAACCTGGATTTTAATAATCCAGATCTTGTCAGCAGTCAACAAAACACGCAACCTTGCAAGATATATATTGGGATTCGAACCACGAATATTCATATTCATGAGTTCAACCACAATGGCTTGACGGAAAATAATAAAAAGGCAAACACTACTGAACAAAATCGAATTAAATACTGGACCACATAAAATGAACTTGGTGATTACGAGGTTGGCAGCAGTGCCAATGGACCGGTGAACGCGTGTTTGACACTTGGATTTGACAGTTGTCATGGACAAGTTGGACGAATCTGGATAGAAACGAAAATAAAGCAAAATGCGTTCGACTAGTAGTGGCCTAGATGGCGACGAGGGTGCTCCACTCATGGTGGTGGAGTTTCGCGATCGAGAAGCTGCTGCTGCACTTTCGGAGTCGGTTGCAGTTGCATTGCGAGGTGTGGCTGCTTTCACCACGATAGAGTCTGTACCCGGACGACCTCTGCTGCTGTATGCCTTCGGTACTTCTGGTCAGACGGATCGAGAGTCTCCCGAGTTGGACAGTGAAATGCCCCTCTTCGTGGAAGACACCCGACCAGCCACATTGGATCGGATAGATGTCCCCACATACACTAAGGTCTATTTTTTATTATTTAGTATGATCATTAGCAGTGCTATAATGTTCTAATGTTATAATTCTATTATGTTTTTCAGAAATTTTCTGTACTGAACGATATTCCGGCTGGTAAAGAGCCCATCAAAAGCCTGGTTCGTCGTTCACAAGACTGTTTCAATTGTGAGGGTAATCATACTTTGCGCGACTGTACACTTCCAAGGGACTTTAACAAAATCAGCCAAAGACGAAA
Organism: Parapsyche elsis; assembly: GCA_022651745.1. Lineage (NCBI taxonomy): Eukaryota > Metazoa > Arthropoda > Insecta > Trichoptera > Hydropsychidae > Parapsyche > Parapsyche elsis. Next base: position 15,720,111 of record JAGVSN010000001.1, on the reverse strand, counting down.
AGAAATGAAGGCGAAAGCTGTGTGAGTTTCAAACTAAATTTTATCGTGTATTTATATAAATCCCGTTCATTTTTATCACGATTTTGATGAAATTGTTATTTTCAGTCGCTATCACGCCGATGAACAAAATCTAGACGAAGAAAGAGTACCGGGTCAAATATCGGGAGAGTTGAGACGTGCTCTCGGCTTAAAAAAATACCAAATACCATTACATGTTTATCGAATGCGCTTGTTTGGATACCCCCCCGGTTGGCTTTTGAATGCTAGGATCACTCATTCCGGATTGACGTTATTCGATTCGCATGTATTGCATTATATTATATCTTAAATTTAGTTGTTATTGTAAATTTGAATTCAATGTTGATTTTCTGCTTAGGGAAAAGAAGTCCAGGAGTCTGAAGATGAAAACTCGGCCGATTCGAACTCTAAAGATAAGTATGACGTAAAGAAAATTTTGAATTTTCCAGGATTCAATGTACCACCGAGTTCTAAATATGTCGATGTATGTATGTTTTTTATTTTGATATATTTAGTATTTTATATATAATATTATAAATAAATATAAATATATAAATTATTTACTAATCTATATACATATACATAATATAAATTATAAAATTTATATATATTTATATAATTATAAAATATTTATAAATATATAATATTATAAATAAATATAAATATATATATTACATCTTCAATATTGTTTGTATTTATTTATATTAAAACTAATGAATTTGCTTTTAGGAAAGTGAAAAGTTGGGTTATCCACCATTTAACGAAGAAGATAGTAAAATGACTATGCTTGAGAAGTTAGCTCCTAGGGCAGCGAAAGCTTATCGTAGGAAAAAAATGGCACAGGTGAAACCTGAGAGGCAGCCCGGCGATGTGCAATTATTGGCAGACATGGACATAGATGATGATGGTAATATTAATTTGTAGCTCAATATGTATAAAACGTCATATTTCGTTTTTAGCCATTGTTACATTGATTATAAAAAAGCTGGAATGTACTCGCTTTTGAAATCTATGTCTGTAATCAGCAGCGGTTGTACTTGGTTCTCTTTATTTCAGAGTGTGATTTACTTAATGGAAATGAACATTGTGTACCTTTCGTGCCACCATTACCTCGAGAGTCGCCACCACCATTACCTCCACCAATTGATTTGCCGCCACCTCCTCCAACCGAACTTCCACCGACTCCTCCGACTGATTTACCACCAACTCCTACGACTGATTTACCACCAACTCCTACGACTGATTTACCACACTCACCTTCAAATCCTTCACCCAAAAGCAATTCAATTAGTACCCCTATTGCTTCTCCAGCTGTAAGTATTTTAATACTTTGAATGTCATTGAAATCAACAACTATATTTTTATTTCATTAATTATGAAATTTTTATTATTTCTTAGAACTTGGAAAATTTGCCTCGATGCAATTCTCCATCGTTGGATGATTTAGAAGCTCAAAAATTAACGTTGATGGCCGCTCTCGAAGAGAAAGCTTCTTCTCCTTGTGCTGAAAATGACAAAGAAATTGATGAAGTATCTCTCGCATCCGACTTAATTTTGGACACCACTAATGAAAATTCTTTATCAGAAAATAAGAATTGTAGCACGCCCAAGTCAAATCTTAACACTAGTCGTCAGGGAGAAGTTCATGAAAGTGATATGGGTACCCCAGTTCTCAGTTTTACTCCTTATTCTACGATACCAAGTTGTGATAATTTTTCTAAAGATATATGCGATGTCATACATTTTGAAAATCTTCCCGACTCGACTGGAAAATATGGGCAAATGAGTGGAATTATAAAAAAAGTTCGGGAAGCATTTACAAAAATACATCAAGAGCAATAATTATTTATAGATATTTTTGACGTTTTAATACTTTTTTGATTAATTTCACGCTCTGCCGTATTTTTTCTCAGTCACATGCATAATAAATGATTACATTGAATTGTTTTTTATGTATTTTTTCAATTAAACATTTCCCATATCTTTTTTCCACTTCTCCCTATAATTCAAATCGAAAACTAAATGTTCTATCTACTTGAGTTACGATGAATATAAACAAAAAAAAACATTCAAATACAAAGATACTGGACGGTGTTTGGATTCTCCTTGCACAATGCGATTTATTTCATTCCTATAGGTTGTCAAGTTTTGAAAAAAAAAAATTAGGGGAAAGTTAGGAGAAAATTGGTAATATTTAGACTAGAAATTTAGGTGTATATTTATTTATTTAAGAATTCTAAAAATATTTCTAAAGTATATTACAAAACATAATTATATAAGTTTATAATTTGCTCACTTGCATTGTGAGTTACAACTTTGCAAATGTATAAAGACATAAATTTGTTATATGAAGTGAATGAATAGAAACAATAATTTTACTTCAAAAAATAATGCAATTGGAATGTTATGGAATTTGATGATAATTTTAAATACAAAATCAATTAATTAACGGGTAATTAATTTAAGGTGCATGTTAATACAAAATAATAATTTACCAATGCGTTTTAAATTCTACAAAGCACAATTTTCCTGTATGAAATAAAATTTTATTTTGAACACCCATGTGATTCATAAAACAGAAAAGCGATTACTAAATCATTTCATCACCCATAATAATATAATAATTCCCCCCAATTGTATAATTTTGAACCTATAACTAAATATAAATATTACTATATATATATGTATATATCATGTAAAAGATCTTTGTGAAGAATGAAGTACGAGAACTTTCAAAATGATTTAACTTCATTCACCATTTATATTTTGATACAAATGTGCATCTCACGTTTCAATACATTGACAAAACAATCGTAAATTATTATATTAACAATAGATATAAAGTTTAGTTACAAAGTGAAAAAGTATCACGAGTAAATGTACCAATAAATTCAATTTTCGTTAGTTGATCGGAGCATTGGGCGGCGGCTGCGGTCCCTATAACAAAATATACGATATAAACTTAATGTACATTTGTTTTGATCGAGGTTGTAAAATATCAAACATAAAAATTAGTAATAACCTGGTTGTTGCTCGGCACCTTTTGATCGAGGACATTTCGACGAGACGATCGAGGTCTAAGAAAGTATATTATGATTCCAAATGCCATCACCAACGTCATCAGTAAAAAGTTTTCAGAGGTCGCATCGCCTCCCTGATGATTGAGTTCTTCCAAGCACTGTGTATCCATACAGTACGATTGGGTCTGTCTTAACTGAAAAATTTATATGGATATAGTCATTTGTGCGTTTATCAAACAAAACGCATAAGCGATTCGAAAATCAATCATCACCATCACATACCAATGACAAAAGTCGACGAACTGCAAATTCTTGGCCGATGCATTCGCAAGGATCCATCGCTTGATCACCCATGTTTAATTTACTGAAAAAATAAGAAAATAATTCAGAGGTATTTTCGAAGTTGCTCCATTTGTTTTCGCTAAAATTTCTCAACTCCGACTAAAAAGTTAAAAATAGCTCCAAGGAACTGCTTTAATAGGGACATCAAAGGATTTATATACTAGCATACAGATGATTTCCAGCTAGCTTACATACGCACTTTGTGACCACTGTGCATGAACTGTTTGTTTTGTTAATAACTTTTTTTTTTTTAATATTTTTTATTTCTCAAAAATTCAACACATTATTGGGAAAAACGTTAACACGCAAATGGTCGTCATTTTCATATTATTTGATTGCCAAAAATTTCACTTAAAAGAATACTTAATACATGATTCTCTTTATCTATGTACATCTTCAAGATTCTCCTGTTGGTGACTGGTTAAACATGACGATGAGTGAATTTGTGTAAAAAAACTGTGAACATAACACACCTCGAAAATGAGTCTTTAAATATCAAGATAGATAATATACTGTGTCCAATTGCAGGTTATTTCTTTCATATATGTACCTATCCATAGCGATTTCATCAGAGAGCAAATACGTTCCACTGATGCATTTTATCCTGGCATAGTTGAATAAAAACCAATAAGTGGTTCTATTACACTGAGGTGGATCTGTTCCTTAATGAAATGAGTGTGAAACTTATTTCAGTAGAAATTAATGATGTCATCGGGAACAACATTGCAGTACGATAATTCGATACACACTAACTTACTAAATTGACTAAAAAATAATAAATGTTGTCTCACGAGCACCTGCAAATGCGTCATGTTTGTCGCAGCAAACAGTTAAAATGTTGCTCTTTATATTTTTAAAATTTTTTGATTTCTTACAAAAATCCACATTTTTCAGGGTAGGTGACCGCACCTTCAAAAACCCGAACGTCTGGCATACTATATACCAGTATAATTTTGTCATAACATCTAATTCTCAAATGCAATCGTAACTGCGATCTACTTTTGTAAAGTGGTACAGAGTAATAATGTGAGATTGTAAGGTAATCTAATTTGAAAAACAAATATCATTTCGATAAAAAGCAATAAAACAAGCTTATAAGCTTAAAAATAGGCAACCGAATTCGCAATCTTTTTAAAGCTGTTAAAAATTTCCGAGTTTTTCCTAATAGGAAGAACTCGAAAGAGCTACATTTCAATAATTGTTAGTAGCTCCTCCTTCGACCAGGGGCGGATTAAGGATGTAATTCGGTTCAGGCGATTTTACATAAATTGGCCCACAATAATAATAATATAATTTATTCCCGATTATTATTATTATATGGATAAAGTCATTGGTCAGTCATAAATTTTTTTTAAACAAATGTTTTCATGCTTAAGCCCGCTGTACATTCGTATCGTACGTATGTCGTTGTCTCTCCCCAATGTGGCGTTGAGGAGAGACAACGCCATACGTGTGAAGGACAACGACATACATACGTACGAATACATACCCAGTGTGTGGCGGGCCTTATGCTGCTTACCCATGTATTCCTCTTACGATCTCTTCTTGGGTATCACGACAAGACGTCCACAGACGAAATATGTATCTACAGACTAAACGTCGACAGCAAAATGTCTCCAATAAAACGTCTCCGGGCAAAATTTCGAACGACGAAATGTTTACGACAAAACGTCTTCAGACATAACGTTTACGACGAAATGTTCACGACAAAATCATAACGATAAAATGTTTCCAGACAAAATGTTTATTTACAAAATAAAATAGGTTTGTTTTTTTTTTTGATTCTATTCAGTAAGATTTACTTTTGATTCTATTCAATAAAATTTTCATTACTAATCTGTCATCATTTTTATATGCCGCCTAATTGATATAATACTTTGAAGTATTTGTTTAAATACAAGTAGTTGTCATTAGTATCGCTTCTTCGCTTTTTAGTATATATGTATTTGCACTTCTGTAAATGCTGGTTATAAAGTCCCGGATATAAATATATATATTTTAAATATTTATGTATAAAATTACATACATATTATAAATATAACACACAGTCGAACTTGTGCTCTATTTGCATATACATGTCACTATATACAATAAATTATTTATAATAACCAAACCTATTTTATTTTGTAAATAAACATTTTGTCGTGAACATTTCGGCGTAAAGTTTCGTCGTTCGACATTTTGTCGTAAACGAATTTCCTGGGGATGTTTTATCTGAGACATTTTGTCGTTGACGTTTAGTCTGTAGACATTTCGTCTGTGGACGTTTTGTCGTTCGACATTTTGTCGTGGAACTTTCTTCTTGTTATACCAAGCATACATCTTTCCATGCTTCTCTGTATGCAGTGGATCTTGCGTAGCATTCTTGAAATTAACATCCATACGTTATAACTGGAATAATACACATCGGTCGTATACTTTCTTTTTTAAGCATAGCGGGATGTTGGATTTAAAAACTATGTTCATTCTTCTAAAAGCGCTCCATCCTAGTTTAATTCTTCTTCACATTTAGTCACATTCACCAATCGTTATTGCTAAATACTACATATCAAATCGTAAGAATGTAACTTTTAACCCATTCGTCAAAGTTTTCCTCCATTAAAGCAACTTTCACCCTTATGCACTAGGTGGGTAGGCAGTAAAATGCTTTGACGTTATCCGTTAAACAACTTTCATCCTTATGCACTTGGTAGGAAGGTAGAAAATTGCTTGACAAAAAAAATCGGTGTCAATCTTATAATCAAAGCCAAATTTAAATTTCAACATTCTTTTGTTAAATTTTTATTTGAAATTTATCAATAGACGACCGGATTAATTTTAAATTTATACAACCGTTGATTTTTCAACGGGCATACACTAAGTCTGTACAAAATCCTCAAAACGTCAATAATAATGATCGTAAACAATTCATTCTTCACACGACTACAAAGTGAAGAGCATCATACGACGCATGTCACCAGTACACCGACACCCACACCCAAACCAATCTAAAAACAAACAATCAACCTAAACTGGACTAAAGTATACACATCGGACCCATGACGCAATTAATCAAATCGAAATAAGCGAAAGATACAACTCGCGGCATCATCACACGTGAGAAACGGCCTAGGATAAAAAAAAAAAAACCAAACCGGACAAACGACCAATCGGCATAGTCGGACATTTGGAGTGTGTCGTCGAGTCAGGTGTTGTGTTTCGACAACTGTCAAACACGTCACGTCACGTCACGTCACGTCAGTTGACAACGTAAACACGCGTGACGCGAACCTCGAACGCTTACGTACCCGAGATTTTTTCGGGCGTTGAACGGGAACACGAAGACGGTATAACGAATTCGCGTTGTAGCGAAACTTCGCTATAACGAGTCGAGCTACGTTGTTCGTACACACAATTGTCGATGACACGGTCGACAGTGGCGCACTTGCGATTGCGGTAAACGAGTGCAACTCTGACGGGGAGAGGGGAAGAGGCTGGGGGGGGGGGGAGGGCCTAAGAACGAGTTGTCGCTCACCGATTGGTCACACTTTTCAGTGGCGCCAATTTTGAATTTCATATTTAAATATTGACATGGTTCCAGCATGCGACTTGGTGGATTTACAAAATAGACAATTAAGCGACGAAAGCGACGAAATTAGGTTTGAGTTTGAATTACAATAAAATTAAAAATATGTTTATTACTATTTTTTTTTTATATAGATAATATTCCCACCAATTACGAAATACGGCAAATTCTGCGAAATGCTGGCTGTCTGAGACATGAGGGTTTTTCCTTGAACATTTTTATTCTATTGAACATTATATTAAATATTAAGCTAAATATATAATTTATTACATACTTATACATATGTACATATGTAGATACATATAAAATTTAATAAATAATATTCATTATCTCGAACGAAAACTCAGGCGGGCAATGGCAGCATCCAAATATATCTACCTGCGGCAAAGGTTCGAGAATTTGAAATTCCGAGGTCTAATCATCACAGGCAAACTTGTTCCCATTGCTGAATGCAGTTGTTTAAATATAATTTCTCATAAGAACACGCGTCTTGGAATACCAATTTTGAAGAAAGTGTGCGGTATTATAATAGAACAGATCTTAAAAGTTTCAAGAAGTCCTCTTGACTTCTTTTCACAAATTGTCTAGTGTTTTGGCTAGAATGAACAAATGCATTCTACGAAAAAATTATGGTCCTTTCCTTTCACCATTAATGCTTTTCGTTAACAGATAATCAGTTAATTTGATAACAGATAATCAGTTAATTTGATAACAGATAATCAGTTAATTTGATAACAGATAAATAATTAATCAGTCGCCCAGGAGGACCGTTTAGTGATTTTATTTAATACTAGCTGACCCGGCATGCGTTGCAATGCCCGATGCCGTTCCTGTTCCCGTTCCTAGTCCAGATCCCGTTTTCCTGATCCGTTCCCGATCCTGAGCAGGCCCGTTCCTAGTTCCTGTCCCCGTTCCCGTTCCCGTTTTTTCCCGATTTTTTCACAGGAACCATCCCCGGCATGATCACAATAAGTCCTGAAAGTTTCATCGCGATCGGTTGAGTGGTTTAGGAGCCTATAAGAGACAGACAGACAAACAGACAGACATTGATTTTTATATATATAGATTTAAATTGTGGTGAAATAATGCACTTTCTGTTATCATACAAAAATATACATATACATACATATGTACATATAATGTCGTATAATATAATCTACATACATACAGTCATTATCACTTAGTTTAGGCTTTGATGTTTAATACATTGTATACAGCTTATGCCAAATTTTAATTGCACATAGATATTTTCTTCAATTATTATCAATTAATTATCAACAAAGTTTCGCTATTGGTAATTCAAAATAAACTCTAGATTAATTATGTAATCTGAGCGAAACAATATGTCAATTACAAATTATGCGTTTGATCTAAAGGCTGTGTGGTTAGATAGGTGTATGTACATGGTTAGGAAGTTTTCAGGGTAGCTGAAAATTATTTCAGCAACTAATGCTTACATATGTACATATATGTATGTACTGATAATGAAGAAAAGCGTACAGAGTGAAAAAAATTTATAATACTAACGTGCTATAATGATAACGAATGTACACGTCAGCGTTATATACTGAACTGAGCACTAGTACAATCGTGACCAAACCACATAAACTCAATTACTTGATTACATTCAAATTACAAATTACGAAATTTCAATTACAATTTACATATGTAAATCAAGAATTATATGAGATGTGTCCTTTTATTTATTTGCATAAATCAAAAAGTTGCAATACATTTTTATAGTAGTATATTTTTTTATATTGTACGATTTTCCTTTATTTGCTATTATTTCGTTTTTTAAATCCAATCCAAAAACCACCTTCAGGAACGAGATTAAACATGTGTGGCTTTAATTTTATAGGATTTTCAGTTTTCGGTGTTGAAATGACTTCAAAATTTTTCAAAATAAACATAAGAAAAACTTTGAGTTCCATTAGAGCAAATCTTGACCCTAGAATTGATAAGTATCATAAATGAGTAAATGAGTAATATAAAAATCAAATATCTAATTTTGAATATATACCTATACAAGCACGCGGTCCGATTCCAAAAGGCATATAAAATTTAGAATCTATGGAAGATTTGTTGTCTTCAGAAAATCTTTCTGGATCAAATTTTTCAGGATTTTGAAAATATTTTGGGTCTCTTTGAATATTATATGCAGAAATCCATATACCATCTCCTACTTTCAGCTTTAAATTTAAAAAATTGAGGTAATTTATAACTTTTCGTAATATACATACATATGTATATTACGGAAGAAATCTGACTTTACTACATAATTATGATACCTTATGTGCTATATTAGATGTATTCGACGGCGGTAAATTATATGGTTTTACACATACTCTGTCCAAAATAGGGGCTGGTGGCCACAGTCTGAGAGATTCTGAACAAATATTAAAATTTGTATCATGTTAATATGAACGTAAATGTGAAAAAATCTAAAACTTTTGGTATATGTATGTATGTATACATGTATGTATACATGTATGTATATATGTATGTATACCTATAAAATTACCTGAAATCACCATATCTAAATATTTCAATTTACTTAAATCACTATAATCTATAATTTTATTTTCGTCACTGTAAAAAGCATCAATTTCATCATAAAGTCTTTTCTGAACATCCAAATTCATAGCAAGTTCGTGAAGTATAAAACTGAGAGCAGTGGATATTGTATCGAATCCAGCAAATACAAAAATTAGAGCTTGAGCCACCAAATCATCATCATTCCATTCTAAAATATACAACAATAGGAAAAATTACAAGGTTAAATAGAATTTCACTTCAGATTTATAGGTATGTATGTATGTATGTAATGTGAAACTGTAATTTTTTTTATACGAGTTTTTTTGACTTTTGTGTCATGTAGCTCTTCTTGTACAGTTGCAAATCCACCATCGTCGTTCGGATTATTGGTTTCTGATTTTAAAGAACCCTTTTTCGCAAGCATCAATAAGTGAATCATGTCATGTCGTACAATGCTTTTCTTATCTCTTATAGCCATATTACTCAGCACAAGGTTTCTAAAGAACGACGTTGCTTTTTTATCACCCAGCTCAAGATTTAAAATCTGCAGCATTGAAACGTATATTTATTATACCTAAATTATACTTAAAATCGATGTTGAGATTAATATACATGATATTTTACCCTTATTATAATTGGGTTGATGAAATAAAGAAATACTTTAAAAAGCATTGTTGGTGTTATATTCGTGAATGCTTTAGAAAATGTATAAAATTTATTATTTTCATCATTTAGAGAGTCAACTTTTACACCAAATGCACAAGTTGCAATGACATCATTGGAAAACCGACTGGTTAATTCTTTAGAGTCAAATTCTACATAACCTTTTTCTGCAATCAAATATTTTGGTACATATGGTATGTATGTACATATGTACATATGTATGTACATGTACATAATACATACGTATGTACTTTTGTATTTAAATATTATTTTATAAAATTATACCAATTGAAATTTTCTGATCTGCTTGTTGTTTCAAATAATTGACAAAATTTTCAGAACAATCTAAAATAAATGGTAACATTCCACGCATTTTGGAACTTGTAAAAGCGGGACTCAGAGTGTTTCTCATCTCGCGCCATTTATCACCTTGTAAATAATAAATCAAGTGAGTACCAATTTTGAAACCAAAGAAAAATGTTTACAATATTATTTGAAAATACAGGAAATAACCATTTAAGTTAAATAAATTTTTTCCAAGTAAAGGATCCACTTCTTCATCTGTTACTGAAATATGATCCATAAAATGGTCAAAGTCTTTTATGTAAATTTGTTTTACAAGATCTAAGTCCTTTATTATCAAAATAGGTGATAGAAAATTGAAAAATCCCACATACCTGAAAGTATTAAAAAATTGATAGTACACTTTAATTGAAACACTTGTAGCAAAACTTATGTTATAAATTAATATATGTACTTGTCTTGGATAAATTTATGATTATGATGTGCTTCGTATGTAATATCCACTGGATGTTTTCTACCAAGCATAACGTTTAACATATTTCCAAAAAATGGAATCGGTCTAATGTAATTAATCTGACGATTTGCAAAATATTGATTTTGGTGCCAGGCGTATGTAAAAGCCACAACTATTACTGCAAATACCACTGCTATACAGATGAGAAACATTTCGCTGTCTAGAAATAATAATTTAAAAACTGCTTTAGAAAACTGAAACTGATAATATCAAATTGTTTTGAATAATTTCTTTGGGTTAATTAATACATATGAATTTGTCACATAAAACTTAACAAAACAAACGTTTTAATATCTATTAAGAAGATAACATCACGTAAATTGTGAGATATCAAAATGTCAAATACGTTTTATTAAATTATTTGAGGTATCTACTAATTCGGAATTATCAAAAATAATAGTCAATATTTCCACATACAATAAAATTACATAATCAGCGTAATGCATTTATCTGATTTTCAAGCAAATTTTTTTATATAACAAATGTTATATAAATAATTGTATACCGTTTATGTAATATCCGATAAGACTTCAGAACTGCTCCCCGGGCGTAGTGTATATGATGAACAATCGAACAATCGAATGGGGTCTGCATATAAGTTTTATCACAATCAACATTATCAGTTGATAACGTTTTGAAGTTAAAATACGCAATTACAGTAAGTTGACAAATAAATGAAGTAAATATGTAGGTATGTATGTACATCAAATAGGTCAGGTCGAAGCAGCAAATGAAGTTCCATGAATGAATGTTTCATCATATACATAGGTGATTTTACACTGTTTCCATGAATTAACAGAACACGATGTAACAGAATACGATATGACAGAACATGACAAAACAGAACAGCGAAGAACAGAACCATGATAATTCAGAACAGGGGAAAAATAAAACATTTTATTGAAATTGTCGTATCTCTATATCTATGTTGTATAGATTTTTAATCACATGAGGTTGTCCGTAAAAACATCAATTTATATAGTTTGGGTATTTCTAATCGCTGGCAAGGCTCGGGTAAATGGGACTCAACTCGGTGTTACGTATGTACATATGTACGTGTCAGTGCTCGAATTCAGCGGGAGCGGCAGGGAGCGGGCGTTCCCTTTCGTGAAATTTGAAAACGTAGCGTACCCTTTCGTGAAATCAGTAAATTTAGCGCTCCCTTTCGTAAAAAACCAAAATTTCCGTGCTCTTTTTTTCCGAAAAAATGTTAGAAGGTGAATTTTTTTTACATTTATGACTCCTAAATCACAATCTTTGAATGGAAGTTCAATTCCGACAAAGGCATCTTATCTGTAGCCAAAAGACATTTAAAATATTATTATGTTTTGAAAAAGCTGGATGCACGTGTGTTACTTGAAGATAAAATTTAGAATTCGAGGGTTTTTAGATTCTATTTATTTTGGTCGGTTATACGTAAAAAGTTTTATTGCTTTATGGTCGGCGCTGTCTGTCACACTATGGTCGAACTGCAACGGGCCTCTCTCGATAATTTACGATATCTTTCTTTGAATTGTCGGCTTTCTTATTTTAACAAAATTTCAAAAGCAGCTGTACCACTACCATTATACTAAAGGAACCAAAATTTCAAATTAGTTCAGTCTTGCCTGTCCCTCTGATGAGAGAACTTGAATTTAGCGAACGTATTTGCAATTTCAATCTATCATCGGGAATCGCTTGATTATTTTTTTTATTTATATTTTATTACTGCACTTCATCACTAAAAAACTTAATTTTGTAGATTTACCATCATGCTGGACTCAGACACAATTTGATCATTTTAAAATATTAATGAATGGTTAATTGTAGAAAATAAAGGTTTATGTTGCTTTTCTTGTAGATCAGTTAAAAATTTAGGAATCGATTCTGATAAAAATTTACGACTGTCAATATCGTGGCAAAACTGTTCTGTGTTTCCCAGGCAGTACGAAAGAAAATTAATAATCTTGTCTAAGGAAAAAAATACACCTACATAAAATTTCTGACACCCATATAAAATCGGCCAATAATAATGAAATCGATAAATTTGTACAGAATGCTCATATTTTAACGACTGAAAGAGTTTTCAGAACAGTGTATAGAATGTAAAAAATCAGAGACCATTTTTAGATCTACCTGTTGAAGTTGACTTACAGACATTAAACGCTATTAATCTCGGTAAGATTTTGCATTTCGATAAATATATACATATGTATAGGTATATATGTATATCTAAAGGTCGTTTGATATTTTTTGACAATTATTGAGTGCTCCCATTCGTGAAAATATCCATTTCGAGCACTGGTATGTGTGAAACAAAGTTGGAGAGGATAAGAATATTTCCTGGTAATTTTTAACAAATAATAAAAAGAAAAACAATACTTTTTATTTTCTTTGAAAATGTGTATTATTTATATTTTATTATAATATTAATCAAATAAAATAAAATTAGCTAGTGCAAGGAAACCAATTTATTTTTTAACTAAATAGAAAACATGTACATATTTAACATTATTTATTCCAAATATTACTTTTTTGAAACTAAGCATTAGTAAACTATAATATAATAATTCATCATCATCATTTTAATCATCAGCCATAATAATTAAAAATCTTTATTCCTCTTTTTGAAACTGACCCAATGCCCATCCGTGGGAACCAAATTAAAAAGATGTGGTTTAATTTCAATTGGGTTCATAGTTTTGGAACATTGAAGTACTTCAAAGTTAGCCAATACATGAATAGCGAAAATCTTTATTTTCATTAAAGCGAATCTTGAACCTAAAAAAATATATAAGTATGTACATTAACATATTTTAAAACGAATGTGTTTCTTTTCATTTTTTAATTAAAATTAAATACCAATGCATGCTCGAGGTCCAATACCAAATGGCATATAATAATTTATATTGATTTCAGATTTATTTTCATTTGAAAATCGTTCAGGATCAAATTTATTTGGGTTTTTATAATGTTGTGGGTCTCGGTGTATATTATAAACAGATATCATTAGTCCATCTCCAGGTTGCATCTATAACATACAATGAATAATTATACTTGTAACATATAGTCCATTCTAGTCATAATATAATGAAGTGTTTAATTGTATTCGTAAGTATCAAACCTGATGTGAAACACCTGTTACTTCATTTTGAACTGGCAGATTATAAGGCTTAACACATAACCTATCGAGTATCACAGAAGGTGGCCATAGTCTTAGTGTTTCTAGAAAATAAATTGCAAGGAAGTTCAATAAGAACAATTTTAACTAAATAAACATATTAAAAATATATCAGAAATACCTGTCACTGCCATATCTAAATATATTAATTTATTTAGATCACTATAATCAAATTTTCCTTTATTACTTTTCAGTAAATCATCTATTTCTTCATGAAGTTTTTTTTGAAATTCAGGATTGATAGCTAATTCGTGTAACAAAAAGCTTAATGCTGTTGACGATGTATCAAAACCAGCAAATATAAATGTAAGTGCTTGAGCTGTTAATTCTTCATCAGTCCAATCTGTCGACGTACATTCAAAATGTTGCATTTAAAGTACAATATGAAGGAAATATGTACATATTACACGATGAAGGGAAGAAATTTTTTAGAAAAGTCTTTGTCTTTGAAAAATTATAATTATTTATTATTGTTTTTGCATATGAAAATGTTTTTTGATATAATTACTTGTTTTTTGAGGTTTATTAATTTGTTCTTCTTCTTTTATTGTTGCAAATCCAACATCTTCATCGTTTGCATTGTTGTCAGTTTTAAGTGAACCTTTTTTGGCCAACATTAAAAGATGAATCATATCGCGCCTTATAATTTTTTCTTTTTCCCTTGTATTCATGTTAGATATTAGCAAATTGTGAAAGAATGCTGTGGAATCTTGATTGCTTATTTTAATTTTGAATAGCTTTTAAAAGTATAAAAGTAAATAAAATGATATAATAAATGTATAAGTATAATATAACTAGCTAGTATATAAATATAAATGCAATACCATACCCGAAATAGTTTTGGAAATAAAGAATACATAACAAATTTAATTAATGCCCATGGAGTGAATTGCGAAAAGGTTTTTGAGCTTGTGTAGAAACTGTTTTCTTTATCTTTTAAAGAATCAACTTCAATTCCAAAAGCACAAGTCCCAATAGTATCAACTGAAAAGCGACTTGTCAAATCCTTGATATCAAATTCTGTGGAACTTTTATCTAAAATTGAACATGTTAAGTTATAAGTTTTGTTTAAAAGAAATTTGTAAATGATTAACTCAATACGCACCATCGATAAGCAAACAGTTGAGATGTTCTACAAATCTTTTCCCACATTCATCTATAAATGGCAACATTCCTCTCATCTTTGAACTAGTAAAAGCTGGAGTGAGTGTAGTTCTCATTTCCTTCCAACGCTCACCTAAAATCAAACATTTCCAAAATCAAGATGATAGTAAATATAATGCTGTCTGGCTTATAAAATAATTTTATATGCTAATACAATAAGTAGATTATTAATATATTTAATAATAATAATAATAAGTATATCATATTGTTGCACAATCTTAAATGATTGACTTTATTTATGAATATTAAACTTACATACAATAGATAAAAGTCTCTATGATAAAATAAAAACTTGGTTTAAACCTTTGAGTGAAAAAATGCTGTTGGCAAAATATGGATCCACCACTTCATCGGTAAATTCTATGTGATCAATAAAGTGTTCAAAGTCTTTGATCGATATTTTTTTAATCAGATCTATATCTTTTATTAGGACAATTTTTCGGGTAAAATTAAAAATGCCAAGATATCTGAAAAGCAAAATAAAAGAAATTGAACAAATATGTTCCTGAAAAAATAAAATTTAATGCATTAAATTATATGAACACCCACTTATCCTCTGAAAACGATATGTATGCATCGAAAATCATATCAACAAGATGAGTTTTTCCAATGAAAACACTAAACATGTTTCCAAAAAATGGGATTGGTTTTAAGTAATGAAGTCCCCGACTTTTAAAAAAATTATTTATGTGTAATAAATAAGCAAAAAGACATAGAATGGTGGTCACTATTAGTGTCAACCAATTTGGTAGACCAAAAAACATTTTTACTGTTTTTATTTATATCACTGATTTGTAATTTTCAAAATAATTAATAATTTCTGGAATTCAAAAAAAAACATTTTAATACTACTTACCTACATACATATATTATGCATATGTAATCGATATATTGATAAATAATTATATAAAATGTAAAATCCACATAAAATTCATGCTATCATCTTCCACGTTCATTGCATATGTTGCATGAACCTAAATGACCTTAAAATTACTGTGTAACTAAAATAAGATTTACTTGTCACATATTAATCATGATTAAATTGAATAAAACTTAGCAACACAAATTTATAAACATGAATGAGTACAAATGCCTAAATAGAAATAGATAGATAGATAAATAAATAAATAGATAGATAGATAGATAAATAGATATTGTGCACATTCAAACCTGTTTTGTCAAAAAGACAGCTTGTATTTAACAATGGATTGCCGAAACAACACATTCAATGCCACCGAGCAGTTCATGTGCTAAATTAGAAAATTGGTCCAGTAACGAATTGGATATGTTAATCTACAATTGTTTATTTTTGTATTTCTGTATTGTGTAAAGTAACAGATGAAACGAAGTATAATATTATACATATCATAACTGTGCTAAATTTTTTATCAGGTATCTTCTATTAATAGTCTTTAATACATATTCAATTCAATTTAAATACAGGTTCAATTTCTATTCAATAACACATGTTGGTCAGCATATTACATACATACATACATAGGTACAATGTTTTAAGGCTGGGTCTCAAAATATTAATTTTAGAAACTAATGTATTATTTGTGTTTATGTTTGGAATATCTTGCATTATTATATAAACAAAAATTTCTCTAAAATATGTATTATGATTCTACTTACATTTTCTTTTCTTAACATTAACGTATAGTGAAAGTCCGTCTCTTACTGACCTGATCAAGTAAGGTCAATTTATCTTTTGTGATAAAAAAATAGATAACGTAATTCTCTCATAATGATAACAAACTGTTTTTTTTATTATAAAATGGAAGTAGATATCCTAATTTCAACTAATTTGTTTTTCAAATTAATCAATAGATTTCTTAATCCCAACGACTAAAATAAAGATAAAGTAAAAAAATATACATTGAACTATATTTGACCACAGTCTTAAGTAAAATGACAATAATTATATTATCACTGTATAGGCCAATTGCCGTTACCCATAAATATCAAATTGTTCAGGAAGTGAAAAAAACTGTAGGCAGTTGATTTATTTTAATATTAATCAAAATTATCAATCATATTTGATTGAAAACGGACTTTAAAGCTTTGTTAAAAATTTCGCAATGATATGATGAGTAAATATTTAACTATTAATGTTTTTCATTAAAAAGTGAGGGTTACGCTAAGCACTTTGTTAGAGTAATGTGCAAAAAATCAAAATAATATTTATTGTAACAACATATAAATTTTTTTAAAAAAGTACAACAAGTTTTATTATCATTTCTACATACAGTATTTGTCTGGAATATTTTTTGTCAAGTTACAAATGGCCTAAAAACTATTTATGATACTTGGCCAGTTCATGTAAGAGTATGCAATAAATCCATTTTCATCAAAATGTCACTTCGTTGAAAAGTGAGGGTTACGGCAATTGGCCTGTACAGTGACGATATTACATTTTTAATATTTATTATTTTTGATGCAATGTATAACAATACAATGTATGCAATACCTAACCTTTAAAAATGCAACATTTTTCATATCTTAGAAGATTGTATTGTAAAAGATTTTTTACGTTTTTCATACAAGTTTATTGGTATTGAAAAATAAAAATATAAATTCATTAATTTTGCGACATTAATGCGTATTAATTAATCAATATTCACGAACATTAGAAGTAAAACAATGTGATACGCCATGGATACACAAACTGGGGTCAGGACCATCTGAGGGTTGCAGAAATTTTTCAGCGATCGTAAAGGGTCATGAATAAGGAAATTATAAAAGAATTACTGATAGTTCATACACATGATAATTCTTGTTGCATGACAACAAAGTACTGCTGGATATATGTATCATAAGTTGCCAAGTTTGGTATAATATATGTAGGTCTATGTAATTCACTTTTTTAATATATTTTCATGTGTTCCTTCTTTTGAAAATTTATTGTTTTTTCTGATGAACATGATGAAATTTGTGTGAAAAAACGTGTGAACATCTTCAAAATTTGGTTGATTTGCTAAAAAAATATATTCCCTCTCCCTTCAATTAAATCATTAAATTATTATTAAATCAAAACAAAAATAAATTATTCTTTGGATGAAATATTTCTCAGTACTGTACCACTGCTTTTGATACTTTTGATATCTCAATCAAAGTTTATAAATGAAGTAGCTCTTTATGCTCTTCTAATACAGTTGAAAGTGATTCAGATACTAGTACCGTAACAGAGAACACACATTTCAAATATATTAAAAGTGATTTTTCATTTGATATTGAAAATATTATTACAAAAAAAAGGTATGTTTATATTGCGGTTGTGCTAAAAACTGAACTGTGAAATTGAAATTGAATTAGGGCGGTTTGAAATTCTATTATCATTCATACACTAATTTGTTTCGTGATTATTAAAATAATATTAAAGTAAATATCAAATCTGTGACTTTTACAGAAGTATCTACATGTACCTAATTACTATATGTAAAATAAAATTATGAAAGTTTCATTGTGTGAACATTTTACATTTAAATTTTGATATGACATGACTAAACTGACAATGATTATGATTAATTTTTCCATCATCATTTACGAATACAATTTGTGAAAATTAAATACATAAATGTAAAAGTTTTGTGTTGTATACGGAAGACTTTTATTGTTATTGTAACTGCTATCTAAAATAACAACAAACAGTATAAATTGTGTCATCTGTTATCTACATACATACATACAATTTTAAATATCACACAAACTAAGCTATTTTTAGTCTTGAAGTTCATATTAAATGTAAAACGCACTAACAAAAGAAAAATGAGCGACGAAAATTCACTGTTCATTGAACCAAATACAATGAATAGTTGATAATAATAAATTCAAAGGTTTCAGTCGCATTGAATAAAACACATTAAGATAGTATTGCAGTAATGCATTTTTTTTTTGTTTTTCAGAAATGATTTTCACATTAACTCTTTGGGACTGCTTTACAGCTCTCAGTGCATTGATATGTATAGCGTTTATACACGCAATTTATTTAAATGGATTTTTTCGCCGACAAGGTGTGATCAATGCCGGAAATCCATTGCCATTTATTGGAAATATGATGAAAGTGTTCTTAAATAAAGAACATATACTTCAAGCTGTGAATAGAGCCTATAAAGAACAACCAGATTTTAAGTATGTTATTTTATTTTTTTATAAAATAATTAAAAAATCTAATTTTACAAACTTTTGATTTTTTTAGGTATATTGGATTTTTTGCATTCAACAAACCAACTGTTATAATAAGAGATTTAGATCTCGTGAAACAAATTACAGTTAAAGACTTTGATCATTTTATGGATCACAAGGTGTTTATGGATGAAGAAGCAGATCCATTATTTGGACGAAATTTATTTTTCTTGAAAGGTATACTATAAT
Source organism: Parapsyche elsis (assembly GCA_022651745.1). Taxonomy (NCBI): domain Eukaryota; kingdom Metazoa; phylum Arthropoda; class Insecta; order Trichoptera; family Hydropsychidae; genus Parapsyche; species Parapsyche elsis. Next base: position 15,700,450 of record JAGVSN010000001.1, on the reverse strand, counting down.
AATGTCAAAGTTAGCAAAACACAGGTGACTCATAAAAACATTCAAAAATTTATTGTGTTACGTATTACCTAATTTTTTGTATTTGCATTTGCTAGTCAACTTTATTATATAATCACAGTACATTTTCAATACTTAATTTAAACAAACTATTTAGAAGAAATTTTATTTTTTGTAAAGGTCAAAAGTGGCGGGATATGAGAATAGCTATGAGCCCAGCATTTACTGGATCAAAAATGAAAAATATGCTTCCTTTAGTATTAGAATGTGCGGGTCAAATAACCAATTATTTTAAAAATGAAATCAAAGAAAATAAATGTTTCAGTAAGTATTTGAAATTTTATTTTGTCATTTTATAACAACAATATAAGCGTATAAGGTACAAAAAAGTACAATTTAACTTAAATAAAATAATATTTAAATAAAACTTAAAAAAAAAAAAACTTTAATTTGAATAAAACTTTTGGTTATATTGTATCAATTAATTTATTATTGCTGCTTATAAGTACTGCTTACCGTTGAATGTTGTCGTTGAATATGCTAAAATTTTTATTGATGTTTCCATAATAATAAGACGATGTTAATATAATATTTTTTTCATTAGAAAGATTCCATTTCGTTATCGATCTACAAATATACTTAACTTATGTGTGTACATATAATTTGAGATATGTATGTTTTAATAAATAAAACTTAGATACATATTGCACTTAATTAAAGTATACATAGACTATGTATGTATGTACATATGTACTCGATAAAATTAGATATCATTATGATTGAAATGATTAATGGTATTTTTGTGTTTCTAATATAATATTAAAATTCATGAGATAACTTAAATATATTAATATATTTTTATACTTATTTTATTTACATAAATGTAATTGGGTTAAAGTGATATCGAGTCGAAAGTACAAATACAAATAATGAAAATTAAAAATGTTTACATTATATTTACATATATTACTTTCAGATAATAATTTAATAGAAATTGAAATGAAGGATATATTTTCAAGATTCACTAATGACGTTATAGCTTCTACTGCATTCGGAGTTAAAATTAATTCATTTGAGAATAAAAAAAATAAATTTTATACTATGGGAAAAAAAGCTACAAATTTCAGTGGTATACAATTTTTCAAATTTTTTGGATACTCAGCGTTTCCAAGCGTTATGAAGGTATTTATAATTATTATTGAAAAACAACAATATATACATATACAAAAAACAACGAATCCTAAAATTTAAATTATAATTTAGCTCAGATAAGAAACTTTATTTTTTATTAGTTTTTAGGAATACCACTTTTTCCAAATGATGTGTCCAACTTTTTCAGAAAGTTGATTTACGATGCTATTTTATCGAGGGAAACTTCTGGGTTCATTCGATATGATATGATTCATTTGTTAATGTTGGCGAAAAAAGAATCACTTAGCAATGATAATGAGCCGCCCAGTTTAGATAATTTGCAAAAATACGAAACAACTAAAAGAGGTTAGTTGGAAATACATATTTATTTTATTTATCTGTATAAAAGTACTTAATATGTTAAATAGAAAAATATCCAAATATTTACTTTTAGAATGGACTCACGATGATTTGACTGCTCAGGCATTAGCTTTTCTTCTAGCGGGATTTGATACATCATCTTCATTATTATGTTTCACTGCTTATGAACTTGCTTTGAATCCTGACATACAAAGTCGTCTACAACAAGAAATTGATGAAGTGAAATTGGAAACTGATGGAAATCTCGACTATGGAATTCTGCAAAAAATGGAATATATGGATATGGTCATTTCTGGTAAATATTATGCATAGCTCCAATTTTATTACCATAATTAAAATAATACTTATTACTTGGATAACATTTTATGATTTATTTAATAGAAACTCTACGAATGTGGCCTCCTGATTCTCAATTAGAACGTGTCTGCGTAAAGTCATATGATTTGCCACCACAAAGTAACTCCAGTACATCTAAGTTTACAGTAATTTATAATTTATATTTATACTGACTTTGTATTGCTATCACAGGTGAAATAATTAACATTTCATTAAGATGAATCTTTTGAACTTTAGATTAACATAGAAGATGATATATTTATTCCGATTTATGCAATTCAACACGACCCTAAAAATCATGCAGAGCCAGAAAAATTTAATCCGGAAAGGTTTTCACATGAAAATAAACCTTTCATGCACCAAGCATCATTCATTCCATTTGGTATTGGACCTAGGACTTGCATTGGTAATATAATTAAATTATTTAATATCCATAGAATTAAACAAAATTTAAAGGCAATATACCCAATTTAGGTGCAAGATTTGCTGTAATGGAAGTAAAAGCAATGATATTTTATTTATTAAGAGAATTCAATATTTTTACTACCTCGAAGACACCAATTCCAATGGTATTAGCAACAGACACTTTTACGATGCAATCCAAGCACGGATTTTGGCTTGGAGTAAAATCAAGAACTGAGCTATAAACATAAAGTGAATAATTATATTATAATTAAAATAAGTATTGTATATGTACATACGAGTGTGATCAATAATGAACAGAAATAAAATAAAAATTTAGGATATTCTAAAGTTTACTCAGTAACCACTTGATTTTCCTTAAAAATGGTATTCAAATGTGCCGATTGAAATATGCGTACCAACTTCTTTATTTCTAATATTATTTCTAACTTTTATGAATATATTTTTTTGTCCATCAGGAAAAAAAGTGTAAATCAGCAACGTCAGTGCTTTATATAAATTATCAATCGTGGTAGTGATTCACGATATTGATGACATATGCATGTATGTATGTATGTGGTGTTGGGTATATTGACATGATAATAAGGTCATCATCTAGGTCAGAAAAAAGTCAATGAGTACATAAGCACTTTTAATACTATTTTAATACACAGAAATTTTGTTAAAACATAATTATGGAATTAAGTTATACTAAATAAAGTAAAAACCAATAATTTTGTTATTAATTTTCGAAATTTGAACGACAAATTAAAAAATGTATGTATTTACATACATACATATGTAGGTTCTATCTTCATGTAATATTTTCGAACACATTTTTAAAAGGGAAAAGTTTTTTGAATTGTAAATGTGATCGAGATTGATAAATATGATGGTGATTAACATGATCATAAATATTTACGTTTAATTATATTATAGTATCTACTCATTTACAGTCTGTATATCCAGGGGTACATAACGGCGTCTCATCAAAAAACGCCGGAATTGTTTAATCGATCGAAAACGGTCGATTTAGCTGTGGTTGCCATTTACGATCCGTTTTCTGCGAGATACAGATCATTTTATTTTTAGAATTCAATATTAGTTCATATTAGTTTTTCCTTCGTAAAATTATCACTTCTATCTTTATTTTTCAGATTTATTAAACAGTATCAAATCCTGTGTAAAATTAAATGATTTTTCAGACATAATTATTTTAATAAATTTATTCAATCGTTGATTTATATATACATACGCTCGTTTTTAAATATTATTTTAAGCCTTGAGATTGATAGTTTTGATGCATTATAGCCAAACGATATCTACATACATACATATGTATATGTACATACATATGTATATACATACTCAGTTTCTACTATTTTTTATCCTTATCGGATAAAATACTGTGATCGTGCAAAAATTCGACCTCGAGATTTTGACTAATTTGGATCAGGTATCATCTGTGACAGGAAAATGTCTGTGTGTCTGTGCGTAGGTGTGTCGTTGCACTTTTTAACTTTAACTTTTTTTCTCCGAAACTATTAAGTCTATCAAGCTGAAATTTCATATCTATTATTTTCACGTAAGGTGTAAGAGATATTATGATTTTGGTCAACATTCCCCAACCGGAAGTGGTAGTTTACTCTTGCACAATTTTTTGTTTTTTGATTTTTTTCGGCCTTTTATATATTTTAAATCTTCATAATAATATAAAATTAGAACTCTTAATTTACACCCATGTAAATTTGAGTTGGATGTTTCCCTTTCGTTGAAGTTTCTCCCATACAAATTGGAGTGTGACGGGCGCAGATTACCGGGCCTTTATTTATAGTAATATTAAATATTAATATAACATTAAAATTTAAAAGGTATTCCTAATACAAATTTGATTAAAATCAGTTGACCAAAATTGGAGCATAGATTTGCGTGTTGTTTTTTTTTCGCAATGCAAAATTGTTATATGTATTTGTGTGGTCTTATTTGATAAGCTTGAATTCAAATAAATGTGGAGCTGCCTATCTGTTTGTGACCAGTAAATGTTGTTCTTATCAATTCCATTTGCATAAAAGTCTCGTTCATAAGTCAGTTGTAAATGTAACAATGAACTATGCAAACTGTTGTAAAAATTAATACGACTACAACGAACACAACTGAAAAATATTTGAAATAAAATATTAAATCAAGTAAGTAATTTTAAAAATATGTTTTTATTAATAGAAATAAGGCGTCATTGACCGGAAGTTAACCTTAAATTATGTTCTTTGTTTTGATATAACATTTCTCAAATTTATCACACAGTTTTGCTATGCAGTTGATTGTGTATGCTGTCAGTTAAAGGTTGTCACTTCATTTTTGATGAAAGTAAACTAATTAATTTTTGTTTGTCAAATTATTGATAGGTATAATTTATTATCACTGAGTGTACAATTGTGAAGCTATCGAATAATATTATTAATATTTTTTTAATTTTTTGTTGTTCTATGTAGGTATGTGGCTCAGCATTTGGGATTGGTTAACTTTAGCAATAACTTTATTAGCAATCGGTCTCGGCTATGGGATCTGGCTAAATGGTCATTTTAAGCGGGCCGGTGTCAAGTATGTGGAAAATACAGTTCCATTTTTTGGACACATGTTCAATATATTTTTAGGAAGAGAACATTTTGAAGAAGCTGTATATCGTGTATACAATAAGTTCAAAAATGAGAAGTAAACCAAAACATTACAAGTAATACATTTTCGTTTTCCACATTTACAAATTACAATTTGCCATGTTATACAATTGCAGGTATGTTGGGTTTTATGCTTTTCGTAGCCCGATTGTCATCTTAAAAGATCTAGAACTCATCCGACAAATAGGAGTGAAAGATTTTGAACATTTTGTAGATCACAGAGTTTTTATGGATGAAGATGCTGATCCATTATTTGGAAAGAATCTTTTCTTTCTGAGAGGTATTAAATTAATTAAATTAATTTGATCGTATATTATTTATTTAATGCCATTAAATTTAAGGTCAAAAATGGAAAGATATGAGAGTGTCTATGAGTCCTGCATACACTGGATCGAAATTGAAAAACATGTTTCCTATGATGGTAGAGTGTGCACAACAGAGTGTGACTTACTTTATGAAACAGTCTGAAGTTTTGCCATCTAAAGGTATGTATTTCTATGTACATACATAATTATGTATTATTTATTATATGTAATTAATTATTATATATTGAGATTTTTTTTATAATTTAGAACAAGATTATATTGAGGTGGAAATGAAGGATGTCTTTACGAGATATACAAATGATGTAATAGCATCAACGGCTTTTGGATTGAAAGTTGATTCTTTGGAAGATAAAAACAATAAATTCTATCTGATGGGAAAGAAAGCTACTAATTTTAGTGGACTTCAATTTTTGAAATTTCTCGGTTATGGATGTATGCCAAGTGTGATGAAGGTAAAACTGAAAATTTTTAATTTAATTCTATATTTAGTTTATCTACGTATTTATATATGATACTTTATATAAAAAAAATGATACTTTAAACATAATATTCATTTCAAAATCTAATTTATAGTTCATTTGATTTTTTTACTTTAAATTTATGCAATAATTATTATAAAAACTTGTTTCAGTTTTTCAAAATACCCTTATTTTCTCGACCCGTGGCAAGTTTCTTCAGCAATTTGATTCATAACTCAATAAAGGCCAGAGCTCATGACGGTGTTGTCCGACCGGACATGATACACTTGTTGATGCTTGCTAGAAAAGGCTCTCTCAAGCATGACAATGATCAAATATCATCGATAGACAATACCGGATTTGCAACAATTCAACAGACATCTTTGAAACAGTCAACTATGAAGAGAGGTCACTCGGAGACTATATGTAATTATTTAGGGTACCAAATTTTTTATTAAAATTCAACAATTTTTTTTATCATTTTATAAGAATGGTCCGATGATGATTTGACTGCACAAGCCATGGCTTTTCTGCTGGCTGGATTTGACACGTCTTCCTCTCTGTTATGTTTTACCGCATATGAGTTGTCGTTGAATCCCGACATCCAAACTAGACTACAGGAAGAAATTGATGATGTCTTGTTGAAATGCGATGGAAATTTAACCTATAATGCATTAATGGAGATGAAGTACATAGACATGGTAGTTTCAGGTAAAAAATATTACCGGTTAAAATGCAAAAATAATATTTAAATTGGTTATAGATGTGGCTATTTTTTTTTATAGAAACTTTGAGAAAATGGCCTCCAGATGGACATCTCGATAGATTATGTGCAGATTCTTACACTTTACCACCTCCAAATGATGAAAGTAAAAATAATTATGAGGTAAACATAAAGATTTTTCCAAACTTGCAACATAATATAAACCGGTTATTATGAGTCTTCAAATAGAAAAATTTTAATTTTGTATTCTAAATAATTTTTATAAAATTGTCAATGTACATATAATAAAGCATATAAATTAAAATATATGAATGTTTATAGCTGTATAAAGGTCATGACGTTTGGATACCGACTTACTCCATCCATCACGATTCAAATTATTATCCCGATCCTGAAAAATTTGATCCTGAAAGATTTTCAGAGGAAAATAAAGCATCCATAAAGCAATTCACTTTCATACCATTTGGTATTGGACCAAGATTTTGTATCGGTAGGCTTTATTTAAATTTAACTTTTTAAATAATATAATATATATGTACATAGTGTTGTAAGTCGAGAATATTCTCGAAGAACGAGAACATTCTTCAAAATATTATTCTCCGAGAATATTCTCCAAAGATTATTCTCCGAGAATATTCGAGAATTTTCTTTTTTCTTGGTTATAAAACATCTCTAGATAGTTTAATAGCTCTTTAGAGGATTCTAGGATATTTTCAGAACCTAATAGGAGTAATAGGACTTTCTAGAGTGTCTGACAGCATTTTGAATGACATTTTTTCATTATGACGACACTGAATGTGTCATTTCGTCATTTTAACATATGTACGCACTACTAGCATTAACGTTTTGCGCGAAATTCTCTCAGGAATACAATGCTTTTATTAAATCTGGAAGCAATAAATTATGTATGCACATTTTTATTGCTTTGGTAATGATATTCCAGTGAAATTGTTCCAACTTATGATATAATCATTCATTTAAACAGATCGTAAAAAAATTGTCATATTCACGCCCCATCAAATTTAGTTTTTGTCACGGATAGTAAAGTAATATAATTCGTGTAATCCGTATCACCTCTCTCAAGTATTAGCCCGGATTAGAGGGAGTTTACTGTATATTTAAGCAAATACAGTAAGAGTTAGTATTTATTAAGTAAGTTTAGTATTTAAAATACATGATGGCCGATGGAGCCAAGAGTACATTGCATTATGTACTACAACTTAAAACAGAAAATTTTCGAAAAAAACAGAAAATTCTCGGTTTGGAGAATATTCTCCAAAAGATTATTCCCGAGAATTTTACAACACTATATGTATATACCGTATGTATTAATGTTCTTACTTTTAGTAAATTTGTTTTATTTTTATTTATAGGTGCTAGATTTGCGGTTCTTGAGGCAAAAGTTGTAATTTTTTATATGTTAGCTCGTTTCAATATAATTTCTACCACTAAAACGGCAATTCCACTGAAGTTAGCGAAGGACACTTTTATAATGCATTCCGAAGGTGGATTTTGGCTTGGATTAACTCCCAGAAAAAATTTCGTTTTATAAGATAATTATACATATATTGTAATATAAATATGTTGTTAAAAAAATATTGGAATAAAAACATTTGATATAAATTATTATAGTCTGATAATTAATCAATACTGACTGATATATGTACTGACAAATCTTATAATCAATACTAATACATATGTATAGATATGTATTAGGGTGGAGTGCTTTTGGAAGAATGAACATAGTTTTTAAATCCAACATTCCGCTATGCTTAAAAAAGAAGGCGTACGACCAATGCGTACTGCCAGTTATGACGTATGGATGTGAAACTTGGACGCTAATTCAAGAATGCTACGAAAGATCCAGTGCACACAGAGAAGCATGGAAAGATGTATGCTTGGCATAACAAGAAGAGATCGCAAAAGAAATACATGGGTAAGAAGTATGACCAAAGTGGCAGATATAGCAGTCTTGGGTGAAAAGTTGAAGTGGCAATGGGCTGGACACATAGCGAGAAGAATGGATGGCAGATGGACGCGAGAAGTACTGGAATGGTATCCGAGAGGATGTGAAAGAAAGCAAGGTAGACCGAGTGGAAGATGGGCTGACGAATTGAGAAGAATGTGTGGAGTCAAGTGGATGCAGATTGCTCAAGACAGACAAGAATGGAAGAGGATTGGAGAGGCCTTCATCCAGCAGTGGATGGTGAACGGCTGAAAATGATGATGATGTATAGATATGTATAAGAATATTGATGACATAGTGGTGATATCATGCATTATCATAAAACACCTTTACATGCATATTAATATGCATTTGAATGCTATTCTGCATAAAATATAATATTGCCAGCTTAGTAACACTTCAGTTTAACCACGCAAACTATTTATTTATATAAAAATTAAATATATGTATGTACATATGTATATTTTTTTAAATGACAAAATTAAACATTTTTTTTGTGTTGTGTAAAACATTGGTACATGTTTTTGCCGCTAGGCTATCAATATAACGTAATATTCATAATATTTACTGATAAAGCTGACGAAATATAAACAAGGGCCTATGATCAACAAGCTTTAATATCACCAGAAATAATATGATTTTAATTTTCCTCAATCATATCTCAAAGCATGTTTTTTTTTTTTTTTTTTCCAAGAACCTTCTTCTATTCTAAGTATGTATATGTATATAATATCAAACTACACAGAATCTCAATTTTATCTAAACGCTTAACTCAGGCATGTCAAACTCATTTCGGTCCGTGGGCACCATATTGAATAGAAAAAAATGACTACGGGCAATATAATTTTATACATAATATATAATGTATATCTTCAAGAGGTAATTCGAAAAAAAAAAAATTATTTGATATATGTTTAAGGTACCAACTTCATAATATCGACTAAAAATGCTAGATCTCGTTGCCATTCAGAATATTTTATATCGGTAATGTCTTGCTTTTTCAGTTGTAAGAAATTTAATTTCATTCAATAAGTCAAAACTTTGTGACACGATATCGATAATATGGTAAATCCTCATATGGACTCTCAATTTTGTTAAGAAATATGATTTGGTCCCCAGGCTCTAATAAAACTGACGATTGATGCAACTTGTTTTAATATTTTTCCACATAGGACTTTCTGGTGAAATATGCAATGCAAGCCTTTAAATTTGTCTCCAAATTTTTAATTTAGCCCACAATACATTGTTTAAGGTCAGTTATAACCAGAGAGTTATAACCAGTTATAACTCCATCTTTGATAAAAAAAAAAACACCAGTTTTTCCAGTAGAAGTTCGTATTTTTCAAGCTAAAATATTATATTTTTTAGTAAATCTTTCCATTTGTAGTGTCATGTATACATAGAAATGATTACCAAAAGTTCTTCAGTTAGAATTAAAATTAAAATTACAACCAAGAATTGATAGCTGATCTGCTATTGTATTCCTGAAAAATGGTTTGGTAATCCTTTAATTTTTCTGGACACATAATTTTTACTATTTAAATCAAATATTCTCGAATAAATTGTCCTTTTAATTCAGAAATAAATGCGGGCCGCCAAGAATCATTCGTCGGGCCGCTAGTTTGACATGCCTGGCTTAGCTTCACAGAAACAGAGAGCTAAATATTTTATTGAATTTTTTAATTGCAAAAATATGTTCAGTTTCAAATACATTTAAAAATAGTGTTAGTTATGGAAATATTATAAAGTCATATTAAAAATCCATAGGTACTTTTGAAAGTAATTAATAAAATTACTATGTATGTATGTAAACTTATATAATAAGTCAACCCTTATTAACTTTGACCTTATGATTTTAAAATGCCTCGTTTTCATGTGAGATAAAATAATCTTAATGCTACATACTAGTAATTATTATCTTTTTAAAGAGCATCTCAAATTTCAGGGGTGAATCGTAAGTTTGCAAATTTAAATTAATTAAAATAATTTTCCATTTAAAAAATAATAATTCTTCGCTTTTATTTACTTGTCGGCATAAAACTATTTAAAACAACTGTTAAATTTAGTGATAAGAAATAAAATTTCAATGAAAACATTACTAAGAAAATGATGAGTGTTTTTAGTAGATAAGTATAAATATTTTATATATTATTTTCAGTACAAAATTTTCTAATTAATTAGTAAGATGTGAGATAAAGTTCTCGGAAGTTGTTTCTAAATACAACACTGGATTATGTATGAAAATTGACATTCAAGACAACGTGTACAGTCTGACCGTGTCTTGACTTATCTTCCAGTGTCACCGTGTCACTGGGAAATATACATGTTGCTATAAAATCATAAAATATACCACGCTTCAATCAATTTTCTAATCCAAAGTAAGTAAAAATTGCTTAAAATTTAGATTGTGAATGTCAATCTACCAATATAATATTTTTTAACCATAATTTTTAGAATGGGTTTACCAACCATTTACGACTTCTTGTTGCTGGCCCTTTTTTTGGCTAGCATAGCTTTATCGTTCGCCTTTTGGAGAATCAAATTCTTTGGAAGGAGGAACATAAAGCTGTTCACGAATCCTCTCCCTTTCTTTGGTCACATGTTCGAAATATTCACAAACAAGGAACACTTTGTAGAAACGTTGCAGAGAGTTTACAAGGACAGTGAAGGACATAGGTAAATTTAAATTACTATTGAATTTCTATCATCTTATTTTTTGTGTCAAAATACTAGTAAGTTTGTCTCGTATCTAATTCAGTATTTCCGTTTATTTTGTTAAGATATACAGGATTTTTTGCATTCACAAATCCGGTTGTACTGCTACGCGATTTGGACCTAATAAAACAAGTATGCATAAAAGATTTTGATCATTTCGTTGATCACAAAGTATTTATGGATGAAGAAGCAGAACCGCTCTTTGGCAGCAATCTATTCTTTCTTAAAGGTGAACACAGTAACACAAATACAAATATTTATTAAATTTTTAGCCGTGTATAATGTGTATAGCATATATGAAATTTTCAAAGGTCAAAAATGGAGAGACATGCGAGCGACACTAAGTCCAGCATATACGGGGTCCAAAATGAAAGGCATGTTTCCACTGGTGGTCGAATGTGCCGAACAATTCAGAGACTTTTTACTGACAGATTTTAAATATTTGAAAGGTAGATCAATATCACCATCAATTCTATTATGAATTTTTAATAATAAAATGGTTTAATAATGAAATTATCATATCAGATGAAGAAATCAAAGAAATGGAAATCAAAGAAACAATGACCAGATACACCAATGATGTGATAGCGTCTACTGCATTCGGATACAGAATAAATTCCTTTGTAGATATAAACAATAAATTCTTTGCCATGGGTAAAAGGGCCACGAATTTCAGTGGATGGCAGTTTTTAAAATTCCAAGCTTACTCAGTAATCCCCACATTTATGAAGGTATTATTTTTATCCTATTGGTTAGTTGAGCAAATTGTGCGCTATTCATTTTCATTCACTTTAGTCATTTGAATGCAGTCAATGTCAAGTTTTAATATTACATTTGACAATAATAAATCAATATGTGATGTATATTAATATTGGTGTCAGTTAATCCATTGGAACCTATTATATAATTGTGATTATTTTGTTGCAGACTTTAAAAGTATCCTTGTTTCCGCGTGATGTGGTGAGTTTCTTCAAAAATCTGGTTCAGGACACTATGAAATCCAGGGAAAAGAATGGTATCATACGCCACGACATGATTCACTTGTTGATGTTGGCTAAAAAGGGATCTCTTCATTTCGATGGTGATTCGGGTCAGTCTGAGGACACTAGGTTCTCAAATGTCCAAAGCAATGTTGTAATAAAGCATGAAGTTCCGAAAAGAGGTAAAGATATTTAATTTTCAGTGCATTTACATACACAAATACATAAATTAAATAATTGTTTAATAGAAAATTAAAATTGGTTTATTAAATGCTTTAAAATTTAAATTTTACCTAAGTCTATACAAAATATTTTGTTGTGTTTGTGGTATATGGTTATGCAAAACATTATTGTTCATAAATATTTTTAAGAATGATAGATTGTAGAAAACAAATAATAATGTTTATTTTTGTTTACTAATTCGAAATAATAAAATATATGATCCAGAATGATTGTACATACTTCGTAATTTGTTGAGTTTAAGTGAACAAGATTTCTGAATGAAATTTATTTAGTTTGTTACAATATATAGGTATATAAATTCATTTTTCGAAAAGCCGCCGACGGGTCTAGCTGAATTATTCGAGCTACCTACAGCTAGTGATGAATAAATAATAAAATTAATGCGCGTACACGTTTATAACATTTTTATAATTTATTGATAATAAGGTACATATGTACTTGTTAGACAATATATTGATATCTCTTTAAAAAACTCAATAATTAATATTAATCTTGAAAATTTTAAAATTAATGTTGATTAATTGCAGAATGGAGTGTTGATGATTTGGCGGCGCAAGCGATGGCTTTTATCGTAGCAGGATTTGGTACACCTTCGTCACTTTTGTGTTTTGTATCTTACGAACTAGCAAGACATCCAGAAATTCAGCAAAAATTACAAATGGAAATCGATGAAGTGGCGAAAAATACGAATGGTAAACCCACGTATGCTGATTTACAAAACATGAAATACATTGATATGGTGATCAATGGTAAGTTATCAATTTACTTACATATAAATTTGATGTCGTTAAAAATTAATCACATAATTTTGTTGTTTTAGAAACATTACGTTTGTGGCCTCCAGATGGCTTTTTTGAAAGAGTGTGTGTCAAACCGTATACTATTCCTCCTCAAAATGAATCCAGTGACAAGAATTATCACGTAAGCTGATATTAAAATTTGAAAAATCTAAATTCTTTATCTGTTATAACAATGTTATAAAATTTATGCTTACAGATTAATGTTAAAGACGAACTTCTTATTCCAATATTCTGTATACAACGTGACCCAAAATATTTCGTGAATCCCGATGTATTTGATCCTGAAAGGTTTTCCGATGAGAATAAATCCTCCATTGTACCGTTTTCGTACTTCCCATTCGGTGCAGGTCCCAGATTGTGTATAGGTTGAAAAAAAAAATACTAACTAAATCTTCAATAGAATATAACCATTTAAATGTATTTAATAAATTAAATTTTTCAGGTGCACGATTTGCATTGATGGAAGTAAAAGCCGTTTTGTTCCACGTATTGAGTAAATTTGAATTATCAGTAACGAGTAAAACACCCATACCTTTCGTCTTAGCAAAGGATACTTTTAATATGCATCCAATTGGTGGTTTGTGGTTGGGTATGAGAAAAAGAAGTACGTTTTATTAAAAAATGAATATACGGATTTTATAGCAATAGTTCTTAAATTGCAAAATTATTTATTATATTTACACGTTTTGAAACCTCTTTTGCAATTATTTATTTTTGTAATTGTGCAAGTTTAGTGCAAATTAAAAAAAAATAAAGAAACATTAGAGCATATGTTAATTAAAATATTTTAATAATCAACCTATGTATTTCATTTCCTTTCCTTTTACAAAAAATATGTTACATCTTCATAAGTTCACGTTTACACAACTTGAGTACATTCAAAATTGATAAAATGGTTTTAGAACATAAATTTACTTAGTTTCCTAAAATTTTGTTTGCGTAGTTTATCTGTAAAACCCCAATAAAAATTCTGGATGTGTTCAAAATTTTTCTCAAATTTAAATTACATAGGTACATATGTAGATACATACCGTGACCTCGGAGCGCAAAGGTGACATGTCCAAAATAGTAAATTGTTCAGGGCAGCAGTTTTAATGTTTTAACTGGTCATCATACTTAAATCAGGGGACTTTATATAAAAATGATGATCATCCATATTTTACTCTATATTTTTCATAGATGTTTTTACATGAATTTTTCTAAATTCCATGTGAAAAGTTCAGATTTGTTATTTGTGTGCTCCAAGAATATTAGAAGAACTTTTGTACTTTGTGATCATAAAAAAAATGTGAAGTCATTCGGATATGTCACTTCCTGCCCTGATAGAATAATTAAAGATGAACAAACTCATTTCAATTCATAACTCATTTTCGCAAAATTATGGAGATGTGACCTTTGTGCTCTGACGACGCGATATTATGTAGGTATATTATTATTTAATATTTTACGCTGAGCAAAAACGATTTATCCTGGAAAAAAAACTGTTTTTATAAAAAGCTACGATTATTAAACTGAACAAAGCTGATTTAGCCATGGCTACCGCAACCAGGCTGCCAAGTGCGTTACAGGCCTTAAACACCGAGCGGTTAATCATATTCCGTAAAAATCTTATTTTAAAAATTTGCACTGTGATGAAAAATTGTAACGTGAAAGGGTGCTTTAGAATTGGGTCAGTTTCTGTGGGTAGGCGGCAGTTTCTGGCGTCTTTGGATTAGTTTCGTAATATAACCGTTAAATCATTTATTCTCGTATATTACATGCAAAATGAGCAAATTGCCAGTTAGCTATATTCACGTACCCTGCTATTCGATAAATTCCCTTGTGAACTTTGACACTGACCCTGAAAACTTAACGACTTTTAACTAAACTAACCTAAAGATAACCAAACAAAATTTTAACCTTCCTTGTACATACAAGGTATAGAATGTAGTCTCTTTTTCTTCTTTCAGACAATGGGAGACCTATTTTCAGCTTTAAAACCGATTCGTTTGTTAAGTCGACTTCGCAATACCAAATTGGACAATAGTATATTTCAACTTCATTGTAAAGTGACTGTTAGTATACTTTTATTATCAAGCATACTCGTGTCCTCTAAACAATTTTTTGGAGACCCAATCAAATGTTTATCGGATAAAAAAGGAGCCGAAGATGCTTTGAACGCGTACTGTTGGATACACGGCACCTATACGCTGAGAAATCCCTGGAATCGTTAGCTTACCTGATTTATTAGTATGGTTTCGGTATTATATTGTATAGTAAATATACATTTTTGTATTTTAGCCAAGGTGGTTGGAAGAAATGCTGTTTCTGTCGGTGTCGGTCCGCATGAGAAAAACGACGAAGAATTCTATTACATGTACTATCAGTGGGTTTGTGTAATACTTTTTATACAAGCTGTTATGTTTTATCTTCCGAATTATATATGGAGTATATTGGAAGGTGGAAGATTATCATCACTGACTAACGAACTAGGTAAAAAGCCCAGTTTTACTGAGCTTTTACAAATTTACATATTGATATGTGTAATTAATTATTTATACTATGTAATGCTAATTTTCAGATACTGCACTATTGAATCCCACTGCTTGGAGTGAATCTCGCAAACTTCATCTCGTACAATATTTCATCGACATGAATGGTCACAATTTTTACGCTTTTCGATTTGCACTTTGTGAAATACTCAACTTTTGCAATGTCGTAAGTATTGATCGCAGTGTTTCTAAATACTTCAATTTTACTATTTTATAGATAATTATGCAAATTTGTTTCAGGTGTTCCAAATATTTTTATTGAACTCTTTCCTCGGCGGGTCGTTCAACGATTACGGACCGGCTGTAGCCTCATTCTTCTTTCATCCGGATATCCCCGGAAGTGTTGATCCAATGGCATTGACTTTCCCCAAAATTACGAAATGTACATTTCGTTATTACGGCAGCTCGGGAACTATGCAAGAGCTCGATTTGCTGTGTATACTCCCGCTTAACATTATAAATGAAAAAATATTCGCTCTATTGTGGTTTTGGTTTATTATACTGGCAATTTTGTCAGCCATAGCTGTTCTGTATAGAATCACTGTGTTTTGTTGTCCCTGTGTACGAGCGTACTCCATAATGGGTCAGACACGCTTAGTATCTAAATTTCAGATCTTGAATATTGTTACTAAATTTAACGTCGGAGATTGGTTTTTGTTAAATCAGCTTGGAAAAAATCTTAATCCAATAGTTTTCAAAGACTTGATATTAGAACTAGAAACAGAATTAAATAAAAAATCTGTTTTAGTATAATCAGATTACTATGATGGTTCTTGTTTATAACTTGTTCTTATATAAGTGAGATAAGACTAGTATTGCATATAAAAGATGTAAATTTTAATTTAAAAACTACAACCTGACTTTATTTAAGAAATAAATTCTCACTTTACAGTTTAATCTATAACTCAGCAATTGAGTTACATGTGATAATTATACCCGAATTATTTATTACACGCACTATAATGTATGTAGGTTAAATACTGTGTTATATTATATTATAATTAACTGTTCCTACATTATTATATTGTTAAATTATATCTAATAATAAAAGCTGTCTAGTGATAATATTTGTAATTACATCGTTTAATACTGATCTCAAATATTTTTTGTTCTATGTAGGTAGGTACAAGAGTGATTGTACAAAATTACTTTTTTTTTTTTTACTTTTATAAAGTTTTTAAAACTTAATAAAAATGTTAATTTTAAGGACTCAAAAACTTGTGGCATAATTCTTTTTATGATACTGTGAATGAATACATATTTTGAGTGTACAGATGTATGTACGATACAGATGTACACGATACAGTATGTACAGGTACAGTTGTACATGCATTTTTGTTTAATTTTTTTCTTAAGTTTATTAAAATAATATTTTTGTGGGATTTCAGTTCATCTTGAAAGTATTTTTTTAGAATAAATGATAATTTGTAATAAGTAATGCTATTTTAATGAAGCTGTATTTGTGGAATTCATTTAAAATGAAAAGTATAAACAGAAACTGTTCTAAAATTTCATGTTTGACTGATAGGTATAAACTGTAAACCCAAAATTATAAGATTTATTGAGAATACTCACTTTTTATATTTTTTATAGTATAATAATACATATAATAAATAAACTATAAAGCAATCTGAATTTTTTTCCAATGGACCTTATTTATCCCAATATTGTAACATATTATGATTGAACCTTAGATTTTCGTTGACCAAATGGGATCAAAAATCTGAGGTCTAGTTATGATTGACGGTGTTTGAAATTAACTACAAGATATCATTTAAAAATTATAATTTATTTGTTCTTAATCAATTAAAAGTACAAAATTTTGTAATGTCCAATCAGGGTGCATGTTTTTTAAGTTGCACAATTTGAGATTTGAATGGTAGTCACAAATATATAAATTTATCAAATGATCACCTATCAGAATACCAAATTAAATTTACGCGTATCATCAAGAGTATTTAACTTACAAAATATTTGTTTATGATATTCGGTGTTATTACAAGTAAATTTAATTTTAACCAGAACATCCTCTACATCCACAATGCACGCATTCCACGATTCTTCCTTCTTCTAATTTACTTTTGGGTACTCGACATATGCAATTAGTACCGAAATTTGTGTCTCTGGTTTGTATGCATCTTAAACAGCACAAATTTTCATATCCTGATTTCTTCCACTTGGCTATGAGATTTCCATCCGCTATCTTTTCCTTCAAACAGTAATCATACAAATCTCGACTGATCGCTTTACGCCGATAAAATAAATCGTAAATATATCTTGATTTCTGGAAATGAATTTTGAAAATTGGCCAAAGCGATTCTTGTTTTCTCTTACCCTCATGGGGTTCTGTTTCGGCTGAAATTAAAAAAAAAATTGTATTAGAAACTAGTACAGAAAATTTTTGCAGCATTCAAATTGACATAACCTTCAATTACGCATTATGTCGTCGGTATCAAAGATACACTGTTTCAACGTTGTTATTTCAATAAAAGTAGGCATTACTACACATGTGAATGTAATATAATGCAGATTGTTAAAATGCTTTAGTTCATACACATAAATAATGTAAGTGTAAAAACACAAACTGATTGCAAACCTTCTCTCATTTTTTGTTCCAATTCCTCTAAGGTGGGTTCGATAAGTTCCCATCCTTCTGGTGGTGATTTTCGACTTCTGCGAACCTTCGGCATCCTGATTTATAAATCAAAAAGATGTGAAACTTGAATGACAGCCGAAATGACAGCTATAGTGACAGTTTGCTTAAAGGTTATGTTGACGACGCTGCCCGACGAATAAATACGTTTGGCCGAAAGCTAATTTTTCTCGACCATTATAATATATCACAAAATTGAAAGAAACAAATATAAAGATTGATATTTCGCGTAAAAGGGTGAATATTATATTATTCTTTATAAGCTGTAAAAACTCCGACTTTATAGGGTGTATTTTGAAAAGCAAATAATGTTTAGTGGTTATCGAATTTATCGGTTTATCAAAAAAATCGTTAAATCTTAAAAATGAATCGTTAACGCTTGGTTTCGCACGTGCTGCAGCTTACTGCAGCCTGCTACGGTGCACGCTGCAGCCTCTGTGACGGAAGGAAGAAGAAAGGATGAGGGAGCGGAAGCGCCAAATGCACCAATATAACAAATAGCGTGAAATTTTTTTTGGATGTAAGGAACTTTTGCCTCTTTTAATTCATTTGGCTAGAACTTAAAAGTAACAGATACTTAAACAAATCGCTTTTTCTCTTGTTAAAAAAAGCTGACTATAGGATGATAAGCCTTAAAAAAATTATGCAGTTACGACATAGTTTAGTTTAAAGTACAATACCGATAGTTAAACGATTGATATTCACTGAATTACAGGTTGTCAAATCAAGTCCCTTCTTTTCATACGTCTGTATCTGAATCTGAAAGACTTCCTTTGATATTGGCCAGTGCCTTCACAGCACAAAAGAGACAGCTGCCCACCGCTACCGCTATACAGGTAAATTCTATCTTTGGCACACGGTGTTTACCATTTTGAATACTTATTTGCCACACACACAAAAAAACGCCTATATTTTATTTTATTTTAATTCGATAGATTTATTTTTTATATTATTTTAGGTTTATTATTCAAATAAACCCACTCAACAAATCAACTACCATACTTTCTCTAGACAGATTGACAGACTTACAAGCATCTTTAGGCGTGAAACATTCTAAATGACACAAACCAAAATATCTATAGGGCCCTACTCACGGCCAAGCTTGCTCGTATGATTTTCACTGATCAGTGTAGGTATATCGCATCGTAAATATTCCCATACTGCCAAATCGGCCCATCGAATCGTACGAGCGGGCCCTTGGCGGTAAATCACAATCGTGTAACGAAATCCTCGACACGATTTTCGTCGCGCGTACGTCGCGTCGGTGTAATATTTTTCGGAATAGCTAGCACGAGCACCGTATAAAGAACTCCCCGACACGACTACAATATTTCAACTTTTACCGAACCGATTATCAAAATTAAAACGCCTAGTGATTTATTTTTTACTTTTTACTACATACAACACGCACACACACACAGACGGCTGTTTCATATGGACATATGTATGAAACATCCGTCACTCGACGTATACATGTGTTGTTTTTTTTTTTTTTTTTACCAAAACCCAAATAAAACAAACGGTCATACCTCCAGCGACAATTCGTCCAACGTAGACGTGAACGTGTTAAAAGATTGCGCGAGAGGAATACATACATACTTGTATACCTACCTGTCGGCCGTGATTATGTTAATGTGCGTTCGTTCACGAGCGCACTGTATAACGGGCCATACCGCCGAGTAAACGCTCGTTCCATTTCAAACCGTAACAGACAAACACAACACTATCTCTGTCTACAACCAGTCAACACACCATACACTAGAACGAAACAACTAATCAGACCTCGGCCAATCGTGAGGTAAATACTTTGGAATTTCAAAGGTGTTCGCGGATACGCGGCGAGGTAGCGAACGAGCGCACTCGTGTCGTTACTCCGCTGTTCGGACAGGGGGTCGTGACAACCCCCACGCGATTAATTAATTAACCCTGTGCGAGTGTCGATTTATTCCCGTTCAGTGTTAAAGGTTATAATATTAGCAAGTGTTTGGATAGCTGCCATCGCGGCATCCATGTCTCTCAGCAACATTCCAGATTTGATCAACAGGTAAAAAGATTGATTCGTTGTACGGGGAGACATCGACGATAGGTATTGCGCGAAACCCGGTCGCTCGTCCACGTGTACAAATTGAAATGTGTTCAACCCGTTCACGTCGCCGTATGTGCGAATTTTTTTATTATTATAATAATAAAAACAGTATGCGAAATAGTGTGTAGGATGTGTCAGTAGGAATTTGTCGACAGTGGTGTCGTAATGCGACACGCGCAACTGTCACGGTTTGCATTTTTCTTTGCAATAATGACACTTGCTTGCTCTCGGACGACGAATTGTCATTGCGACATCTATTGTCCGTCTTGAATTGGCGCAATTGTATTATTTTTTTGCCGCGAAGGGTGTCAATTTTGATTTTATTCTCTGCGTGTATTGCAATCCGTATGCAAAACGTTTATATGTAATATATCGCAGGTGAAATTTCCATTTTGAGATTTGGTCTGTAAATAAGTTTCGATGACTTTCCAACATCAAGTGATTGTTTTGCTTTATTTTTTTTAAATTGTCCATTAGTGTTAGTTTTAGTAGGAGTAGAGCCAAGGAGTAAAGAACAATCGGCTGTATAGGCGCGTACACAGAAAAGGCAATCGGGTTAAAGTTAGACCGGGACACAACGCCGCTACCACACCAATATTATTCGCACGAATTCATTGTATGTATTCGAGTAGAATGACGACGTTTTTGTTTTTGTTTTTGAATCGTCCTTCTCGTAAACTCGAATACAATGAATTCGAGCAAAAAATATTAGTGTGGCCGCGGTGTCGTGTCCCGGTCTAATTTTAACCTAAGCCTTGTGCGTATACGCCGGGGTAGCTGTTGAGCAACTCCATCGGTTGAATTGGAATCTATGTATTTCATTTTTGAAAGTAAATAATACGATACATTGAACCGGTTTTTATACATTAAATTCTCGAAGGAAGTAATCTTTGAACACGAAAGTGTAACTAGCTACTCATTGCCTGTGATTCTAAGTGTGAATTGTTTCAATGTCATTTCTGAAACGAGTTAACTTTGCAACATGTGATATTTTTACGGAGGTATGTAATTGTACATAGAAGGGGAAAAAAGATCAATTTGCGTACAATGTGTACTGTAGAGTGAATCACAATTTTTGTGAGGGTGGGTTTGTTTTTGATATTCCCAATTAAGCTAACCGTCTAGCGTTTACATACGTTTTTTTTTTTATTATTTTGTTATAATATCGTGTCGACTTCTCGTTCGTAATGAAAGTAATACGCCTTGGGCGTAATACGTATCATGTGTCGAAAGAGTCTGAATATTCGTACGAGACAAAATTGTGGGAAAGGTAGGCAGAAGTAGGTGGTGGTAAGAATGAAGACAAGAAGACCGGTTGTGCGGATTTCATGAGGCATAAATTAACACGCACAAAATAGGCACCGCACCACTCACTAACTACATTATAAATATTAAATTTTTACGCTTTTACACGACGAAAAATTACTTCAATGCAGAAGTGGAAATCTTCTGTATGTACAAAAGAGTTGGAATGGATAAGGCTTATGCATAATCTGAAAGTTTGTACCTCGGACATACTCGTGTATAACTTTATATCGCTACTGCTCAGAAGTTTGGATTCAATAGTAAAAGATTATACTACATACTCGGATGTCGATCGAGGAATGTATTATATTACTGAAGACAAGGATAGTCGTTCAACGTATAATCTATGTATAATCGTAGTCAGATATATACATACATACATTTCTCTGTGTTTGTTACAATTAATTATTGATAATTACACAATTTCAATTCACCATCTGAATTACTGCGGATGCTTATTATGATTCTTTTGGGTTTGTTTAAAGCAACGCGAGCTTATTAATTACAGAAATTAAGTTTCGTTGAACTCGATTCGAATTTTGATGCAAATGTTGTCACACAGATATGGGTCAAAAACAAACGGAACATTTTCAAACTAGTCGTATGCATGTATGTATGTAGGTATGTTTAGGAAGAGTATTTATTATCGTTCGACCGCAAAATTGACAATGCCAAACCGCGAAAACAAATCATAGTGAAATAAGCATCGGCGAAATTTTTAAACGAATAGAAAATTAATTTTCACCGAAGTAGCAAAGACGGTCTTATATTTCATATGACGGATCTGGCTCCGCAAAGTAAAATTGATGACTCCATTTAAAATACATTCACCGAAAACGATTCGAAATGAATTTTTGATTGCTAAATCCATTCGCAACTATGACAGCCGACGCTGTGTATTGATAGTCCATTATTTTAAATTTATACGGCGTTTGTCAAAAGTACGTATCTTTTTGTTGTATGACATAATAGACGCGGTGATGAGCGCGGATGGTATGCAACAAAACTTAGTATATTAATGGAAAAATCGTGACTTGATTTCCCTCTCTAAATCGCCAATTGACGTAACGACACGCCAGACTTTTTAAAACGCAAAAATTCGCACGTAAATTTGTCGATTTTCGGTCGATTCGATTCTATGGTCAATTTTGTCCGAAGAAAATTAGCTCGCGTCAAAACGATCGCGATCGAGCCATTTACTTTCTATAGAAATGCGCAAAAACCATTTCAAATTTTTGATTACTTCAAACTGTTTCCGACATTAAAACTAATTTGATTGGATGACTCAAGATTCACACTTTAATATTATATAACATGGTGTTCATCGACGACCCCAGCGTATACTCACAAGGCTAAGGAGTAAGGACTTACGACTATTCTTTGTGTGAACGTACATACATATGTATGTATAGTAAAGTACATATGTACATATTTGCTTTTTATAAATATGTATTGACTTAATGTTTGCCATATATGTAGGTTCATAGTCATACAGTTTAGTTCTGTTCATTGATAGGAATTGTATTGCATTTGTTTTTTTTTTTTTTTTTAAACGAACGATTTGCATTCATAGAATTGTGCATACATGAGGGTGTGGCATTACACATGCAGATTTCGAGATTGCAAAACATGGTGGTTGATGCAGTCTGCGTGTGTGGGGCTGATGCATCGAAATGGTGTTCTGGGACGACTTGCAAGACTGGTCTGTCCGTTATTATGCAACTGGCCCGTGTGCAGTTAGTTACTCTCAAGGAATGCACCCACACTCTTCTCTCATTTCGATCCGCCATAAACGACACATATGATATATTCCGCACCCAAACATCGCGTGCGTGGATGTTTTACAAATTCAAATTCACCTACCACTAACTATTCTATGTACAATGTATGTACATATGTACATACATAAATCGTTTGCCTGAAATTATTCTTTTATATTATATAAACTCAATAAACATTTAATTGATAATCAATCACTGTGCAATTTAGTTATGTGTTTTGTATAACCACTTCATGTTTTCCTCATTCATAGCATATGGAATATCGATGGCATTGAATTCGACGAGTTTTGCAAAGAGCGTGACCGCACGAAAGTTTGGCAATCGCTAGTAAGCATCTGGTCTTGACTAAAAAAAAAATTGCGGGTTCAATGCTGCGACACTTTCGATTTTAAAATCATATCTACGCGCCGTATAAAATATTGGTTAAGCGCAATTTTAACGATAACTCGATGGAAATTTTTGATAATACTAAGGTGGTACTCGATCTTATTCAACCCCCTGTTAGCACAGGTCGTTTTGTATGAAAATTATATTTAAACAGTTAATTAATGTTTATTACGAGCCAATATTGAATTTTCGCAAGAATGCGGGCGGAAGTGTATGGTCAGGTACGAGATCTTCATCTTTCCGTGAAATGGATTCAATCGGTACACTTTCACAGACGTGAAATTAATTTATTTTACGTATTTTAAAAATAGTTGGCGATTGTTACGTAAATATTTTTGATAAGCGTCATATTATTATTTGCTGTTTATTCAAATGATTTATTTATTTATTATTATTAACAGTGATGTAATGAATAGGTACATACATACATACATACATATGTAAATTCGATTGCTGTGATTTTGTTGTTCATGATAAATTAATTTAATTTCTGCATTGATTTTTGAAAACAGTGATTTTCAACATAATTACTACAATTATTATTTAAATTTAATTTGCTATATTGGGTAGCCTTGTTCTGAATTTAATAAAAATGTACACATATACATATGTATATTAAATGAAAACTAAGATTTAAACTTGAATTGAATATTTGAATGGAATGATATAATTTAACTCATACATACTCAATTAATTTTAAACATCACGAGAAATTCACAATGGCCTTTAGCTCTTTGGGTGCATAATACAAATAGCATGTATCAGATTGCATCACAAATAATTCGACTTCGTGTCGATTGGTTACAAAGTAAAAATCAACATCGTACCTATTGAGAATTCATTCTTTTGATTTTTCCCTTTATAATATCTTGTATGTAAAAATAGCTCACCGTAAATAAAACCGGATCGGGTTTGTTTATGTCTCTTCTACGCACAAACAACCGATTGATGTGAGATTAAATATGGAGAAAGTCGTGTGGCGACCACGCCTGAATTTTTTTTCTAAATATAAGTACAACATATAAGTTTTAAATGACTTTCGTGCGTTCTGTTCTATTCGTGCGGCATCGATACGTCGATTATATCTTTAAGTGTATTCATCGCGGTTTCGTCACTTCCAAGACCACGATGATGATACGAAATTGTCCTTGAAAAATGATGTTGATCGATCGCTTCTTTATATATTTGAGAACTAGCTGTATCTGTTAACAAAAAAAAAAAAATAGAATTAGTATTCTCTGTGAAATGTTTGGGTATTTGACGCCTACTGTGAAAATTATTTGCATTGCGGCGACGTAATAGGCGTGTCATTACGCCACGTATTTACGTACGACTATGCAAATGCGCATTCATTTCTATTAAAACACATACATATCTAAGATGTGTAGTAAAATAGGCATATGTATAGTAATTGTCGGAAATGTTGCGGATATGGTATAAAAGAAAGGTCAAATCTCACATTTGATTTATGAAGTAAAATACTTCAAAATGTAACAATGTAAGCGTACATAATTCACCTGACGCATATTTCGCCGATTGATTGCATTTTAATTGCACTTTTTTGTGTGTGTACGTTGCCATCCGGTCTGTTGTTTTAGTATACAGTTCGCACACGTGGTACCCACCGGTCGAGAAGAAAGCGATTTCGGTACCCGGCGTAGAATAAAAGAGAAAGCCTCTCTCTCTCTCTTGTTGCAGGCGAACCGTCGGAGTATCGCTCCCAAACCGACAATTAAATTTAGTTTCGAAAGACGTTTGAGAAACTTTCATTTCGCCAAATAAATGCACCTTTTGAATATCGTCGATCATCGATACGAGTAGCAGTACAACAGTTCAACACTTTTCCACTACTCCAGCCTCCAGCCTCCCTGTTTTATCTTTTGGAACCGGACTACTTCAACAATAATACAAAAAATGTAATATGATGGCTAAAACGTTCAGTTTTCGATTAATCGTTGTTCTGAATTTATGTGGCATATGGCATTCGAGGTAAATTTGTAAAATTAGTTAGTGTGTAGTTTATTGTATTTGGTTGTGTTCAAATCAGCGGGTCTTGTCGATGACAAGATCGTATTGTAAATTCTTCCTCGTCGAGCCTTGGCCTTTGCGAACGTTGAAGGTTTACCATCGTTGCTATTTGGGAATGCCTGCTTTACACTTCAGATCACGTAACGAGATGACTGTAACGATTGCAGTGTCGCTTTGATGCAATTTGCATGCGACTGGCTCTAATTCCGCCAATTATATCGACTACTTTTCATTTCGACACACTGCGGTAGAACGTTTTGTTTATAGACCGCGAACCCGTTCTTTTACTCCACTTTAGGCGAAAAAACACTTTTTGATTCAGCAAACACTCGCCGATATATGTACATATAGGTAGATCAATGTTGATGTGTACAAAAGTATAGTTCGTTTCGTCTTATTGGACGTGCTTTGATGTTGTGAAACGTTTCGAAAACATGTTATCGTATTCACAGGCATTAATAAATTGATTAGCACAATAGGATGAGGTCATCCACTAGTTACCTGTGGAATGTTGAAGTGTACATAGTGGGTGTGTGTGCATATTCGGATTATACATCTTGAGATTTAAAATTCGGCGGCACGATTGGTGAATCATCCATATCTACGTCTCATTTGATCTAATTGCGTATTAATTTTAAAGGTATTGATTAAAGAGTCGGGGGAGATAAATTGTCCGGTGTTAAAGGTGGAAGTGGCATAACCGCTTCCGATCCACTTTCGTCAGATGTGCTCTCAGGTGTGTTGAGTGGGCCACAGGTAGGATTTCCTTTTTTTTTTTTTGGTACGAACACTTATTAATTGTTTCGTTTTGTATTTAACAATGTTGCCGGTAAAGTTGTGTAAATTGTTGTCTCGCCATATTTTCGAGCGGGTACGATCCTCTTTTGAAAATTTTTATATAGTTAGTTCCGCAAAACACTCGTAAGTCAATGTCCTGAGGTCTAGTTTGCGCAACCGAGGTCAAACGGTGACCCAATTGCACGATTGTTCCGATTGAAAATCGGTGCCAAAAGCGCACGTGAGGTGTTAACCATTAAAATAAAAAGAAGTCGTTTGAATTTCGAGTCGATTGCTTGCTTATCGAGCGTTTTTATTGAACTACATATTAAATCTACCAAGTGTAGTACAGCAGTTGGTCCTTTTGTACTTTTTTCGTATTGAGTTGATTCTAAAATTTACTGTAAACTTTTTAGTCATTTCTAAAATGATTCTTTTTTTTTCTAAATAAACTTACATGTTCTCACTTAGAATATCTGTGTTAGCTTTCAGTATCGATTGAACTTTAGTAAAAATTCAATTTGAAGTGGCAATTTACTTTTCAAATTTTCTCTTTTTTGTTAGTGTGTGACCATTTGACCAAGTTTTTTTCTTCTGAAATGATCAAATTGTGTCGCTGAATGCCACTATTTATAGTAGTGACGAAATAATTCTGAATCAACTAGGTTTCGATAAATTTCCGGCAACTTTCTTCGACTCTTTGTAACTTTTCCGATGAATAATTTCTCTAATGTCAGTTTTGTAATATTTTATAAATATTGCTAGTCTCAAATGTTGACCGTACAACACACGACAATATCATAATTTTTCAATCTAATTACGCGTTCCTAAAGTTTTCTTTCGATTAATTAATTTAATAGCGTTGCTCGTGATGGTCATGATGACTCGAAGTCTGTTCACTTGTTCAGTGCACTCTATTTAGCGCGCAACGACCTTTCCAGTTTAGAGGAACGGTGCTTGTTAACATTGTGATTTTTTTTGATGCGTTCGGTTTTAAAATATATCAAATCATAATATTTTTTGATTCTGATTGAATTTCTCCAACGTGTCATTGATGCATTGGGCACTTTGGGGTCATTGAATTTGAGTGTACGCGATACGAAGTCAAGGGTTCACATTAGCGCGTGCGTAACTCGCCGGAAGCTCGAGGAAACGGTGTCGACATTCCCAATAAAAGAAAGCATTTCCTTTTCAGAACTTCCTGTTTGACATTTCAAGTGCTAGCTAACGCTATTTGCCAACTCGTTGACCGACGCATTCGTCATTTTCTATTTGCCAACGATGCGATCGTACGAAGGCGTGAGGGCGAGCTGTTAAGAAGACGGTCAGAATTTAATGGGCACGTCTCTTCGGCATGTTGTTGCCTTTATGTATTGTCAAAAGTTTCAAATAGCTCCACGTAGTAGTTGTCGGCGAACGTCGATTAAAATCAGAGAATCTGGTGTTGGACAACAACCTCGGAAGTCGCTTTCCCGCCGTCCAAGGCAGTCAATAAAATCACTGTATTATATATTATACAGACAACATTATAATTGTCACTTTTATTATGTTTTTAACAAGTATCAATATTGACGAAATTTTAAAATCATCACGATCTTACAACCAAGCGAGCCGCTGATTTATAATCTTGCCCTTGCCAAGAGAATGTTTCACTTGACCGATGTCCAAATAGAAAAGCGATTCTCGAATAAAGGTTAATGGTGTTGATGTACCCGTACATAGTATTTTCTCACGCGTATTTGAAAACGGCAACCCCAATCCATTCTCAAATAAATCATGATTTGAATAGTATTTGATTGGTTAGATTGTCGCCTAGGGCTGCAACTTCAATTTGAGATCTCAAATTCGCTAAGTTTATACGCCCTGAGCAATTGGAAGGAGTTTCTGGGAGTCGATTTACATATCTGGCCCTGTTTTGTTTGAATAGAATTCGACGGACCTTATCCTTGATCTGCAAAGCATTGTCACTGTATAGAAAAAAGTGAAAGCTTATCAGCAGTTGAGCAATGAGTGAGACACGGTGGTGTTCCGCTATTTTAGCAGTGGAGCGTTTCGTTTTTGAAGGCCACACTCATATACATCAATATTAAAATGGGTAGTTTATATTGTCATTTAATTGCCTCGCCATTGTTTCAAAGTTGATTCGTATTTCCAATACATTTTGATAATTCAATTGTGCGCTTCGTTCAGTCGACAATGTTAACAAATTTATTAATATCGTTGACAAGAGTGTTTGTTTGATGCATTCAAATTTAGTGTGAACAAGATTCTCGAGAAAGTCTTGAGCAATTCAGTTGCAAGCAGCAACTTTGAAAAATATCTATATTATTATTTTTATAATATACACAGGTATGTAGTATGTACCTAATACTGTATTGCCCGGTGCTTTTCAAACTTTTTCTAACTTTTCCATACAACTTTTCCATTTTGTAACTTTTTCATCCTTATATGTGGATATAGAATTAGGTACTCTATAAATTTATATGTACAATACGATCTCATATTTTTTCCATCATTAAATAGTCTAAATGTAAAATTACAAATTACAAATGTTTAGGTAGCACGAATTAGTGTCACGCAGCCATGGCCGCGGCAGCCACAACGATGTTAGAAAATGTATGTGGCTGCCTGTTTGATGACGCACTAAGGCAGCCAGGAAACTCTGGCTGCGCAGCCACAGGTACGGGCTCCGATACGCAACACAGCCACTGGCTGCCGCGGCCAACACGAGATGTATTTGACAAAGTAAATGTATGTGGCTGCCTGTGTGATGCACGCATTAGCAGCCAGTCGATTCACGTTTGCCATTTCAGATTTTCAGCCGTTTACCAATTATTTTATAAACAATTCACTACGCACTAAATTCAACGGATAAAATCAAAATATATAAAAAAAAATCTCGCCAATGTTGCGCGCTGGAAATCGATTTATATGAAACTATTTCCAACAAATTATTTGCATCTATGTACATACACACAGTACAAAAGGATTCGAAATTACGAACCAAATATTGCATTGAAAATATGTTGCATCTACAATGTTATCGGTGACCATTTGTGAGTGTGTTCTCATCGTTCTGGCTGCCCCTTTGGCTGCTTGAACTGGGTGCACGTTTTTCTGGCTGCCGCGGCCATGGCTGCACAGCCAGGCTGCCAAGTGCGTTACGGGCCTTATTTATTTATTTATTTATTTACAAATTATACCATAGTGACATAACAGGTTTCCCCAATTCGTCACTATGGCGAGACAATTAAATGACAATATAAACTACCCATTTTAATATTAGAGAACCTTTCATAAGTACGAATAAAGCTATCATTAAATTTGGGAAAGTATCTTCGTTATAGCTGTCAGACTAATTTCGCTTTGAGTTTACGGTAACAGTTTGAAAACCAATGTGTCTGTGTGTCACCAATAGTATTCGCGGCATGTCAGGCGAGCTGCGTGGAATGCAGGGCCGGCTTCTTGCGCCCATTTATTCGGAATGCGGCCCCAAACGCTAACGCACACACACACACACGCACTTAAATAGTGTTGTAGAATTTTCCAGGAAGTTTATGAAATTACTGGAAAATGCCGTGACGTTTCCACGCTCGCTATACTGACTGCACTGCGATGCAACGCGCGCATCAGACAAGATGCAACTTCACGTATCTGACTCGTAAATGATGTAGGCGTACATATAAGGCAGTGCGATATATACATATGTACGTGTATGATCCTTATGATTTTCCAGCATTGCAATATGCCGATTCAAGTTGTGCGTCCGAGATATCCTTTGTTGTCTTCTTCGTGGCTGTCGAACGAAATGTCTCGTTCGAAGGTCGCCGATGTTGTCTTCGCTGGATCATTATGCAAGTCTCGGCCTCACCGTGTACTGTTAGATAACGCGCATGCGTACAACACGGTCAATGCAAATATTTGGGCCATCGGGCAGGATCAGCCTCCGTGTCGATGACTTCAACACACCATCGCATATTTATTTATTCATAATTCGACGTTAACACGAATTTTTAAATGTCACTATGATGACGCAGTGGAAAAAAAAATAATTTTGACATTTGATCTGAACGTATCACTTACTAATGCCGATTTATACGCTTCAAACTGCAACAATTGAAAGATTATGTAACTGATTTTATGTCCCAATATTCGTTTTGAACATACATACATATATGTGTATGTGCCATTGCTAGGTTTTGTTAAAGAGATTGTACGCCTATCAAAAGTGTTGTGAATTTCGGATCTACATACATATGTGCTAGCACCCCGTTTTCTGCGAATGTACGTACATATAGTCGTTATCTTTGCCCATTTGTTGTCTCTAAAAATAAAGTAAATTTAGTCCATGATGCAACCACTAACTGAACAATACTGGTAAACTATTGATTTAGGGTAATATTGATTGTTTCGATAGAAGGAAGTTTACCTTTTGTCGGCATCCAGTAGTGAGCTCTTTGATTTTCTTGCGTAATGACAGTTTTTCTTTCCGTCGCACACATTTGTATGAAGAAAAGGTTTATTTTTTTGAGTCGGTCGCAGAATTATAATTGTTTGTGAAGTTTCGCAACGCGGCGTGTGACGCAAAACACACGTGAACAATCCATCAATAGACTCAAGTTACCTTCGCAGACGAATTCCATTCGAGAAGTCGTGACCTTATTTTTGGAAATTTGACGTTTCTTCTGTAGAAATTAATGGCACCTGAACGTTCGCTTATGGACCTTATGGTCTACGTATCGCATGGACTCGTCTTGATTTGTTATCATTGCCGCTATTGGCGCCTCTTCAAAAGAGGAGTGGTTTCGTTTGAATGGATCCAAATAACGAATAATATATTTTTATAGTATCGCAATCAGTGTCGTAATTCGATTCTCGCCTAAAATAAAATATGTAATACGATTAGTATAGTTATTATCTTCGCGTGCCAAAAATGTATCATTGAACCAATTCTATACCACGTATGAATTAAAAACCTACGCCATTAAGTGTTTTTTTGATGCGTATTTTGAAATCGAAAGCTCGTAAAACGCGGTACTCTATTCTTCGATTTATAATTACAGTTATTGTAGATCGTTTTGCGAAATTTATTATCTACAATTATCGGCGTCGAAGTGCAATGATTTTGTCATATTAATTGTACCTACAAATTATGGCGTCAACGTGTTATACATATATTTTACGAAATTCTTCACACGTGTAAGCTGAGATTATAGTGCGATAGATTTTAAAGTGTAATAAGGCCTAGAATTTTAGTGCAATTAGGCACGTTTTTATCTTTTTTCCGTGTTTTCGTGTCCGCGGGATATATTCGACATACTTTCTCATTTTAACGTATCAGTTTGCTATCGCTTATTCCCTCTTTGATGATATTTACTATTGCGGTAGGCTTTTTACTGGTTGCTAATTTTGCAAAATCTGACGTTAGTGTTGCGGTTACCAAAAAAAATTGTTTATTGTAACGTTTCTTATCTGCATTAACGATGAGAATGTATAACTTGTTGTATAAAAAAAGTCGACTAGTGAAATCGGATCGGTTGTTCTACAACCTGTTATTTCGATTCGTAATTAACTATTGGCGTTTATTGACGTTCAAATGTTGACTTCTGCTTTTTAAATGACTTGTCAAAAAATTTAATTTTGAGCTGATACTTATTGAAATTGTACGCTTTATTCAGATAAAAAGTGATCAATACACTTAATTACAATAATACTAGTCTTGGGAATATTTATTACTGTTTGAAATCACTTAAATTCTGCAAATTATATTATATATGTATCATTTTAATTGTATACATATACATACATATGTATGTACATTTTGTTGAAATTTTTTTTAATAATTTAATTAATTGAAATTATATATTGATTTAGTTCAGTATATTTACATTTTTTTATGTTTTATGTTTACAATGTCTGTTTGTGTGATTATGTATGTCAACACGATCATTTTCTTGATGGATCAAAGTTTTTTAATGATGTTTTTAGGTCAAGGGCAAGAGTCAAAATTTTGGGTCTTCAAGGTCACTTATTTCAGACAGGTGCCTTTATAAACATTGGTGAAAGTTTGTACATATATGTAGCTTTTGTTAGATTTTTTAATTAATACAATTAAAGGCATGATCAAATAAAAAAATTCGAAACACTGTTTCTACATACATATGTATGTATAAGAGTTTCAAAGTACGCGATAAATATTTTAAGTTGTTTTAAAGTTCTACTTTGTGTGCTTTTGATTTGACCCATCAATAGGTTTTCAATTTGGAATTTACCATGTTAAATTTCAGTAGAATAATAATGATGGGCTTCGTTCATGTATAATGTATTACTTAGTAACAAGAAATTCCAGATTAGTGATTTACATCTTTTTCACCTTAAAATGTCGAGAATGTACTTTGGAAAATTGCATCACGTGAAAGCGGGGCGATCTATAGAAAAAATGTTTGTAAATAAAAAAGAATTGCCAGTGATAAGGCAAAGGTCGAACCCGAGTAGCTCTCACCGTCGACACTGATATTGTTGGGTTTGCCTTTACGTGATGAAACTTCTGAGGACCATTGTCAACGATTTTGCAGGTGTTACTATCGTTGCAGTTCTTTTATTTATTCCGCAAACATTAGTAGCTGTTAGGAAGTTTTATTTTTTGGTCTAGTGTCTCATAAGAATCACGATAAATATGCAGAAGTCAGATGCTAGAGCTGAAGGATCAATTTCTTATTTTTTTCCGGTATTTTCTTGTTCCACATTTGGCTTTTTGTCATACGGCAATGTGCTGTGAAAGGTGTGTCAAAATCGCGACTATTTGTTTTTGTACGTTTATCGTTTCGAGTACGCATTGTTCGTCTCTCACAAAAAATTATTGGCATACATATTAGATCAGCGATCTTCAACCTGTCGCTTTGACATTCACGGAACAACAAAAAAAAAACATTTCGCAACAATGTTTTAGAAAAACATGTTTCGCTATTCACCGTTTATGATACATATGTATGTAAATGAAATTTGTATGCATGGTTTGAAAATTTCACTTTACACGACCTCTTTGGAGAAAATTTTGATTTATTATTGAACCATTGGCATTCCATTATGAAATTTTGACTCTTATGGCAAAATAGTGGTGTATAGATAGTTACATTTCGCCACGTCTTGGTCGCATTCTTCCGATGGTGATGTAAGAAATAGTTTACCTGCGCTGAACCCAATGATGTTTTTATAACAACATATTTTTCTCATCAGTAAATTATTTGATAATGCGTTTTAATTGTATGTCATGAAAAAGGTGTTTAATGCAAGTGTTAGAATTGAATAAAATTGCATTAGTAAACATGAGTTTAAATAAAAATATATTTATTTACGTTCTCATTAGTATACACATTAAAATGGCAAATTATGCATTATTCCTGCATTCCGATTAAGCCGGATTTATTCAAAATTAGCAGTGGGTCAATTAGCATCTATTAAGCGTTTCTTGAAGCGTCTGGGATCGGTCATCCGTTAAGTTGACCTCTATCCTTGAGTTTTTATTTTATTAATAGATAAATTTTGTGAGAAACTAAATAAAATTATTAATTAAATTATTGAGACGTTTCAGTTTCCGTTCGGTTTCATTCATATGGACCAGTACGTATTAATTATATCAAACGACGCGCTGGTAATTTTTTTCCGTATTTTTACTTTATACGTAGTTTTTATTTGCAAACTTACATTTCTACTATTTGTATTTATGACATTAGTAATTAAAAGTTCTGGTTTAGTGGAAAAACGATGATGATTTCCCGTTTCCTCATCGTGCCATATAAATCATACCACTTTCTGTTTATATAAATATCGATTATATGACTGACTCTTATTGTTATCGAGTTTTTATTGAGCTTAAAATTAAATTTTATGATCTATCAAAAGTTACACCAATCTGAAAATTCGAAATTCAAAAAAAATTCTAATTCTTTGAGACTTGAACGAATGGTTATTTCTAAAACCCGGTTCCAGCACACCTTTATCGTTTCTTTACAAAAGAGGATTGAAAACTAGTGCACAAGTTTTTATACATTATTTCACATTGTCCCTTAGGAATTTTATCTGTTCCATTTGTTGCAAATGTCTATACTTTTTTTTTAAATCCATTTGTTGCAAATGTCTATACTTTTTTTTAAAATCCATTTTATCTCAACCTTTTCCAACAGACATATTCACGATAGTAAAATTCTTCGCATTTTTACACGGTTTAAAAGTTTTCGCTTGTGCTACAGCACTCCAAAAAAAATAAATATGTGGGTATGTAGGCGAATCGGTAAATTTTGTACGTGATTGTTTCACCATTTATTGCGATCGAAGCCTTTGCCATTGACCGACTTTGTTTACTTGTACTGTATGTTTGATTCGCCAGCTTCGATTGTCACTTACGTGACGAGAAAATACACCAATCCTTGAAAATGAACGAGCAGTCGTGCTTAACCTTTTTTCATCGAAAACGCGTCGATTTGCTGTGGGAGTAAATCGACATGAATTTACATTGTTTATTTTATTGATCCTGTCGAATTTCGTTTAAATGAGAACATTACCATTTTAATTACTATTCTAGGTACTAAAAAAATGGTTCATCCTACGGGCTGCATAAATTGTATGCATCGTATAAATAAAACAGCAATAACAATGCACATCCCAAATTATGTACGCAAGCGTGACGTGAATTCGTATTAGTACGCATAATTATAGGGACCGTCGATATGAAGGAGATTTGTTACTGAGGTTGAATGAAGTTGTATGTAGTTTCTTTTTAATTCAACTTAAAATCTCTGCAAAAGTGTAATGGTCTGTTTTTTCCTCATTCAAAGATGATATCATGGGTATGATTCACTGAAACATCGTATTTTTACTTTATTTGTTTTGTTGCAGATAGAATGAAGCTAGAATCAGCGCCGAGCGTTCGGTGAAGGTTATTCGCCGTTCATCATCATCACCTTCAGCTCCAATATGGAGTGGTTGCCAGGATCCTTGGTGTGGTTCGACCCTGGAGTCGGCCACAGCCTCCCTGGTGAAGTTTTAGAGTATCATAAAGCTGCACAGGTCGTCATCATTCAAGCTCTCATCAATGGAAAGGTAAATATATTTGTATACAACCTATTTTTTATACATTGAGCCCAGTATACACATGCAACAAGTGTCAACATCTCAAAGGAATAGTTCCATAAACATGAAACGTGTAATAAACAAGAACAAACGTTGTCACTTGTTGGTTGTATGGACTGTTTTAAGATTATACACAGTACAAATGAAAATCAACGTTCAAGTTTAATCGATTAATACGACTCCATCTACATGGCAATCAATGGTTACGCGTGTTTATCGTGAACATTTAAATGTACATATTTACTTTTTTTTTTATTGGAAACGATTTCCATGTGTGGATAATTTGGGATGGGAACAGTTATGTTGTGGGTACATCCTCCGCTACGTTTTATTGCGCGTTCGTATTCTGTGGCTACCACCAAGAACAACTCCAGCAGACAGCTGGTGTTCAAGTAATTTGATGTCTTTTTCGCATTCAGTGTCGGCTCACGAAACTCGTTTTAGGATTCATCAAAAGACGCAGAAACCACTCTTGAGGTCAATGTCGATGTTTTCACAAAGATCAAACTGAATACTAACATGTTTCGCATAATGCGTTTTGAAATGTCAAAGGTTACCGTCGCGTTGTCGTTCGACTCATTGGGGATAGCTAATTGAATGTCAAGTGTTGCCTGAGGGCAAATGGAAATAATATACCTATATCCTGTCCAGATCAAGATGGACCTTTTTGGAGACGTTCTGCGCATAATGTCACGCCACTTTTCGGACATGACCAATGACGATCATTTTTCATCAAGTAAACACTAACTTTATCCCTCCAACAGACGTAAATATTTAATTTTACTACATACATACTTTTACTACGTACAATCATTCTATGTATCGACTTTTTAACACATTTTATATTTTATAATATGTATGTATGTATATTCAAAATAAGTATTGTGACCATAAAACATCACAATAAAATGCACCGTTTCTAATACCATCATCATTATTTTCAGTCGTTCAACTGCTGGATGAAGGCCTCTCCATTCCCCTTCCATTTCTGTCTGTTTTGAGCAATCTGCATCCATTTCACTCCACACATTCTTCTCAATTCATCAGCCCATCGTCCACTTAGTCTACCCTGCTTTCTTTCACATCCTCTCGGATACCATTCCAGTATTTCTCGCGTCCATCTGCCATCCATTCTTCTGGCTGTTTCCAGCCCATTGCCACTTCAACTTTTTCACACGTTTCGCTATGTCTGCCACTTTGGTCATGCTTCTTACCCACGTATTTCTCTTACGATCTCTTCTTGTTGTACCAAGCTATATCTTTCCATGCTTCTCTGTGTGCATTGGATCTTACGTAACATTCTTGAATTCAGCGTTTCTGGTATATACAATGTAAGTACATAATTTAAAAATGTAATTAACTCGTACATACGTAGTATTTTATTTCACTTTGAATTTTCCTTTTCACTATTATAAGAATCTAAGTAAAGTAAAAATTTAATACATAAATAAAATCAGAACGAAAATATTACTCGAAACCGGTTGGTTATGTGAGCGTTTATCTCGGACAGCTACTACCCTCTTTTTCTTTAGTTGCGCGAGAAATGTTCCTTCTTGATCCGGACAGAGTATAGTTTTTTTAAGTTATCCAAATTGGATAAAGTATTGTGATCGTGCAAAAATTCAACCTCGAGACTATGACAGATTTTTTTTTAAATTGGCAATACCCAATGAATCATTTGAATAAAGCTTTATAGAAAATTCAATTTTAGATAGACAGAGTGAACTTTCAACGTTGCTATGTTGTCTACGTCATACGAGTAGTATTGTTTTGATGTTCAAAGCTCGGATGGCATATTGTGCATTTTAAATTGAAGAAACTATGTGTCTATACTTACAATAGGTATGCATAGATTTGAATCTGTATTCTATTGTACGACAATCGTGTACCCGAAAAACACCTTAGGAATTCTATGATCGGATTAGCCACCTGTTCTAGCCCAGGAGCCTCACGGATTTTACCTGGAATGAATTTAATAATCATTGTGTTCGAATGTGTGTGTGTGTGTGTGTGTGTGTGAGTGTTATATGTACATATAACCGGTATATGTAATGATCAATAGCGTATAACTGGTTTTACTTTTGGCATACATACTTGCGCTACTATGACCTTATGAACCCCCCCTCGTGAAAGGCGTGATCGGCTTACAATACATACTAATCAATTAGAATAGTTAAATACTACAACCGGGACATTCGGTCATAAGAATTTCGATGACGAAACGAGTGTCGGTGGTGTATAACCTATTCTCCATTTATTAAATTGGATAAATGTGAAAAGGTTGATGACGTCTGATGTGTGATACAATGTTGCAAAAATGTGAAATTTATTAGTCGCCTCGTTAAATGCTAATTTTATAGTATTTGTTAATAGACATTATTAGTAAAACGTCATGTGCACTCGATTGTGAATATCTCTAGTTTTTTTTTGTCCGGCACAGTTGTAGTGTGTATCAATATCAAATATTTATTAATTTTTTAGCGCGTGTTTGTTCTGAATTAAGTATTTATGTAGATATATGCCGTTGATGCTTCGTACTCGTATCGTCGATGGATTATTAAATTTTTATATTATGCTTCATTGTAATTGCATTTCGCGTATTCGTTGCGATAATTAATGTATAACCGGAGCGCGCGACTTATGACGAGACATTCTGATATAACTATTCGCTTGAAGGTGTCGAAAACCATTGGCACGTCAACGCGTGGGAATCATATAAATTAATTACTTGTAACATTATATAAAATTTATGAATTTATTTTTTGTCTGAAAAGTGATAATAATTTGTAACAAAAAAAAAATTATTGCATTCAATCTACATATTTGCATGTATGTATGTACCTATACATACGTATTTGCTTTGCATGGTTTTACTTGGAATCACTATTCAAGACATAAAGTTATGTTTTTGGTTATCATTACCATATGTATGTAGTAGCGCAAAGGTTTGCCAGGCTGGGTAGCTGCAGAACGCTTGCATACAATCGCGGCACGTACACATATACTCACAGTACGGGTAGCGCGAAGCCCTCGAATTTTTCAACTACCTACTAAATACACCAGGTACATATATACATACATAAATGATAACTACCCGATGACACTGTCAACGGGCATTGACTAGTTATGAAAATACATGTCAAGAAAAGACATAGACATGAAAAGCCGTGTTTGGATAACAAGCCGCTATCTGTCAAGTTGACTTGAGATCATAACGTAATTTTATAGCCATACAACCATTCAATCATCGCTATACTATACATTTGTTTCACATACTGCTAAACAGGCTACGGGCCGTGCTGTTATTGTACAAACCAGCGCGCACGGGTGGCGGTTGTGCTAGAATCCACCGTCATATGACGGGCAAACTGGCAAGTTTGGATGTTCATTAAAAAAACGTATATGGATACAGTAAAAATTACACATTACACATAGAAAGACATACATATGACAGAAATCATAAAATATGTTTTGATTCGAAAACTAAAACAAAGCTATACATAATATCTAATTCTTCACCATTTAAGGAGAACGTTAATCGATGAACACATTTTTTTCATTGTTTATAATGTTAATGCGATACTGCGCGTCTTTTTAGCTACGCTAAGCTGAATTTTCCTATGTAGTCGATCTTGAACAATTTGATGTAGTTGTGGAATAAAATAGGTAATCTCATGAGATATTTAATGTGCAGTGTAAAAAGGTTGTGTGCCTATGCGTCAGTTATCGCCAGTCCATTGCACTCAAGTGCAATCGCGACTGGAACAGTTATTGCAGCCCAGCCTACCGATGCACACAAATGATCACGTGTTCCACTTACAACTGGCACACAATGTGTACATATATGTACACACAAACAAGAACTTTCAGCAAAATCTGAAAACGAAAAACGCATCCCAATAAATACGTTAACCATTTTTAGCCAGTTTCTTAAATGGTCAATGTTAAATTGCACTCTGAAATGGGTTGTTTACAAATGAGTTGAATTTATGCACGATGCACTTATTTTTCAAAACATAGCTTACGCATCTCGAATTTCACGGTTCGTCCAACATACATGCATATGTATGTAGTTAGATTATACAAATTAGATATTATATAACGTTCATTCACTACTGAAATAGTATAATAAATACATTTAAACCTAACTGTTTTTTTTTAAGTTATTTCTGAGAATGCTTTATAGACCTTGGGCTTTAATTTTATCAATTCTTTGCCTACATAAGTGTTGTAAATATTATTTGCAATCCTAATTAACACCGTATAAAAAAGGAAACGATTCATTCACCGAATTAAGTATTTTAATTTTGCGACTTTATATTGATTGATTTATAACTGGTTATTTTTATGAACGACTTTTATTCATTTAATAAGCGAATGTACACTGAAATATTTTTTTAATGCAAGGTCTCATGTTTTATTAATTTTTAGAGTTGTAAACATTTTTTGATGGTACCGATTTAACATGCACATACATATGTACATAGGTACATATACATATGTACATAGGTACATACATACATATAAGTCAGACCCATATGTATGTATGTAATGTCCTTGAAGAATCTTGTTAAACATTACTTGATTTGTTTAAAAAAAAAAATAGAAATTAACGTGCGTTGTTAGAAAAAAATGTCGAAGATTCATCAAATTAAATTTATTATGGCCTAATTTAATTCATAGATGAAGTAAAAAAATGTGAAAACAGGGAAGAGACGTGTGGATAAAACAGCTTCGCACCATACGATAACTAGTTTTACTCGTCTTACGATTTCTTTTAAGGGATCGACTGCAGACTGGTAGATATCAACCGAGATCAATTTGCTATCAAACTGAACTAGTAATAGTTTTTTTTTCGTATAGTCGGCCTTGTAGGGCATTACCATGAAATTACATGGAATACGAGGAAATTATATGTCAATTGGAATACTAACACATCACGAATGCATTCTTCAAACTCTTCCTGTATAGTGTATTTTCAATTCGCAGATATGCTAATAAATCGTTAATGCGGGTGCTTGTGCGTGTCAAAATGAATTTCTTTTTATAGAATTTGATCGATAAGCGCTCGCCGATTGGAAAATTTACTGGCAGACGTCAATAAACTGCATGCGGAACTGCGTTTCAATATTGTCACGCCACATTCTCAGTAATACGAAATTTTCTTGTATTTCTATCTTTGTAATGTGTATCTGATTTGTAAAAGTTATATTATCAAAAGTTACATTTGTTTATTATTATTTTCCATTCAATTTTTTGCAACGTACATGTACATATGCACATATACCGTTCGCAGAATGAATGCATCGCGCGGAACTTTATTCGTCGACTGGTCTCAGAGTGACATTCCTCGTGAAATACTACTTTTCCGGTTATCCCTAATGCATTTCATTTTATACACTTTACTAGACTGTAAGGAAACTGTAAAATCGTATTACGAAACCTGTTAATTCACAACGACAGCTTTAACAATCCTTTTATAACGATTAAAGAACTTACGCCGTTTAAGTCAATGCATGGTATTGAGTTTATTGATTGATTAGCATTTCTTGCATCGTTCATACTTATACATATACTAACAAGGAATTTGTGCGTTTAATGTTATGTCCCATATAACATGACTTAAAGCTTAAACGAAGCGAATGATGACGTATTGTTTCATGCAACATCCTTTGTATTTTTACTATATTTATTGTATTATGTTGAATGTATGTATACATACATACATACGTACATAGTTTCGGGATGCAAGAATTACTTTGCTTATTATTATTTCAATTGAAGTTTTATGACAAGTTTGATATATATTCTGGCGCTTTCGCCTCGTTGCATTGTTTTGAATGTCACATATTCCCGTAGTTTTTCTCAATACGGTGAACCAACAATAAAAAGGGAAATTCATGCGTCGTGCGAAAACATCGTCGACCAACGGTCGTCTGCGACCGGATTTGAACAACACTACCTACTGTAGAGATGTAGTAGGGAGGCTGACGGTGCATCTAACCGGCATAAGGTTTCCATCCAGTTAGTGCAATTTCACCCGAGTGCAAACACCGCTATATCGCACGCTGATGAAGAAGATAACTTGCGACCTCAAGAGATCATCATGATCAGGGATGCCCCTCATCCACAGACTCCAGCTGCGAAACGAAGCCACGTCTTGGAATTACACACCCCCTACCCAAGAGGAACCAGAGGAAGACGGTCATTACGAGGAGATAGAGTTTTTCAACGACGTTGTCGATTGTACGGAAAACCTTTCGGAACTCTACGAGAAGATTTTCTTCGAAAGTTCAGTGCAGTTGGATGCTGGGGTTTGCGATCGATTGGCCGGCGCTAAACTTTCCGATCTGGGACACTGTCGAGATGTGCAACTTCCTCCGGACGCGGAGGTCGCAGACTTTAACATGAGAGTGACTTTCAATCTGGACGATCGGGTCGATGAAGAGCTGGAGAGCGACGAAGATGCATCCTATCATAAGAGGCAGACGAATCTCGATGGGACGCTCATGTCCAGGAGGACCTCTTGCGTGTCCATCCTTTCGGGGAAGAGGACCTTCCGAAGGGATCGTCTCGTTCCGAAGTTGTCGACGTTGTGTACCACCGTTTTGGCCAATAATGTAATTTATTATTCAATTCAACCATTCGTTTAATCAAGTAGTGTTGTTCTTGTAAATGAGGGTGATCAACGCATTCGAACACGCACTTTTTTTCTAAAGAAAATATGTATATGTATTTATTAAGTGCAAGTTGATACGTTATAAGTTAATTGTATTAATTTATTATGTACTCGTATCGTGGTTTACTATGAACTACATATGTTGTCTATAGGGTAAAATTACGGACAAATCAAAAGTGAAAAGCACTTTTACTCTGAAATTACAGAAATGTTGTTTTATCAGTTGAACTGTTTACGTTAATGGCGAGCAGTGATCAACTTATCAATTTAAACTCACGACACCTCCGTACGATAAAGGTTAACCATACAGTTGCTTAACAAGTTTGTACCGTTTACTTATTGCATATCGATGTTCAGTTAAAATGAGTGACCATTTTACTGAACGTATGTAGAATATGATTAGGAGAAACAACAATGTTCAATTCAATGTATAAAAATGACTATTGCGATCGAAAGTGTATCTATCGATCGGTTCAATCAATCAGGAAAATGTTTTTTCCACGTGAAAGAAAGAAGGTCGATCGGTTTTCAGCATTCCTCAATTTCCACATGGCGATGTTTTGTGTGTGGAAAAGCGGATGTTGGGTTGCACAAGCGCAATATATCGATAGAGTTGGTCGCGTGCCACAGTTGCGGAACCACAGTGGCCAGAAAGCTCGTGTATCGGTCTTCAGTGCCCAACGTTACACCGATGTGAACGGGCCTCCGTGTGTTCTGGACGCAGATGCTGAATTGGGGCTAATTTCAGCTTTATGGGTCACATAAACCTGATAATATAGCCTTAAATTCATCCACCATGATGCGGTGAGAACCCCTCCCTCAGACCTCAATAGTATTGTGTCTTATCGTGGTGTTATTGTGAACAGTGCTTTTGGTTAAAACTACCCTTTAATATGCTTATCAGTGATTGATTGCGAATATGTGTGAATTTTCACATTGTGCAAGCCATTTATTTGGTTTTATGGTATAGGTCTAAATACGTTAAAAAATGATGTTACAACTTATGGTTAGGGTGAAATTGAATTTTGGCAATTAAGCTGCACGAGTGTCATTAAATGCAATTTAGAAATAAAAATCTTCTTTTTAATGTGTAAGCATCGAGGTTAATTGTTGTGGATGGTTCGAATTCAGTAAACACGCATGCATGTTTATTCAATTTTACGTATTCAAAGAGGAAATCAATTCGGAAGATATTTTGTTCGCTGAAAGTTAACGATTGAATCTAGTAAAAATGATACTTGATATTTCATTAACTAACCATGTTAAACTGTATCACTTATGTATTCAGATTGAACCTCTGCACATATTTAATTACTAGTTAACTTTCTA
Organism: Parapsyche elsis; assembly: GCA_022651745.1. Lineage (NCBI taxonomy): Eukaryota > Metazoa > Arthropoda > Insecta > Trichoptera > Hydropsychidae > Parapsyche > Parapsyche elsis. Next base: position 15,656,634 of record JAGVSN010000001.1, on the reverse strand, counting down.
TTGAATTCATTAGAGATTTGTGCAATATAAGATATATGTACATATCTGCCTATGATTGAATGGTGATTTCCACAATGAGTTGTATTAATTTGATTCCGAGTCCGTGTAATGAGATAAGCTTGTATATGTATATGTACATATGTATGTATGTAGGTACTAATCGCAAACAAGCTATACGTCTGTGTTTGATTTTTATCTCTATCAAATATTCTAGTACACTTATAATATAATCTATATACATACATTTCCATTCATGGTATGCATAACTAATGATTTAAATTGTCTTTCAGCCGCAGACATTCACTCTTCAGAGTGGCGAAGGGAGCGTTCGTGCTCGCCAGGACTTGGGAGCCTCCGGTGTGGAGGACATGACCCAGCTGGCCGATTTGCACGAAGCAGCTTTACTCTGGAATTTGAAACTGCGTTACGAGAACAACCTCATATATACTTACGCTGGTAGCATCCTAGTCGCCGTCAACCCCTATAAGATGTTCGACGACGCCTACGGACTGGAAGTAGCTCAAAAGTATAGGGGGAAACTCCTGGGTGCTCTACCTCCGCATTTGTTCGCTCTGGGTGCAGCAGCTTACTCCCATTTGCCAGCACCCCAAGTTGTGGTCATATCAGGAGAGAGTGGTGCCGGAAAAACCGAGTCAACAAAGCTGATTGTTCAGTATTTAGCAGCTGTGGCTCCTCCAGCCAGGGTCAACCTCTGGTGCCGGAACAGATTCTGGAAGCTTCACCGCTTTTGGAGGCTTTCGGCAATGCCAGAACGGCGAGGAACGACAACAGCTCTCGTTTCGGAAAATATCTAGAAGTTTACTTCAAAAGTGGTGCCATTATAGGCGCTAGGGTGACGCAGTATCTCCTGGAGAAGTCCAGGATAGTGACGCAGGCGCCCGGCGAGCGCAACTATCACGTGTTTTACGAATTGTTAGCCGGCCTCAGCGAAAAGGAGAAGCAGAAGTACGGTTTGGTGGAAGCTGACAAGTATTTTTATTTGAACCAAGGTGGTGGTGATTGTAGTGGTGGGCGAGGGAACGCTGGAGCTGATTGGGCGTCACTGACAGGTGCCATGCAAGTTTTGGGCGTCGGAGAACAGGAGCAAGATGGGATCGTCAAGGTAAGCCAACAAGCAATATACTTTTTGCACTGTAGCTTGGCACTTAAAATATTATACGTAGTATTTGTGAGCAAACACGCCCCTCGACAATACATTCGACCAATGAGCACACCAGAGCAATGTGAGGGCATGCCCCTAAATTGCTTGCACCGAGTATACATAGCTATGTTTTCAAAGGCTACAATGACATGTTTGATGTTTTTAGGTATTGGCGACGATCTTGCATCTAGGCAACGTTTACTTCCACCGTAGACAGTTGCGTCATGGACAGGAGGGTGTTGAGGTGGGATCGGAGGCTGAAGTGCGATGGGCAGCCCATCTGCTTCAGGTGCCAGCTGAAGGGCTTCAGCGAGCCCTTACCGCCAGATTAACCGAGGCTCGTGCTGAACGTGTCCACACGCCATTAGCCATCGACCAGGCACTCGACAAGAGGGATGCCTTCGCCAAAGCACTCTATTCAGCACTGTTCACTTGGTGAGATTTTAATTTGATTTTTCAATATTTCTTACTATAATTAGTGTCCCATGTCGTATAATAGCAAATTGGTAACTTCAGTTCAGATACATATGTCGACTCTGTACATTCGCACAAAAAATATGATCCCACTCCTAAGCCTTATTGGTATACGCTAGCGGCTAGGGTGGCTACTGGGCAACACTGAGTTAAATAGTGCGAGTTATCATCGCGATTTTATGTAAATTATAATATGACGCAAGGTCACGAAGCGTACCTACGCAACAATGTCTTTCAAAATTAAACCGTTTTTTGATACGAATCTGTGTGAAGTGTTTAATTACGCACCAATGCAATAGCTCTTCCGTTACATATAGTTGCACCACCAGTTTGACACAATCGCATGCTTTAATTTTTATGTTTTTTTTTTTTAAACATTTTTTTTAAAGGTTATGGGACCGAATGTTAGGCGAGGAATGTCAGTTGTAATGTGCGTAAGTGTTAAGGATTAATTGTACCGTTACCGATTACGTGTTCAGCTGTCACTGTTCGATTTACCTGTTTTACAGGAAAACTAACTCGACCAGTTTTTCGAGACGGCTATCTACTAACTAACCGTTTTGACAATTTAATTATTTAACTATTGCGGTTTCGATCGATGGGTGGTAATTTCCCATGAAATTTAATTTTTATTTTACTTGAAGTTGTGTGCTGGTCCCATCAGATCCATATCGTAGACGTTGTTAATCGTATGATTGTTAAACAAAATCGTTGAAGTATTTGATCGGTATTTGGAACATAAAAAGTTCTCATGCAAAATTTTGCTCTAGTTTCACGTACGTATGTACATATATATACATACACATAGCCGTAGCAATTGTCCAGTAATTTCTTCAGTAATCTTTCGTAATTACTTAATCACATTTCTATTTTATAGATTTTGTATTTTAAGCATCGAATATTCGACGATGAAAAATACCAAAAAACGGCAAAATATACATATACCGTTCGAATTTCGTTGAGCAAAAAAATTATAAATACATAGGTAGTCGCGATTAAATAATAATGGAGCCATTTTCACATGAACGTCTGAACGTTGACCCTCTCGAAGTTTGAGACGCTGCTGTTGTTGCAAAAAATGCATTTGTCCAATTGGTATTATCAGTCAACAAAAAAATTCACCTCGTCTGCTGAAGTTGAGTTTGCTAACAATTTTTGAAATTTTCTCATTGCGACACAAACTCGAGCATCTCTCATTTTTGACGGATTTCACTTCGTTCTTGATGAGAAATTCCCGATTTCGTTTGTTCCAAAGCGATATCCAACCGTTTTCTCCTAAAAGTAGGCACTCATATGAGTTTTAACACGATTTTTATTGCAATATTAACGTGCATATTTCAATACGATCCACTTGACTCCATACACATCGGAATAAGTAACTTTCGTGTTTTCTATCGACTCATAACTTATCAATTTTGATTTTAATACAGCACGCTAAAACTCACTACTGTTTAGATTAAATTAAAAAAATATTGAGAAACACTGATTGATTAATTATAATCCTATTTATCATTTTTTAAATATTTATATTTATTATGTTAATATTGCGTGTGTGCGTGGCGTAACTGTGTAAACAAACCGATGATCAAGGAACCGTTAATAATTACACTAGGTACATTTAATTCTAATGATTTTGTCATATATTTCAGGTTGGTTTCGCGAGTGAATTCTATTGTCCATCGTGGAGGCACTCACGACGCTCAAAGAATATCAATTTTGGACATATTCGGCTTTGAAGATCTAGCTGAAAATTCTTTCGAACAACTTTGCATCAATTACGCCAATGAAAGTCTTCAATTCTATTTCAACAAACACGTGTTCAAATTGGAGCAACAGGAATATCAAAAGGAGAGACTTGAGTGGACCAGCTTAACGTGGGTTGACAACATTCCAGGTACATACACATACATATATCACCACGATTCAGCTTATTTAGCCAGTACATACATATGTTTTGTTATGGGTAACTCGGTAATATAATAACTTGGTATTGAAATTGATGTTGTGAGTGAAAGCTACCGTTTTTCCATGCAACTCATTAATATGGAACTGAATTTAAAATGTGCAATGCTAAAAGAGAATTATAAGAATAATAGAGTGCGGATATTGTGGCAATGCACATATTGCCTTTTTTTTACATTCACTTTTACGCCATTACTTTGTGTGCGTTGAAACAGTTGGTTTTTTAAAAACGAGTCTCACCATGTGTCCAGTCAAGCGAGGATAGATTAGTGTGTAAATTAAATGCTTTTAAATAAATTTAATACAATTTAGAAAACGGAATAATATTGTGGACTATGGAATCTATTGCAAATTGTGTATTTTTGCTTTTTTTAGTGCTAATGTTTGCAATATAATGCCTTATAATGGGTATTTTTTTATATATTCCAGTAATTCAACTGTTGAGTAAAAAACCAGTTGGTATACTTCATTTATTAGATGATGAATCTAATTTTCCAAGGGCTTCTGACAATTCATTCCTTGAAAAGTGCCATTACAACCATGCTCTGAACGAGCTTTATTCTAGACCCAGAGTTGGAGGAAAGGAATTTGGTGTAAGCGTTTGAATTTATATAAATATAAATCTGTCCTATATTTTTTAATTATAATTACATTTTATGTTTTTCTACAGATACGACATTACGCTGGACAAGTATGGTATTCGGTCGACGGTTTCCTTGATAAAAATCGAGATTCCTTGCGTCACGATGTTATTGATCTTCTATGTAGCAGTAAAGTTGAATTTGTTGCTTCAATGTCAGCTCAATTGAGAACTCAACATGACAATTCAAAAACACTCCCTCGCGGTGCCAATGGACGATTTGTTACTATGAAACCGAGAACGCCTACGGTTGCTGCTAGGTACGAACTTCATAAAGTCTGTCATTTGATTATTATACATATATGATTTACTAAGCTTGTTTATATTTTTATAAATTAGATTCTCTGACAGTCTTCAACAATTGTTGGAATCAATGTCCCGTAGCAATCCTTGGTTTGTGCGTTGTATCAAGCCAAACACGGATAAAACACCCATGCGTTTTGATATGCCATGTGTTTTACAACAGTTGCGCTATACTGGTATGTTGGATACGATTCATATAAGACAGTGTGGTTATCCAGTTCGACTGAAGTTTCACCCGTTTGTGGAAAGATATAGGTTAGTTTCAAAATTATTTTTTCTAAAAACTGTTTTTTTTTTGTTGTTTGCTAAGATTGAGTTAATTATTTTTCAGATACCTGTTGCCAGGCGTTATTCCTAGAGGTACACCGTTTAGGGAAGTTTGTCGTTCTATTCTTGGAACTGTGCCTCCTTCTGGAACAGGTAAAGTTTACATGAATGATTTTCATGTTGTATGTAGAAAAAGCGATGTATGAATTTAAATTTGATTAATTTATCTTTTGTAGCTGGTCCAGATTATCAACTTGGAGCTACACGCGTGTTTCTCAGGGAAAGTTTACAACGATCGCTTGAAACAGGTAGAAGTGACAAATTAAAAGTAGCCGCCGTGACACTACAACGTCATATACGGGGATATTTAGCTAGGTAATGAAAATTTTGTGTATACATACATTGTTAGAAAGAGAAAAGTGAATAGTATTTTTAAATGGTTTTATTTTTAAGGAAACATTATCGTTCCCTTGGACGCAGTACAGTAGCTATACAATCTTGGTGGAGAAGTGTTTACCATAGGAGAAGGTTTAATAAGGTGTGCGATTGTTTATCTATTTCCATTTTAAAATTTGTATTTGCGTATTTCATCAAATGTATAATTGTCATTATAGGTAAGGAAGGGTGTAGTTCAAGCTCAGGCGTTGGCGAGAGGAAGACAAGCAAGAAAACACTGCTCATTGCTCAAAGAACAACAACGCCAAAGAGTCGAAGCACAAAAAGCAGCACAGTAAGTATACCGTTTTTGATTGTGTCATTATATTGATCTGCTTATGAATTTTGCATTACTAAAAGGAAAATTGATTAATGAATAGAAAACGTGCTGAGCAACGGCAAGCAAGAGAACGTTTAGAAAGAACAACGGCCGCCGTTCATCATTTGGATATTCCAGCTGAACTGGCATTCATATTTTCAAAGCTTGACCAGTGGACACCTCCACATGCTGATAGACAGTTAGTTAAGGTACTAAAAATATAATATTATACATCAATAATTATTTTCTATATTTTATATTTAGTATATATTTTTATAATTGTGGTTATAGGTGGTTGGACAAGTTGAAATGGCAGATTATAATCTTCAATTACCATCAGATTTAGATCAATTCGCTTTCGGTAAATTTAGTTCAGTTTATTTCAAAGGAGCTGAACTTGGAATGAGAAGAGAACCGATAACTGCACCATTTTTATCAAAAGCCGCTGCAAGGTAATTTTTTAATTTGAGTGCTAAAATTGATATTTTATAATTTTGTAATACAAACATTCATTTTATATGGCACTTTCAGAGACCAAGATTTCCAAGATGCTTTAGCTGTTTTCAAATTGATTTTGCGATGGAGTAATGATTCTCAATTGACTGGAGCTCGTGAAAAAGCTTTGGCTGATTATATTGTCCATAAAGGATTAGCATCAAGGGGGCTACGAGATGAAATTTTAGTACAACTTTGTAATCAAGCTTGGAAAAATGATAATCCTGAAAAAGTATGGCAGCTAATGGCACATTGTTTAGCTGCTTTCCAACCGGGTCCTGCATTGAGCAAGTAAGTGTTTCAAGGTTTGATAACTACAATACTGATTGCATATATTTTCCAACTCATACTAATTTATGTTTTCTTTTTTTAGGTACTTACTGAAATTTGTGTCAGATCATGCACCTCAACAATATCGTTCCATTCTGCAACATAGAATTTTACGTTCTCTCGGGGGATCGATGGGAGGTGCAGATTCTTCACCAGCACCACCTCCACGCCGATATCCTCCAACTGCACTTGAATGGAGATCAGCACATAGACGTTCAGGTGCTTCTTTATCAATGGTTTTGCCTGATGGGTCTGGTACAGCTATTGCCGTTGATCCTTGGACGACATGTGAAGAAGCCGCTTCTTTGGCTGTTTCAACATTTGGTATTGATCAAGATAATGGATGGACGGTGACTTTGGATGATGGAGGCATAATCACAGGTATATATAATGTTTATTCATAAGGAAATATTCAATTTTATTGCAAGGTGTATTACAAGGAGTATATAAAATTTTCGTTAATTTCAGAATCATGTGGATTAGATTATGTATTAGATTTAGTTGGAGAAATGGAATTGTGTCCAGCATTTCCCGCCCTTCGTAATGATGCATTACGCTATGGTAAACGAGGTGGTGCTAGACCAGTGTCACCTCCACGGGTACCAGATATTCCTGACTTACCATCACCTAGTGAATTTTCTGAACCCCCGAGTCCCAGAAGGCCACAGGTAATTTTATTTATAATTTATTTTATATTCATGCATGTCGATAACAACTTTTAACTTTTAATTATGATTGAAGGTTCCACCACCAGAGCCGCCACCTAAATCACTACAAAGTTACGCAGAAGACTTGTTAGGTCCTTTAAGTGATTCTAGAAAATCTTCAAGAGAAAAGTCTGAATATACACTACAATCATCTTCTAGGAAGACATCAAATAATGAAATGTTATCTGGCTATAATTCACCAAATAGAAAGATTTCTAGTAGTCCTAAAAATAACATGCACCACCATGACAATGATTATAATGGAATGAGAAAGGCCTCTGATGTTCTTTCGAGAGAATCTGCCTTGAATGAAAGATATTTTGACAGCAATGCTGAAAAAATTAGAAGTAGATCTTTAGATAATTTGCTAGGAGTAGATAGTCCACCATCACCAACAAATTTAGCTGATATGGGTCTGTCACAATCGCGTTTGAATGACAGGTATCACTCTGTGGAACAGTTGTCTGGTCAAATCGAACCTGTACTTGCTGTTTCCAATAGCACTTATATGTCTAAACAAGAAATTGATTTCGAATATCCAGATATTAATTCAAGTATTGGAACCTCCAACAGAGGCACTCCTAGATATATTAAATCTCAATATGCTGGAAAAAGAGCACCAGTTGGTTCTCATTCAAGTAGGGCACACATTGAGAAAAACTCCGAATTTGGAGGAGCCAGGTATGTCTCACCTTACAATAACCATGTATAAATAAATATTTTATTTTGAATTATTTAATTTATTTGCATTATTTTAATTTTGAACAGATCTTCAGCTATGAGTGATACATCAGAAGCTCCAAGCTTAGCATCACATGTACGCCGTGTTAGAGTTCCGAGTCAAGCTTCTGACGTCGATCAATTTTTGGATGAATTATTTTCACCAGTATTAGACGGGAACTTAGATGAATTATCTGATGCTAGGTCTTTAGCTGCTAGTATTAAAGGAGGAAACGATACTGAAATCAGTAGCACTAATAACCAAAGTTCATTTAAGAAACCCAACGCCATTTTAAACATCGAAAGTCATAGTAGTATAAATAATTCAAATAGTTATGACGATTTTTTAGATAGTTTATACAATTACGATTCTTCGAGCGAGTGCTTGGACGACTTTACCAATGCAACTAAATTGGAAGGATTAATAAAAGGAGGCGGATTAAGAGGGCGCCCATCTAGTCGGAGTTCTTCATGTCTCGATCAAGAAGTGGCCTCTTTCACAGAAGCTGGCCATTCAGAGAATGATCGAAGCTCGTCAGTAGATGATTATATTACTGATTTGTTTCAACCAATATTTATAAATGATAGCCTTAAGAGATTGACAGAGAAGGAAAATTTGGTTGGTGCTATCAAAGGTGGTGGTACTGCTCATCAATCAGCTAGCTCAGCAGGTCCATCTAGTTTTAATTTCAATCCGATGGCATCAGGTATTTTGAGTCCTCAACCTCTAATGATGTCACCAACTTCACAAGCTGAAGGATTTGTACCGATATATAATATGCAAGGGATGCAAGTTCCTGGTCAGTCTGGAGAAGTTGCTGCTTACCAACAAAACATACAAAGGGCATTTTTACAAAGCGCCATGGCTCAAAACATACAAATTCAACAGCAACTTTTAGCTCAAAATCAAGCTCTGCAGACTTTACTATCATCTCAACAGGCTGCAAATCCAGAAGTTGGATCTCCTTCACCCGCGGAAGTTAGAAATACTGTTGTCAGAGCTCAGATGCATCATCCACCAGCACGAAAATCTAGTTTTAATAAAACTAATTCAAACAATTCTTTTTCAAATGTGCTGAATGATTTGAAGTCTAGAAAAGCTTCTACTGAAAGTAATATTTCCATGGCATCCAGAGGTGGTATTCCACCACCGCCACCACCTCCGATGCCTCCTCCGCTGGAGTTGAATGATCCAAATGAAGCGAGACCATTTTTAGATCCGTACGGTAGAGCTAAAACAGTTAGAATTGGAAAATGGCGGTGGCCACCTCCACAAAACGAATCTCCAGAAAATGGAGAGGATTTTATTCATTTTAAAATGAGGCAACATCATAGAAAGACAACACCTCAGTCAGGTCAAGGTCCAAATTCGTTGCAGAGTCAACATAGAATTTCCCCTCAATCGAATCATGTATCGAGCAGAAACAATTCCCAGAGTTCACCTGGTGTAGAATGGGACGAGTTCGAGGTTGAAAATATTACGATTTCCCAATCTAAAGAGATTACATCCAGTCATGCACACAAACCATCAAAGAGGAGCTTTGAGGTAGGAGCTCAACGACCATCCCCGGGCAGCGTGGGCAAACTTAAATTGAGTTCAGAAATGCGACAGAGATTAGAACAAGTAACAGCAAATCATTCTGTCAGAAGTACTTCGTCCAAAGTGGATAGACCGGCAAGAGTTGTAAATAAATTGGAGGATACTAGAAAGCTTATGCTTGAACAACAATTGAGTGGTAGGTGGGATACCATAGATTCTTCGATACCATCTTCAGAACCTCCTGAAATGCCTAGTGTACGTTCGCAAATTCAGAAAATGGAAAAAACTCAATCACCAACTGGAGGTTCTGGTTGGAGACCACCTCCACCTCCGATGCCAGTTAGTCCACATAATTTACCTCCTGCTCCACCTGGTCAAGCTCCACCTCCTCCACCAGGTAGACCACCTCCACCTCCCCCTCATTCACCACCTGCACCAGGACCCCCTCCTCCGGTGGAACCATCCAATTTCATGCAAATGCGTCAAGAAAGAGACACATATGGAGTTCATCAAAATAGAGATACATATAATTCAAACAGCAGGGAAAGAAATGGATTCCAAGCCAATTGGGAGGCACAAAACGTAGAAAATGTTCAGAAATTTTCTAGGGAAGCATTTAGGAATGGACACAAAGAAGAGTTTGGACATAAATATAACAAAGAAAATTCGCGTAGTCCAAATGAAGGGTTTGCTAGTAGATTTTTGGAAAGTGATTATAGAAAGAGAGACAGAAAGGAATCGTTTAAAAGATCAGATTCTTGGGATCGTGAAATTGAAAAGTCTGATCAAAAACACGAAAGAAATTACCGCGAATCGAAAAATTACTCGCCCAATAGGAATGACATTTATGACGAAAGAAACCACGACATACGAATGAACAACGAAAATAATCGTAAAATGTCGGTGTCTCCAAAGAATGACTGGGACAAGGAAACCGCAAGCGAGATTTATGCAAAGAACAGCGAAAGTTACACACCGAGTCAAGATGGATTCGAAAGATATCATGTGGACAAACTGCGGGAGAGTCCTAGATGGGACGAATCGGTATCGATGGCAGACGAAGACATGGACAAGATGGGAAGGAAGGAAATCATTCCATACAAGCAAAATGGCTATAGGAGTCAAAATAATCACTTCAGTTCCGACACGCATAAGATTTCGCGCGACAGTTACGATAGTATAAAATACAACGATAAGATGGAAGGTCGCAAAAATTCCAGGGATATGCTTATGGGAAAAACCAACGATATGCGAAATGAAAATCGCCACACAAACCATAGGGATTTGTCACAACATGTGAAGAACGTCGAGAGACCGACTTTCAAAACTCACATGGTTCAAAAAGAAAGAGATAGGCGGTTGGAAGCTGAAAGAAGAACGTCCGTTTCCACACATTTAACCGACAAGACTGATCGAATTGAAAGTAAGTTGTTTGTGTTCATTAGGGAACGATGATTTTATGTGGACTCCATTGAAATGATATATTGTTTTTATTTTAGTCGATGAATATCCAGGATTTTTGGAACCAGTAATGCCATTACCAACCCCTACAATACGATCTGAAGAGACCACTACTGTTAGTCGCTTACTACCGTCGACTCCGGTCGCTAGATTAACCTACAATCGTGTCCCTTGGAAGCTTCGAGTTAGAAAAGAACTGTTCACTCCCATGGAAGAAGTCTCTTCTCCTGCCTTGATGCATCTTATATTCTGCCAGGTATAATATTTAGATATAATTAATTCTATGGGATGAATTAGGACTTGTTTTGAATTTTCTGTTCATTTTAGGTTGTTAACGATGTGCTGGGTCCGAATCCTTCTTTGCGTTTGTCCAGCAATGAATCTAGATCAGCAGCCGCTGCTCTCAGATCATTGGGTGTTTCGCTCTCTGATGTAGATCCAAGTGCTCATTCCGGGAATGGCGTTGCACCTGTAGCTCCACGTCATCGAGCACACGTTCTGCGCAGAGTGTTGGAGATGGCTCGCTCTTGGCCGCTCTACTTCGCAAGATTGTTCATAGTCGACGGTGCACCTCAAGTGTGTATACTTTATAAATTAATCATGAGCAATTTTATGTACATATGTTGTTTTTAATTATTTTTGTTACAATTGCAGCTGAGTGAAGTGACAGTTCTGGGTGTCTCACATTGGGGTATTGTTCTGGCGAGAGGTGGTCGTGGCTCTCGTCTGTCCGTGGTCAGAGCAGCACCCCTTGCTCAAGTGACCACGACGGCAGCTCCAAGACCATCAGCTCTCAACCTGACGCTGGCTGGTGGTGCTCGAGTTTCCCTCCACACTCCTCACGCGCACCGCATTCACCTCATGATTGACAAGTTCAGAATAGAGGACCGCCAGGTGAGAATTTTAATTGCAGACGTGTTCTGACGATGCATCCACCGGCACCGGTTTGCTTTTGTCCAATCCATTATGGTCGCACTCATTTGACATTTATTATAACTGCTCTTTGATGGGAAACATTTAGACCATGAAACAAAACGGGCAATTACGCTGATGTAATTGTACCGTATTGCCCTAGTCGTTTTGCTTTGCCTTGACCATAACGATGCGCTTCCATTGTGTTTCGATTTTATGAAAATTCACCGGATCGAATCATAAGCATACGAACCTTTCTGTAAAAAAGGAATTGCTCAAATCTGACCAAAATCTTTGTAGACCGTTTTTCTTTTGACATACAATTAATTAACGCAACTACCACATACAGATAAATGTACATATTTAATATTGGCTCATTAATTATGTGAATCGTAATGCTTTCGCCTCGTTTGGCATTACTTAATTTCCCCCTACAACTTAAAGCTACATTATGAATTCAAAATAACGGCCAAAGAAGTATGTACATATATGTACATATGATTATTCTCACATGTGTGGTGTGGTACCTTCCGCGTTTATAATGAGGTAATTTGAACCTACAGTGTTTTGAACGAGGGTTTTGAAATGCATCCTATAATTAAGTTGCTCATTTGCTCGTCGAAGTATAGGTCTCCATACAGAATAAATGATTTTTTTTATTGAACCAGTTTTTGGAGAGTAATTTACGTTTCGCCCCAAACTGTTTTGTTATTCTGCTACGACGACGATCATTGTTCAATTTGTTTCGATCGAACTGTTTTATGCGCGTGGAATTGGTAATTTTCAATTATTATACTACTCTGACTTACATTTTTGATTGTCTGTGTGCAAAAATTCATCGCAATAAGTACAAAATTGCGCAATCTCTCACCGTGTAAATTATCGGGAGGTTGCCGTTAGTTGCTCTCGGGTCATAGGTCTTCCTTTTAGATACATATCGTATGTACTTCAGAAAGTTCTTAACGAATGTGGAAGGTGATAATTTTCTCCGCTTGTGATATTCAGTTGCGTCACGCATAATAAACATTCTTTGTTTTTCGAAAGTGTACATATGTACATACATATATAGTTCATTACATTAGAGCTGGTGCTTAGTGCTAGTTTGTATCTATGTATTATTAAATTTTTCTTCGCTGTCAAGTGTAGACCCGCTATTTTCATAGCGAATTAACACTTGTGCTACATTTCCCTTATTACGATTGGGCCAATTGAACTCTAATTTTCAACTCACTTCAATGCTAAAATTGGATCATCGCATTTACGGTGATCGCCTGTGGCGTTTCAATTGAAAGTTCATCGCATATTGACATCGATATGAAAACAAGACATGTTAATGATTGAGTAGTGCACTTTCTTGCTCGTTGATCCTCCACTTAGCACTCTTCGAGGTAATAGTCAAGTTTTATGTTTGCTCAATCGATGCGTACACTTGTAGGACAGCAAGTTTTTTTTTGTTTTAATACTTTTTTTATTCAGATATTATTATGTTCTTACTGTATTTCAAACATACGTTATAACAAAAAAATATTTTTCTAAGTACATACTCGTTTATTTGCTGTTATCTACGTCGGGTTTTCCTTTTTTTCGAATTGAAATTAGAAATGCCCACAGGTGAGATGCTTTCTTGAGATATTCGGGTGTAATAATGTATCGTAAAATTGTCATTAGTGTGCACAACACAGTCTCCTTCTTTTTTTTTTTTTTTTTTTTTTTTTTCATCATTGCCGTTTCGGTGTTCAACCTTTCGTAACGTTTTGTCCTATATGCTCCCGTCCGTTTAATTACGTTTTCCGCGCATTTTCTTTCGTCTCATTTTCTTCGTCAATACAATCCGTTAACATCTGTAATTTCATCGGCGACATGGGCTCCAAATCCAAATTTAAACACGTGAGTACACAAATCCTACTGTATATTTGAATCGAATGAATTATTCATTTCATTTTAGCCGAAACGCTACCTTGTTTTAAATGAACGATCATCGCTTTCACACAATCTATTACGCGTGACAGTCAAAATCTATTCATACTGTTTGATGATTTAATTATTTAAATTATATTGATGAAAATAAAACGCGATCGTTAATTAGTATGTATTCACGTTTTTTTTTTGTATTATTAATGACGTAAAAAATACTCAATGCATAAATGCCCTGATACTTGCCCGATTTCTATATTGTATTAGCCGTTCAATTGCTTCATATTAATACTATTGCAACGAACTCATGTTCGTCAGTGTAAATTTTCCATAAATAGGGAGAGAGTGAGTGCCGGTTTTGTACGGTTGTGTATCAGTCAGATTAATTCAACATTTTAATTAAAAGCCCCGAATGAACCTCAAACCGTCGATTCAACAGTGCTTTACTATAAATGTGTAGTGTTTAAGTATCTGTACGAGTGCGAAAAAAAATTTGAAACGAGCGTGTTTAATATGTATTTTCTTGATTACTTAACGCCGTGTTTATTTTGCTTGCACGTTCTCACGAATTGACAATTAACAGTTACGTCAAATTATGAAGAGCGCATAAGAAAACGAATCGAATCAATTAATTTCTTACGTCCGCGTCCCGCTGAATCGGTCAAAGATTCTCGCCAAACCATTCTATTTTATTACAAGGCAGGCATTATGTTTGGAGGAATTAACGGTGCGCTGGCTGTGGAATTCCGTAAATCGTAAATTGAATAATACAAGAGACACATACGTATGCGCAGGTTGATTAACGACCTCTTTGAAAACTAAAAAGATTTCGCTCGAGCCGGGAAAGTGTCTTTGCAGGTGTGCTAGAGAAATTGGAGAGATCCGTGTAACTGAACGTCTGCCCCATCTATGGACTTGACTTGCAGCGCGGTGCAACGACGTGCATTCGGGTTGCAGTGCAATTCTGCGAATCCAGTCCGGTCGGTTTATCGTCAAGCGGACTTAGCCGCCTTTATCCGACACAACATATTATGTAGTTCGAGATATACTATTGCAATCAATGTGTTGAAATGCGATCGATGAATTGGGGTTGCGTTTTAAAATGAATTTTCTGCGTTGGCATACAGAATTAGAGCGGTTCCCGGAGAGACGGTGCAACAGCTGTGCAATTTCGAACATATGTACAATCTAGGCGAAAGCATTGAACACATATGTATGTATTATTACGTTTTGATTATGTTTGGCTGTTTGCTCGTCGACTATGCAATTTGAGTGTACGGCGGCGTTTGCACAACATGGCGAGTTCAACGGCCAAAAATATGATGTATCGTATATGTGCGTTTTCTTTTTAAATGGACTGCAGCACAACGGTATTAAAAACTTACATTTCGTGAATTGAAAGTTTGCCTTTTATATTTGTTTGTTTGCGAGCTGCAAGCTTCGGATGAATTTGTGTTACTTATCAAGTATTGGAATATGTGAATACGTGAATATGAATATTTGGAATACGCGATTCTCTATGGCGCGAGTTGCGCTAATTCCTTTAAATGTAATGAAACTGAATCGCCGAATTGATTTTTCACTTCATTATTTTCAGCCGTTCACCATCCACTGCTGGATGAAGGCGTCTCCAATCCCCTTCCATTCCTGTTGAATGGAAGAGGATTGAACTTCCACTTGACTCCACACATTCTTCTCAATTCATCATATATACATCGGTATACCTTGCTTTCTTTCACATCCTCTCGGATACCATTCCAGTATTTCTCGCGTCCATCTGCCCAGCTGTGTCCAGCCCATTGCCACTTCAACTTTTTCACACGTTCCGTTATATCTGCCACCTTGTTCATGCTTCTACCCATGTATTCCTCTTACGATCTCTTCTCGTTATACCGAGCATACATCTTTCCATGCTTCTCTGTGTGCGCTGGATCTTGCGTAACATTCTTGAATGTTACGTTATATGTACATCCATACTGGCAGTACGCATTGGTCGTCTTTTTTAAGCATAGCGGAATGTGGGATTTAAAAACAATGTTCATTCTTCCAAAAGCACTCTATCCTAGTTTCATTATTCGTTTTATTTCTTCTACTTTACAACCAGTCATATTCACCAACTGTCCTAGGTATAAATAACTACATATATCAACTATCTCTAAAATATGCTTATCTACAGGGATTACGTTTTGCATGCAAAATTCATTTAACAGGTTTTCACTTGAGATCGTTAAATTTTAAAATGGTTTAATAAAAATGTAGTGTCAAGCGCGTGCCATGTTGATCTTGGCCATTCATCTTGGCCCATTGCTGTTCGTGGACGGTTGCACCAGCTATAGTCATTACATCGGATAGTTATCGCCCGGAACGACCTGTGCTAAAGATATTTTCGTCAGCAATAAAGAAAAAAAAACTGGGCTTGAATAATAAAACTGTAAAATTTATCTGTGTGATCAGTGCGCGTATGAAAAACTTTACGCTTAAAAAAAGAAAGTCGCCATTATAATCCACAGCGTAATTTTTGGGTCGATAAGTTATTAGTTGTTTTAGAAGAATGCGCGCGGTCGATGTAAAATAATTACGCAGCGGCAAAAACAAATTTAAATGTGACCATTAACGTTGTTTATGTATGCATTCGAAAAACGTGAAAATTCTGCAAGCACGTTTCGTATTGCGGTTAATTTAATTAGCAACGTGTGTGACCTCTTTGAGTATGTTTGGTATCTAAAACTATCAAAACGTTTGTCGTTTCGCGATTTGTTCGATACGTGCAAAATTAAATTCGCCGCAATGTTTGACGTTAATATGGCAGTATTTTATTATTTTGAATTACGTTCAGTAATTATGGATGCATTTCCATTACGTCGTGAAAGGTGCTCGATCACTGAAATTAACGAGAAAGCTGAATTTTTCTAACAGCGCACAAATTATGAAATTTATCTTTGGCTTGAAAAAAATGGTGTGTTGCAAATCAAAAAAATAACGATATTATCATTTGATTTCCAATACATCTTATGTTAGAGAAGTTTCTAGGTTGGACTTATTCTACATATGTGTGAATAGTAAATTAGTCGAATATTTTCATTTTGTTGGAGAATTCAATTATGTACCTACATATGTTACAAAGTTGAAAATGACTGATCGAAGGTTACGAAAACGCATACATACAATAGATACATATGTATATGTACATAAATGGAAAATAATATTTTTTATATTAATACTTAAATCATTATTTTAGTTATCACGTAACGCGTATATTATGAGCATTTATAAGGTATACATATGTACATACGTAGGTATATTAATTGGAAATTAATGAATCAAATATAAATTATTATTCATTATTAAATTTAAATTCGATTATGCGATTTTCGTTCGTGCAAATGAGATGTTACGCAAAATATAGTAGATATATCTATGTACATATGTATGAATATATGAATTTTCCATAGATTTTTTTGTGCCAAGCTTTTTGATATGCAGAATAGTGAGCTGAAAAAAATTGATTTATTTTTTAAAAATACTTTTAAATTCAAAATTTATTAATTTGTTCGTTTTTATTCGTGAAAGTTGAAAGTTTATTTTTTTGATAGTCGAGTGATTTGAACGCACGGTGTGCTCGCAAACCCGATTAACATTCTAATTCGCTTCGATGGCATTCATTTGACTGCTAATTTTTGGAATTTTTAAATAGGCAGTCTTTTTTTCAATTCAAAATTGCGAAAGCGATATTTTAAAAATGCATCGTTTTGGAGTAAACGTTGATCATTCTAAAATGACGCACGAAAATCTCAAGCAATCGAGTTGCTCTGGTGAAAAAACTTTTACACACGTTACTTCGAAGACAAGTAATGATGCAATTAATTTTTTTTCACTTTCAAACGTGTGCGTTTTTCTAAATGCAAAATGATTCGTGTGTTGCACTTTTTTTCTTTTTTGAAAAACACGTGATGTATGTATGTTCTGTATTTTATATATTTATTTATTGGCCAAATTAATTGCACATACCATTTGGACGCATGAACTTCTCACTGAATGAGTTTCGAATACTTTTACAAGAAAGTTCATTAGTGATACTTTTTTTTTTCTCGAATTTGTATTAGCAAAAAAATTAACGTAAATATTTTTAAAAATCTGATCTACATTGTTGTACGAGTATATGGACGTTTTTTTTTAATTTACTCCAACAGTAGTGTTTAAAAAAGATCATCATCATCATCAACATCAAATCCGCAGTGGCCGTTGCTACGACGGCCTCGTCAGTGAAACCTCTACCAGTCTTGCTTTGGCTTCGGTCGCGTTCACATTGTCCCCGTTTAACTCTACGTTTTATTTTCATAGAAATTAGTATGGACAGTCAAACTAATTTATTTTAATATTCATAAAATTTCGTAATTCGTTTATTTACATAATTTTGTGGCATTCAAATGTGAGCTGTTGAATATTCATCGCTGATATTCAATATATTATTTTGACATTCGTTTTAAATTTAGATGTGCGTATATTCTGTGAACTAAATATGTATGTATGTATATGAATTGTGATATTCTTCCGTTGTGAATTGCTATTGTTTGTTTAATACAATAGCAAACGTTCGATTTTTGTGACATTGTGTTTTTTGCAAGTTTGCGAGATGGAAGCCGACTGTCCCAAATAAATTTAATAAGGTTCAATAACAATAAACATCATGACGAATAATACTGACGATGACGATGCCATCGAGGCGTACAGCGAATACAAAGCCAAAAAGATGATCAGATTCCTGAACAGCAAACAGGAGAAAGCAGAAAAGCCGGTGTTGAGGAGTGAGAAGCTCGTCGAAGCTATGAGATCTAACTGGATAGAGCTTCACAACACGTACAAGGGCTACGATCCGGTGCCGGGACCCGACGATAAAATAAATAAAAAGTACGAAAGATCCGAATATGCTTTATCTAAACAGCAGGAGCATGTGTACGAAGTGTACGACATGCGACCGGAGGAAAGTCAAGAGGATAGTTCGAAAGGTAGCAGTTCTTCATCCAGTTCCGTTTCGCCTAAGCCTCACGATACTATAACGAATCCTAGCAAATCGAATATGAAAAGGGCTCCGTCATTGGATAGTTTAATCAATTCTTCAGCTAGTGATAGCAGTTTGGACGATCAGAGTACTACGCATTCGGATTCAGATTCAGGAGCCGATTTAAGCCATTTGTTCCCTAGCAAAAGGGATAATTCAGAAGTGTCGCAACGTTTCTGCGAAATGTCTGAAATGATCAACAGAAGACATTCGGAAATATGCAAAGCTGAATTCAACGATGCTTACAGGGAAAAATCGACTAAGAATGAATACAAAAAGTGCTCTCATAAAAATGGAATAGACTTAAATAAAAGTCCCGATCGGGATATAACTCTAAAATCCAACATCAATAATAATAATAATAAAGAATATGCAATTGTTAACGGAAAAGACAAAAAGACGCAGTATATACAAGTCAATGGAAGAAAGAATAACGATTTAGGTAATTCGATATCCAGCGTGGGCTCCAGGAAATTTTCAAGTTTTTCGACGGGGTCCAGTGGACCCATGGAGACTATCATAGAAGAGACTTCGGAGCCAAAAGTTTCCGTCAGGGAAATTTTGGCTCGTTTCGAAAATTTGAGTGAAAAGTCCGAAGTCATCGTCGTAAGTCCTTTTTAATAATTTTTTTGTGGTTCTCTTTGACTAGATAAAATAGCGATGTAGTAGGAATATAATATCGATATTTCAAAAGGACGGATCAGTAAGTGTCGCGTGGTAGATTATAGCTATCTAGTCCAGTCGTCTGGTCTGGTTCAACCTTAACCGTCCGTTATTTGTATTACATACCGATTTACTCGCACTTGGATGCGGATGATTTACCCGATTGTGTCGTTCTCCTTTAGCGGATATAACCCGTATACTCGTATAGGTACTTTCTAGCGATAGAAGCCAACTCTTAACATCGTAGGAATGAATGCCAAAACTATCCGAGGAATGGTCACGTTACCATTTTACCGGTGTTCCATATACAATATGTATTATTTTATTTATGTATTACATATTTTTTTTTTTATACGATCGCTCGTCTACCACCTGTCACATAGAGCTTTACTCGGCCGGTTAAATTTAACCGTTAAATGTTTGTTGCATACGTGTGTGTTCGTATGTTACGGATGGGAAGTTGCGTATTGCAGTTGGCGATGCTTCTGTTAAAATTTATTGCAGTGTGGATGACTGAAACGGAAACGGAAACGGAAGAAGCACCTTGACTGTCGATAACGTTAAAATTCGACAAACATGTACACAATTGTATATGAAAATTTAACCTTAAACTTTAGGAATTACTAGGCTAGAATTACTTTTCATATGTGAATTCACCTCTATAGTATCATCAAACTAATCTTGTTTGAATAAGAAATATCTACATATTCTATGCAGAACGTGTTCAAATTAAGCAATAGGTAATCTGATGATTGCAAAGTTTACCTAATATACCAGTCGGTCGCAGCATTAATTTCACGCGATCAAATATGTTAATCGGCTCAAATGTCATATTTAATATTCGATAGTGCTCATATCGCTATTCGACATTTCGAATTGCGTGTTCAGATTATGTTTTGAATAGAACCTGCTGCTTCACGCCAGCTATTGAATACATTTTCGATTGAACAATGCAAACAACATACGACTAGTTTTTTTTTTCTTTTGCATATTCGACACACTTGTCGTATTGCAGTAGCGATCTCTTGTACATAGTGACAAAAAAATTTTCATACGCAATTTTCACAGTTGATTTCTAAAACTGTCCTCGCCGTAAACAAATGTGAAATGTATACAATCATGGGCGTATTAATTTTTGCCGTGAAATCGACTCGAAACAACTGGAGCATATTCGTTTGAAACTTTAAAAAAAAAATCAGGGTTAAAGTTTAGATGTTAGCATTGCATTTTGATTGTCAAATCATGGCCGTTACAATTGACTGGCGCTGTAAAAATGTTATCATACTCTCATCATAACTGTTGATGCATTTTTTACCTCGTTGAATTTGACATTGAAGTTTTGTTCTATTTAAATTGTTACTGTATACATACTTCATTAGTTTTTAATTCTACCTCTATTGTATGTATTAACAGAATTTTATTTGATTATCTTTAATTTATGGTTAAATATTATATAGGTAATACATTTTTCATTAGCGATAAGCATAAATTATGATTTTTGTTAGACACAAGTATGCATTTTTTCAGTGTAAAATACCCCCATAAACAAATATATGCATTCATTTCATTGTATTTTATCTACTTTTTAACCTAAGCTTAGCTAAAAATATTTCTGGTATTAGAAAAATAAATTCTTACAATTTGTACACTTGTTATAGTGTTCGAAAATCATGAGGGCCAAAGTTTGATGAATGCTTGCATACAAATATATGTATAACGCTTTGTTATACTGTATTCTTGATATAATAACTAGCCGGTTTGCCCGTCATATGGCGGTAGATTCTAACCCACCCCCCTAACCTCGCCGTGTGCACTGGTTTGTACAATAGCAGCACAGCCCATAGCCCGTTTGACAGTACGTGAAATAATTGTATAGTGTACCGTTGATTGAATGTGTATCTGACCATACAATCGCGTTGTCGACTCGCACCAGCTTTGACAGATAGCGGCTTGTTGCCAAAACACCGCTAAAAAACTTTGTTCATTATGTTGACAATGCGATCGTGACCGCAACGACCCAGACGTTTACATCCAGTAATTTTGAATTATAGTGATCTTTGATTCGTCTCATTTTTATATATTCCCTACTGTTTCATTTGTGTGTGAAAATATGGAGATTTTTCTTTTGACAGGAACTAAGTAACGCTCGTGATCATCTTTTAGATTTTTAGAATGTAATGAAGCAGAACACATTCTAATTGTGTGTTTCACGATCTTTTTATTATTTTGAACATAAACACGACGAAAATATCGGAAGAACGGAAAGGGATGCGTGTATTATAAACCAAACGGGTATAACAATGGTTACGTGATTCTGAAATGTCGACGTAACACTCTCGAAACAATGACAAGACAATTTATTTCACGGCCATGTCGTTTCACTCGGTTCACGAGACGACGGATGTTGCTCTCGCAACTGATTTATTTCACGTAGTTTTTCCACGAGGAAAATGCCGCCTAAGCATGTGTATTACGTGGAGGGAGAATTTTCCGATGTCGTAAGCACGCGCAATTTTTCCCACAATTTTTTGTGCGGAAGCGAACGCTTGTCGCGAAATATTTAGGCGTAAGTTACGTTCACGTTTGTCACACACGTGCAATGAATGCATGGGATTTGAGAATTATCTGTTTCGAAAAGTAAAAGCGTAATTGTTTGTATGAACGTTGGTTATCCCTCTTATTAAGTTTACTTTGAAGGGAAAGATATTATAAAAGAGTGATTATATATGTAGGTACATGACCTACATACATATGTAATATAATGCATATAAATAAGTAATCGATTAGACGTAATTTATATTTTATTCAAAGTCATACCACTTACGCCATTCTCGCCATACATAATCGCAAGTTGATGAATCATTTTATGAAATACACATCAGAAATATTCTCCAGTGATTGATTGCAGTACTATGACGTGTACTCGCGTACGCGTCGAAATCATTTATCTCAAAATTGAACTACTTCTGATCGGTAATGGAAGAACGAGTATTTACGATGTAAAAGAAACGGAAAAAAAAAAAACTTTTATACTCTGCACAAGAAATGATCAAACGGTAATTGGCAGTGTTTTCACCGCGCAGAAAAGCACTTTTATACAATCAGTCATATTTTTCAGTTCCGTTCCTCGAGCAGTTTAAATTGGTATCGCGATGCGATTCGAGTGCATCATGGGCTAATCAATCAACTCTATTGTTCTTCATGACACTTACAGAACTCGTTCAATTTACGAACATAATGCCCCAGAGAGATAGATAATAAAAAAATAATCCTATGCAAGAAATATAACCACTCATTGTATATGTAAAAGGTAGATATATGTAGTACTTTATTAGAAATCAGCTTTTTATCTGGATTTTTTTCCTCTATCTATTATATTTTGTACGTACATGTTCATAAAAATGATTCATTATTAACAACGCACCGTGAAGCGTTATGCGTCGAAGAGTCGCTTTGCACTATTTTAATTAATACGAAACTGTTGTTTATTTTTTAATTTATTTTTGCAATAAAACATTTCAAATTTGATTTAGCTAGCGCCTTTGACGTTTTACGAATTTACGACCCATTCGTTCGCGGGTTCTAGCTCGAGTTGCTTTACCTGTCTGAAGCGGGACATAGCGGGTAGGTACATATGTATGTATATAAATACGAGGCATGCGCGCATGTGGAACGACTTCTATGTCCAACTTTACCGTGTTATTACCGCAAACGCGATGGTAATTGGGTTCTGGTCCAAATGAGAGAGCGAGTTGGCCAAACGAGCGTAATTCGATGTTAATTTCACGCCGAGCGCTCAGAAACAAGTGCTTTCGTTTTCTTTCCGACTTCTAAACATGTCCGCTTGTTCAGATTCTTATGCTAATACCGACTCGCAGTTATAATTTGGCGGTATTTGGAAATGGGCGAATCTCACAACAAGAGTCCTCAGTGGCTGGTGTAAAATAATAATCGTTCGGTAAATGTTAACAGTTCTATGTTAACTTCGTCTACATGTAAATGTTAACTTCGTAAAATGTTAACTGTTAAATGTTAACTTCGTCTACATGTACACACTTAAAATAAACACGGATCAAAATTTATTCCCTCTGCCGCTGGTCTACATAAATCCCAACAATGGTCAAAACTCATGACTACACGAGCGTTACCCTTTAATGAATAAATCCTGAAAGTTGTCATGACTGTATCAACATATCCATAGTTATTTATATGTCATTAATCATCGTCAAGCAATATCTAATTATATACAAAACACCTTTCACTCTCGAGTAATATATGTATGTACATATGTATGTATGTATGTATGTACATATCGATGGGTTAGTGCACAGATATTGTCTAGTTTTGTTTTAAAATATTGTAAGTGACATACATATGTACATCTCTTTTGCATGAAAACTATGGACGAAATGGACATATTATATATTTGAATAAGGCAACATCTTCTCAAATATACTATAATATTTGGACATACAATACTTTTTAAATGTGAAGGTTTGATGCAGATGGACGTTTTTTGTGTGATAATTCTTTTTTGTTTAAACTGGACATACAATATCTGTGCACTAACCCATCGATATATGTATACTACAGTGGTGATGCACATCGATATGGGCGGTACATTAGCGTAAGCGCCTGCCTGCCCGGGTCGTTGTGGTCACGTTTTTCACAATTTTTTTTTGCGTTGTGTTGGCAACAAGCCGCTACCCGTCAAAGCTGGTTCGAGTCGACAACGCGATTTATGGCCATACATCTATTCAATCAATAGTATACAATTGTTTCACATACTGTCAAATGGTACAGGGGTTGTACTTCTATTGTGCAAACCAGCGCGCACTGGTGTATGTAGTTTTGAGTATATTAATAAATCAAGTCACAATTTTGAAAAATTGCTCTTTTCTATTCCAATGGGTAGTTAAAACACATCTACGTTTTGTTGATAACATATGTATGTACACTAGTGTAAGCCCGTTGAATATCAACGCCCGCTGAATTTTAAATATCGTAAAGCGCGCTCGTAAAGCGTAAAACGAATTTTAAATATCGTAATATCGTAATAGAGATCCCCATTACCCAAATCGATAAATCCCCGATACCCACTGGAATTATATATATAATAATTATTAATTATTATATATATAATAATTATAATTTTGTAAGTGATTTTGTAAAAATCAAAAAACAAAAAAAAAATAATAGTTTTTATATCGACATCTATGTATTATTAGCAGAGTTTTTATGTTATAGGTAAAGCAGACTTACATACGATTCCTTTTGTAGGTAGTGTTTAAAAAAAAAGGACTAAATTGAGCAAGGGTGATGGCAGATTAGTCTTAGGACGTTCTTCCCGAGCCTGAGGTCGTGGGTTCGATCCCCCACTCGTTCTAGTGGTTTTTTAATAATTTTTCCTCAGCGAGCGTTATCAGCAGACAGGCAGACAGACAGACAGACGGATTTCGGCTATTATATATATACTATTATATATATACAGGCTCAGTACAAGGTTCGAGTTGCTGTACTACTACAGAGTACTAGAGTTTTTTTTTTTTTTAAGTCTACATACAATATCCAATATTGGAGTTGATCCATTAGTGAGTTTTGATTCATAGTGACTTCTCTGAATCCGTTTTGTACGATTTAATTGTCTTTGCACTATTTTAATACATACTGTCAAAAACATGGTTTTTTTTTAAATTCTTATGTGATTCCCACACACGTGCTCTCCGATCGTTTCCGGCTGCGAATCTATTGTTTGTAGCCATCACTGACCATCATACAGGATGTACGCGCCAGTGATTGTCAACAATTTTTAACGGAAGTTCGTCTATTTTAGTTGCTCCACATACGATGGATTCGATTTGGCTATATTATTCGTCGTAGTCGTTATGCGTCTGAATGAACTATGTATATTATGATGCGAACCGGTTCGTCCTTTGATTCGTCATTGAATTTTTTTTTTCGGTCAATTTCCGTTCCTTTGTTATGCAGTAATAATAATGGGTAATTTCAATGACGATTGGTCATGTTGTCGAATTAAGCGTGCGATTTCTCAAATTCACATGTTCGAATTTGTATCAGTAAATATTTTTATCTAGATTGTTTTTATTTTAAAATATAAGGGCAATTAACTAAGAGTATTTATTGATGTAATATTTTACGGATATGATTTTTAATAGTATCGTTCTGATCCAGCGGACCGTTACGCATCTAAAGCCTCGTAATAAAAATAAATCTAATTATACATATTGCGGAAAAAAGTTTACGATGAAAAATCAGCAAATCCTCCAATAAAATACTTAGACAACTATCTGAATTTATCGTGTTAAAGCAAATCTCTAATCGGATTCAAATTTTTTATTTCGACTACCGTTTTTCGTATGAATTTAATCAATCATTTAAATTTTGGGTTAATTCCGAATTCAATTCCACGAATCGATTTAATTCGACTCGTTAAACTGCTATTTAGAGCTGCTAATTACTAATGACGTAATGACACTAGGTACATCATGACATGCAATTTTTTATTACGTCTATTGTGCATTTGGTTAAAAAATGTATTGTGTCCAAAAAATCGAACGTTTAAAATCTTTAATTGATTTCATCTTAATTTTAAATTAACGGCAATAATAAATTAAACAATTAACAGTAGCTGTAGGGTAGCATTATAAGATTCTCCTTATTAGAGATATTTACATTCAAAATATATTATCATTCATTTGGTAATTCATACCAATTATTATTATTTAATCTTAGTTTGACGTAAAAAGATTTTTTAAATTCATAAAACGTACAATATACATACATATGTATGTAGGATAAGAGAAATTTTTTTGACGTCGGTGTAAAACACAGAAGTCGTTAATCAAAAGGAGCGTCTTTTTATTTATTTAAACATTGCAAATCCGGTATGCTACTGGGTCACATTAGTCATTAAATAAAATGCAATAAGTAATAAAATAAAAATTTATATCGCTGTCAATGTTATAAAATTTTTTTTATTATTATTTTTTTCGTGAATTTTTCTAATTAATTGCATAAAATCACTTTTCCACAGGGAGGGAAAGCTTTAGAAAGAAAAAGTCGACTTGCGCGTCCAGTTTCGTTCGAGGCAAAAACCAGGGAAAATCGGCAAAACCACTTTCTATGAATGATTATTGCACGTGTACCTATCTATGTATTTAAACGTGGTGATTGATTTTCATTTTCGCTGTTCAAGGGGGGAAGTAAAAGTTTTCAAAAGTGGACCATCATCGTTGACATCGATTTGTGCGTAGCGCAAATATGTAATAATTGACTGTTACCGAAGATCGACGAGGCTAATCGCACATTGAGACGCATCACAAGGTCGCACATATTATAATTAAATAGATGATCGATAGTAGAATTTTCCAAATCTTTGATATGAAACACTTGGGACTGGAATCAGTTATCGGAAAACTCATTGTTAGCCACTGGATAGTTAGTATGCTATTATTGTATACACACTTACACAGTGAAAGTATATTCGTATGACAATTTCTTTCTAAAATTTCATTGTTTTTGTTTTGGTCACTTTTTTAGTTATTATTAGTATAGTGATCTTCTGCTATGGTGCGATGCATTGTGTATTGTATTTTCAAGGAAGTATTGGCAATTCATGTGCTGGCCATAAAGTTGTTCCATTCGATTCTTACAATGAAACCATGTCTAATAGTCACACATAGACTTTCCTATTTTGCTGTCGATCGTTATTTCAGTGTCATCTCGTACTGGTTTGCGCCGCAAGTTTATTTTCCTTTTTAAAATGTCGAAGGAAAAAAAAAGTTGAACGATCGATACAATAGTATCGAAAGTGACCCCATTTCGGTCGATAATATACGCGAATAAATCAAACAAATATGACGCCTTTATTGTCGATATACATACATATAACTAGATGTCTTTCATGCGTATAATTTCTTACTAATTTACATACGTGTAATAATATTTATTTATTAAAACGCGGCGTTGATGTCTTCATATTCGCACTTCATTTTGAAGCGGAAATTTATGTTTATTCTATATATGTATAACCTATAATTTGGTTGAAATATGCAATACAAGAATCATCAGACGTGGTATTGAACTTCTTTTATACATACATATGTATATGTCGTCATTCTGAATTATTTTAACACGAAAGAAATAATTTTGATTTTAGGTATCTACATATGTACATACATACATGCACCTATACATTAACAATTAATCAAAAAACAGTTTCATTCACATATTTTGTTTTACCCAGAATGTCATCTATGTAGGTTAACCGTTTAAAGCAGGGTTTCTTAACCTTTTGCGGTAGCGGGCGCATTTGAGATTTAGGATAATAGTCGCGGGCGAACGCCGGATTTAAAAAAAAAACATGATTTAATTATTATGTGTTACATTTATTATATTATTACTAAATTATTATAAATCGGTAGATTATACTTGTATTATAATTATATTTATTTACATTTATACGCCTGTGAGGGCATTTACAAAAGGAGCATAAAAAACCCATACAGTTACATACATACATATACAAAATAAAGTGTAAAAAAATATATTCAAAATAACAATGCACAATTAGTGCGATCTTTGACATTGCATTTCACTTACTAATTCTCAAAGTTGGGAGTGTGAGATGATAATCCCAATCGCAAACAATCATCAAGGTTGGTATTGGCGAGTTGAGACCTGGTTTTTGATTTTAGTGTGTTCATGGTGGAAAATAAAGATTCGTATAAATATGTGGAACCAAAACAAGATTTCGATTTCAATAAACAATATTCTTAAAAAGTAGTATCAAGAGTAAATTTGGATTTTTTCGTTATTTAATTCTTTGTAGCGGGCGCATGAAAATAGCTCCGCGGGCACACATGCGCCTGTGGGCGCAGGGTTATGAACCCCTGGTTTAAAGCATGGGTGCTCAACCGATCGATCGCGAAGCAAAATTTAGTTGATCCCGAATACGGTTTTGCTTTGTGAATTTTGAAATGAATATTATTTTCCGTTTTTTAAAAAATGATACAATTTTATTTACTAAGCCTAGATATTGGCTGGCGATGACTAAACGATCTTCCTGGGCTCGTACTTATCTGTTAACGAAAAGGATCAATGGTCAACGGAAGGCATCGTTATATTTTCGTGGTATGCATTTGCTTAATCATTGGTTTTCAGGTACACTAGCTAATTTGTCAAAATAAGAGAACATCTTGGAATTTTTATCATCTGCTCTATCACTATACGGCTAATTGCTAATCCAAAATACGTGTTCTTATGAGAACTATATTTAAACGACTGCATTCAGCAATGCGGACACGTTTGATTGGTGATAACTTTCATGATTGTTTTCATTTTGCTACAATTAATTATAAACCCAATTATTTGAAAATAGGTACATATGTATGTATATATTTTCATCGATTTATATCGCATATTATCAATTACTTTGAAAAACTAAAAAAATATATAAAATTTTTATATGATTCTTATTAGTATATTATATCCGAACCTCAACCTAAATTCACGCATCGAAGTCGATCGCCATGCAAATTAAACTAAAAAATTTGGACAAAATTCCCGGAGCCGTTTCGGAAATATTCTGTGGTAAAAGAATTTTAGAATTTTCTACAAGAAAAAAACCCTACTTCCGGTTCACTGATGTTGACCAAATTCGTTATGGCTCTTACACCTTACGTGGAAATAATAGATATGAAATTTCAGCTTGATAGACTTGACAGTTTCGGAGAAAACACACATACAGAGACACACACATAAGTACACAGACATACAGACATACAGACATTTTTTAGAAATCATGAGAACGTGATCAGGGGATGATACCTGATACAAATCGGTCAAAATCTCGAGGTCGAATTTTCGCACGATCACAATACTTTATCCGATTAGGATAAAGTAAAAAGTAACTCCCAAACCATACATATAGAATAACATACATACATATGTATGTAGATGGGCCCTTGCGCCCGAAAAGTGTCCGGGAAATATCCAATGTACACTGAACGAATAATGCACCCAGCGTCATTTGCTTTCTTGACTGCAAGCGAGTAGGTCGATTGACACCTTGTGTAGCGAAATTGTGTTACAATTACTCAAGAAAACATAAAAAGGAGGATCGCATCACATATCACAATAAGAATATATATTATTTCTTTAATTATAATAGTATTTTTAACATTATTCAAACCTATGCCACGCGTGCCACTAAGATACACGTGGAATGTTTTTTGGCACTGAAGAAAATTCGGAAATCTGCATAAAGTTAAAAACTTCAAACTATGAACTAAATATTGGTGTCAGCTTTAAAAATTGAACGTCAAGGAAGTTACTAATGATTAAATATTGTAATTTTTAATTATGGTTTTATTATAGTATCCTATTTTAATATAGTGTGTATAGTTAAATATTTTTTTCTTAATATAGTTTAATTAATTTGATTTAGTAGCACGCGGAGTATCCAATATTTAAAATAAAATTATGTGGAATTTCAGTGTATGTATGTAGGTTGCCGATCACTGTAATTAGAGCGCTTTGTCCGGCACCCTGGGCGATTTTTTGTGGGAATTTCTTTCCCCGCACTTGAAACCCCCCGCACACCCCAGTTGCTTCGGACGCTTTCTCCAGGCAAATTTGTTTGCCCATGTCCCAAACTGAAAAAGGTTGAGCACCCTTGGGTTAAAGCTACATACAATGTACCATGTCTGTGTATTCCTAGTTAACTCGTTTCGTTAAATATCAATTCTGTCATGCTGTATAGTATGTATGTTATCGTTCCCGATGACTATCAATCAATGGGTTTCGGTTCACTGAATTCGAAGCAATTTTCAATCGTGTTAATTGTTGTTTTTTTTTTTTCGGCCGGGAAATTTCGAAAAGCTCACGCGCTCTGGAACCAATAAGGGGAAATAAAGCGATATGTGTAAGTGGAAACGTGCGTCGGCCATGGTCAAATGGCTGCACGCAAACCTCGGCCATATATTCTCCCGGTCGAGTTTCTACTGTTTTTAAAAACACGATCGTGATTCGGTGTCTCGCATTGTTGATTCCCGACTCTCACCTTGTGGCATCTTGCCGGTTGTCAGACCAAATCAGTCCAGAACGAGCCTCGGCCCTGCTCGAAACTACTACAATCCAGCACCATGGAATATCTCCCTGATCAGAGTCAGGAGGCTCCCATTGACGTCGCATTAGACGTCAAGAGTGTCGGTGACCCAGAACACAATGTGAGATAATTTTGAGCTCAAAACTTGTCAGATACTCTCGTTGTGTACGAGCTTAATAGTGAATTCGAACGTTACGCAGACAAGCGGTGTTAAGAAATATTTCCGAAAGTTTATATCGGTATGTGTGATTTACATTAATGAATGTGCCTACGAAGCTGGCGCTCTGTTTTTCTTGTGAAACTGGGTGTTTATTAGTGAAAATTTGTGTTGTATCAATCGAATGCCGAATGCCGCTTTGATCTTCATGCGCTTTTAATTAGTTGTGCATATTTTTTAAAATTAAATTAAAACGAACAGTTGCATACATCCGTCACGGTTTGACGCGCGCGTACGCTTACTCCTCGCCCGTATTTTAATTTGTACATATACATATTTATTTAGATTAAATTTGTCATTACAGTGCTAACGTGAACCAATTTCACATGCGTTTTTTTTTTTTGTTCTTAATTACTATTACTGCATATGCATATTAGCGTAAGCGTTTGCCTGTCTGTCTGAATGGGTCGTTGGCTCACGGTCGCATTGCCAACATAACAAACGAAAATGTTTTAGCAGTGTGTTTCCAACCATCTGTCAAAGCTGGTTCGAGTTGAAAACGCGATTTTATGGCCATACACCCATTCAATCAACGGTATACTACACAAGTGTTTCACTTACTGTAAAACGGGCTATGGGCTGTACTGCTATTGTACTAAACAGCGCGCATGGTGAAGGGATAGGGGGGGGGGTTAGGAATCCACCGTCATATGACGAGCAATATATACCGATATATCTACAGCATGTGCTACTTTTAAAGAAATTGATTATTAAAGTGTATTTTTTATTATTATTTTCAGGTACAGCAAAAGGTGAGTCCATCTCGAGGGCTGCCATCGTCTGGACAGCAGCAGCAACAGCAACAGCAGCAGCAACAACAACAACAACAGCAAATGATGGGGATGACATTGGAACGACAAGAGATGAGTCAGATGTCGCAAACCATGTCGAACGAGCGCAGTTCTCGACCATCCCTCTCGAGCAGTATCTCACCCGTGGGACAAGCATCACCACCATCCCCTCAAGATGCACCCTCGAGAGACGCGAAGCATTCGTTGCTTCAATTTGCCGTCAACCACTTCAGACAGAGTCCCGAGTGAGTATATACATATATTAGTATTAATTGCGCATTGTTGTTAGTTGTTAGCTCACCCGAAATTCGACCGAGTCGTTATATAAAATGCACATTTCGAATTGTGCGCTACGTAAACTCTCGTGTTTCTCAACACTCGTTGTGTGCGGTAATTAATGCAATTACGGCGTAGAATTCGATTCTTCTTTTCGTTTTTGAGCAACCCTTGCGAAATGCTTCAGAGACGCCGCTGAATGTGTGTGTGTGTGTGTGAAACTAGTCCATTTGCAATGTTCGCTGTTTGACCAACCATTGGAAAATTTCACACGAACTAACGCACAATTTATGCATTTATTCCTGTGCTGTATATCAATTGAACTAAATACTGGATGCTGTAGAAAATGTTCACGTGTTAGACACAAGTGAGCGATTTGATTTTAGTGAACACAATAAATCAGTGTGACGGTTACTTGATTATTCTCGACTCTCTCTCGTTTTGATCATAAGTAAAGATGTAATTGGGTGGAGCGAGTGCCAAATCACTTGGAAATTGAACCAGTTTTTCCTGATGTTCAGCGATGCGTCGGGAAACTAGAAAGAGACGATGCTGAAGCTGTCTAATGGGTTTCGTACGATGTTGATACTTGGAAGAGGTGAAGGGAGACTGGCGCTAATTAATCTCCCTAGCGTTGTTTACTCGTTTATTAAAAAACGTTAAGTGTTAACTACTATTGTTGTGTGGGAAATCAAGGGACGCGTCATTGACTGCTGTTGCAGACGCCTTCGGTATCAAAAGTCAGACGCCTTTTGTTCCGGTACAAAAAAGGCAATTTGTTTCTTCATTTTGCCCAAGCACTATTATACTTCCACGAAAATGAAGATTAATAATAAAAAAATTCGGCGATTTACATGCGATTACGTAAACATCGTTGATTAATATTATTACGCTTTAATGTTTAATTTAAAAAAAAAACAACGGGTGTTTGTTTTTTTTAGTCGCGACTTCAATGGGTTATTATTCATTATTTCATCTACATAGTACGAAAATATACATACGTATAAATAATGGTGGTTTTTTTTTTTTACGTGCGCTTAAATAAACACGTTGTGTTCATATTCTCGTCGCACGATCTAGCGCGGATACGGATACGTACGTCGATCGTGCGATTCAAAAATGGTCGGTTGACCGGAAACGATAATAGGTAGTATGGGTGCATATTATTATTGTCTTATATCGTGTAAAAAGTAATAAAATTTTTCGTAAATTACGTTCGTGTGTTCGCGTTGCGTTGTTCGCGTGAAAGTAATGCGAGTTGTGACCTCACGCGAAGACAACACGTCTTGTGACATCCGAGTTCTATTATTCTTCGGAAAACAATATGTATAGAGTATGATAGGTATCAATATGAGGAAGCTACACAGTGCTTTACGACAGGGAGGCAAAACCTTTTTTGCAGTAACTAAATAATTCATATTTAACAGCTCTAAGGTGATAAGATCATAATAACAAATTTCTGCCTTCATTTTTGAGAAACTGGGATTCAATGACTCTTTCGATTGAAACACAAGGATTATCAGGCGATGGCTCGGTGGTTAGAGCGTTATTCTCTTAAGCGAAAGTTCAGGATTCAATCCCCGTATGTCGAAATTATTTTCTAGACGGTTTTTTTTAATTATCGCCATTGGCTAGACCTGGACATTACTACTAAATCCACATCGGCCGTGTCCTGTTAGTTAAAATTTGCCAATTTATCTTAATTGTGCACCCATAATTGGCAACTTCTGTTCATTATACCTATATTAAACCTGTTATTGGGTCTGGATCCTTGTGTTCTTAGATTGAATAAACTAAAATTCAAATCATTCTAGTTTCCAAAATAAAATTTTCTTCAAAAGTCCAATAATTTTTTCTCTAAATTGGGTGATGACTAGACCTCGGAATTTCGGATTCTCGAACCTTTTGCCGCAGGTATGTTTGGGTGTTGCCGTTGCCCGCCTAAATTTTTGTTCGAGATAATGAATATTATTTATTAAATTATATATTTAGCTTAATATATGATATGATGTTCAAGTTAATAGAATACAAATTCAATGAAAAACCCTCATTTCTCAGACAGCCGGCATTTCGCATAAATTGCCATATTTCGTAATTGGTAAGAGTATTAGAAAAAAAATAGAGTGCATTAAAAAATGCATTAAGAGCATCTCTTCAATAAATTGGAGACATTGAAACACTAAAACATTATTATTAAATAGGGCGCCGCCGGTAACAGTTTAAAATCATTTGCCGCTCGAATTAGTACGTTAAGATAAAATAAAAAAAATATTGAGATAGAAAACCAATCCTCATAAACGTGGTGAAATAAAAAAACTCTCCAAATAAATGCCAAATAGCATGGGAAAAAAATATATTTTTGACTTTAAAAATTCGCTAGATAATTAATTATAAGTATTTTTAAGTAATAAAAAATCACAATCAATAGAAAAAATATCGGACTATTGATTTCAATACTCACTTTGAGCACAGCGATACTATATTTTCAGTTATAGATCGCAAAAGCCAAAAAAATGGATATTTTTTATATTTTTTAAATCGCGAATATCTCATAAACGAGAGCATATCAACAAAAATCATCATTGGATTCGAATTTAGTGGGTCAAACTTTGTAAAGATTGACTAATCTCCGCTCTGGGTTTTAAAAAACGTGATTTTTTGTTGCTCAGTGTTATTTATTGATTAAAAAATAATTATAATTAATAATAAATTTTGTTTTAAGACGTTTTCTAGAATAGATATATTTTATTTTTATTTATTTTTTGAGAGAAGGATACATATGTAGTTCCGGTGCTATTGATAATTATTCAGGCTGGGGTTTATTAAAATTTTTATAGTTAAAATATAAAAACGGATTATCCTAAGACGCGTTTAGGATCCTATGGTCGCACGTTATCAAAAGCATCCATCTTTCCGCCGTCTAGTGATGACTTTTAATACACTCTGTTATAATAGCATGTAGATAATTTATTGTTACTGATATGACATCATAGTGCATAATGTAATATGAAATATAGTTTTTGGCGGCACCTCTGGCCAGTGTGAGGTCTCACGGTATACGCAAGAAAAAAAGGTGACGCGCCACTGCACGGAGGAGTCTTTGTCGATTACAATACAATGGACCGCTCGGGTCTGGGAAGGCGATAACGCAACCTTGCCTCGTCCGGAATCGAACCCGCGTAACCGCCAGTACTGCTCGGACTGCTCCGACAGTCGAACAACGCACGTGTGTAGAAAGCTTGACGACTTTTCGCCAACGTTTCCTTAAAATTTTCTTCCCGTTTTGGCGCCATTTCGTAAAAGCCGAGTGGACGCGGTGAACGTGGCGAGTTTCGCAATGCGCGCGCTTTCATCGCATAATACAATATTGTTACATTTTCATCGTAATATTAATTATTTCGTACAAAACACGTGCCTTTTTTGTTCATAAATATTCATCGGGCTACGACGTGGGCGTGCATAAATATAAAAATGTTCATCATCGCTGAAAGAATGAAAAAAAAAAGTGCACACGTTGTAAATTATTTACCTATCGTTGAAAGTTCATGAATAAATATTTAATTTAATTAGTTTTTAACGATTTGCTCGTAGTCGTAAAAATCGTGCTCGTTACACGTGCGTCGTTGTGGAAAATTATTTACACGAGTACCTTTTTTATATTATATTAATTATAAATTAGAAAACTGTTTATAAATAAATAAATTTTATCATTGTTTACCGTTAACCGTGTTTTTAAATTTTTTTTATAATAAATATATTAATGACCGTTAGAACAGGACTGTCGGCTAACTTGTATACTGTAGTGATTTTTAAAATAATAATATCAATTATAATTAACGGTGCGATCATCTGCGATGACATCGTGACAAGTTAAACAATCATATATAAGAAAAAAAAAAAATGAACTCACCCGGAATGCCGTTATTGAATAAGCTAATGATATACGATACCTGATAATATATGTTAAAAACAATAACTGTTGTACGTACGTCAACGTTGAAACGATGATAAGAATCAAGAAGTGAAGACGTGTTAAAAAATAAAAGCAAACCGAAGATGACCCAAGCGTATTAAAGAAAGGTTTTCCTTCCTGTTTTCACGTCCGCATTGATGTCTCTGCAGAGTTTCCTCACGCTGTTCGGAACGTGCATCAAATCGTCCACTAAAATGCAAGTGCTGTCATCTTTTTCAAATTCTTTTTACTTGTAATTTTGCATTTTGTCTTCCACGGATCACACGCATAAATCTGCAGCTAGGAATGTTGCATTGTTGGACTTTTCATCGCTCGCATTTGCGTCAAACTCTACAACATAAGTGATATGCATGTATTATGCTACATCAAAGTTTCATATAAATTTTACTTAACTTCACGAATAAATTTGTTTATATCAATCATATTCAATTGATTTCACTGGCCTAAACTCACTTTTCGGATATCTGAGAATTTTTTCTTTTAAATCTACGGACTACAATGTGTTTAACGAACGTTACAAGCTGCCGATCTATGCATCTCATTTGATTTAACATATTCGCATGTTCTCATGTTTTGTTATCTAACCGCAAATTATGGCGTTTATGCGCATAACGTACACGAGAATTTTTTCCCCTTTTACAAGGTACCAAATGATAGTTCAAAAAAAACCCCAAACAGTAATTATCTGTTGTCCACGGTGTGTAATTAATTACACTTTGATAATTAAGTATTTGGTGCATATCGGCGAGAGCGGAACAAACACTAAAAAATTCACCACACATTTATGTATGAGTGGAATAACTGTACTTATCTACCCGAAAATATGTATGTATGTATATCTGATCCCATGTATAATTCATGAGCAATCATCATCTAATGTCGTTTGAGATTGTTTTTGTATTTGCTCGTGATGAAATTAACTATTATTGCTTGATTAAGTTATTGTAACATTTTGACTAGAGATCATCGTGTGTTGGTCACATCAGAATTTGATTATTGTGCAAAAAAGAATGAAAACGAAAATGAAAAGTGAAAAATGATTTGTTTAGTAACGATATCAATCACACAACGTCAGAGTGTGTTTTATCGCACGATCGAAAAAAAAATCCAGCGGTTGTTTTTTTTTTTCAGTGAGATTTTTCCATGAAAATATTAATAAATGTATTTGTTTTCTCAACGTCCAACAAAAGTGTAATGATGAGAAAATTTTAAAACTCGTAATTCATACATTGTTACGATTGCGCGGCTCTCGGTTTCGTAAACGGACCATTTGTAAATCGATCTTTTACGTCAAGTGAGCGTTTCGTCAGTGACGTACAGTTATTCTAATTTTTATTTTTCCACGAGGTATTATTTTTGTTTGTTTAATTTTAAAATGTGTAAATTAATGTTGGGATTTAATGTTGGCGAGCTGTCAATTTTAATTAATATCCACATTTTCTAATTGCTCGTGAATGTGCTCCGTTATAAATGCCTTATGCGATAACGATCCGTTATTATATATTTGCAATTTGTACATATGTACATGTATATGAACATATGGTATCAAATCAGAATATTAAAATATTCTGCAGTCATGTGTATCATTTACTAAGTAAATTCTATTGACTTTCAAAATGTAACTAAATAAATGCAATAAGGTGTACTCTGTTCATCTACTAGATACTAGAACAAATACTAGAACAAAATTATTAAAGGAATATAAATATAATTCATTATAATCAATATCCAGTTAAAACAATTTATCAGTATTATCATGGTAATCGGTTCTAATGACCAATCGGTTTGGGTCAACGTCAAAGCCTGCCCATGTTATACAGGCGAAATACTGATCAAATTGTTTATCTGTCGTTATAGTATCGTTTCATCAGTGAGCAGATTTTTAGCTTCTATATACAGTAGAAACCCGATTATCCGGACTAATTGGGAAAGAAGGTAGTCCGGATAATCGAAAAAATATTTTCGTGAGACACTCAAGTACTGACTTTTGGCTTGCTTTTTGTAGCAAAATTACGTATACACTTTAAACATACAAGTTGAATTGAGTCACTTTCTTCCTGTCTTTCAAACCACTTCATAGAAACCTCTAAGCAATCTCGTCCGGATCTTCTTCATCCTTTTCATCTCATCCTAATAGTACATATTGATGGGTTAGTGCACAGATATTGTATGTTCAGTGGAAAAAAAAAATTGAATTATCATACACAAAAATATCATATCCATCTGCATCAAACCTTCATGTTTAAAAAGTATTGTATGTCCAAATAGTATCTATATTTGAGAAGATTTTGCCTTACTCAAATATATAATATGTCCATTTCGTCCATAGTTTTCATGCAAAAGAGATGTATGTACATATGTATGTATGTATGTCACTTACAATATTTTAAAACAAAACTGGACATACAATATCTATGCACTAACCCATCGATATGTACATACATATGTAACTATGTATGTACATATGTATTTTCGATATATAGGTAGACTCTTCATCGTTCAAAATTTGGAATACAGGATCGTTAGCATCGCAATTTAACCAATCACTGACATCTTCTTCATTGCATATTGAAATGTCTTTTATTGCTTCTGTGATTTCTCTTGTAGCATCTTCATTTAATGAATTAATGGCATCCGTGTCACTGGACATTATTAAAGGCCTGTTCCATTCCTGTTGTTCCACGATTTTTTCAACGTTGACACTTCAATAGAATTTCAATTTTCTGATGATCTTACGAACCTGGGAGACTTCTTAGGTTTTTAAACATCTAATACTCTTCGACTTTCCAATAAGAAGCAGTGGCAGTCGGTGTTCGCCTGTTGAATTGGCAATTGTCAATTGAACAATTGAGTTATAATGTTAATCAGCTGTTTTTCTCAATTAAATAATTTGTATAGTGAAATCAGGATAATCGGGTTTCTACTGTATGTACATAATACATTTTAATCTCTGTATGTTGAGAAAATCTAATTGGTTTATACTTTTTTTTATTTTCAGTTTGGATGCACTTAAAACAGATACGTTGAAAGGTTCCAAGCAAAAGAATCAACAACGTGGTGAGTGGACTTGGAAGAAACAGACCGATTTAGTGAAATGGCAAGCAGAACAACTACGGGGACCACTTCTAAGGCTACGGCCTCCGGAGTTGGCCGCATTGGCTATCGATTGCTTTGGATGTGTTCTCCGGTACTGTGGTGATGCACCTCCAGTCCCTGCAGCTCCTAACGGCTCTCCTGGCGACCTTTCAGAAGTCAAATGCGTATACACCGTACTAATGGTAAAAATTTTACCGAAATCTTTTATGTTGAAAAGTTTTAATTTCAAATTAATATTAATGTAATATTGTTTTCAGCACTGCCATAAACACGCCGCATTAAGAGATGAAGTCTACTGCCAATTGATGAAACAAACCACTTCTAATAAATCACCAAATCCTGAATCGTGCCAACGTGCGTGGAGATTGATGAGCATAGTTGCTGCATATTTCAGTTGTTCCGACACACTCAAGTGAGTTAAATTTAATATAATACAATTTTTATAACATTTCAATTCAATAATATATAACAATGTAATTTTTTTATACTTTCAGACCATATTTATTGGAATATTTAACGTCAGCGGCTGGTGATCGTCGCCGTCACTGTCAAGGAACGGCCGCCGTTTGTTTGGCCAATTTGAGAAAGACTTCGAGATGCGGTGGAAGAAAGAACGTACCGAGCGTAGAAGAAGTAAGCTTAAATCAAATCAAAATGTTTTTTTTTGATCCAATTTGATTTCATTTAATTTATTTAAATCTTTAGGTTACTGCAGTTTCGGCCGGACGAAGTGCCCGTCGACAAATATACAGGTTACCTGGTGGTGCTGAAAGAGTTGTCAATACACGGTGCTCGACTGTGGTGCAAGATGTAATACACGATTTATGTGAATTGGTAAGTTTTTTTTATACAAATTACAATATGTTGAAGTATTTATTAATACCATTAGCAGTTTGGACCCACCCGTCCGCAATTTTATTATCATTCAATTTGAATTTTCATAATGTGTCATTTTGTATTTCAGATTGGTGTGATGAATGAAGCAGAACAAGCAGAATTCTCACTTTACTGCATCGTTCAGGGTGATGCTTTCACAATGCCTTTAGCTGCAGATGAATATATTTTAGACGTTACCACAGAATTGCAAAAAGCTGCACA
Organism: Parapsyche elsis; assembly: GCA_022651745.1. Lineage (NCBI taxonomy): Eukaryota > Metazoa > Arthropoda > Insecta > Trichoptera > Hydropsychidae > Parapsyche > Parapsyche elsis. The sequence goes on along the minus strand of JAGVSN010000001.1, from coordinate 15,616,692 downwards.
ACCGTTTTATTTGATATTCTGCAGAAGCGTTTGGTATCATCCGCTCAGACACGATGCCAGTCCATTATACACAGAGGTCATTTTTGTAATAATCAGTTAACAAAATATTCTAATGATTGGTTGAAAGTAATGAATTTTTTTAAATATTATTTCAGGTTCTTTTCAATCAAGTGGCACCAGATTATTTAGAAGGATTGCTGCTTGAATTGCCTGGTGGAGGAAGACCCTCAGCTGGAGCTTTGCGAGATGTTGCATTAGTCGCTGCACTTTTACACCGTGCCGCAGATCTCAATCACCCGCCACACTTAAAAGAGGTATTTTTTCATAATTAAATGTTCCCATAGAGTTCATTTCTAATTATAAAAAATATTATAATGTAAATGTTGTTTTTAGATCAAATTTTTATTACCAAAACCGGTACTCGGCTTGAGAGAGATCAAACCGGCGAGATGGGCGTCTTTAGTTCAAGCTGATTGGGCCGCAGCTCAGCCGTTGAGCACTCATCAAGCAAAAGCCCAAGTAAGTACTGTGATTTCATACACAAATCACACGCACATAGCATAATTGATAGATGGGAATGCAATGTTATTACCGACAATTGTGGAATGCATTAATTATCACAATGTGATATAATCGAAGAAGAACGAAAAAAGTGAAATTAATTCATCCACACTCACAACTATGTACATAGTTGATATACCCGTATTGTAGTTTTTAATATTTTCCCACGTATGTGTGAAACAATGATGGATATTCTTCGCCATGAAAATGCATTTGTAGCTTTATTGTAATATGGGTGTAACCAACTATGCATTTATATGACATTTGGGTGCTGTTTTCGTTAAGGAAAAAATCTTTGGTTAAAATTTATGTAATTTATTATATAATGTCAATTGTCAATTTTCAGGTTTTAGCTGTACTATCGCAATGGCCTCTGTTTGGAAGTTCATTCTTTGCCGTGAAACGCGTGACGGGAGGTGGTGGAGTCAACAATGTAACTGAATGGAGAGATCATATTCTCGCTTTGAACCGACGCGGTGTTCACTTCTTAGATGTTCAAACTCACGAAACAATCCAACATTGGCCTTTTGCTGAAGTTATCAGCACGAGAAAGGTAATGTGACTGAATTAAATTGATTTTATAGTTTCCATCTATCATAAATTTATGTCATTGTTTAAATTGTTACAGGTGAGATCAGAGGACGGATCGCTATTCCTAGATATGAAATGTGGATCGTTATTACAACAACGTGTAACACGTCTTCAAACCGAACAAGCGCATGAAGTCTCTCGGTTGGTTCGGCAATACATTACTTTACAACAAACGGGAAATAATGCTCTGAATTCCGATTAAGTATTTCTTATATATTAATAATGTAATATATTTATGTAAGTGTATAACATTGTATATTTAAGTTATTATTATTATTTTTAAAATTTATTTTACTCTTAATTTATGAGCATTTGATTTGGTGAGCATACATGCGAAAATTTTACCCTAATACTAAGAACTATTGTAGCTTATTAGACCAATAGTATTCTACATAAAAGTGGAAAAAAATTGTGTCTATTGTAGCTTGGAGGTTATTCAGTATTAATATATTTAGACGTTTGTATTGTTGTTCGCTGGTGTAAATGTCTCATTTAAATTCATAATTTCTTAAAATGTGCACTTGCATTAATATCTTGTTATGATGAATTTTGACAAAATAGTAAAACAAATGACCATGGAGATTATTAGATATTTTTAAAATGTTGACTTTATTTTATCCTACCAAATACATATTTATATAGCGATGCATACATTTATTTATACAAAGTTATTGCGATGAGTAATAAATGCTTTATATATTTTTCTTGACTAATTCTGAGTTTCATAATTTTTGGATTTAGTTTCTACTCATTGTGTACTTTATTGTTCACTCTGTTTTAAATTTGTGCTCATTTATTGAAGTAATTTTTATTTAGATTGTAAATAAAAATGCAAATTGAGAGAAAAAAATAGTTTATTATTTCTGTAAAGATATAAAAGCTTATGTTTAAATATCAATGGATAAATAGTACCATAAAATGTAATTGAGCATATTTTAATTAGAATATTTTCTTATGTAAGAGAATTTTAATATTAATGAACAATTTAAAAATTTTGTACCTAAAATTTTCCTTATGAGAATTTTAAATTTGTTTTAATAGTATTTGAAGTCTTTTATATTGATAGTAAAATGTTTATTACTAAAATGCATATTTTGAAAACTGCATGCCAATTGTGGTAATTTCAATACACACCGTCCATCGTTTTGAATTTGTAATTATTTGTCGTACTTAATTTATATGTAAATAATCATAAAAGTCAATATTTGTATTCACAAAGATTGTGTATTTATTTTTTTAATTCAAAATATTGTTTTTAAAATATACTTTTGAAAGCTTATTAGCAAATTATACGTACATCATAGTAGTATATGTATATCGTAAAATTATTTTTTTGAATAATTTTCAAGAATAAATTTTTTGTATGTTATCAAAATTTTATTGAAAAAGTATATTTTATTGAATTTTATTACCCTTTTATAAATTTCTATTGTAAAATTATATATTGCAATAAATATATCAATTTTCATAATAAATGTGTTTTGTTTCTGCCTTCCAATTAGTATAACTTATTAAAGCTGTTGATCATAAAGGCCAGTGCTTGTAACATTCTTGATGGCATCGCCTTTAACCCGTTCCCCATTTTCTGCCTTTGTTTCATAACAGCAATCACTATATGAAATATGTTTATTTTGCTTATTTGCACTTCATAATACAAATGTATTACATACTTACGAAAACTGACTATGTAAGATTTTTCATTTTAGTTTCTATTTTAGTGAAGGTACACATACTCACATTTACTCATGTAATAATTCGATATTATTATTAATAATACTATGTTTGTACTAATTACCACGGAATCAATATTTTTTGTAACTGCATAGTATATGTATATTATTCATCTGTAGGACTGTGCCTGGGAGTTCTCGATGAAAATTGTCGATGTAATCTCTCATTCCAATTTTGAGCTGTGTATTGAACATAACCAGGATTTGTAGGACTTATTGGTTCTCTATTAAAATCACCATGTTCTTTTGCTTCTCTAATAGCTGGCATTGGAAGCAAAAATGACACCGCCGGCAATTCTTCTTTGTCTACCTGAGAAGCGACTTCTTTCTTTTCGCCTTTTTTTATTTTTTTTTGCTCTAAACCAAAATATTCAGCTATTTGTTGCAGAGTAGGAGGTTTTGATCTCAAAGTACTTGTTTTACTTCTTAGCGAATCCGTCTGTGAACTTTCTGTTCTTTTAATGTTTTTGGGATCGTTATACGGAGAATAATTGTCATAAATATTGTATGTTTTTTGATTTTTGCCTTCTTTTATTCTGGCAAATACGGGAGTTTGTATTTCAGGCAAATAATCTTCCCTAACTGGAAATGGAGGTAGACTCTCTTCTTCAAAAGTTTCCCAATGCCTTTGCTTTTCATTATCTGTATGAGATGATAATCCCATTCGAGGATAACTTCTTTTATCATTGTCGGTCTGTAATGACAAATTTTTTTTGTAATCTCTGGAATACTGATTGTTTAATCTTGAAGATTCTTCACCGTAATATTTTCTTTCGTTCTTTATTGCTTTATTTTTTTCATCCAGCATTTTCAAATATTCCATATTTTTAAACATTTCTTCGTCATATTGTTGGTGATCGAAAGGCAAATGTTCCATTTTATTGGACGGGCCTCTATAATCATCTTCATTATATTTTTGAGACATTTTTTGAAATACTTCTGTTTCTGTTAACTTTGAATTGCCATTTCGCACTGATCCATATTTAGATTTCTCAATAGTTTCAAGTGTATTTTCTTCAGACGTATCCTTGGTAAATTTTTGATATCCACCATTTTCAGATGATATAAATCCATCAACGTCATCTTTTTCATTTATTTCTTGAATTTTTACATTTTCATCAACGTGTTCTGTTTTGTTAACCTTTTGATCTTTTTTATTTACCTTTTTGAATTTTTCAGGGAAAAATTTTGGTTTAGGTAATGTATTTTTACCATTTTTTTCTGCTTTTGTATCGACGTTGCCATCACGCGGAAGGCTAGGATAGCTAAACATATTTTTTTCAGCATCATGCTTTTCAGTCTGTGAGTGTTTACTAGTACTTTTGCCACGAGGTCCTGCTAAATCTATGAGAAATAAAGCTGCTGTAACTAGAGACAACACTCCTAATACAGCAGCATTGTCTATTAAATTATCTGGGACAGAATCTAAAGATGCCAACTCTAATCCTCCTAAAATATAAAAAAAGTTGTATTAATTTGTGAATTTTTTTTTTGTATCTGAATATAGATATTAATCAATTAATGTTATTTATTTATCATTATATCACAAACCTAAGACTATAAAGAACAGTGCACCAATTCCCAAAAGAAAACCTTCTAGGATTCTTCTTCCTTTTGGTACCTCTCTGAAGATCCTTCCAAGTAGAAGTCCAAATGTTATAATAACATAACCTGGGAGCATTTAAATTTGCATAAATAACTTAAATTTTCAGAATAATACATTAACTTTACCAGCGGTAATACAATGCATTGGTTATTCGTGTCTAGTAACAACTTAAAACGATAGCACTTGAACTAGATATGTTATCATAAATTACTGTATACTTGTGTTACTAGAACGGTAATGATAGCAAGTGAAAGTTAAAGAAAGACGGGGATATACAGATACAAGTACATACAATTTTCATTAAAGGTTGCATATTATGTTAAGATTTCATGAATTATCTTCAAGTTCTTAATTACAGTTGTGCGTTGAAAATTGTTTGCAAGTGCATGTGCATTTGTTGACCTCGTAACTCTTAACAATAGACTCAAACGTAACGTGTGACCGCCAGAGTGTAATTAACACATTTCAATAGTTAAATTAATTATGTAAGTTTATATGCAAATATAAATTTTTCCTTTTTTAAATAATTACCTCCGTATACAGCATCACCGAAAGATGCACCGATAGCTGTCCATGTGACGTTGCGCAACAGCGACCACTCCCTAGATAGTTTTTGAAGATATAGAGACACTCGGACCGCTTCATCATCGGTCACTCTCTTACAAACCACGCAAGAAATACAAAATAACTGATGAAAAAAAAAAAATTTTTTGTAATAATTTAATGTATGTACTTGAATTAGAACTTGTCAATGTCCATGGAAATGTTCCATGAAAAGCAGTATAATAAAATTTAAGTTCTATGATCTCGTCATTCTATTGTATGAGTAATTGGGCATTTATGTACATACATTGAAAACACGTAAGACTGTATAAGTATATTAATTAATAAATGATTATTAAGGATATAATTCTGTAGATAATGTATGTTTATAAAGTATACAATAAATTGAAATATATTTAATTATTTTGTATAGAATTGGATTGTTAAAAAATTCAAATAATAATGTATTATCTTCAGATGAATGGAAGTTCATCTTTGAAAGTTTTATTAAGTTTGATTGGTTTATATTTTAGATATCTATAAATTGTATATGTATAGGTACATATGTAAATTGAAAATAACTAAATATTTTATATTGTTCTGATTTTGTAAGCGAATACTGAAAATTTCTAATATTTTCCTGTAATAATTTCACTGTAAATACTGTTTTCAGTTAACTACATAAAAATATTATCAATATATTATATAACTTTTTATATGTAGATAAGTAGTATAAGTATTTAGAATTAACTAATTGAAGCACAATATAAGTACACAACACATTCGCCAATAAACTGAACACTAAAATTATTGATATTGTTATTGAACGTACAACTTTGAATATTTTAATGGCGACTCTTTGGAAGTTTTATTAAATTTGATTGGTTTATATTTTAGATTTACATACATATGTATGTATGTACATAAATTGAAAATTACAAAATATTTTATATTGTTCTGATTTTGTAAGCGAATACTGAAAATCTCTAGTATGAAAGTTATTTTCCTGTAATAATTTCACCATGAAAACTGAAAATATTATATTTTTTAAATGAATTATTATATTTATAAAAAGTTAACTAAAAATATTATCAATATATAATTTTTTATATGTAGATAAGTATAAGTATCTAGAATTAACTAATTGAAGCACAATATACACAACACATTCACCAATAAACTGAACACTAAAATGATTGATATTGTTTAAAGTTATTGAACGTACAACTTCGAATATTTTAACGGCGACCCATTTGTCGCAGACGACCATGTCGAGGAGAGACCACCAGCTCGTCAGCTCATAACTATACTGCCTCACCGGCTTTTGAACCGCGACTATTACGTTACCACCACTTGTTACCAGCTACGTTCATTATCAGTCTTTTTCTGTGTCGACTACCACCACCATTTTTGTTAAGTTATATGGTGGTCTTCGGACATCATCAATAATTTTAAAAGATTTAACTTTATTATACGAAAAAAAAAGGTTCATTTAATTAAATAAATATATTTTATTAAACCATTGTGACATATTTATGAAGAAATTAATGTTGTCTCTAAAAATAGTTGGCGCATTTTTTTCAAGGTCTAACTTTCATATGTTTGGCATAAAAAGCGATCATCTGTTACGGTTGTGTTGCCACCTGAGCGACCGTTACGTTTAAAAAAAAAAACAAAACAAAAGCGTGAACATATGATTGGCCAATCAGATCGATAGCGCACGTCACATCACAAACTGCGAGCCCAACCATCGCATCGCAATTGTGATGCATTATGCAATTACAGCGTATTGTTTATAAAAATTAAACTACTTTTTGAATATGTATTGACAATGTCAATTTGAATAAAAACTCACGTAAACACATCGTCAATGCGCGTCCTGTGTTCTCGTTGCCCATCGATCACACACCACAGAAAAAATGGCTTGAAGACATGCAGCTCATCTTACGAATTATATACATAATTAACAAGATCACAATTCGCTTTGGCTCATTGCGAATGAAAACATTATCAATTCCTCTTAAAGACAATCGAAGATCTAAAAAATAAACGGTTATAGCGACTCTACATCAATACATCCGCGTAATACTCAATTCACGCAGACATTTTCCAAAAATCACGAAAACGTGATCAGGGGACGATACCTGATACAAATCACTGAAAATCTTGAGGTTGAATTTTCGCAATACTTTATCATAGGAGTCGTCCATAAATGACGTAAACGATTTTGGTTATTTTTTGAAAACTATTAGGAACAGCTTAAGGACTTGAAAACATCAACACGAAAGATGGGAGTAAAACATGATTACACATTAAAATTTGTAGGAAGGAGTGCTAGCATACAATACTAAAGTCCTTAAATCTATTTCTTTGTTGGTATGTCTGTTTTTCAACCAAAACGTTTTATATTTTGTTTCAGGAGTTATTGGTTCCATTTTTACTGCTTTTATTAGACCATTTATGGATCAATAATAACCATCCGTTAATCACCAATGGGCAAAAATCTAGTTATAAAATACCTAATGTCTGCTGTTGGTGTGCCAGGAATTGTAGAAATTGGATTTTAGGAGTAGCCTAAGTTATTGTCATCCCACTCACATGTCGATAATTAACACCCATCGGTCGTCAATAATTCCATTCCTGTCTGTCTTGAGCAATCTGCATCCACTTGACTTCACACATTATTCTCAATTCATCAGCCCATCGTCCACTCGGTCTACCTTGCTTTCTTTCACATCCTCTTGGATACCATTCCAGTATTTATCGCGTCCATGTGCCATCCATTCTTCTCGCTATGTGTCCAGCCCATTGCCACTTCAACTTTTAAATCACACGTTCCGCTATATCTGCCACTTTGGTCACGCTTGTATTCTTCTTACGATATCTTGTTATACCAAGCATACGTCTATCCGTGCTTCTCTGTGTGCACTGGTACTTACGCAACATTCTCGAATTCAGCATCCACACGTCATAACTGGCAGTACGCATTGATTTGAATGCCTTTTTTCAGTCAGGCAGACCCATGCGCTATCACACATGTAGTAATTCGACCGAAACGTATTCAGGGATTGATGCCTGAACTAATTTCTTCGCGACAAGATTAATCAATCAACCAAACAAAAACAAAAGATTGTAAATGCGAGTTGTAATGATTGGCGTGAGCGGTTCAGCATCCATCCCTTATCAGCGCTTGCGCAGAGGGAAGAAGCGCGCGCGCATCTCTATTTGGGTCAGTTGATCCCTTGATTTGGTCATCTCAAGTCAACTCTGACCATCTTCATAGCGACTCTGATCGTCTGAAAGAAATGGCGCTAAACGAGGAAGAGCCTACGAGCGGGATGTTTCATGTCACCGACAACGACCAGTACACCATAGTGCAAATCAACGGGCAGCGGATCTACAAAAGGTCTTCGAAATTTTGGAATCGGCCAGAGCCGAATAAGCATTGCGAGGTATGTATGTACATATGTATGTGTGTGCATTTCAATATTGGCGCGTAAACGTATTTACGCTCAATCATATGTTTTTACGCGAAGGGTTTGCGTAGCAATTAGCACTGACCTTTCTTAATGTCGAACCTGTTACGCCATTGCATGCATCGGCGAGACTTCATCTTGAAAAAATTTTGAGTTCGAATTTTTGCACAATCACGATACTTAAGCATACTACATATTATATGTATGTATGTATATGGTTTAAATAAGAATATTAATATGTACATAAATACTACTAGAGTCTGTAGTGCATACATACTTATTTGAAATGTGACGGTTGACGAACGGAGCGCATGGGCAAATGGCCGACTTCTCAATTTGTTTACGACCCGCGTTCTCAAATTGGCGTTAGCTTTGCCTGATTTTTGTGCACATGATTTTTTCGCAAATGTGAATCCGCATTTATTCAATATAATTTACTACATACTAGCTTATTGCCCGTTGATAATCAACGCCCGCTGAATTTTCAATATCCTTTTTTTTTACGTGAATAGTGAATACGTCTATACGCGGACCAGTATGGGGTACCAGTTCGGAAACAGCGGTGCAACGTTTGGATGGGCATACATTACGACACTCTATAACTTCGTTACTAATAACACGATTGACATGATTGCTATTTTATTCGCTCGGGTATACGTCTACGATGCATTTATGATTTGAGTTGGCACTGTGCATGCGCGAGGTGCGGAAGAGAGGGCGTATTTTCCAACGGCTATTTTGGACGTTTTTGAAAATTTCCAAGCAGTATATCTCGCGACTCTGACGTGCTAGCGCGGTGATTTTGCTACTAAACGAAATATCTCTCCAAGATCTGTTGATTTAAGCCGTAAGAAGTGAACGATGTAAATTATTTGTTTGGTGAAAAATCAAAAACAAGTCGAATAGAAAAATCTAAAATTTCAGTATGTCGACCCACACTCACTAAAAAGTCAGTAGGAAATACATAAAACGTATATCATCAGAAAAGGGGCGTAATCATTTATCGATCAGTACCAAAATGTCTATGACAGAATGAGTGAGACGGTATTGGGAACATCAGAAAGTCGACGCGGTGCGCAGGAAAACAACGACGCGAACACCTCGACGGCCACTTTTTACCACAGGCCAATTATAAATAAAATTGTAATCGATTACTAGTTAAGACTTTATTCGTTATGCTAAATAAAAATATATTTATGTTTCTACATATTTCGATGCTTTCATTTCATTCTCATATTTCAAATAAAATATTAGCCGCTAACGCATACGAATACACGAAAACCCACGGCCGTGTTCGACACAGCCACATTCCGAATTTTTTTTTCATTTGGCGGCATTAGAAAAAATAAATAAAATAAAAAAATCCAAAAAAAGTAGGGGGGGGGGAGTAGCAATAGAAAAGAGCGGGTGTAATGGCGAGTCAAATAATAGCGTTCCCACAAATTTACCATACAACAACTTGCTACATACACACTTTAAGCTCTTTATTAATATAATAATAGATTATATAGCAAGGGTGCTCAACCTTTTTCAGTTCAGGAGCTACTTTTTTTTTTTTTTATGCATGAATTTAGGGAAAGGTCCGGATAATAAGAATCGTATAAGAATTTTACAGAATTTCTTGTAAATTTTTGTAGCTATCGATTTAATGCGATGAAAACATATATGTACATATGTACTATTTTCCAATAATTAGGTTTATAATTACTTGTAGCAAAACGCAAACAGTCATCAAGGTGATCATCAGTCAAACGTGTCCGAATTGCTGAATGCAACCGTTTAAATATAGTTTCTCATAAGAACGCGTGTTTCGGATTAGCAATTTCGAAGAAAGTGTGCGGTATTGTAATATGTAGAGCAAATGACCAAAGTTCCAAGATGTCCTATTGACTTTCTTTGACATTAACTAGTGTAACCAATGATGCAATGATTAAACAAATGCATACCACGATAAAATAACGGTCCCTGCCTTTGACCATTAATCCTTTTCGTTAATAGATAAGCACGAGCTTAGGAAGATTATCGTTTAGTCATTGGCCGGGGTCTCAAAATTCACAAAGCAAAATCATATTGGTTAATTAATCAATTAATTAATTAGTTAATTAGTTAAACCTTCCAAAATTTTACCACTTTCGCTAGACCAATTATAACAATGGAGAAAAGTTATCCTAAATTTATGACCCCCTTACACCCAATTTTTGCTAGCAGCACGATTTCACAACTCAGTTTTCTACATACATACATATACTAATGCCTGAGCGTTTTCAGATTCAGATTCTTGGTGTTTATCACACAACAAAAAATCAATTTGTATGGGTTGCTAATTAGTAATTGCTAAGCAAGTTTGTTAAAGCAACACATATAATTGACATTTCATGCGATTTTTTTACCACCATTATAATATTAATTATTAAATCTGAGCCATTCTGTATTTAAGTTTCCAAAGTATGTACATATAAAATATTTTCTTATTTTCATAAAAAAAATACACATTACATTAATTTATTTATTTAATTCAATAAGCTATTTTATTATACTAATTATATTAATTTGCTTGTTAATGCTCGTTTAATGTTAATATTGTCTTTCTTTTAAGATTTTCATCGGGCGTATCCCCCGGGATTGTTTTGAAAACGAATTAATTCCATTGTTTTCCAGCATCGGAGAGCTCTATGAGTTCCGTTTGATGGTGCAATTTTCTGGATCAAATAAAGGGTAAAAATAGTATAAACAGAATCTTAATTGTATATCACATTGATCCGCATATATGTATTTAATAACAATAATTCTAAATTATGTGTCGTGATATTTCAGATTTGCATTTGCCAAATACACTAACAAAGCCGATGCAAAATTCGCCATACAGAAGTTCAACAACCATCAAATAAGACGAGATTGGTTTCTCGGTTTGTTATTATATCGTTTCTATGAAGTTTGAATACTTAAGATAGTAAAATATATTGTGATTTTTTCATGTTTTTGACAAAAATTTATTTCATCAAAATGATATACCATTATCCAAATAAAACTAAATGTCTAACTTTTTTGTTAAAAATTACCTGCAATTAAATAAATTTCTTTTATATTAGCCATGATTGTTTATTTTTTATTTTAATTACAGGTGTATGCGTATCTGAAGACAATTGTTGGATTTATTTTTCCAGTGAAGTATTCATGCATTCTGGCAGAGAAATGGCTGAATTTATATTTGAAAATTCAGATAACGTGCATGAGGTGATATATTTTTTTAATTATTTATGAATATAGAAAAAGTAAAAGTAAAGTTTTTGACCAAATATCAAATTTAACAAATTTTCATTGCATAAAAACAATGTTCAAACATCACCTTATGACAAAATAATTGTTGGCCTTCTGAGAACAATGGTTGTGCACATGTAATAATTCTTTTATATTTAAACAGTTAAATCTTTTCATTCGTGCAAATTGTAAGTTTATTCATATGTATGTATTTATGTACATACATATGTATAGTATGTATTTATGTACATACATATGTATAGTATGTATGTATGTACATATAATACCAAATATGAAGTTGAAATATTTAATACAAGAATTACAATCTTAAAGGAATCTGAAAGCATTCAAGCAAAATTAAAAAAAAAAATTATTTAAGAATTATTGTATTTTTTTTAATTACCAAAATTCAATAAATTTTTTTAACATATGTAAGTATTGAATTTTGGTAATTTAAAAAATACAATAACCTATGTGTGTGTTTTTTTTTGAATTTTGCTTGAATGCTTTCAAATTTGTTTAAGATTTTAATTTATGTATTAAATATTTCACCTTCATATTTGGTAATACATATATTTACATACAATATGTATGTATGTATGTTATTATAACCCAAGACATTAAATTCCATATTCTTACTTGTTAATCGACATAGCTTTAAACGATAAAAAATTGATTTCATTTGAATTAATTGGATATTAAATTATTTAATAAATTTATTATTAGGTATACTAATTAGATTTTATTACATAATAATTAAATAAAATGTATTATATTATAATTAAACCTGTGCTTAATTTTAATCATTCAAATTTTCTAATTGACAACAAGGACCCCTGGAGTTTGTATTCAACTTGTTACAAGCATACATAATTTCATCTCAATTGATTTTCAATATGATATTTTACAAATTTTTTTATTAATTAATTAATTAATTTTCTTTAATCTTTGATTTGATGAAAAAAATATGTTGATTTCGTTAAAGGAAAAATCATTAAAGTTTGATCTACTTTTCCGTCGATTTAATTGTTTTGCAGTAATACCAATCAATGCATAATTTTTGATTATTATGAATTCAAACGGAAATTCATCCATTGCAATGAATATCCAAATTTTGTCATGTGCACGTATTGGCAAATTGCATCAATTTCAGTGAGTGAGGAAAATTCACGTAACGAACGCAACATTCGCGTTGTACCGCACGCGCTATGAATTTTTAACAGGTCGCGCGCGCGATAGGGTTTAAATTTAACGCCAACGCGATTAGACATGAACGTTCTGAATCGATTTTATTTTTTGTCGCGTATAGAAACAGGGCACACACCGAACAATATTATGTGCTAAAGGGCAAATCAATATTTGAAAAATTCGAGATAATTTTGAATTGTTAAACAGTTACACCGTTTCGCGTTTGTATTAAACACCGACACATATTTTACATTTTAGATTAATAGCTTGCCAGTAAAAAGCACTTTTCTGTACATCGGTCGCGGTCTGAAGTAAAGTCGGAAAAAGTTCGACCGGAAAATTTAGAGTTTTGGCAAAAACAAACGACTCGCTCGGTATCCAATTACCAAGCTACACGGAAATAAATCGTCTCGCTTAATTAAAAACTTGTAACGGGGGAAAGAGGCTCCCTTCGGTAACGGAGAACCGCGTCTCACCTGCAAACGGTGAAAATGATAACAAATTATTTTTAATGTGGATAAATTTGTCATTGATAATATACTTTTTCAAACGCATCAAATCAAATATGATTGGAATGAAGTATTTTTAAGGAATTAAATTTGCGGAATAATAAGCTGAGTGTTTCTAATAAGGGATCGTGGGGTTTCTGTGGGGTGGTTTGATTAAGTTGTGGTCCCCGAACAACCCCGCCCAAACCCTCCCCTTAGCCCTTGAACCTTATTAGGTCACAAGCAACCGCGTATTTGTGATCTGTCGCAACTACTAACTAAGGCCCAAAAACCAGATTTTTGACATACATACATACATAAATACAATGTGTTACGGAATCAATTCATTACGCCCATACCTTTAAATAAACCTGCCCAGAAGTGGGTTAGTGTTCACAGTCGATCGCGTGTTTCTTAGTATCAAATTATGCGGGGAAAATTTAAATTAACCTATGAAGAACTGCAGCTTAACGCTTAAATCGCCGCCAATGCTACTTTTCAAGTTTGCAATACTTGTCGATAAAATTAAATCATTTTTTTAGTCCAAATACGTTGTGCGACTCTGCCGACATCATTTAATTTTACACGTTTAATCTCTTTATTTAGAAATCTACATTAAAATATTGTCGTTTGTATGTACATATGTACATATGTAATATAGACCTAAAGAAAAGCTTTGTAAAATAAAATAATATTTAAACATTTTGGTTTGATTAAAATAGTTGTAAAGTTTTGATTGCAATATGCGTAGTGATACAATTGTATGTTTGTGTGTAAATCGTTTCCCGGAAAACATGTTTTTTCGTTAAGAAAATGCAGTATAATTTATTATGCATAAGCTGTTTCTATTCATATAAGTATGCATATACTTTTCATAAATTATTAGAGATTTATTTATTAACTGGCTGTAAGTAGCCGGCATTGCCCGGGTGCAAATACATTGTTGTACGTTTTTTTCGCATGGTGCTTTTTCTAAACGGGCAATACTCAACCTGTTAAGGTGCCTGCAAACGATCAACATTTGTCATCAATATTGCTCGTCAAACATCCAGTAACATTTTAGGCATCACATGCGCAATATGCGTCGCAATAATGTGTGGCTCAATGATTGCCGACAAGTACATAGTTGCTGTTTTATTATTGCCCAGATTCGCCAAAGATCAACAGTCGTGTCGTGTCCGCACCTTAGCGACAGAGTATGTGAGAGAGCGTATGTGAGAGAGCAGGAAAGAAACATATATTGTCGCGTATTTTCGTATACCGAGCGATATCATCGGTAATATGTCAACAATACTCGCCAACACACTGCCATACCAGCAATAGTGTCGGGAAACACGACTATATTTCCGGCCCCCCATCACCATATTGCAGTAATATTACCGACAGCACATTGCCGTGAATATGTTGATCGTTTACGGGCACCTTATGAATTTCTCATTTTTGGTAGAAATACAGTATGTTTTATTTTTCTCGTGAGATTTTAATCTATAATATAATTCAAGCAAACACCGGAAAAATTCTTATAGTAATTTTTATGGAATCCTGAGTTATGATGATGATATATTTTAAAATACAGATAGACCACCACAGACAGACACTCGAGTCCCCATTGAATGCCTGGCACAAGTTTGAGAAGAAGAAGCGATTTGATTTGGGTCTCGACGAACTTAACGATTTAAATGTGCGACGTAACTTAGTTAAGCGCGAAAAGCCGCCAACACACGTCAAACTTCGCCGAAAGACCCAAACAGTCGTGGATGTGTAAAAGGGGGAGGTTGGGTTGGAATGGAGATGTTTTTGAATCACTCTACGGGGTTTCTCGAGCTTTCACTACCCCACCCTCACCTCAGAGATCTATCTCGCTCTCTATTTCAGTGCTTACATCTAATTTCACCGGGAACGACATTATCGCTCTACGAAAGTTACGCGCTCGCGCACACAGTCCCCCGTAGAGCGTAACGACGTAATAATTACTAATGCCGAGCGACGGCTTAAGTGACGTGACGAGTCGAAAGGGTTAAACGATAATGTTGAAGCGCGCCAGGCTACCGCTCGCTCGCAATTGATTATCTCAATTTATAACTATTAAGTTTATAAACAGGAATACGGATTCGGCCCTGTGCAAATGTACGCTCACTATAGTGAGGTGCGCGGCATTCGAGACATGCACTTCCATTCACTCGCATTGAACTGTCACTCGATGGTAAAATGCATTGTCTATGAACGGGGTAAGCTTGCAAGCTAGAGCATGACAAAGTTTCAAGCTCTATCTGCGTGTTGGCGTTAAAATATTAGTACCTGTAGTTCTTATATTAGAACGCTCTCTCATCACCCGTACTGAAAAATAATATTAAATTTAATTGTTTTTATAGTTGTTGCATAGGTGTCGCGTTATAATACAACAACGTAACAATTTAGCAAAGTCGCGAACCTATTGTCATTTTTCATTTTATATTGTCAAATTGTAGCAGGCCCGCCATCGCCCCGTTGGATGATAGTGATAGCGCGACCTCATTCCAACCTGGTGATCACGGGTTCAAATCCCACTCGCGCGACGTTTTGGGCGAGCGTTATCAGCAGACAGACAGACAGACGGATTTCGGCTATTATATATATATATACATATAATTGGGTCAAAATTGTGATAGATCTGTATCGGGAGTTGTTTTCAAGAATGTCTATCTCAAAACGACCGCTATTCGTCCGATATACATAAATCCGTTGTACGTTTGTATTGTTGAAGCGGTCGAAATGGTTTACGTATGTTTGTAAAGTTTAGGCGCGTGTTTATTTGTTCGCATACCTAATTATTTTGTTATTGACGTACTAAACAGTGTGTGAAACAATTTCAGGTTCAAACTTAGCTCACTGTGCACACACACACACACACACACACACACACACACACACAACTCAGAGTAAACTTTACTTTATGGAAACATTAAAATTAGAAACGCGCTCGTCTGCGCTCTTGCAGATTAGGGCTTTAGTGCTTTGGGTTCCTCGGAACCTATACGAGTATGTGTATATGCAAGTGTGTGGGATTGCTAAACGTACAGGGCGTGTTAACGAGATCCTGAATAGTAGTATCTCCGGTTTAAGAACGACATTTAAGCGAGTTTTCCCCGTTCGCGGTTAACTTTAACCTTCTCTTGCGCCAGTCACGTTGTGAATAA
Source organism: Parapsyche elsis (assembly GCA_022651745.1). Lineage (NCBI taxonomy): Eukaryota > Metazoa > Arthropoda > Insecta > Trichoptera > Hydropsychidae > Parapsyche > Parapsyche elsis. Next base: position 15,600,075 of record JAGVSN010000001.1, on the reverse strand, counting down.
TGAAATTATTACGTAATACGATGAGATTATTAATACATATATGAAAACGCAAGTTTGCGAGGGTTGTAATTTTTCATTGGCGATTGATTTTCCGCCATTGTAAGGTATCCTCATACCGGGGTATGATTGCAGATTTATAGTTCATTCCATGCGCCTATTGAAATATTTCTTCTTATTAGAGGATATTGATAAAATTCCGTCCCTTGGAAAAATCGGGGAAAAACTTGTGATTTACCGACGAATAAGCAATCACGGTCATTTAGTGCCATTTTTCAAGCGAAACAATAAATTTTCTTTTTCTATTATAATTCTAGATATAATATATTGTATTTAATCATTTAAAATGTGATTTTTTTTTGTTTACTTGTTTTAAGATACATTTTGTACTAGCGTGTATACCATTTAAAGCAAATTATATAAATGCACTATTAGTAAAAGTTTAATTTCAACCCAGTGTAGATTGGCAATTTAATGGTTGGCATGCTAGTGCGCGCCTCTTAATTAATCCACGACGACTATAGTAATTTGTCTGTCTCAAATCGGTAACCCGGTAGATGTATAGTTCGAATTATGTAAAATTGAACGGAATTAATTTATTAATTTATGCACACCCTTCTCTTCAAAGTCCACCCACTTTCTCCCCCTTTCCGAGGACTATATTGTGTCCCTCCACCCCCAACCCCGTCTTCGATTAGGGGTTGTTCTCTGACATTCGCATCCTCCATCAGTGCGATGCTGATACAGCAGGCGTGCATTTTGGAGGTGTATCCAAAATAAATGAACCTTTTGGGTCCCCGTTCGAATTGTGTGAATTAACCGCATCCGCAGATTGCTAATGAGATTTGTGGGAATTTCTCGTTAGCATGAGCGCATTATGCAGCGTTTACGAGTTTGAGATTGAGCACGTACCTACTACGCATTGCTATTTAAAATTCAAATTCAAATCGATTAAATGGATGTTTTATTTTTACATTGAAAACTTTATAAATGGAAGTAGGTATGTATGTACATATAAAAAATGACAAAGAAATATACTAAAGGCTCGCAATTTTTTTTATTATTATTTCAGATCCACCTTCAGACGATTGCTGCCACGAAAAAAATTGTAGCGTTAATCGAATATCAGAATCATCGCTCTGCTGCCTTGGCTCGTAAGAGACTGTTGATTTTGGCAATGACTTGTTGGGGTGCTAAGACGTTTGTCGAATGGGCTCCCCGAGAGATAATTGATACTAAAAACGAGGTAAGATTAAATTTTGAACGAGTTTTTTCATCAAATACTGAATTCTATACATACATCAAAGAGTAGCGATAAATAGTTTTTGTCAACGAGAACGTCATATTTATTGTGCCGATTTTGTCTAAACTTTCACTACAAATTCAGTAGAATCTCGATATGATTTTAACGCTAGTCGTTCATTGAATTATTTACGTACAAATGACGATGATTAATTTTTTGAAATTTTTACAAATTATTTATATATTAACTATTTAGCACCACAACATTAATTAATTCATCTATAATATTCGCTTTATCAATAATTTATACTTAAATCGAGGAGACAAGTGGTAGTACATACTATATTAATGAGAAAATAACATTGTTTCATTTGGAGTGCGTGATCTTTTTATTAGCTGAGCAAACGTATTGGTTCGCGGAAAGCTCCTCCTGTTTGCAAAGGTTGATTTCGTTTCGCTTTCAGCTGAAACTATCCAAGATAGAAAAAAAAAGAATTTTCGCGCAGCCTATCTGACCTGGTGTCGTTCCAGCTGATTAATCGTCAAGGAGGACCTTGCGCGCAACACTTTCACTTTCCAGGACTATTATTTTACCCGGCAGCGTTTCGGGAAAAATTTTCAGACCCACTCTGATAAATCATGAAGCGAACAATGGCCTGTAAATATCTGACGCTTCATAAATACGTTGTGCGTATAGAAAAAGTATTGTATTCGAATCTGGTCTCAATAATGTGTTCTGCAAATACGGACCGCACTCGCCGTATACCTATTTGTACCCATTAGGGGATTTCGTGGCCACCGGCGCAAATATTGGATCGGGACAATTCAATCTCAAATATTGATTTATTATAATTAAATTCGCTCGGCGATTTCGTGGCCGTTCTGTTACAGTTTCGCACTGTGATAGTATTCACACAAATAAATACCGATCCGTTTAACGTGAAACTTCAAATGAATGCACTCCCATGATATTGTTTTTTGTTGAGCTAAGGCTGATTGAGGATTCAAATGATAAATATAACCTCTGTAACATATGAATTATAGTCCTTGTATATAAATTAACAGAGTGAGTAACTATTGCATCAATATTGAGTTGTACCCGTCGGTCGTCTTCATTGTATGTACATACGTACATATGTATGTACATACACACGTATTTCTAATACAAGTGAAAGGAGAAGGTATGGGTTTAAGGAACATAAAATAAAAGTATATAAGTTTTCTCATTTCGCGGATCATTTTACGTGACATAAAATCTCCAAAGAAAATTTGTAACGATTCATCAAACTAATATTACATTTTCGTATACAATCTTTTGATATCACTGACAAATGAAAAGCGAAGGATATTTAATAAAGTAAATTTGATTAAAATGAAAAGCAATATAAACTCATCTCGCCGAATTTCAAATAAACTACCTATAACTACCATCCAAGTACGTATACGATTATTAAAATTTAATTTTTAAATTGAAAAATTTTACTAACGCTCCATCGTTCCAAGACCATATCGATGGCTTGGTGCACAGATATTGTACATACATATGTCCAGTTTTTACCAAAATTGAGTTATCATACACAAAACGTCCATCTGCATCAAATCTTCATGCTTAGAAAGTATTGTATCTCCAAATATTATTTTTAAGAAGATATTGCCCTATTCAAATATATAATATCTATGTCCATTTCGTCCATATTTTTCATGCAAAAAAGTTGCATGTCCGGACATGCAACATTTTTGCAGGCAAATTCTTGTTCACACAGTGACAACACAAAACATTTAGGTTTTGACATTTACATACTTAGAAGCATTCTTGTCATTGTTGTGATTGATATAATATATATTTAATATATGTAGGTATATAAAATATATATTTAAAAAAAATTATATAAATATATATTATGCAACTTTTACTCATGCTAAAATGTAACATGTCCAAATTCAGACTGTCATTTATGCAATTATATTGTACCTATGTCCAATCACTCCTCCATAAAACTTGAAATAATTCATAACAGTTTTAGAATATTGCACTTTAGAAAACATACTTTAAAAGGTAAATAAATTTTCAATGATCTGGTATACCTATACATAAATTACTTTAAAAGGAAAAACCTGAATTATCCCAGCACCTACAAACTTGAAATTCAATTATCTCAAAACATACAATATCTGTGCACCAAGCCATCGATATATTCACCAAAAATTTAATTCGATTGCGAAGAACGAAATGAAATAAAGCAAACGTTTGCCATCGAAGTAAAGTTTTCAATAATCAATCTAAAGCTCTGTGTCTATATGCAATAGCTATCATATTATTAAAAGTTTGAGTTTGTTTAATGTGTGCTTAAAGTTAAAATACGACGTTCTTTTATCGTTTATTTTCTTCGACGATGTTTTCGTCACACAAATGGTCTTTTGTCGGAAAACACTGGCAATTTTGAAAACAATGAAACTGCTCCCAATATGGAATTAGTACACAATTTTTTGCTGTCGATGATTAAGCAACGCGCTTCAACATACTCACAGCGAGTCTTTGTCCGTCAAATTAGCACTTTATTTAATGTAGAGGTCGAATTTTTTCGTCATATTCTCAGAATTTTGACTAATACTTGAATTTTATTAAAAAATTCATACAATGTGGTGTAAATTGAGTTCGGTGTACCCTTTGGTGTAATTTTCAATTTTCCAAAGGTACAACTATCTCGTAAGTGTCATATGCGCATGTGACAAGGCAACTATGAAATTGCTTTTGCAGCTTGTGTCGTTGTAATTTAATTTTGTCAACAAACGCTGCAATCAACAGTCATTATTTATATTAGGGAGAGAGCGTGTGCGTCGTTTCGTGCTGAAAAACATCACTGGGTACCTATACGGATACTACTACCTCAAAGGGGAAAAAAAACAATCGTTGTGTCGTGCGATAATTGCTTCGGTTGTTTGTTTCAATGGTGCTTCGCAACAATTGTACGTCGACTATATTTAATATTTACACGCGACAGTTTGTGTTTTTCCCTGTTTCAATTTGAAATTTTATACAATTTTCAATGTAGACGGATACAACATCTACATACGTATACGTGTTGAGATCTTGACACGGTGTACATACGAGGCACGTGACTTCAAAGTAAGCGGATCTATGTATGTATGTACATAGAAGAAGTGCCAAGCGTGCACCTAGTTGATGACGCTTTTATTTTTTTGTTCTTTCTTGGAAATTTTTATCATTATAATAAAATATTTCTACGAAATTTTGTGCGATTCAGTACTTGAAACTTGAAAGCGATATGACACGACATAGCAGACATGGAAAAAAACGGACACGGAAAAGAGCGCAGACAGAAAAATGCGCACACGAAAAAAGCGCACATTGGAAAAAAAAGCGCATAAAAATCCGCACTTATTTTAATAAAGAATTTTTATTATTAATAAATTTTCTTTAATATACAGTAATATTTTCATTATGTTTGCGGAGAAAATAAAAATAAAGTACATACTACAAAAAATTATTTACTACACTAAAAATATTCAAATTAAAGCTGAAAAGCACATGAAAAGATTAGAGTAATTTAAATGTGAGTATTTTTCTATGTGCGCTTTTTTCCGTGTGGGTATTTTTCTGTGCGGTTTAATCACCGAACCGTTTATTTCCGGTATCTACCATACAAAGTTTTGTTTCAGAAAAAGATTTTTCGTTGAAAATATTTACTTTCAGCTAGTTTTGACACGTGCAGTCAATCGTTCGCATTTTCATCGGAAATTTCATTAATAAAATCACGTCGTTATACATGTACGACAAATCACGTACATGTATAACGACGCCCGGACGTGACGTCACGCGTCATTATGACGCTTCGCCTCAAATTAAAACGAACTAATTTGTCATCATACATCCTTTCGAACAAAATAAAAACAACAACAACAGCCTGTGGAGTGTTGCGTCACGTACTCGAACAAAAAAATAAAATAAAACCGGCAAACGTAAAACGTGCACGGGGGTCGGATTCAACCGGATATTCACGTTACACATATGTACGTATGTATGTACGTTCGCTTTGACCATAAGTCGTTCTTCTGATTGTCATGCATAAACGCGACCCAAAAAATACGAGAGCTTGCCCATCCCCATCTCGCTTCCCCCTTTTTCACCCCCCTCTCATCTCATTTCGTTCCCCTCGACGCTTCCAGTTGTTGGGAGCGACATTCAAAATGGCGTTCATAAATTAGACTTTGTTTTTACAGTGGCCCTTTTGAAGTTTTGAGGTGCACAATTTTATATGATGTACTCGGGTACTATGATTCATACTTTCTGCTACTCGGTATCACATCATGATATACGCATGACAAAATAAAAGTCTTCGTTAGTGAGTACCTTCACAGCGTACAGTGAAGTGCCTTATTCAATTCACAAATAGGAAGCCACGGTGTGCCGTATGTTATGTCAGTATTAAAGATGATATTTTTAACGACACATGTGAATGATGACGCATATCCATAGCGTATACTGTACATAGTTACGGTGTTGTTGGATTCGAATGTGTGCTCATCGTTATTGGAAGTACAAATTGAATTCCTCGTCAGGCGAAGTGCACAACACATGCACTCCAGGTGAGTGCATATGTGCAACATGCACCCTCACTCCTCTCTGTGGGAATTGAAATCGAAGGGGAGGGAGAGTGTGGAAAAAATGTCTGCAGATTCGACGATCGCACTGTTCCTGTGCGGCTTGCGTGGCTAAACGATTTTTGATGAACGACCACAGTAGGGTGACCACTTTTTACGAAATATTAATTAAATTTGAATTATCTGTGGATATACATTAAGGTTTATATTTATACAATTCGGATTAGATGCTCTCGTACTCTTTTAAAGGCGGTTCTTTATTCGGTCGTGCTCGAAATCAAGTTTGATTGATTGTGACATATGTAAGTATAATGTTCAAAATACGACGAACGTATGGTGATCCTAGTGCAGGAACGTGAGCCGGATACGGCCGCGTACATCGATGGAAAAACTCACTGGGAAAACTCGACGCCGTTTTTGGCGTGTAATTGAAAATTTTCGCAGTTTTCCCCCATTTTGCCGTACGAATTTAATCAATTCGAAGCGTTCTAGATATTTGAACGTGTGCACAGTCATATATTCACCGTTCGCATTGTACATGTTGCCCACGTAAACAATAGCCTCATTTTTGGTACAATTCCGTTCTTTAAAATTTTATACATATAAATTCTCGTCGCTTTATCGCATATCGAATGAAATGTATAGGGTACACCTAGGAGTGTGCAAGTAGACGGCGAAAGATGAAAACTTCAACGAACGACCTATATAAAAATAATCATTATACGAATCGGCGCATCGTTAAAGTTAAACCCGTATAGAAGTCGTCTCGTTAACGGAAAAGTTCAAACAAGTAGCGCGCTCGACTAGTTAACGCGCCGCGGATTTCAACGAGTCAAAGTTCGCGCACAACTGCAATATACGAACCGTTCACGTCGACCGTGAACCAGATCAAAATTGGAGGTAAATTTAGCGAAATAATAATCACATTATCACGGAAAATTTGTATTGCCTCAATTAAATATTATTTGTCGTAGTGTTTTGTACGAATTGTAGATTTGCACAATGGCTCGTCTGTTCGTCCGCTTGCAGGGGATTTTCATTAATGCGCCCCTTCCCCTTTGTTCCACGTTTTCAACCCTTTGACCGCCACTGCAGCGGCAAAATAATATGCCCCCCCTCATCGGGAAGCGCCTGGGGATCGGCGTGCCTCTAAAAGGGCTTTTCATTAAGGTCCCGGTCGTCGTTTTGAGCCTTCGATAATCATCCCAACGACCGTAGAGTTTGAGCCGACTGACCCTTTATTGCGCCCTTTTGCCGGATTCTCGGCGACCTGAAATTATGCTTTGAATTCCGCGACATTCCCGGTCGGCTAACCGCCATATGCCACAAATAAGATTGATGACGATGCCCACGGGATAATGCACACTTAATTTGCTCGCTATTGACATCACTCGACATTTCCCGAAAAGAAAACGATTCAGATTGAGCGCTTTTTTTACGGCTGCCGAATATGTGGTATTTAAGTAAATTTCACAGTAGATAATCATATTGTAGAGATAGTTGATAGTTATTTATACCTAGGACAATTGGTGAATGTGATCAGATGTAAAAATAAATAAAACGAAGAATGAAACTAGGATGTAGTGTGATTTTTGAAGAATGAACATAGTTTTTAAATCCAACATTCCGATATGCTTAAAAAATAAGGCATACGACCAAAGCGTACTGCCAGTTATGACGTGTGGATGATAAATTCAAAAATGCTACGTAAGATCCAAAGCACACAGAGAAGCATGGAAAGCTGTATGCTTTGTGTAACGAGAATAGATCGTGTGAAAAATTTGAAGTGAAAACATAGCGAGAAGAATGGATGGCAGATGGACGCGAGAAATACTGGAATGGTATCCGAGAGGATGTGAAAGAAAGCAAGGTACATAGATCGAGTGGAAGATGAATTGAGAAGAGTGTGTGGAATCAAGTGGATGCAGATTGCTCAAGGCAGGAATTGAAGAGGATTGGAGAAGCCTTTATTCAACAGTGGATGGTGAACGGCTGAAAATGATGATGATTAAATAAATTATTGTAGATCTAATCCAAGTGTGCTCGGATCCTTTAGAACGAACATCTTTTTTGAAACAAAATTCCAGTTCGCTCTTGGAGTTGCCTCACGCCACGGCATTACTATTTCACGCGACGCAAAAGGTTAATATTGTAACACAAGATTTATTTTCCCAAATCGGTCGTTCCAAAAGTTTCACGCGTTGAATTCCAGTCAAAATTAAAACGTTTCGCAAACGATTCTGCGCCTCTGAAATAAACATTGAATTTTAATCTGCTTGTGTGCGTGTGCGTTTCCGTTGTCACCGTGTGTAGCGAGTGGCTACTGTTATTAAACTGGCGTTGCTCTTTGTATACAAATATGTTTTTCCACAAAGCGAAGAACCCTGAACCGTCAGCATACCACAAGTAAATGACAGTGTAGTGTTTTGGGACACGAAGCAAGAGATTAAATTATACGTGTATTAACCTTAAATTAATTATAAATATATATAACATGTACGTACATATGTGCGGGCGCGTTCATTCCTATTACGTTAATGTGTATAAACATAGAATGCGGAAAATGTACGAACCAAAGAAACCGAGTGTGTACTTTATATTTTATGCATCGCATTTGTGTATGATTAGCTGATGTGATTGTCTGTACGTGAAGTAGGGCTTTTGTCCTAATTGCGAAATGATCGTCAAGTATGTATGTGCCACTCCCACGTCACAATAGCAAAATCGCAAGGCCGACTAGTCTTCGTAGTTCTCACAGCACCGAGTTCAAGGCCTGTGCATTATTAAATTGTTGATGTTGCAATTGCAATGATTGCTGCATCGATAAGGTTCCTGGATGACAGTATTAACCACCGTGTGAAAAGATCACAATGTATAACATTATTAAAGGTCTCTTAGATTTGTAATTACTAGTCTAGTTACTACGATGACTGGACATTGCATATTTTATTAAGTAGACTTTGCTTTAATTTTAGAGAATGTATCGTTTCTTTTAGGAAGACAAAGGTGTATGGTTAATAACTTTTATGTGTTTTTAGCATATGGAAATTGTTTTCAACAGACTATTGAACCTATGTCGTAAAATACCTTTAATGTTTAAAGCACCCATTGTTCGATAATTTTCTTTGGCGTATTGCATTGTGGCAAAACTATGTGTGTGTGGGAAAACTTGCATGACTCATTCAGTGTTTCTCGCTGGATGCGATTATGTCATTACTTATGTCACCGTTCGCGTTCGTTCGGTCGTTCGTCTCACTCTTGATAAATACAATGGGGTCGCACTCTTGACATTGATTGTAGAAACATTTTTGTCGTCGTAGAATGACTCTTAAATAATATTATACGTAAGTTGGAATTTATTGATTGCGTCCGGTCACATTTACTAAAAGCGACCGTCGTTATCGCTGGCGGCCAGCTAAAGACTTAATCGCAGATCGAGGGAATTTGTGGTTATAATCTGCGCAAAGCCCATGTAAAATTTTGTTTGAAGTCTATAAAGAATGCCCATGATTTTGGAAATTGGTATATTATTTTATTTTTAGATAATATTAAATTTTTTATAGGTGTGTATTCTAAATTTTTTTGTTAGAAAAAAAAAAGCGTATTGATTTCACTAGAAAAGTTGTCAGATATTCAAAATACGAAATATTTCAATACGATGTTGCGCCTAATTTTATGCAATATATTGTACTTTAAAGTAATATTTATTGTATTTTATTACAAAATAAAAATTATTATTAATGAATGTTTCAACAGTCTCTTCTGTTTACTATCTGATTAAATAAATGCAAGTTTATGCACTTTTCAAAATGTGCACGATAAACGTTTATATCTGAACATCTTGGCCCTAAATTAGCCCTATGGGAGGGGTGTAGGATGCGGTAGTTAAGCCCCATTGGGAGATAAGCGTGGCCTGTTTATATTTTACGTTTCCCGTACAAATTACATGGTTAATTTACAACGGTTATTACCGGAAAATGCATAATTTTCCGACACACCTACAAACAACGCTTCCCCCTCCGCTCCTCATCCCTTTCGCTCGCCTCACTTTCGTTTATTATTATTTTACTTGGCTTAATAGCCTTAGTTTAGGACGGTGCTGGGAAAAGCTCTAAAATGTTCATTTTATTATCGGAACGGGAATTCACGACACAAAATTATGTTTTATTAGGCTTGGCCATTCATTAATTACACACTATTCATTTATTATTAGGAAAATCGAATGTTTATTTCATGCGCTTCCTGATGGGTTCGATGCCCTTACGACCATCCCTTACTTTAGCACTTATTTACGTATACATACATAGTATTTTTTACTAAGCATAGCAAGAAGCTTACAAAACATTATCGTTAGTGCGGTCAAGAAGTATAAATACGCTTGCGGTCGGCCAGTCTAATTGGGCAAAAACGGATCACGCACGACGTGTACTTGAAAAAAGGACTTTTGGTCGAAAGGACAACACAGCCGAACACAGGGCACGGTGATAATTCACAAAAAAATGTATTTTGCACGTAAGAAACGTTTTAACGATATCATTATTCACACGAGCTGTAGGTAAAGATCAGCTTGACCCAACAACTAGTTTCTGCGGGGTATTTTGTATGACTTATCCCGTCTTATTATATAAGTTTCGCCAGTTAAATAGTTATCCATACTTACTCAGCGATTTTTATCATTATGACTAAATCAATCAAAACAGCTATTGCGTAAGCAGTAAGCAATCAAAACAGTTATTGAGCCAAGTTTTTAATTTGCTCTTCCTTTTTTTTACATGCTATAAACGTTCAGTGTTAAATATTTTTTCAGTCAGTGTTGTTATTCACGCTCAATAGAAAACAATTTATCTCATGGTTCCAAAGTTTTACTTGACACGGCTTTGTGAACGACTTTGAGAAACTTCATCGTCTGATGAACGCGATAATTCCGCATTTGTTGTTAAACATAATATCCGAACACTGTTGATAGCAACTGACCATTAGCGTTCGTGTGGCATAGAAGAGTAAAGGAATTTTGTTAGACAGAAATGTGATTGAATATTAATTTTTTATACATTTTTTATCGTTGGATCAATACAAAACCGTAGCTTTTTGATCGTATGAATTTTAAATTATTCCAAAAATATCCTTCGAGCATTCTTTATCGCGTCGGCGCGTCCCTTCGATTGCTAAAGTCGTTACCCTTCCATTTTCAGACATGGTCCTTCCACTTTAATTTTTTTGCTGCGACAAAGGACAGCTAGCCAGCTAGACGCTAAAAAAAGCACTCCACTTCCATCTATTATTCATCCGCCAGACGTATCTCCTTTGCCTTTTTTGCTAACCACCTTTTACTATTGCCCTTTCACTGCCGCTTTCTGATCTATGCCAAGTCCTTTTGTTTCTGATTTTCAATTAAAATTCTATTAATCTCTTATATCGCAATAGAACTTTTTCAGCAGCTTTCAATTGTTAAATTTTAGTGTAAAATTTTTGAATACAAAAGGCAAAACGGAAAATTCTATTGTCGGCATACCGCTACCAACGACAATAAAATTCTTAATACAAAGCATTTCATTGGTCACATTTATATGCTGTTGACTGTCTGGTGTTATCTATGTAAGTTTACGAAAAATACCCACCATGACTTTCCTGCTAACTGATAGAGCCAGCTAAAATTTTTACAATTAGATTTTTATTCTGTTTATTGAATCATTGAGTCATATTTTAAATTTTAAAATGAAATTTTTGTCGCGGTTGATAAAAATTTGTTGACCAAAGATAAAGCGTTCGTTGCATTTTGTGAATTTCAAAAAACGAAGTGGTTAGTTGTGGCTATCTTCGTTGAGAGGACCATCTGTAGCGGGCAGTTTGCTCTTCGGAATTGTTGGGCAAACAGAGACCCTACAAGAAATTGATAGCAATGTAAATACTGAAGGAGAACCCACCCTAAGAGGGTTGCCTATCAGAAAAGTTATCGTGAAATGAAAAATTGCCCCATTGTCCTTATATACACACAATTACGACATATGTATGTACGATAACATTTTTCGGTCTTCCTGTTGTTTTTATTTTCGTTATTTAATATGTATCGCTATGTACAATGTAGGTATGTACATATATATATGTACGTGTATAAAAATAGCATCGTATACAATCTATACTTAAATTTTCATCGTGGCATCGAACTATGGATGAAGTTTGTATTTTTCATACTAAACAAAATTCGATTTCTGAAAATCGTTGTTTTTGCTTACTTTCATATGAATATATGTATTTCGGAAAAATCCATATGTGTATTGTAAACCCTATTTGGATGTATAAGGAGCCCTATTTTCCTTTTCTGAACGTTAGCTACCTATTTCAAAAAATAAAGAGGATAATTTATCGCTTCAATGTTCACTCCTTTTGCCGGAGAACTGTAAGGATGAGCATTATACCGTCAGAATAAATTTATATATATTTTTTTCTGGAATCGATAGCTGTTTATCGACATATGGAAAATAAAAGGTTTTTTCTTCCTACAGAATTTGCAAATCGTGATATACCGAGCATGAAATGAAAAACAAATCTTGCTACGGAAAGTATCCGACTTTATTTATATTATATTATTTTAAAAATGGCATTCGATGATTTCAACTCGCAAATAATAAAGTATGCCACAGCAGCGCAAACCCTTTCAAGGCACATAATTTAATTACGCTCGGGAGAACTTGAGAGTTTTCCGCGTATACACTTTTTTAAAGCAACCAATTTCTAAGTATTTCAAACTTTTTGGCCCGTTGGTCCGGAATCGGAATGCAAATTGGTCGAGTTAACTCTTGCCAGCAAATATAGCGTGTTTGCCACCATTTGCGGCAATTCGGCGTTAACTTCGAGTGTATCGCGCACTTCCGGTACGATGGGCACGCATCAATTTAACCGAGTTGGAATTTTCACCAATCATTTTCTCGGTTACCCATCGCTCCGGTGTGAATGGATATACATACATATATACAAACGTGCGAAATCAGAATAATTTCTCGCCTGCCCTTTTTTTATCCGGCTATTTTTTTTGTCACACGTACAAAATGCAAGAACTTAACATTAAACGGTCCCAATTTATTCATGAAAGTTAAAACCGCATCGTTTAATCAAGCCCAGTAGGCCGCGGTCCATTTTTCATTCGTTTAATCATTAGGGGAAGAGGCCCCGCGCACATACCTCCCCTCTTTTCGAGAGGAATGCTCGTCTGCAAATTAGAGGCTGCGGTTTTGCCCAACAGGGTCACCACATTTGTCTTGGACCTTTTGACTAGACTTTGAACTATACACGAGCATTTTTCAAACGCTTGACCTATCGGATTTAACCTTTTTCCGTCTCTATTGGGAACAAAAAAAATTTCTGTATATTCACACCCTGTCTTATGTGTATTACAATTTTACTCTGTCTACTTACATACATTCTATAACAATTATAATTCATTGAAAACAAATTCCTATTTTTTCTGAATGAAACGTGTGATTTTCTGTTCACGTCACTGAATGGTTTTAATTTAAGTTTTTGCAAAGAAAATTTTATTTATTGGCATATTTGGTGACCCTGGTGAGCGTTTAATTCGATTAATTACGACAAAATGAAAGACAACCTAGCAAAGAAGCTCCACAAATGTGCCTATATAAATACATATACGTACGTACCACCGCTTTGATGATCGTTTTAATTGGAACTTATTCACAATTTCATCGTTAAATAATATGTACATCTACTATTATACATGACAGTGTGGTGTATGTGTGTGTGTGTGTGTGTGTGTGTGTGTGTGTGTGTGTGTGTGTGTGTGTGTGTGTGTGTGTGTGTGTGTGTGTATGTGTGTACACAACTACTCATACAATAACCACGTAATGTATAATTCGGTTAATAAACTAGTGTGTGGGAGTGTTGTCGGGCTAAAGCTCCGGTGGGGATTCGCTCTAATTTATTCCATTGTACGAATGTTGGCAAGGGTTTGATATTGTTAATGTCAACTCGAATCAACCATCATCAATTAGGCTTTGCTAGATTTGTCGGTTGCATATTTATTGGGGGAATCTCGAGATTTCTAGCTTCTAGCGCTCAATACTTAAACAGGACATAAACCTGTATTTTCAGATAATATAGATATCTGTGAATCAGAACTGCTGCTACCGATTATAATTGCTAATGTTAATTATAAGTATACAATTGTATTGGGTTTTATGTTCTATTTTATTTTCAGCTGCATTAGTGTTTGCATAGTACATATGTACATGTCGGATTTGTGCTGTCATTGTGGTGAAAGTTTGAGCTTGATTGGTCTGTTTCGGCTTGATAATTCAAGGTCAAACTCTCACCACAATCACATTAGAGTTGATAGATTGAAAATATACTACGTACAATCGGTCTGGGTCGTTGCGATTACGCTGGCATTGCCAACATAACAAACAAAATTTTTTTTAGTAGTATGTCTACAACAAGCCGCTATCTATCAAAGCTGGTTCGAGTCGACAACGCAATTTTATGGCTATACACCAGTTCAATCGACGGTACACAATACAATTGTTTAAACTACTGTTGAATGGGCCATGGCCTGTACCCAGGTTGGGACTCTACACGCTCGTGCTCGGTTAGCGAGGTTAGCGTAAGCCCCCCCCCCTAAAATTATTTTAATTCACTATTTAAAATTATATAGTTGATATAAAATATTAATTATCAGGACTGTGGACTATAACGAATGTGTAGGGTCATGTGTCTGGGGCTAGAGTGCGCAGTTCCACAACAGCAATATTTTTTGGAATCGAAGTTACGAAGTCAAAATAAATGACGAATTCTCAACAAGATCTAATTTTGATAAATCAAACCACGGAGGAGTATTTTTTCAGATCGGTTTATTTAAATTTTGCAGATCACATGCTTAGTCAAATGAATAAAAGATTTACCAAGCGTCGAGATATTCTATTTAATTTTAATTGTCTACTTCCTAAAGGAGTACAACCCGAACAATTTGAAGTGGATGCATTTATTAAACTTACTGAATTTTGCAATAGCGATCTACAAACAACAAACGACTCAGTCCTAAAAGCCGAGTTTAGAATGTGGTATAAGTTTTTTGAAAATTTATCTTGCTGCGAAAAATTAGCTTTTCGAAACGTTTACATGTATATGTATTACTAAAAATAGTAGCAACACTTCCAATTACTACATGCAGCAATGAACGATCCTTTTCAACTCTTCGAAGGCTAAAATCATATTTGAGAAACACTACATCTCAAGAACGTTTGAATGGTATAGCTCTTTTAACTATACCTACCGTAGACATATAAAAGTAAGTGCTCAAGATATTTTAAATGAGCTTCAGAAAAAAAAAAAAGAAATATTAAAACTCTTTGAACTCGGAATTAATTTTGACATTTTTCAATTTCCAGAAGTCATCACATTTATATTCATTGAAAATGAAAATGCCGATCATATCATTAACGTAAAATATTTTGTGGATTAGCCCCCCCCCAAGAAAAAATTCTGGGTGCGCGCCTGATGTACATGCATATGTATGTACATTGTGAAAAGATCCATATAATGATTGTATAGAATTTAAGCTTAAGAAGTAAGAAATCTTGAAAGCCAAATTTGAAATTTGTTTTTTATCTTTTATCTTTGATCTTCTCGTTCCGGGAAAAGTTTGTTAAAGTCGACTTAGTTCACTTTTGCTTTGAGCAGTTTAGATGAAGTGACTCCTGAGGAAGGTCCACATTGTGAGATTTTTTTTTTCACAAAACTGCGTGGTGCAACGCGGAACAACTTTTGCAGAGGACGGAAGTTCTAAAACAGTGGCTCGGAGTCAAGTGGCGGAAGTTGGCCGCCGCTCAAGCGATTCATCAAACTGTGGGCCGCGTGGCGTAGCCTGCCTCTGACGTCGAGTGAGATTCACGACCGCAGCAAACCCTCCCCTCTTCTCTCTCTCTACCCTCTCGACTCACCGCTAACGGCACTAACCCACCCTGTAGGTCCTCGACGCGTTCGCGTACCACCCCTACAACACCCCTGTCCACCGGAAGCTTAATCAATTTTAGCACGTTCGACCTATCTATGCATCAATGCATGTATTCGCGATATCGATGCACACATTGCGATTCACCAATTCATATACATACATATGTTTATTTTTCATTACAGTATTTGGAATTGGCCACTTTGAATGAATGCAAGCAGTTGATTGTGACACCGAAACAATATTCGACTTTTGCAAAATCGGTGAGGGCCTACAACCCAACTCAAGAATCCAAAACGAAAAGGTTGAATTACATTGAGGATGCCATCAGAATGTAAGTATAAAAATAATGTGATGATTTTTTTTATAAGTATTTATTGGTGTCTTTTGAAATCGTAGGAAAAAGTTGTGGAAATTGAAATAATGACTTATGTAATTTAGTGTTTCAAAATGTTATTATTTAAGTTTTGGCAAAACTATTTTAGTTCTCTTCACAAATGCCAGCAGGCAACTACCGTGTACATATGTACATATATGTACAAAGCTTAGGACTGCCTTTTCTAATAAAATCGGTTATATGTAATTTCTGTTTATTCACTCAACATTTCTCGAAAAGAAAACGATTCAGATTGCGCGCTTTTTTACGGCTGCCGAATATGTGGCACTCGGTTTATTTGAGTATATTAAATAAATTTCACAGTAGATAATCATATTATAGAGATAGTTATTTATATTTAGGACAATTGCTGAATATGATCAGATGTAAAAATAATTAAAACGAGGAATGAAACTAGGTTGGAGTGTGCTTTTTGAAGAATAAACATAGTTTTTAAATCCAACATTCCGCTATGCTTAAAAAATAAGGCATACGACCAATACGCGTACTGCCAGTTATGAGTGTGGATGTGAAACGTGGATGCTAAATTCAAAAAATGCTACGTAAGATCCAGTGCATACAGAGAAGCATGGAAGGCTGTATGCTTTGTATAACGAGAATAGATCGTAAGAGGACTACATGGATAAGAAGTATGACCAAAGTGGTAGATATAGCAGAACGTGTGAAAAAGTTGAAGAATGCAGGGCAGATGGACGCTAGAAATACTGGAATGGTATCCGAGAGGATGTGAAAGATAGTAAGGTAGACCGAGTGGACGATGGGCTGATGAATTGAGAAGAATGTGTTGAATCAAGTGGATGCAGATTGCTCAAGCCAGACAGGAATAGAAAAGGATTAGAGAGGAGTGGGTGGTAAAGTAAAATATAATTTCATGCTTATTTGTATTCGAAGAAAATTTGCAAAACTAATTTGCTATTTTCACGGAATAATTTTAAAAATTCGTTCAATAAAATAGTGAGATTCTTGAGGTTTTCCGTTGCCTCAGCTTTTAGCGGGTTTAAAAATTATCTTTGATATTTTGGAGGGGTTTTATAGTTATATACTGTAAGTATGAACAGTTCGAGATTGCGAACGAGAAAATGAGAAAATCGACAAGCGACACGAGCTGGCAGCGTTCTCGCATAATACGAGACGGGGTCTATGGAGTGTGTGCCAAGACACCGTGAATGCATCATACCAAAAAATCCATTAGGAACAATAGACTGCTCCGCCGCATATTCCTTTTCCTCGTCGACTTTTGTTCGGCGCGAGAGCGAGACGCGACTGTGCGGAAAAACTGATGTGCGAGCGAGAGACGCGATTCGCTTTTCGTCCCGCGAAGAAAAGCGCGCGCGGACGCGACGCTCAAAATTGAAGTTAATTGCGCGACGACATCTATTGTGAGAAAAAATTAACGTCAGGTTTTATGAGACGCTGGCAAATAGAATTAGGCGTGATGAATATTAAACGTGAAAAAAATTTTAAGTGCTCCCCACTCGAGCTTTCGAGAGGGAAGAGGAAGGGACTTCAAATGAAATACGACACGACCCTATTGAAAATTCCTTACTCGGACTAACAACTTAAATGTTCGCTATTAACAATTCGTTGCGTATGTTCTTTAAACTCAAGTACGTCCATACTATGTATGTGGCCTGTTTCTTAAATGCATAGATTTTGTACGGTTTTTTCTTTTCCACATTCTACTATGCTGGCAATCAAACGTTAACCCTTCAGTTTACAAATACAGTTATTTTCCGTGCCAGATATAATATAGCTAGTACATGCTTTGTAACGATTTCGTTTCACAATATGGCGCATATTTCATTCTGTGGATCCGTTATGTGCGGGAAATGCCTCGCTAGCGTGAAAGCCTTTACGGCCTTATATAATATTATATATCCTCCTTTTAGTGTTTTATTTTTATTTTTTTCGTCTTATTTTTTTTCTTCTTCTCGAGTACTTTTATTTTCATTTTTCGTCGAGCTTTACCGAAATTAGACCGATGTACGTTTTCGTGAGCGTTGAAGCTATTTTTATTTATTTCCTTAAGCCGGTTACAACGAGGCGAGTTTTAAACGAAATTTTTAAGGGTTTCTTGTTATCGAGCTTATTTTTATTCGAAGATGTCGCATCTTCTCTTATTTCGATCCCATCGAAAGTTCTTCACCCAGTTTATATTGAAAACAAACATATACATGTATGTATGTAGTAACTATATGTATATGTATGTGATTTTCATATTCAATTTTATTTTTACAAATAGCACTTTTATTGTAAGTTTGAAAAATAACAGTTATACTTTGATTCGGAAATAAACTGCTGACTAATTTGAACTTAATTTTTTATACCGTTCAGCATTTTCCCACCTCGAGAATTTAGCAATTTTTTATAATTACATTTTTTCCCCTTCAATTTCAAAACTAGCGTATAATAAATAGATTAAACTATGTATGCATGTATGTATGTATGTACATAGTAGTAGTGAATATTGGTAGTATTAAGTCTGAAGCTGTGTTTTAATATACATACATACTTATATGTATACAACACAGCATCTTTAGTATCTTAGTTACCTCACTATGACAGACGGTAAAATGTTTGTCAAATAGTGATGGGCAACGTTTGATATCAAGTACGCCACCTTTAGAAGAAACTGGCTAACCTAATTGGAATGATTGGATATTGCCGTTAGTCTAACCATGTCATCACATTGTGTTGAAAATTCATGTAATCGTGTAACGAGCTACATTTTCAAAGTATGTCGTAAAATTTCAATTGAATTATTTCACTAAAGCTCCACAGTAACCCGGAAGACGGCTTTTGGTGTAATTTTGTGCTGGGGCCGTTGCAGCCGTTACTATATCTATATCCGGGTGTACATACAGAGGACTTCCTTCCTCCGGGACAGATCTACTTTTCCCTTTTTATTTATTACTCCGGCTTTCTAACCCACCCACCCTGTTTTATTCTCCACATTCTCCCCTTGCGTTCCAGACACATATGGTCGGTTTCGTGCACATTAAATTCGATCGCTCGTTCCCCACCGACTTTTATTAGCGCTCGTTCACCATATGATTCATTCTCTTAAATATTTTTGAATACGCATTAATATACATTAATTAAAGGTGGCCTATATCACAAAAAAAATAATACAATAGTATTAGATTTAGAGTTTTGATTGATAATGTTTTGACAAGTTTCTGCATACCAGAATTTTTGAAAATGTACTTGTATATGTATACATCCCGTAAAAGAAATCGTATTCGGATAAAGTAAAAAAAAAGTTATGGATCAGAGGCGATTTGCGACAGTTTTCTTGACCGAAAATAAATAGAAGGGTTCGGAACTCGTAAAGCCCAGGGGGCATCGATAACATTATCCATACGTTAGCCATTCATCCCTTACACATTTTACATTTTTTATGGCTGTGATTTCGTAGGTAGTTCCAAATTTAGGTCAAAGTATTTTTCAATAATTCCTTTTACGCATAATTTCAGTGGTACCTTTTTCTTGTACATTTTATAAATTGACTGTTTAATTAGTGGACCTAACTTGGACGTCTTTTCAGTGTGATTAAAGCATTGAATGGTTGTAACGAACAAAGGGGAGCGTTTCGCATACAGTTGTCGGATGATTAAGCGAAACGCCGCTAACCCGTTTACGACCACAACTCTTTTGCCGTTCGCTAATGGGATCGAGCGTCAAAAGCTGCCTCGGCCAACAAATAAAATTGATTTGTCGGGATTTTTCCGGGAAACTCGCCCACCCTTCGTCCCATCCACTGGCCGATTTCCTGTGGGAAAACAGTTGGCGCCACAATCAATCAATCACTGTTCGACACCCCTGCCCTCTCCCCCCCCCTTAATGAAAGGTGAAACTCGATTTTTTTATTATTATTTTTGGCCGACAGATTGCCGAACGAAAGGCGTTATTTTTGAAGCGATCTTTTCACCTCGACATGGTTGGTGTATGACGATGACGGGGCCGTGAACAAACAATAATTTTTCAATTTTTTTACGCCTGACGTACGCTCTTTTGGCGAAAATATAATTAATAAATATACATACGTACATATGGATGTATGTATGTGAATATAATTTAAGGAATAAAAATAATTTTATTGTTAAAAAATGTTAAAATAAATAGAAATAGGAGAAGCATCTTGTACAGAGGTGTTTTGGAGTATAATAGACTGCCGGATGGAATTAGAAGTTCCAAAACTATTGAAAAATTCCTGGCAGTCTTAAAAAGACATCTCTGTACAGGTGCTTAGTTAAGGATTATATTATTAGCTTAAGCTACTGTATTATATAAATAAATAAATAAAATCTATAGAATTAGACTATACTAGTGTAAGCTCGTTGAATATCAACGGAGCGTTCTCATCACCCGTACTGAAAAATAATATTAAATTTAATAGTTTTTATAGTTGTTGCATCTATGCAATAATGCGCCATCTATGGCGCGTTACAATAACAACAACGTGACAATTTAGCAAAGTCGCGAGCCCTTTAAGAATAAATATTGGCCAATTATAGCACGTCCGTCATCGCCTCCGTTTGGAAGATAGTGTAACACGATTCCTCTCAACCTGGTGGTACTGGGTTCAAATCCCACTCGTGTGACGTTCTGGTTTTTTTAATTATTTACCGAGGCGAGCGTTATCAGCAGACAGACACACACACACACAGACAGACGGATTTTGGCTATTATATATATAATTATTAAATTTAATCAATTTAGTTTCGTTACCTTTAAATGTCACCTTTACTCCAAAATCTAATAGGAAATGTTTGTAAAATGGTTTGGTAAGGTTCAATTATTATAAATGGACGTTTAATTCCGTTGAAATATTTCTAGCATTTTAAATTTACGACCTGAACGAATGAAATAGGGGAAACGAGCTTAAAGCTCAACGATTCGAAGAAAGTCCTTTTATCGCCAGCTGCATAAGTTTCTGACTATCGATTTTTAAAATGGGAAACTTATACACCGTGAACTTTTATATATCATTTACTTGTGATGTGAATTTCAAAGTGTACGAAAGAAAATTTAATTTGTTTTCAAATAAGTGTATGTGTTGTTGTTTGTCGGCTACAATTGTTTTTTACTTTTATCAAGTTTCTTTTCCTTTTGTTTTAAACTTTGCTTCTGGCTTTTTCATAACAAAGAGACAGAATAATGTCACTAATTGAAATTAAGGAGCGACTGGGAGCTTGTGGATTATTTCTCATCTAGCATTCTCTACGTGAATTTCAAATAAAGTTTTTTGTGTTAAAAAAAATGTCTCTTCACTAATATTGTGTAAATTATATTCTTTCCTGGCATATATTAGGCACATACATACATATATAATATATATATATTCACACAACTGAACGTTTGTTATTGAAACTAAGCATTTAAGTAATATCTGACACACAAATACATTAGTTGTACATTGAAGAGACAGACACTAACAACATCGGCGAGTGATGTATTTCGGCCGAATTGCGAAACACGTCCACTTTACAGCTGAAGTTTTCGCATTGTTAAATTTTTAATGGTTCGTATGGCTACTTAACTAACAATTTCGAAATGAAATTGAATTTCAACCACGTACAATATCAATACCGACTAGACATTATTATATATGTACCTACTCGACGGGGGCAGTAACTTATGCTGGCAATATTAGAAATTATTGTTTGAACAACCGCAACTGTTACCCGACGGTATTATCGTAATAAACTTTTGTGGTTCGGTAACTTCAAGTTATATTATGTTTTACATTACGACCGTTTGGGTACTATAATGCGTTCCAAATTTACTATTTGATTTTGAATTGACCGTTTTATTTTATGCTGTAAAATTTTCATCAAAGTCTGTCGACAAAAAGGGGCGCTTTACTGCTGTACCACACCTAGATATGACATTATATTTGATATACGTAAATGTTGGGTAATTACGTTTTTTGATAGAATTAGTACAATATCAAATATTACAAGATTATTATACATATATAAAAAATGTATAATCTTAAACAATTCACAATAGACTTTTTTTGACAATTAACTTGAATCGTGTAGATGAAGGCGTTTAATACGTTACTTGGGGTGTTTGCATAGCTGGAAAACCCACTTTCCATTCGTTTCCTTGTCCTATCTATCCTTTTTCCTCTCCAATTTCCTTTCCTGTTCTCTCGTCTCATTCCACTTTTCATCATGAACTGACTGCTTGCAAATACATTTGTACATTCGTTGCACTGTAGTGAAACAATAAGAGGAAAAATTCACCATTTTCACTGAAAAATGTTCAAAGAATTTTCTAGTTTTATAAATATAATATCCACTATTCATTCTCAGAAAATATGAAGTTGTACAAAAATATTACATATATGTATGTATATAAAATGTTGTTCACATCTTCGGATATTATACGCCCATTGATAATATGTACACAATACATTATATAAGAAAATACATATAAACAAAAACAAATAAATAGATAGTTTATAAATGTTATAATGAGTCGTTGCCTTAGAGACGATATGTAGATTAATATTTAAAAAAATCAATAAAATCAGAGTATTTATTTGCGTATCTAATCATTTTGGGAATGGAAGAATGAAAATAATAATTGTTCCGTAATCTAATAAAAATCAAGAACGGGTAACACGTACTCGTATTCTTCTATTCTTAATTTTCCATTTTAATTCGAAGTCAGTATTCTTAACTGACCTATGTATGTATGTATGTATGTATGTACATATGTAGATTATTCTGCAATCTAACGATATTTTCCAACGTAATATTGTTTTTTTAATTTTTCTTGCCAAATGATGATTATTTTATTCTGTGGAATTTCCTTATTAAGTCTAGAATTAAAATTCTTAAGTGTGCCAAAAAAAAAAAAATTAATTAGACGTGAACATTTTCAACTTTCCCGCCCCCCATTTACGGGCGTGCATTAAATAAATCAAATTTATATTTTTAATAAAATTTTAAGCAAAGTAAAAGCACGAAACATTGCATGAATAATTAATTATAAAAATTTCGACAATGCACTATTTAGTTACTCGTGTACGTATACACCCGTCTCAGAGTGAATACATATGTATGTATGTATGTACCTAATACATATGTATGTTGAGATTGAGAGTCGTACAGTTTAGCCATTTTTCGCGCTAAATCGGATTTTCACATTCGAATTTTAATATCGGAAATATTTCGCGGACAGTTTCCGCTTATCGTCGGAAATTTTCCGAGCATATTTCACGTCACGAACAGCGGCGAATGGGTTAATATTCGAGTGGCGTTTACGTCAACCACGGCTTCCGAAAGTGTTTCCGCCGCGCGCTCAACCTCTATACGGGAAAACGCTTAGCACAGCGTTTCCCAAACATTCCTACGTCCGACTCTTTGAAAAGCATTGCTCTAACGAGCTTTGCCTTTCGCGCTTGCAGCTTTATTCAAATGATACCGTGCATTCGAATGCGCTCGTCTGTCGCGAATAAATAAATTTTAATATGCAGTTGCACCGTGGCGATTATTTCTTTTTAATGCGCTACCACATCCAAAGCTGGAAAAAAATATGCAAAAAGTACCCCGAGGCATTGTATGCGATTTCTGATTTTTCGCCGTCCATTCGTTGTTTTGTAAAATTATAACTTTTTCATGTTAGTATTTGGTATTTATGTACATATATACATGTATATTTCGAGTCCAACGTTAGTTTACGCTTGCGATGGATGCACTGCATTGTTAGCAAAAAAATATTGGAATTCAAATAATCCCCACGTTTGCTTCCGTCGTTTGTACAACGTTGATTTTTGCTCTATTTCCAGTTGCTACCTCGGTGGCAAAGGAAATTTTTATTCTCTTTTTTTTTTAGTTTTTCTCTGGTCTTCGGAAACGTACGTAAAGGATTCGAACCGAACAGAATGGGCCATTCGTCACAATGGCCGACGTAAAAGCGCCTTCAGAGGCACATACCCTTGTTGTCGTCCTACGTTTCCTACATTTTGTATCGAAAGTGTACATCGCCATTTACGAGATCAGATCGGAAAAAATCTGATTTGGCTGACTGCTGTGCCACCATTGCCCGACGCATTTCGACTCCTATATATGTAAAATCACGGATTTTCTTCGTATAAATAAATATTGTCATGTAAAAATAAGTATTGTACAACAGCATTCATGAAAATTATAAATAGTAGATATTGTCGATGTGAATATGATGTAAGTTATTACCAAAAGTCAACTGTATAAAGCAGTGGTCGGGAACCTTTTTCGAGCTAAGAGCCAAATTAGGGAAAACCGTTCAAAATTGGTAGGTTTGGGAGCCGCAACATATTATTATTTTCTAATTATTTATTCAAAATGAAATTCAATGTTACTCATTAAACGATCTTGAAGCATTTTATAGTCACGACAGTCGACACGTTGTGAAAATGGGATTCATTTTAATCTTGAGAGCCGCATGCGGCTCCGGTGCCACCGGTTTAGAAGGCTAAATACTATTTTTCCACAAAGACCCATTATAAATTGCTTTTGCGAACCATGCAGAATTTGCAGCGTGTATCTTAAGTTTGACTGCAAGTATAAGGAGGCAAAGCACATATTATTTTAAAATTATCTTCATTTGCTATTGATTTATAACATGAACTACCAGTATAACCGGTTTAGATGGATGCTTAATTGAAATGAAACGCAAATAGATTTGGGACAATATTAAACACGTCGTACGCGCACTTTGTCGCAAATCTATATACAGTGGATTTAAATCTTTTTTTTTTACGCGTCCCTCCCTCTCGAAAGGACTAAAGACTGCTCGCGTCCAGGGTATCCTTGTTTGTACGGAGGGGACAAAGAGGATTTTCGGGAACGTCCCTAGCCTAATGGTGCGCACGAATCCTCCTCCTACTTCCATTTCGCTTTATACATCTCGCTCCTTAATCTTGTCGCGCCTTTTATATTTACAATACGTGCGCAAAAACCGACGCTGGCTCTGCAAAATTTAACACTTTCAGCGCGGGTCGACCCATCCCGCTTCGGCCATTGTTGCTTAGGCAAATTATCCATTGTGTAACTATTCCACGACCCGGGCTTAGGGCGTTTCGACCTACCCTACGTACTAATTGCACGCCTATCTAATTTGCTAATATGACCGTATAAGATACTATAAAGTTTCGACGGCACTATAAACACAACGGGCGGGCATTAATGCGTTAACGAATTCGATGTAACAGTTTAACGATTATTTTACAGCGTCGCTTCGTGTACAATACCAATTAACCCACCCGAAGCACGTTCAATTTATACGCAAAAATAGTATACCGTGAGAAATTTTCAGACTTTTCGTGGGATTATTTATTTTGCAATGTGCGTACTAGTACATACATACATACATATGTAGATATAGTGTGTAAATTATGAACGCGAGTTTCGTGTGAAATTTTGGAATCCGGAGAAAATTCGCGATTGCGCGCCGAGCATGACGCATTAAATATGCACACTTTCAATTCGGCATGCATGTTCTCGTCGTTTAAATTTGTTCAAACGCACAAGCCCATCAAACATTATTATTCAATGTGTCGAAATTTACTGTTTTAAAATCATAATTATTTCATAGCTCCATATGATATGCACGATTGTAAGGGCTCACACACACTTAACACACACGTCTTCTGACGAAATCCCAAGCCCATGAATTTCTATGGTTTTGTATAGCGTAGATACACACTTGCAACACCCCATCCCACGTCACAATTTATAGCAACGGCGTCACGTCACGCAATCACATCACATCTGGTGTGGTAAGTGTATGTGTGAGCCTTAATACAACACATACAAAATCGTTCATATATGCATATTAGATAGTTTACCCTTCATATGACGGTAGATTCTAGCCCCAACCCCTTTACCCGTGTACCGTTGATTGAATGGGTGTATGGCCGTAAAATCGCGTTGTTGACTCGAACCAGCTTTGATAGATAGCGGATAAAAAAATTTTGTTTATGTTAGCAATGCTAGCATCCGCAATGACCCAGGATTCCAATATATGTATATGTACACACATACATATATGTACATATTTATTTATTTATTCATTTAACGGGTTATTAGCCCAAATACCTATTTTACATATAGGTACATATCACATTACATATATGTACATATATACATACATATTTTATAAGACACTAAGAATTTTTAAAAAACATCAAACTCAAAACAAAAAAAAAAAATAATACTAGAATTTACAACGTTTAATTTTGATTGCAAACCCCGCTGGGCTGATGTTGAAAATGTCAACATCAGTCGACAACGAATTAAATAGTTTGAGAGCAGTAACCAAGATCGCCACAGCGGCAGTTACATATAAAGAAAATACACGAAAAAGCAGATGCATATCTTTACAGTAAAAAAAAAAAAAAAAGGAAAGAATAAATAACAATAAAAAAAAATAACATATACGAACATACATAATAAAAAATTTAGAAGGAAATAAAAATAAGAAAAAAAAAAATAAAACAAAAAATCAAAAAAAATAAAGCTGAAGGAATGTGGTAAGATGTTGAGGGCTAATATTAAAAATGTCAACATCATGCGCAACGTCATTCAGTCCCCTGATGGCTCTGGCGATGGGCGAGTAATACAGCACACCAGTTCTCGCCCGGACCGGAGAGAACAATTGTCTCGAACGAGATCCATGAGGATGCTCTGGAGCAAGAGAAATCTCCTCTAATATTAAAGGATTAGAGATGTCACCTCTTAAGAGTTTGTGGAAATGACAAACGAGGTGAGCATCTCTTCTAAACTTTAAAGTTTTATATCCCACTGCTCCCAGAACAAAAGCACTGGGATAGAGAAAGGGATAATGTAACGGGCAAATTTTTTATGTACCCTTTCCAACTTATCAATGTACTACTGTCCATGAGGAAGCCAAATTATTGAATTATATTCCAGTTTAGATAAAACTATGGAATAATAAAGAATGTTAATTATGTCAACATTGCGTAATAACCGAGAGTTCCTTATTAAAAAGGCTAGAAGATTTAATGTTGATTTAACCTCATTGAGAATTTGGGAATGGAAGTTAAACTTCGAGTCAAAGATGACTTCAAGGTCAGCAATTGTAGTAATACGGAGCACAGACAACAATGGTAGAAACTTCAAAGAAATAAACAGTCAGTATTGAATTGCGCCGAACAAAAAACCCCTATCGCACCGCACTTCGAATTTTATCCGTACGGATAGCGTCAATCGATCGATGAATTAAATTTTCATTCGCGCAACCTGTCATTTGGCAACGTTTTGGTTCGTTGCACCTTTAATCAGTTAATTTATAATTTCCCCTCGGCAAACTCGACACGGTTCCTGTAATTACCTCGAAATTTGCGGTTCACGCTCTCGCCGATTACCGCAAAATCGCCGTCAAATGTCGGATTAAATTAGCAGTACGCAGAGCACTGTCCGAATACTTTCTAATGTGCGCTAGTGGAGTTTCGATGGCTCTCCAAGCCGCATCCGGCACGAAAGGGTTAATCTGTATTTGCCGGCGTGCGGTCCACTGCGGCATATCCACCGCACAATCTTTCCATCTGCGATATTCGAAAACCCAATCCCCACATTTAAATATTTGCTTCTCCTTACGGTGCTCCCCCCTTCCCTCTTTCACCCCCTAAATGTCAAACAAACTGGGATTGAGCAGAGACGCCGATATTGTAACGCAAATATTGCGCAAACTTTTACACCAAAGCCATGCACAGCTCTATACACGGCGTATTATTACTATTGATTTTGCCCCAAGCAACGGAAACGTACCCCTAAACGTTTTTACGTGTCTCAACAACAATTTCGGCATGTTTGACTTTTAACGTAACATTCCCATGCTGGGTATGCATGTAAAAAAGATGATTGGATTAGATTGGTTGAATGTGAATGATACTTTGAGGATTTATATGTTCGTATTTATATTTTAGTTATATAATTCATATTTTAGTAAATTTATTGTGAGAAGAATGTATGTACATATGTGAATATAATTTAAGGAATAAAAATAATTTAATTACAAAAAATGTTAAAATAAATAGAAATAGGAGAAGCATCTTGTACAGAGGTGTTTTGGAGTATAATAGACTGCCGGATTGAATTAGAAGTTCCAAAACTATTGAAAAATTCCTGGCAGTCTTAAAAAAAAATCTCTGTACAGGTGCTTAGTTAAGAATTATAATTAATTAGCCTAAGCTACTGTATTATATAAATAAATAAATATGTATAATAATATCTACCTCTAGAATAATACATTTCTTCGTCATCAATATTGCGTCATATGTAAATTAAATTGAATACATATCGTACATACATATCTAATTTTAAGAGGTTTAAATCATTGGCAAGATCTGAACAGATCCAGATCGACCGTCTTCTGTTGGAATTTGCCAATTTATCTAACTTGGTTGTGAGACGGTCCCACTAAAAACTGTCACCATTCATTATTTCTATGTTAACCTGTTATTGGGTCTGGATCTTTGTGTTTTTTGACCTGTAGGTTACCTTTCCCCCAAACAATAAAAACTAATAAAATAATGAAAATTCCAACGAGTCAAATTTCTGTAATGTAATAGATTTGTATTTAAAAACTTTAACTAACTTTTGATCATGTTGGGATGAGTGGCAACTAATTAAAAGATCCCATAGCACGTTTTCTTTAGTTTAAAAAATAATTTTGATTACATATAAAAAGTAATTAGAATCTAGAATTCTAGGTGCATAAAAAAGTCACCGTATGTACATATGTATAAACAACAATTTTTTTTGTTAAAAAGCATTATAATTACAGTATTGTTTGATTTCAGGTCCCAAATGTCGTCCTCTTCATCGTCTTCGAACAATATTTTATCGCAGCAGAGTGATATCAATGGTCAAATAGCTTCATGGTCTGGCAGGATAAGTCAGGCCAGTTCATCTGACGGTTCAAACCAACTGAGCCAGCAAATCCAAATAAATCAACTCGCCCAAAGATATGCTGCTCAACAGAGCCCGGTGAAGAAGGCGAATCCCATGTTATATGACAGAAGTTTTCCTGCGAGGGAAATGGATAAGAATTGGTTTCAGCAACAGCATAACATTGCGCCGACTATGCTTGATGAAAACTATTCGAGAAATCCATATCTTTCTGTAGGCGCCCAAAATATCCAGATTTCAGAGAACGCGATTGGAAATTATGACGCCATTTTCGGAAAAAAAGCCGATGACACTAAGGGCGAAAACGACGATAATTATTATGAAAATGATCCTTACAATGTTTTGAATTTCTTAAATAATGCTTGAAGTGATGGATATGTTAAACTTTCGAAGGTGGTTTGATCTAAATTTTTATCATTTTTTAATTAATCAAAATTAAGTTTCTTTCAAACTTTTCGATTGTTAAATGTCGTATTTTACATAAAAAAAATTTTTTGGACGATGAAAATCTATCATTCACTCGAATCTGTAACATTAACAAGCATTTGCATGTATGTAGCATTTGTTTGATCAATAACTATCTTATAATGCATTGAAAGATCGTAAATTTATCAATGTATCATACATCTTTCATTCAATTTATATTTAAAATTCTGTCAATGAAAAATATTTAATGCTTTTATTAATGAAAATATTTAGTACGGGAGAAGACTATTCTTTGATGACGTTCTAATTACGCTCAATTTTAGAATTTAAAGAAATATATAACAAATTTTTAAAAAATGAGTACATAAATTGTAACTCGACACTGCATCGGGACTGCTTTTATATTAAAATAATTTACTTTTGTATAAAACATTTTCAATGGACATATTTTATTTTTTAAAAATATATCTCACTTGGCCATTTTTATGTTTCGTTCGACCGAATTCGATTCTGAGCATTTGCAGGCCCGATAATCCTTTATCGCAAAAGAGAAAAGTGACAAAAACAAAATGAAATATGTCTTTGTTCAAAGTTTACGGGCAATAAATAACGTACGACAAGGAAAACTTCTGTGTTGTACCCATTGCTGGCGGCTAATATTTTCACAGGAAAACTCTATAAACCAAACGCGCGGCTGAAAATTTAAATATATATTAAAACAGTTCGCGGTCACGATTTCTGCAAAAAAAAATATAATAAAACTTATTTCCATCAGTGAGAATTCCGTGCCTTTCTTTTATTTCACGTTTCTCAAACACGAGGCATATAAACTCATCGCTCTGAGCAATACCTAAAAGTAAAAAAATTAATGCATTTAATTTGGAGCTTTAAGCCAAAAGACTAAACCTAAGAATATTTACCTAAAATATATTTTGAATAGGTACATACATACGTATATAATATTAGTGATATTTAGTGCAATAGTTTTTAAAAGTTCCTTTAAATGTACCTTCAATAAAAATACTTATTTATTAGTTACTTTTAAGTAAAGTACAATATGTATGTGCCAAATAAGAGTATTTTGTCCAAGGCAAAGCATCTATTTTATTAGTTTTAAATTGCTTGAAATTTTTTTATTATATGTGCATAAAATAATATGTTTTTACCAAAAAATAAAAAAACTATTTTTAAGAGAATTTTAAAAACATTTCAAATGTTATTTTCTTCGTGAACAAAAATATGTATCGTTCATCAAAATATCAAACGATTTTTCTCAAATACTTAAATCCACATTTTTATCAGTTTCATATTTTGTGAAAAATTGTATTTGATAATTGAAAATTATATTTGGATATTTGATTTTTTGATGAATGAAAATTTAGAAATTTAAACAAAATTATAATGATCTCAATAGTTTATTATAATTTTAAAAATTTGTGCATGTTTACTTAAACGATTTTATATTTATAAACTTTCTTTACTGTATTCTTCATGTTTTTATTACAATTAATAGTATTTCAATTATACATATATTATCTTCAATGTATGCACTTTTAAAAAATTTCACAGATTACATAGATGGTTTACCCATCTACGAATTGAAATGAATATAATATGTATTTCAACTGTCCAATTTATTGTTAGTGATAATAATTATAGACATATATGTACATTTTTAATTTTATTAAAAAAAAAAATTCATTCAGACAGGCATTCAGTTCGATATTAAACTACTGAAGTATACGAATGTAATTTTTGAACTTCATTCCATAACATGAACTTCAAATGCAAATGTCTCTAAATTAGTTTATAAGTTTTTACTTTATTTGTGTTTATTTTAAATTTAATTTCGTGTATTCACTGATTTTTTTTTGCATTTATTTCTTCATTAACACAAAGTGAATGCACACATTATTTTTTATTTTTTATTTTTGTTATTTATCCATTCAACATTCAACCTTGATCAATTTATCATGCTTTTTCCTTCCACTTCTTCATTCCCATTGGAAAATTAGACAACTATTGTACATTCAGAATTTTCATTCACATTTCACTTGGGCATTTTCTTACATTTCACATTACGAGACGCATGGCCAAAAATCTGTCATATTTTATGCGGTGGTTAACGCCTCCACAAGACAGAAGGGGGTGGAACGGATCGAGAGGGCCGTTCAGGAACGGGAGTCGCGAGTAGGAGGGCTGTTTTGTGATAAGGGTCCTTCCACAATACAGAGGAAACAAGGACGTTCCGGGAAAACTGCAGAATCTACGCGTTTGAAGAAGGATTAACGCTGTCAAACACTCGCCGAACCATATTCAAATGATCTCCGTGAAGTTACAACCCCCGCCATCTCCCATCTTTTTCCGTAATGCTCAAACCAAACACATGCTAAAAATAGTACACAAAATCATACCATCCTGTCATATTAATTTCGACGTACGGGAATCGAGCCCCGGACCTTCGCTCGCGAGACTAACCGCTCCAACCGCTGATCATTCGCCCGGCCTCTTTTATTAACATTAACATTTGACTATAATTGCTTTTATTTGTGGTAGATTACGTATCCTATCTATAAGTATATTTTTCGCAATGATTTATGCGCTGTTAAAATTATATCGCCAAAGCGACCGAACTTCTCAGAAGCGATCGTTTACAAATAACAGCATTTAACGACAAGAACAAACGTAACGCTCTCTCGCCGTTAATACGTTTAATGATTCGAGAATAACGATCGTTATCGCTCCCGTCGATTTGGCGCCTTCCGAAGAAGCTGACTAGGTCGTAAAAAATTAAGCGACTTTACCCCCCCCCCCCCACACCCCCTTTCTACCCTTGCGAATAAATGTTATCCATGTAAAACAGCAACAGCGATAATAATAATAATAAATCGAGTAATGACGTGGAAACGGCGATGGTCGCTATTAAGGTGGTTTGGGCCTCAATTTTGGCCATGACCGAACGCGGCAGGTGGCCTCTAGCGTCGCGCCAAAAATTCAAACGATCCCGAAATTGGACCTCTTCGATAACCCTTCGGCTTATGCTAAAACATTCTCTGCATTACAACATTGTAACCATGACAAGGAGAATGAAGCGGGGAGATTATCCAATATTGCGGGGACAAAATGTATGAAGAAACCATGCTATCCAACATGGTGCATTCATACATTTTGAGATTTTGACCCAATTGTTAATCATGGATCGAGTTAAGGCTTGGCGATGAAATGGTACTTAAAGGAAAATAAATTGTACTATTAGGGCACTGGCGGATCTTCCGCCGCGGATAAGCCGCCGCAGAACGCCAGTATATTGGTTTTCATACGAATGAGTAATAGCCGCCACACCGCTTAAAGGCGGAACTGCGATGCACGGCACGGTGCGACAAAATATGGTTTGTATGAAATTGTATGAGATAGACCGCACTACGCGGCAGCGGAACTGCACTTCGAGTGCGACAATTTCATACGAAAATATTTTGCCGCGTTGTGTCGCGCAGTGCAGTGCATCGCAGTTCCGCCTGGTGCGTTTCCACCTTTAGGCCGGGCTCACACTGGGTACGTATTCGTACGAATTCGTGTCGTACGTACACGCCATACGTGTGAGGCACACAACGCTCATTTGTACTGACGTACGCGACGGTGTGCAGGCGCTCACACACCTTAGCGAAATCGCTGGGTCAAACTTTCGCCCCCATCGTCGTCCCATTCGCACCGATATAATTCGCATTGGTGTGAATCAACGACGATAGAGGGCGTCAGTTTGACGCACCGATTTCGCCAAGGTGTGTGAGCGCCTTCAAGTTTATAGTCGATTATGCGATTTTAGGTTTAGCATCAAGCTTGTGAATTAAATACTGTCTCGATTGAATCGACAGGGTTAAATTGTGTCTCTTAAATTATAGCGTCATTAGAACAAAGAGGCTTTTAGATTAGTGTTCGGTATCGTGCCAAGTAATTAGTTCGGCGGCACGCGCGCGACAGGGCATTTATTGCCGAGTGTCGCTCATTCAAAATCAAGCGTACCCAGATTCCGTATTTCGTACGTCGTTTGAGAGCCCATCCGAGACGTTTCGAATGAAAACATTCTGATTACAGCTAGTTGCCGTTATTATAAACGTGTATAATTGTTCCAACAATGTGATAGGCGGCGACTTTATTCACGTGCGCTTGTCACCCGCACAATTTAGTGGGCTCATATTAAATACTTAGACGGTGAAACAATTCACCCTCTCGACCCTCTCACACCCTTCCATTTTATCCACCCTTACTAGACGCGAAACCGGCGAACAAATTATGAAGAAGTTGCCCCTTTGTTCGCAACTTGGCCCGACCGTTTTTGACGTATATTTTCATCCCACCCTCCCCTTCTTCCACCCTTCATCTCGACGAGAATTCTCTTCTCGGTCGACGATCGTGTGATTTATAATCGCTCGCAGATAAATACTTTCAGTCTCCACCCTTTGAGCGACACTGAATGATACTTAATATCGCGAGCACAATAGGTGAGAAATAACTAACTTTTGCATACGAATTCTCCGAAGTCGAATTCTGCAAGATTGAAAGCTCTCGTTCAAAGTGAAACGTTTGTACAAACACACTAGAAATTATACGGGAGTGTCCTCCAAAGTTGAACACTGCTTTCGCTTAAAATATCGTTTTTAACTCAAACTAGGCTAACTATGTAGTTTGAGCTATTATATTAAAAGTGATTATAATTAATATACATACAAGTAGCTCACCAACGTTGCCTATGTCCACACAATAGATTTAATTATTCCAATACAGCTATATAGTAGTTGTGTGTACGGAGTGTATATTCCATCATGGTAACGAGTTATTTTATATCTAATATAAATTTCTTCGTGAAGTTTTCGCAATATAGCACTGTTTCCTCACTGTACTCATACAATAAACGAGTTTGTGTTTGTGTGTTGAACTTGGTTTTTAGATTCGACGGACGCTCCGACGGTCGACTTTTATACTTGCGACGGTGGAGCAAATGGAAAGTGGAAAAGTTAATGTTTACTTTTACAGGACTACAGTTTCGGGTCTCAATAATCGGGCTAGGGTTTTCCCGGAACACTGTCGGCTTTTCTTCCGCGCCGGAAAATCCGGCTAAACGGACTTAAATTGTTCGGGCGCTAATCAAAACGATCGCGAAACACTACTTACGAACTCGGCGACAACTTCCGACGGCAAAATCTTAATACAAGTTAATCCAATTAGAGATGACACTTCGTTACGCCGATAATTTGTTGTTGTTACGCTTTAATTGTTCGAAAATACACACCGAATTCATATTAATTCTCGTCTAAATTAACATTGAAAGATCACAATTTCATTTAATCTATTGTCAGTTGTTTATCATTTCATTAATTTCTGAACGCACACAGTATAATCGAATCGTATTCACTTCACTCCTCCATTACATAGAATGTTACATAGTTTTAACTCAATTATAACACGAACAAACTATTATTTTGGCTATTAATGTACTCGTACCTACTGTTTGTGTTTACATATTTATATTATTTAGTTAATTATTTCACAGTAACTAACCCTTTTGATATTTAAACAAAATTAAAAAAAAAAAAAAAAACAACTCGTCTACAATATTAACTCTCGGGTTTTTTTAACATTTATGTAAGTACAAAAAGAAAAACATATTTTTACATAAAATATAAAGTTAACTTTTTTTTTTTGGTTTCCTAGAAAACAGAAGCAGAGAAAAACGACAAAACAAAAAGACTTTTCCTGAATAACGTAATAAAAGATGCAGAACAGACGCGAGAGAGAGAGGCCAAAAGTAATTCGGCCGTCCAAAACGAGGTGGGGAAAAATGGTGTCAAAACACGCTTTCGACAGTCGAAACTTTGCGCTAAATATTTTTTCGTTCATTTCAGATTTATTAACTGTAAGACGAATGACACCGTGTTTAATATATTGTTATATTTATTGCGAGTCTCTCGGTGTTTTATGTATGATATTATATTTGCTATTCTCCATTGTCATATCGTGGGATCCGCTGGAAAATCAGGAGGAAAATCGCGGTACTCCCACACGTACATAAATCACTTTGCAAAGAAAGAGCTGGTGCCGGAAGGCCGTCACTCTTTAATAAGCGTGGCTATAAATTTAAGAAAAGATGTTTAGATCAACCCTGGTTCACTTGACGACAATGTTGGCGCAACTGGTAATAGAGTTGACCTAATTTACAATATTTTCTACGGAAAAATCCCTTACGTAATTTAATAAATAATGAAAAATATTAACATATTTAAATGTTGAAATCAATAGTTCAAGAATTTATCAAAGTGAACTCGAATTATTCAATCCTGAATAAGGAATGAAGAATATTATGATTAATGAAATATTTTCGACTAATAAATGAATTTGAAGGTTCTTAATATTTATTGTACATATACTAGACGGTTTGCCCATCATATGACGGTAATTTTTCACACCATCCCTTTACCACCCCCCAACCGCTATTTTGTACAATAAGAATACAGCTCCTGGCCCGTTTGACAGTATATGAAACAATTGTACCTACATATATAGTGTACCGTCGATTGAACGGATGTGTGGCCGTATATCGCGTTGTCAACACGAACCAGCTTTGACAGCGGCTTGTTGCCAACCTACTGCTATATAAAATATGTTTATTATGTTGGCAATGCCCGCGTGATCGCAGCGACCCAGGTAGGCTGATTACATTAGATTATATATATGTACACCCGATTCCCTTTATACACGGTCTAAGAAAATTGACCTATTTTTTTTTTTTTAACACGGTTAGAAAAAAAATAAAAAAAAAAACAGCAGTAAACGGACACTTTTGTTTATTGTCAAGTAGCGACACTGAATGAATATATATATTTTTAATATTAAATTTAATTTAATTCGAAAACCATGTCAATTTATTACTTCATTATGTATGTAAGTTGTTCAAATATTTTTATGTATAAATAAAAAATAACTTTTTCTAAATAAATAACGGGTTTTTTTGCACGATAGAACGTATCGCCCTTGCAAAAAAAGAATCGAGTGTATAATACCTGTTAAATACCGAGTCCAAGTGTATGTACATATACCATTAAATAACGCCTATAATATATTTCATCAAGTATGACCCCTTATTTACTTTTCTTTTCTTAAATTTTATCAGTTTGATTATTTCCAACGAACGGAGATTCTTACGTTATGTTCGCATTCAACGATTTATATTTTACCGATCTGTTTGGGTTATCCAGTTGATTTCTTTATGGGGTCCATTCACGCGATTTTCCGCACGCACAGGGGGGATGGGGGGTTGATTTTGAGAAAGAGGAAGAGAAGGCAGGGGGGTGCGAAATACTAGAAAATCGGCCTAATAGCAGGGGTCCTAGGATTTCGCCCATATTTCCATGGATATCGAGTGTGTGAGAGGTCGTACGACCCGGGGATTGGGCACCCTGTAATGGATGGCGTACATACGGGACACAATATGACGTATAATGCGGGCTTTTCGCGGGCTTACCGTAAGCCTCCCCCAGAGGCTTCCAAGGTACGAAAACACCCCCTCAGACCCACCCTCTTTCCTCCCTCGATGTACTCTTCTCGCACAATAAAAGCAGCTCTGCTCTTAATTGGTGAGTGCTCGCTTGCTGACGTAACAAACCGTCATAATTGGCTATATATTGGATTGGTTACCGATGCATTTGGTATTGAATATGCCAAGACTCGAATGAATTATTGGTTCTAATTCAAAAAATAAACGAAATTTATTTTTACATTTTTACGTTATGTATCGCTTTCATAAAAGATTTTTATACCGTTTGCTTTAAAAGTATGTAATTTTATTTCTGTATTATACATAAATAGTGTAAGCCCGTTGAATATCAACGGAGCGTTCTCATCACCCATACTAAAAAATAATATTAAATTTAATAGTTTTTTGTTAAATTTAATTTTAGTTGTTGCCTATGCAACAATATGTTGCGCCATCTATGATGCGTTATAATATTAACGTAATAATTTAGCAAAGTCGCGAACCCGAAGAATAAATATTGGTCAACTAGTATAGCACATCCGTCATCACCTCTGGTTTTTTAATTATTTACCTCGGCGAGCGTTATCAGCAGACAGACACACACAGACGGATTTCGGCTATTATATGTACACTAGTGTACATTAATTAGTGTACACCCGTACTGAAAAATAATATTAAATTTAATAGTTTTATAGTTGTTGCATAGGTGGCGCGTTATAATACAACAACGTAACAATTTAGCAAAGTAGCGAGCCTATAAAAAAATTATATTATCAAATTGCAGCAGGCCCGTCATCGCCTCGTGGATGATAGTGTTAGCACGACCTCATTCCGACCTTGTGAACTCGGGTTAAAATCCCACTCGC
Source organism: Parapsyche elsis (assembly GCA_022651745.1). Lineage (NCBI taxonomy): Eukaryota > Metazoa > Arthropoda > Insecta > Trichoptera > Hydropsychidae > Parapsyche > Parapsyche elsis. The sequence goes on along the minus strand of JAGVSN010000001.1, from coordinate 15,562,106 downwards.
GCGCGACGTTCTGGTTTTTCAACCAAGGCGAGCGTTATCAGCAGACTGACAGACGGATTTCGGCTATTATATATATAATTTATATAATATGAATGAAATTGGTAAAATACAATATATGTAATACATAGCTGCCTCGTATAAAAGTTTTTCTCCTTATTATTACATACCATTGCAGATTTTTCTTTGTTTTTGATCTGCTTGGTAACTTTTCCTTTGATTTCAGGTCCCTTTTTTAAATTAAAACGAGCAAGAGGCAAACTTTCCATTTCCTTCAATTAATTTGTCGAATCTCCTCTTCTTTTCCCATTCGAAAAATTATATTACCATCGGGCATACAGCAGTAATTCCAAATCTTTCGGAGCGAAAAGCTTCCGATTCAAATTAAATTTAAATAGAAACGCACATTGGAACGGATTCCACGGGATGGCGATTGCAAATTGTGGAATTTGAACATTCTCGTGCGATACTCATAATTTTAGAATACAATAACATACATATATAAATATCACACATTTTATTCAATTGAAAATTTAAATATTTTATTCTTTCGACTGTAATACAGTTTGAGAATTCGACAGTGTATTGCGGACAACAATACGTGAGCTCTTTGCTCTTTTGCTCGTATTGTGTACCGGAAAGGGATTCAAATACGTCGGAAGAAACCGTAAACGTCTGCGGGCGATTTCCTTCTCAATAAATGTCCCCGTAACCCAAGAAGGACGATTTTCCATAAATCAGACGATGGACTCGGCCATTACTCCACATATGCGAAAATTTCAGTACCTTGAGGGCCGACGAAATATGTCCCTAGGGACCTCGAGCGTGTAGTCCACCGCAGAAAAATCATTTTTGACCGAAATGAGATTACCCCCATGACGGATTGCCCACGCGGACCAAAGCAATCGCCCAAATTATGACCAGATGTGGCCAACTGTTCGCCAAATTGAACACCCCTGGCTACCCAGTGGGGGAGAGAGGCTTGCAGCTAATGTCGCTTGACTCAGCCTGTCCACTTGATTAACCGTTGCCTGCTCGGATAGTAGGTAGGTAGGTAGGTACTTAGGTAGACTAGAAAAGGTTTAAATAAAATAGAAAATTTTATTGGTATACGTATGTATGTACCTATTTTTAACAGAAAATAAGCGAAGATATAAACAATTTAGGTGAAAGTTGTATTAAATACTTACAAATCCTACTCATTTGAAATTTATATGAAGTTCAGCTATGTATGTATCAAATTAGTTGTAAGTTCGAATTGAAAATTTGTAGTAAGTTCAGTTGTGTATCTAGTACAAAATATATACAGTAAGTAGCCGGCTTGACCGTCATATGACGGTGGATTCTAACTCCTCCCCTAACCCTCACCCGTGTAAATAGGGTAATTAAATTAATTAAAGATCGGTTGCAAAAACTGCAAAATAGAGCTATGTGGGGTATTTTAAATTTCAATAGATTAACTAGTATAAGATATATGTTGAATGAATTGAATTGGATGAATATGAATGAAACCTTAAATGTGTGCATATTTTTAAATTAGATAAGAATTTATTACCAAAATATCTAATAAGAGGGTATAATATACATATGTACATATGTACATAGTAGGGTAAAGCGATCTTGTATGAAGAAAAAAAAAATTCGTAATATCAAAAAGCTTTGGTGCGGGATTAGTGCTCTATCAGATACCCATCATAACTGCAAAATATCTCTTAAAAATATTAATGTTTAGTACTGCCCCAAGCTGCTTGAATATTAGGAAAAAATATAAAATCTTCCCATGGTTGGTAGGTGGAACGAAATAATTTTTTTTTGAAAATCGAAATGCTTGGGTTTGGAAAAGTTGCTCTAGTGGTATACAAAACTAACGGTCTAATTATTTTTTTGATATTTTAACTCTTTATACTTCCCCAATGGAGATAAAAATTTAGAAGAAATGTGTTTTTAGCTGTAAAAATGGAAGGTTCATATAGCGGTATTAAATACATTTTTTGTCATTTATTTAATTTAAGACAATGCAAACAAGTAATACATATTTTTCAGTTACTAATTAAGAACAAAACCAAAGGAAATATCATACCAGCATCCGACAAGAAAAACTTAAAAATAACCTAAATACTAGGGGTAATAATATTTTTTTGTGTTGAAAATAGGCATTATTTTTCGTTATTCGAATCTCATTTTTATGAAACCATTTCGCCTTGAGGCACAAACAGTAGCAGAGACTTCTGTCACTATTTGAGGTAAAATGACTATTTATTACTTTTTGATCGGCAATAGCTTGTAAAATAGTCTCTTTATCTATGGATTTGTTGTGAGAAGACTCTATTACCTCTTCCTAATTTATAATATTGGTGCTTCAGAAAAATTAAATACAGGGCTTTTAATATTTTTCGCAACGCTAACTCTCTGAATTTACTTACTGAACTTTCTAAAGCATATTGTGGCAATATTATAAATAAGTTTAATACATCTAGGAATGATCTTATTTGATCAAAGTTCTACAAACGTACTCAAAAATTAGCACGTATTTTCACATAACGTAAGAAATACTATATCAATATATGTAGGTATTATTGCATCATTTCCGAATAAAATGTTTATGCTTCGAGCCTCTTATAAATAATTCAAACGTCATATTTATTCGCCTCCAATCTACATAATATTGCGGTGAAAATAGCCTTCAAGCTAAGCGCACATTCGCGCACAGTATCGCGCACACGTTTTATCAATATTTTCAACTGCAAATCTAATACGCAAACTTGAAAAATAAAATGACAATGTTATCAAATATATTTTTTTCTGATGCGTATCTTTTTCTGTGAGTTTTATTCGGTTGTGTGTTACGTCCTCGGGCTAGACTACGCGTCAATGTGCGCTAAGCCTTACGTGGGCACCTTATACCATTTTGTATGTCACACACCCTCTGACACCGGCTCGCAAGCAACATTTTCGATCATGAACAGCAACACTGTCACACAGAATCATCATAAAATCACTTGACGGCTCTGATAGACCCTCGTAATCGCGTCACAACGCATTATACGTCACGTCAAAAATATGTAATATGTTCTTATCAGTGATTCTAAACATTTTTGCATGATCGATATTTTAATTAAATTTATGACCGTGTAATTCGGTAGAAATTTTAATTGGATCACGCGAGATACTATGAACTAGTTATTGAAAAAAATTGGTCGTATGTATCTACATGCATATATGAGCAATGTAAGTGTGCAGTGCGAACTAGCGCGTAATTAATTCAAAGGCCTTCGTACCCTAATAAATTTTAGCGGTAGCATAAAATCCTCGAAACGCACGATGATAGCGTCGTCTTTACGAGCAGTTACTATACCTCAATGGATTTAGGAATAGACAGACATTATATGGCAAACTGCTTCTAGACGTTCTGCGAAAGCTCAAAGAGATTTACACGTATTCGTCCTCGCGGATTATTCAGTTAAGTCGGCTACGACAGATTAGAGGTTACTTTACCGCTTGCTGCCTTATGGCTTCACGTAAAATTATCAATATTGGCGAGAGGGAATATTTCATACCGACATAATATTCTATATGAAATATAATTATTATTCAGTTTTCACATGCAGCATGCAAATAATAGCATAATCGAAAGGTTTATCAACAGTAAAACAATATTACGATTAACGTTCGCTATACGATATGTATCGATTCCCGTTTCGATTTTGTATGCCATCTGTATTCGGTTTTCCACAGGTAATTCGAAATTTCAAAATTCGACTACGCGGTAATTCGAAATTTTATGGTGAAAGGGTTTAAATTTAACGTGTTGCTCGTATCGCAGCATAATACGTCAATTAAAATCATTTGGGGTATTGAATATTAATTATCAGCCGTATTTTAATATCGAATCTATACGGTGTACCAATTTTTTTGCTGCGAAACTACATATGTACATAGGTTTAAAAAAATGGTTTTTTTATCATTAATTATTTATACCTATACATTGGTGAATCGTTTATTTAGAATGTAAATAATTAAATTGGGATATAAATTAATGTTGTACATACTACATCTGAGTGCTGTTAATTTATTTGGAAAGCTCGGAAACGGAACAGAATAAACGTTCTTATTGAATACGGACGCTCTTAAAATTCCTTTGAAAGTTTAATTATTCGTTTACCTTTTCGAAATTTTAATAAAGAAAAACCTACTTGCGACCGTTTAAAATGCGATTATTAGCGAACAAAGCGAGGGATGAAAGATAAACGTAAAATTTTCGAGATCCGCCATGCACAATGTAACGCAAAGAATAGACGGAAAGGAGGGGGAGCTTACGGGGCGGGATGAAACAGAAGACGTTATAGAAAAATGTTGTAGGAAAATTTTAGAACGGGATGCTGAAGTATAAAACAATCCATTGTATGTATAAATAACGATAATTGATACAAAGCCACAATCGCGAAAGTCGTTTTCAATTGAAAACCCTTCGAGTTTGTTTATCGAATCCGATTGCGGATTAAGCGACCGAAAAAGGAAGTTGCGTCCTATCCAACCGCAACACAGTGGACCCCCTTAATTGGAGTGGCATTACGAGAAAAGATCTAGAATGCGATTACAGCCTTCTCCTACCTACTTCCCTTCATTAGCCGAAAACAATTATGTTTGTCGCTCTCAATTTGGAACTAATTTCTATTTCACACAAAATTAATGCTCTTTAAGGGGTTTGTAAATACCACCTGCATACATATGATTTATTTATTTATTAATGAGAAAGAAAAATACAATATAATATATATGTACCTACATATGTACATACATATGTAGGTAGATATAAAAAGAGCAAAATATTAGAAAAGAAAAATTGTGGCTTAAACCTGAATAGTTTCTATAATTAAATATATGTCGAATAATAAAATATGGGGAGAGGAAAGCTTGGGAGGATATTTTAAGTGTGAATGCGATTTGGGATTGGAAAGGTGTTTGTATACAGAGATTTTAAGTGTTGAAAGATTGGAAGATAATGTTTCGAAAGAGTTTGGAATTTTGTTAAAGGCATTATATGTACATGTTCTATAAATTAATGAATTGTAGGAGAATTTTGCAATTGAGGACTTAAAGTAGAACAGATTAGGTTGCGGAATGTTCTGGAGGGACAATTAAAGAAAATTTAAAAAGGAGATGAGGTCTGTCAACCAAATTATTTAGGAGTTTATACGAAAGCATAGGTAATTTATCGTTCTTCTACTTTCTAGTGGGGTAGGATTGGATTTAGACCAAGGCGTATTAAGAGTGGAAAATTTGAACCTTTTCAGATCTTACTTAATCTGTAAATTAAAAAAAAAAAAGGATTCCATACAGTACCTACTTGAAAACTCCAGTGAAGGAATGAATCCTACATATTAAATCAATGTGATTATTGAATTAAAGTTTAGTTTCACAACGATGCCAATGTTTCTAGCACAGTTTCAACTATTTTGATTTATGTGCTATTAACATGCTAAGAGAACAATATGGGAGACTAGAGCCTTGAGAATTTTATTTTAGAACACTTAATTCGATAACCAATATTCGGTGAATATATAGAATTAAAAGCAAGATTTGATAAAATTAATATATTAACACTTATTTATATAAATATTTTTATGAGTGTCTACCTGTCTGCCTGTGTGATTGATAATTGTTTTTAGCGGTGTGTCGTCAACAAGCCGCTTTCTGTCGAAGCTGGTTCGAGTGCACAACGCGATTTTATGGCTATACACCCATTCAATCAACAGTACACTATACAATTGTTTCACGCACTGTTATTGTACACACCAGTGAACACGGGTGGGCGTTGGTGGGATGGAGTTGAAATCCACCGTCATATGACGGGCAAACCGGCCAGTTAGTCTGTATACATATATAACAGAAATAATAGGGGATCTAGATGTTGATGATGGTTTATTTATTGCGGCACTTTGATTTGATACTCAAAACGTGCCTATACACTTGCGTATATGTATGGGGTGACCTCCACCCCCCCAGGTGGGTTATGGCTAAAAATGTAATTTGAAAAATGAGCGCATTTCGGTGTAAGTGCGATGGGGTTTAACCCTCCGGTGACGAGTCCCCAAAACCAACGGCCCGCAACAGATGTCACTGACGGTCCACCGTCCTGCATACACAAACAGCATCCCACACTACAGGTTACATCCGGAGCACCCTCTATAGCTATACACAGGGTGTGCTAAAATTGTTAGGCGGCAATTTCGTTAGAATTACGCTCTCGCGTAAAATGCCTCCATTCGGCAACCCTGGCTGTGCGTAGTGAAACGGACTGTAATGAACACACTGTAGCACAGTAGTGTGTACAGACTATGTATTTATTTGCACTGTGATTTTTCCGTATCCGATGAAATTTATTTCGCGTTACGATCAGATACAGTCGTTCGCTATGTACATATGTATGTATGTATTTGTATTGTACATATACGAGAATGTACAGGTTCTGGTATGAAGTGTTGTCACGTTACGCTACCGCCGAAGGATACGTCACCCAAGCTAATCCTTTTCCCAATTTACATAATTTCGAATACAGAATCGGATTTGTCTTATATGCTTCATTAATATACAATGTTGAATGGGTAGAGGTATCTTGTACACATTTCACGATTTACACGCTGAAAAAATTAAATGTAGAAACCCTGGATAATGCGATTTTTCCGTGTTTTAAAAGTGCGACAGTTTTGTTGAAAAAATAAAATATACAAAAAAAAAAATGCTTGCGCGTCCGAAGTGACCGTGTCGGATTACGATTTAATTATGTCGCATGCGAACCACCCTGTATTTTAATCCAGGGACGTGCGTTCGCCTCGCTTGAAATTATACACTCTTGTTTGCCTTTTCATAATGATTGATTATAATCTGAAAAAAAATGGTGTGGCTAAAAACAATTTTCTCTTACATGTGGGTAATTTTATTTTTAACCAGTTTTATATAATAATGAAAGAGACTGCGCGCCTATGTACATATGTATGTACATATATGTTTGTAAAACCGTAAATTTTCATAGATTTATTTATTTATTTATATAATACAGTAGCTTAAGCTAATTAATTATAATCCTTAACTAAGCACCTGTACAGAGATGTTTTTTTAAGACATTAATCAGGAATTTTTCAATAGTTTAGGAACTTCTAATTCCATCCGGCAGTCTATTGCATATACTCCAAAACACCTCTGTACAAGATGCTTCTCCTATTTCTATTTATTTTAACATTTTTTATAATTAAATTATATTCACATACATCCATTCCTCTCACAATAAATTTACTAAAATATGATGGTAACATATTATTATCTAACTTAAATACAAATACGAACATACAAATTCTCAAAGTATCATTCACATTCAACCAATCTAATTCAATCATCATCTTTTTTTATACTAGCATACCTATCCGCATTTAAAATACATATCATACCTCTATTTTGTAATATTTGTAATCTATCTCTAGTTGACTTATCTAACATATTTAATAATGAACCAAAATACATAAAATGAGGTCTAACAATAGTGAAAAAATAATTATCATTTCTATAGTATAGCCTTTGAATCAGTAATCCGTTTATCAATTTTATCTCTACTTATTTTTGTAATGTTCATATGTGTCAAAGTTTTACAATTTTTATGTATAGTGTGAGTATAAATAATAAAAAAATAAAAATGCCATTGTGCTTGTGTTTGTTGTCGATAAAATATTGTTTCCTGTCTAGGAAAAATGCTAGACGAGAGATATCGCTCAAACCGCGCGACATTTTTCCAAGAATGGTTTTCCACTGCGATATGTTATCGTTGGGTTCGCTTGGATGAACCTTTTCCGCACTCGAGCTCCCTAACCGGATGTTCGAAAGGAGCTTTTTTTTTCACTCTCACGTGTGCACTTTTCCGATGTGACGCCTGCGAAAATTGTCCCAATTCGCGATAAGAAATACACGGCCATCTTTCAATGTACCACATCGTGTGGGAAATGGTTCGTGTTTGTCGCTGGTTCTTCTTAAAAAAAAAAAAAACAAAAAAAAAGAACTACAATTAACAAAAAGGGCTTTCGCATTATTCAGGTCAAAGGTTTCGTTTGCAATTACCGGCTCTCACGATGCGAACAGGACATAAAGATCAATTAGGCGAACAAAGGCTTCCGGTTTCGGCGGACTAACTATGGACGTCTAGCAACTATTTGAACTGAAATAATACCTCGTTGTATGTATGTATTTAGTAGGCATTAGTACAATATACTCTTCTGCAAGCGGAAGAAGAAAAATGTCTATTAAGAAGTTCTGCGCTAAGCACGTAAACGTTTCAGTGCGCGCATAAAATTGTTTTGGACTTTTTATTGCCTTTAAAAAATTTTAAGACGAACACTTTTATTCGTTTGCGCATAAAAAGTAAATATGTACATTTTTTAAATAACAAATAGTTAATTAATGCAATCTACATATAATATCAACATTTCAAATTTCACTTTTATTATTATTACGGTACATTTTACATTCTAATATTGCTCAATACAATATGGATTAGACAACTTATGTACCTACTACCTAGGTACATACATATATATGTACATATGTAAAGACACGTGTAAATCCATTTGTACACTGTGTATGTTCATTTATGTTAAATTAAATTTATATTAAATTAGAGGACAATTGCGGGGCAAACGGACACCTCATTATTGTCAATATGAAAAACGTCAACGTTACACGGTCAATAATATTTACCGTGTAAGGTGCTCTTACTCTTGTTCCCCTTCATGGTGTCCGTTTACTCTGAAATTCCTTTTGTCTAATATTATAAGACTAGCTTATGCCCGCTGAGATTATGGTTTTGATTTTTGGATCTTGGGGGGTTTTTTCCCGTCACGACGGTGGATTCATAACCCCAGGAGTCCCCGTAGGGGCAGTGGAGGGTCTGGGGGGGGGGTGGTGAGGGGCCGGCATAGCTTTTCGGGAGATGCGTTGGCCGTAGGGGTTCTGTGGGGTGGTGAACGGCATTAAACCCCGCAGGGGTAGAAGGCGGCTCTGGGGTGGTGATGGTCCGGCATGGCTTTAGTGAGTCAAAAAAAAGAGGGGTGGTAAGGGGCCGGCATAGTTTTGGGAGTCCAAAAGGGACCGCCGGGGTAGGGGGTCTGGCGGGGTGGTAAAGGGGAAAAGTTGCCGCAGGGGTAGAAGGCGGCTCTGGGGTGGTGAAATGGCAATCAAAAGTTGTCAAAAAAAAAAAAAATTCAAAAAAAGTTCCAAAAAAAAATTGAAAAAATCCAAACAAACCGAAAAAAAATTCATTCAAAAAATTCAAAATATATTCATAGAAAAAAAGTTGAAAAAATCAAAAAAAAAAATTCAAAAAAAAGTCCCAAAAAAAAAAAGTTGAAAAAATCCAAAAAAAAAAATTCAAAAAAAGTTCCAAAAAAAAAATCCAAAAAAAAAGTTGAAAAAATCCAAAAAAAAAAATTCAAAAAAAGTTCCAAAAAAAAATCCAAAAAAAAAAAATTGTTGAAAAAATCCAAAAAAAAAAATTCAGTTCCAAAAAAAAAAAAATCCAAAAAAAAAAGTTGGAAATATCCGAAAAAAACGAAAAAAAAAAAAAAAAAAATATATTCATAGAAAAAAAAATTCCTATAGTGACGTCATAATCGTATTAATATAATAACGTTTTTTCCGTCACGACGGTGGACAACCCCAGACAGATGCGTTGGTTTGTACAATAACATTAAACCCCGTAGCCCATTTGACAGTAGGCGAAACAATTGTAGTAACAATTGATTGAACGGGGTGTGCGTCGAGTTGAAACCAGCTTTGACAGATACCAGTTTGTTGCCGACAAATCGTTAAACAATTTGTTGGCAATCGTAACCACAACGACCCAGACAGACAGACAAAAGCTAGGTTAGGTTACTACTACGTTAAGCCAGATATTTTTACCTAATGTACGTACCAAACGTAGTAGTAACCTAACCTAACATATACATACATACATATATGTATACATCATCATCATCATACTTCTCGCGTCCATCTGCCATCCATTCTTCTCACTATGTATCCAGCCCATTGCCACTTCAACTTTTTCACCCGTACTGCTATATCTGCCACTTTGGTCATACTTGTTACCCATGTATTTTATTTTACGATCTCTTCTTGTTATGCCAAGCATACATCTTTCCATGCTTCTCTGTGTGCACTGGATGCGTACTGCATTGGTCGTATGCCTTCTTTTTTAAGCATATCGGAATGTTGCATTTAAAAACTATGTTCATTCTTCCAAAAGCACTCCATCCTAGTTTCATTCTTCGTTTTATTTCTTCTTCTTTACATCCAGTCATATTCATCAACTGCCCTAGGTATAGATAACTATCAACTATCTCTACAATATGATTATCTACTGTGACTACGCTTTGCGTGCAAAATTCATTAAACATAATTTTAGTTTTATTAAAATTAATTTTTAAGCCTACTTTCATACTTTCGTTGCTTAATTCTGTTAATCAATTTTGTAAATCTACTGAGTTACATGCAACTATAACTAAACTATAACTATGTCGTCAGCGAATGTATACATATACATATATGTATGTATAGTAAAATATTTACGGTATTCGTGTACCTAGTTATTGAGCAATGCGTCTGTTTCATATGACTCCAATCAATCGCGGCAATCTGTGGATTTGTCCGGCCAATTGGCCCTCGTAGTCCTGGTGGCCCCACCCCGGTAGATCGTTAGGGTGGGTCCCGGGTCCCCAAAGGGACGATCGGGGTCCCCGCGCTAATGATGTAAACATCCTAGGGATCCATCTGCGCGTGAAAAGGCTCCATTCCCCACGCACCTTCCATACCCTCTTCCGATCCGATTGACATCGAACCAAACCATACCAGTGTTAGTAACGCATCGTCCTTTTGTCCCTTTTGTCTCACAATCGCCTTATTCAAACGAACGTATATTCTTATTGCAGTTGAATGTCCACCTACGCGATTTTCCCACTTACCAGGGGGTCGAGTGGCCGAGTCTGATACTGACCCGTGTGCGTTCTGCTGTGAAATCGACTATAGATTTATAGTACATATATCTGAAATGTAAAAAGCGGCAGCGCAGCGTGATAATGGGCATTCGCGTTTGTGACGCGCCGGTGACGCATTAAAGCGTCCGGTCGTAAATATTTTATGTATCATCATTATTTTATCTTTATTGCTCGCCGAGAATTGATTCATTAAATCATGGTTTTGTCGACTGTAAGTACGGTAAAAGCCCTATAAATTACCGCAGTCGTTACGTTTCTATTGCGGAAATTTCGGAGACGGCCCGAGATAGAGAGACAATTACTTCGCGGTGGGGTAGAAAAAAAAGCACGCGAAAGCGTCGTTTGGCGCCAAAACGCTATTTGAAAAGGCGCGCGAAAATAAAGTTCCGCGTATTTAAATAAGGGCGCTGATAACTATGTCATTATGCGACCGTTTACGCAAAATTTACCGCTTTCGGTATCAAATGCGAGAAAAATTACATTAAGATTGTGTCACTACATACTCGCTTTATCCATACACAAAAGTAAATAATATTCGAATAACTACGTACATATATGACACAATAATCATGTGAAAGTTATACCATTGTGTAAAATATTTTCCTCGGACTGAGATGTACATATGTATGTAGGTAGTTTCGTGAACGCTATGCAATAACATCAATATTTTGGTCAGCATTTTAAAATCAGATGTATTGATGTATTCACTATATTAACATTACATTGATAGGTACAGGTCGCGCAGCCATAGTTGAAGCGAACCACACACACATAAATTTTGTCTGTGTAAATAGGTGAATAATATAAATTTTCACTAAATGCAACAATAAAAAAATTCTGTCTCTTTCGCGCGCGTAAACGTTACGAGTGTAACAGAGACACTATTGTTTTGTATATTTTTATTTGGTGAAATACAGCATGTTCTTCAGTCTAATCATTCAGTCTTCGATTTTTATATCGTTTGCTGGTTTAGTTAAGAGTAGTTAGTTTAATAGTTTAGCTGGAATATACCGTATCCAGAGAAAAACACAAAACCCATTTTATAACCCATGACATAATACTAAAGAATAAGCCAAATTACCAAAAAATTGTAGGTACTTGACAAAATCCTGGAAGATCACGGACATAGTGTACTGCGCCTACCACCCAGAACTAAACCCTATACTGTTGAGTTACTGTGGGGTATTATTAAGGGTAAAGTTAAAATTAAATATAAAAAAAAAAATTGCATCAGCCTGTATAGTAAAAATGCATATGTGTGTGTGTGTGGTTCACGTCAACTCTGGCTGCGCGACCTGTACCGCTTGCATAAGCATTAGTTGATTAATAAATCAATTTTTCATTCGTTTTCGACCATTATTACACACATACATACACACAAAATCGTTTAAAAATGAATGCGTATTATTTTAAGCTGGCGAAATAATGATGAAAGCCTTTTGAAATCAAAACGATCGAATCGGATTATTGTGTCGTTTAAAATCGGCGCATTGTATTCGTATGAAACGGATTCACAGCGGATTCGCGATTTGAATAAACGTTTCGCGCGAACGGCGCTTAAATGTCGACAGTAAAATATGAATACTTTGTTCTTTAATATAGTGCCGAAACAGAATCAATTTCGCATCGATAAAATCAAATCCCGATTTAGTACCTAGCCGGCCGTTCGGGGCCAAAGCTCGTAATCGCAATTTAGTACCTCGAGAGCAAATCATAAAAGATCCTATCTAGATTTACAGCGGCACAGTTTCAGCGGCTATATTGTGTTTCAGAACTCCGGCTCGACACCCCCCTCACCCCGAACCAAAATAATACATACCTACGAATATATTATAGTACAATATACGTACACATACCTACAGTGTATACACATTTGCTATAGTATTGTATATTCGTCTATGAAATAAATGGGCGCAGTCAACCGTTCGCGCCGCGCCGGTTATATCGGATCGATTTAGTCAGAATTGCGACAAACCCTTCGAGAAATTATTGCAACGTCTTTCGTCAAATTGTCGTTGCGAGACGACGTCTCTTATTAGAATACATATCGTTTATTTATCCAGAATTAAAATAATTGTTTAATGAAGTGCAAAGTATGTAAGTGTCGGCCGACGATAGAGCGATATGCAAACCTAGTATACAAATATGTAGTTGTACTCAAGTATAAATACATAGAAGCATAGGAAGAGCTAATTTATATTACATATTTAAGCCAACTAAATCACTAGATCTCCAGGACTGCAGCTGCAACCGAAAATCCATAGTACAGTTTTCAGTCATCTTTATCTTTGCTCAGGGTTTGGTATTTATGTGTTATTGCAATGCCCGATACCGTTCCCGTTCCCGTTCCCGTTCCAGATCCTGTTCCCGTTCCCGATCCCGATCCCGGTCCCGATCCCGTTCCCGTTCTTAGTACGTTATCTGACGCATGAGCAGGCCCGTTCCCGTTCCCGTTCCCGTTTTATCCCGATTTTTTTTCACAGGAACCATCCCCGGCATGATCACAATAAGTCCTGAAAGTTTCATCGCGATCGGTTGAGTGGTTTAGGAGCCTATAAGAGACAGACAGACAAACAGACAGACAAACAGACAGACAAACAGACAGACAAACAGACAGACAGACAAACAGACAAACAAACAGACAGACATTGATTTTTATATATATAGACTAGCCGGGTTATCCGTCATATGATGTTGAATTTGAATCCCAAACCCCACTCGTGTGTTCTGGTTCGTACTATAACAGTAGGTGCATCCCATAGCTCGTTTGGCAGTACGTGACACAATTGTATAGTGTACCGTTGATTGAATGGGTGTATGGCTTTAAAATCGCGCTGTCAACTCGAATTAGATTAAAAAATAGTGGCTTGTTATCAACACACCGGTATACAATGTTTATTTGTTATGTTGGCAATGCTAGTGTGACCGCAACGGCAGGCAGATAGGCAGATGCTTACGCTGATATATGTATTGTATTATATATATAATAGCCGAAATCCGTCTGTCTGTCTGTCTGCTGATAACGCTCGCTGAGGAAAAATAATTAAAAAACCAGAATGAGTGGGGGATTGAACCCAGGACCGGGATTCGTTGTATTATAACGCGCCATAGATGGCGCATCGTTGCATAGATGCTATACTATAGACAACTATAAAAACTATTAAATTTAATATATAATTTTCCAGTACGGGTGATGAGAACGCTCCGTTGATATTCAACGGGCTTACACTAGTATAGTAATATTAACAATTATTTATTTATGTCTGCTCGAATTGTAGTCAACAGAACGTAGAGTGCTTCAGTCGGTTGCGGTTAACTTTTGCTTAGTTGGTGAAGTGCACTTAATCTGAACGCACTTCAGCTGCCACCGGTAGGTACCACGGCTTCCAAGTGGCCCAGAACAACTGCTGAAACACAGACGTACTGAAACTTGGCCACCACTGTTGGGGGAATTTGTTGCTGAACACTGTCCCAACTGTCCCTCGGCCGGCCGGAACTTTAACTCCCCTGCTTTGCTGTAGCAAACCGGACTGTCGGAATGCTAAGCGATCAGCTATACATTGTTTGGCTGCATGGAATGAATTCTATGCCTGTCATGTACACTGAGACATGTCTGGCGTTAGTTACGATTTTTAATTGCTAAAAAAATTGAAGAGTGTACTGAAAGCGGTAGAAAGTATCCAAAAACGATATAATTATGTATTATTTGTATGTACAGTGAAACTACATAGTTGAAGGATTTGTTACGAATTCTCCTGTTGAGTGAATTTCCCCTCCTATTTGATTCCCGCTCGACGTATGAGGATATTTGATTTACGGCATTGCTGACTGCACATATTACATGTCAAAGACAGAAATTCAAAACAGTGCCCCGTCATCTCCTCCCCTTCCCCTCTTGATACTCCTCTTTCCTCTTACGAGTCCAAAACCGGCTAAATAGCGTCAAATCTCTCGAATGCTATTCATCGCCTTTTTCCGCTGACATTTCCTTATTTTCAGACGAATTCGATAGCTTTTCAGATCGATAGGGGAGGAACTAGGCGCCGATTCCATTTATAAACGGGCATCAATTTAAAATATACATTCATATGTATGTAGGTACATATTCACACATAAATTTATTTTCTCAAATCGTTTATGCCATTTCGATCAAATTTTCATATTCTGCTTAAGACAGGTTTATAATGAAAATGTTTTCACGCTCAATGAAATTGACACATTCAAAACACGCAATTTATTCGCAACTGCAAAACGATGCTCGATTATTTTTTTTATCAAAATGTTATAAATCGTAAAGCCAAATCTCTCAGTCTCTACTTATCCCAGCCATTAGTCGAGTCTCCGAAGTTTTCGATCGTCTGTATAACTGTTATTCATTCGGCCAACATAAGCGATAAGAATAGATATTTGTTATCGAAGAAAAAACTATTAATTGTGATTATCACGGTGACTTCCGATTGGCTTATTTCTCACGTTTCCTCTCGCCCTTCCATTTATTCCCTCATATGCGCGCAATCAATCTTTTACCGATTCCTACATCCTTATTTGATCCGAAAAAAAAATTTTACCAAGGGACTTTCTACCCCCGTTTATAAATAAATACCTGCGTTTTAATTAGAGCACCGCCAGACAGAAACGGAAATAGCGAAATTTAAATTTACACGGATTCATTTACGTACAAATTTGATGTATAAAATTACCTCAAAGTTACCCTACCTTGAAATAAACAAAAAATAATATATTAGTCAAATATCAAATGGAATATAATACTTGCCACGCATTTACAGCAATAGTACAATACTTTATTCGTTTTATACGAGTGACATACATATTTGTTTTTATAGCCACCGTTAATATTCAAATCTAATACTGCCGTTTGACATTTATTTCACTCATCAATTCAAACGTCTTTCACGCCAAAAACTTTCCTTTCAGACCTTCGTATTTCCCAATGGTGTATTGTAATATTGTATGTAGAGTTTCGGTACGCAATCGACTTCTCTCTAAATAATGAGAACGTGCGCCATTCAAATAATCTATATCTAGTATTTTTACTTTCCCGACATACAGAATGTAACTAAATACGTATATTATTTAATCTAACAATTTTCAAATATGTACATATTACTGTCAGATTATATGGAAATTTTCAATGCTTTGAATAAATAACATTTCTCTTTCAGATTATTAGAATCGTAATATTGTGTTTGCGTTTGAAATTTAAATTAAACGTGATTAAATTTTTGCGTTGACTACATTTTTATTTTAATGAAAAACTGAAACTGTCAGCCGATGATCCTAGTTAATTTGAGGCGACTGCGAAAGAAGGACAGGTGTACCTGTCAATTGCTACAGAGAGTCCTTGGTTAGTCTAAAATTTTGAAGGGCCAATTTATTCAAGCGACTTGCAATTAAAGTTTGGGTGTGGTTTTCAGGTCTATCAGCAAACAATCCTTCCAAGTTGAGAAGGAAGTTGGTGATGAAGAGACGATGACGAGGGTGACCGTCCTTCGCTCTTCTGCGGTACAATTGTGGGGAACGATTCGGATAGCGGACACCACACACTCAACACTTCATTTTCAATGTATTTGTATGAATTTGGAATGTTTCGAAACAGATTGCATTTGTGCAAGTGACAATAGACCAATTGCGAAAATCGTGGCACAAAGCCAGACCACAAGATCTGCATGGGACACTCCAAACAAAGATATACATACATACGTATGTACATAGTTTGTATCTTAAATTAGCTTACAGCTGCATCTATTGCTCATATTATTATTATATATAATAGTCTGTGTGTCGACGCTCGCCTCGGTAAATAATTAAAAAGACCAGAACGTCGCACGAGTAGGATTTGAATCCAGTACCTTACCACTGATTCGGAACAGAGCGCGCTTACGCGGTGAGCCAGACCAGATGATGCGAGATCCCTTTTATTTTGAACATACATATGTATAACATACATAACTCGGTTGAAAGTTCGCGACTTTGCTAAATTTTTACGTTGTTGTATTATAATGCGCCATAGATGGTGCTATAAAACTATTAAATATTATTTTTCAGTACGGGTGATGAGAAACCGTCCGTTGATATTCAACGGGCTTACACTAGTTTTATATATCCATGGAATAAGTATATTTATATAATCCAAGATTATTCAAATTTAAGATCTGACGTTTGATCGGATATAGGGAATAATATAAATAAATAGAACCGGAAATAAAATGTGGTGAATTTAAATTTTCGCCCGTGCACAATAGCTGTGGGAGTGCGAGCGTGCGGCGGCTGTAAAAGTTTCCGGTAAAATCCGGGGTTAAGTGTGATTTTACGACCTTTTCAGCGCGACCGGTTGCAAAAAACCGAAACCGAATGCAAAACCAGAGCCAGCTTTTACTGACGCCTGCGGGTATGCCAGGCTGGTGCGCCGATTCACAACCTTTTTCCGGTTGGGATTACTGATTTAATTCCGCACTGCGTAGTGCTATGCAATTTATTATATACACGCTTTACAATTTCCAACTGTTGCATTGTACACTTAATGATATCGATCGTTCGATATTTATTATATACATAGCTTTTGGTAAAAGCCCAATACATTTACTCACGATAACAAATTTTCCACATGAATGTTATCCGCATTGTCTCCTGAGACGCATTCGAATGTACTTTCAACGTTTTATCGTTCAGCAATGAATTCAAATTTGACTTTTGATAGTCAGGTTGAGGACTGCAGGCCGTAGAGCGTATTCGCTGTAATTCGCACAGACGATCCTTTTGTTATCCTCCAAATGGGATCCTTTCATTCCCTTAGTGGAATGAATAAAAGATTTTCAATTGAATTCGGTCATAATGTTTTCGCACGTAGAATATATTGACGGCTATGCAGAAAGAAAAATCTGACGGTATAAGTAGTACATAGTAGTAGTATGTATGTATGTATGTATGTTTGCGTGAGATAACCTTAGCTTGAAAAAAAAGCAATCCGATTCTAATAACAGTACAACCGTTTCAATAACAATAATGGAAAATTCGATAGTTTCGAACTTTTTTCTCGTACTCCTCGTACTAATTGATGGTACGCAATAATTCATAAAGTTTACGAGATGACGGTTTGCCGTGAATTCAACAAGATGATAAATATCGCGATCAATCAATTCGGCCGTGATAAATTTAGGCTTAATATATGTACATAAGTATCCAAAGTTATTGTAAATACGTAAAATTGCCAAACTACCCATACTTCTCAGTAGAATTATTCACGTTCTTCAAAATTATAGCATTTATCATACGAAATCGATAGTAATATATTGTTGTCAGTCTGCTCCTTATGTAATACATTACTGATAATTTTCATCTGGGAAACTTAGTTCTACTCGTAGAAAGTTTTTAATAAAAGCAACACTTATGGGTTCAAACTTGTAATTTACTTGAAAGGTTTTAATTTAATCAAATATTAAATGCACTCCGCTGCTGAATATTGTATGTAGAAGTACGCGTACTGAAAATGACCACAAACAAGCTGTACACCCTGGTGTACTACTTTCAACTATAACTTTTTAGTTGAAACTCAACTCGTAAAAATTTCAAATTAAGAGGAAACCACCACACTAAAACATCTACACCCTAAATACATAAACACAACTCGGGTACCGCTGAAAAGTCAATAGAAGCGGCCTGTACCATTTTTTCAGACCTTTCGTCACTCGATTGTCGCAAACGTTTGCATACGGCGCTTGAAGTTTTAACTTCGATAATTAGAAATTGGATTCGTCGGTGCGCATCAAAGGTGAGGCAGTCGAGTGGCAGGGATACAAAATGGAAAATCGCTATTCTTAACTTTCGAATCGAATTTAATGGATGTTTGATCCGGTTCCCATTTCACGCGTGGTAGAAAATCACTTCAAAAATTTACTCCGTAATGATTACTCGGCACTTTCCCCAAAATCATAAATATTCAGCTGAAACGCATTTGATATACTGTGCCAAAGCCGTAACTCAACATGCTACACTCATTAACGCGCATTCGGAGCGACACTAATTAAACTCATTCGTGAAATATGATACTCAGCCACTGTAACTGAATGTTGAATATCTACATACATATATGTATATATGTACATATGTATTTTAAAACTACTACGTACGATATTAATAAAATATTGGCTATATGTAATTACTATTGGCATAAAATATGTTTGCCTGTCTACCTGGGTGGTTGCGGTCACGCTAGCATTAACAACATAATAAACAAAAATTTTATAGCGTTGTGTTGACAGTATGCTGTTTTTTTTCAAAGCAACTTCGAGTCAACAACGCGATTTTATGGTCATACACCCATTCAATCAACGTTATACTATAGAATTGTTTCACGTATGTACTGTCAAACGAGCTATGGGCTGTACTGTATCTTTACAAGCCAGCACAGACGGGTGGGGGTTGGGAGATTGTTCTTAGAATCCACCATCACCATATATATATATATAACTGAATATAACCGGATGTAAAGAAGAAGAAATAAAACGAAACATGAAACTAGGATGGAGTGCTTTTGGAAGAATGAAAACATATTTTTTAAATCTAACATTTCGCTATGCTTAAAAAATAAAGGCACACGACCAGTTACTGCCAGTTATGACGTATGGATGTAAAACTTGGACGCTAAATTCAAAAATGCTACGTAAGATCCAGTGGTATAATCAGATGTATGCTTGGTATATAACAGGAAGAGATCGTAAGAGGAATACATGGGTAAGAAGTATGTACATATGAATGACCAAAGTGGCAGATATAGCAGAACGTGTGAAAAAGTTGAAGTGGCAATGGGCTAGACCAGGGGTCCCCAACCTTTTCGGGAAATGGGCCGGTTCAGAATTGTAAAATGTATAGAGGGCCGGATGAAAAAAAAATCTTATTGGAATCCAATTCAAACCAATATGCATATATTTTTTATATATGTATGTACATACATTTTTTGATTAAATATACATATTTAATTTTGGAAAACGTCTGTTCGTCTATGTATGTATGTATGTGCTACCAAAAATTGATACAATTTTTTTAGCAAATGCTTTTATTTTTGGATAAAATCAGACTCCTCCAATATAGCATAAAATTAAATATAGCTTCATTTTTAAATATTGACTTCAAACCACCATTTGCTTGAAGATCGATTAATTCTAATTGAAAATCTTCAATATCGTTGATATCGATATCAAATGGATTTTGGAAAAATTGAAACACTTAAATTACATACTCATAAAATGTATAAATCGATCTTCAAACGCTACCTGTAATAATTTAATTTAAACGCTAACTGTAAGTTTTCGATTGGAAAATTCGGAATATGTATATTTTTAGACAAATTAT
Organism: Parapsyche elsis; assembly: GCA_022651745.1. Classification (NCBI taxonomy): domain Eukaryota; kingdom Metazoa; phylum Arthropoda; class Insecta; order Trichoptera; family Hydropsychidae; genus Parapsyche; species Parapsyche elsis. The sequence goes on along the minus strand of JAGVSN010000001.1, from coordinate 15,541,704 downwards.
CACAGGGATAATGAGTAAAATTATTTTGCACAAGATCATTTTTAAATAACTCCAGTTTTGTTTCAAACGATTTAACATGATACTAGAAGTCGTTAACAGGTTTAGCTCGCCCCTGTAGCTACATATTGAGATGACCACAGATATCAGTTAAAAAGACGATATAACAAAAATTTCACAAATATCGACGAAAAAATACGTCGATCGAAAACTGAATTCAAGCCATCCTGTACCAAACCTAATTTCGCGAAAAGTAGACTTTTTTCACAAATATCGACGAAAAAATGCGTCAATTGAAAAGTGAATTCAAGTCACCCTGTACCCAACCTAACTTCACTAAGAGTAGACTTTTTTCACAAATATCGACGAAAAAATGCGTCAATTGAAAAGTGAAATCAAGCCACCCTGTACCCAACCTAACTTCGCTAAAAGTAGATTTTTTTCACAAATATCGACGAAAAAATGCGTCAATCGTACACTGAACTCAAGCCACCCTGTATCCAACCTAACTTCGTGAAACGTGGACTTTTTTTCACATCCTGTACCCAACCTAACTTCACTAAAAGTAGACTTTTTTTTACAAATATCGACCAAAAAAATGCGTCAAACGAAAATAAATTTAAGCCATCCTGTTTAAACCATCGCTAAAAGTAGACTTTTTTAACAAATATCGATAAAATAATGCGTTTTTGAAAAATTAAATCAAGCCACCCTATATCTAACCTAAAATGATTTTTTTCACAAATATCGACGAAAAAAAATCGTAAATCAATTCAACCACCCTGTACCTAACCTAACTTCGTGAAACGTGGACTTTTTTCACAAATATCGACGAAAAAAATGCGTCAATCGAAAACTAAATTTAAGCCATCCTGTACCCAACCTAACTCGCGCTTTTAACAAATATCGACGAAAAAAATGCGACTTTTTTTAAGCCATCCACAAATATCGACGAAAAAAATGCGTCTTTTTTAAAACTAAATAATGCGCCATCCTAAAATAAAAGCGACAATTTTTTTTAACAAATATCGAATCGAAAAAAATGCGTCAACCTAACATCGCCAAAGATGATTTATTTAATATCGACGAAAAAAAATGCGTCAATCGTACACTGAATTCAAGCCACCCTGTACCTTCTTCTAAAAGTGGACTTTTTTTTAACAAATATCGACGAAAAAATGCGTCAATTCGAAAAACTAAATTTAAGCCATCCTATACCCAACCTAACTTCGCTAAAAGTAGACTTTTTTTTAACAAATATCGATAAAATAATGCGTCAATTGAAAAAATGAAAAAAAATGCGTCAACCTAACATCGCTAAAAGATGATTTTTTTCACAAATATCGACGAAAAAAATGCGTCAACCGTACACTGAATTCAAATGATTTACCTTTTTTCAAACGTGGATATCGACGAAAATATCGACGAAAAAATGCGTCAATCGAAAACTAAATTTAAAAAATGTACCCAACCCTAACTCGCTAAAACGTAGACTTTTTTAAAATATCGACGAAAAAATGCGTCACACGAAAAAATAAATTTAAGCCATCCTATACCCAACCTAACTTCGCTAAAAGTAGACTTTTTTTTAACAAATATCGATAAAATAATGCGTCAATTGAAAAATTAAATCAAACCACCCCTATACCCAAACCTAACACCTAAAAAGATACCTTCACAAATATCGACGAAAAATAAATCGTACACTGAATTGATTTTTTTTCGTGAAACGTGGACTTTTTTTCACAAATATCGACGAAAAAATGCGTCAATCGAAAAAATGAATTCAAGCCACCCTGTAACCCAACCTAACAAATATCGTGAAAAAATTTTTCAAATATCGACGAAAAAAAATCAATTAAAATGCACCCAAATTACATACCTAACCTAACATCGCCAAAGATTTTTTCCACAAATATCGACGAAAAAATGCGTCAATCGTAAACTGAATTCGAAAAATTTTTCACCCTGTACCCAACCAACTTCGTGAAACCATGGACTTTTTTTCACAAATATCGACGAAAAATGCGTCAATCGAAAAAACTAAATTTAAGCCATCCTGTAAAAAAATTCGCTAAAAGTAGACTTTTTTTTAACAAATATCGACGAAAAATGCGTCAATTGAAAAAATAAATTTAAGCCATCCTATACCTAACCTTCATCGCTAAAGTAGATTTTTTAACAAATATCGATAAAATAATGCGTCAATTGAAAAAAAAATCAAAGCCACCCTATACCTAACCTAACATCGCTAAAGAAGATGAACTTTCACAAATATCGACGAATAATGCGTCAATCTGTACACTTAAATCAAGCCACCCTGTAACTGGACTTTTTCGTGAAACGTCGACTTTTTTTTCAATATCGACGAAAAATGCGTCACACGAAAAAAATACTCCTATGCCAAACTAACTTCTAAGCCATCCTAACCTAACTTCAAGCCCCAAATATCGACGAAATAATGCGTCAATTCAAAATGAAAACTCTTTTTTTAACAAATTTTTTCCGGACAAATATCGACGAAAAATGCGTCAATCGTACAATGAAAAATGAAATCTGTACCTAACCTAACATCGCCAAACGAGAGGATTTTTCCAAATATCGACGAAAAAATGCGTCAATCGAAAATAAATTTAAGCCATCCTGTATATCAACCTTAACTTCGCTAAAAATTTTTCATAAATATCGACGAAAAAAATGCGTAAAATCGAAAAAATAAATTTAAGCCATCCTGTACCCAACTTAACTTCGCTAAAACCTTTTTTTGTTAATATCGACGAAAAATGCGTCAATTGAAAAAATAAACTGCCATCCTTTTTTTTTTTAGACAAATATCGATCGAAAAATGCGTCAATCGAAAAATGAAATTAAGCCACCCTACATGTACCTAACCTAACATCGCCAAAACTGATTTATTTCACAAATATCGACGAAAAAATGCGTCAATCGTACACTGAATTCAAAACCCTACCCAACCTAACTTCGTGAAACGTGGACTTTTTTTCAAAATATCGACGAAAAATGCGTCAATCGAAAACTAAATTTAACCAAAAATTCGCTAAAAGAAGATTTTTTTAACAAATATCGACGAAAAAACACGAAAAAATAAATTTAAGCCATCCTATACCCAACCTCCTAAAGTACTTTTTAACAAATATCGATAAAATAATGCGTCAATTGAAAAAAATGAAATTAAGCCACCCTATACCTAATAACATCGAAAAGATGAAATAAATATCGACGAAAAATGCGTCAATCGTACACTGAATTTTCGCCACCCTATACCCAACCTAACTTCGCTAAAAGTAGATTTTTTTTACAAAATATCGACGAAATAATGCGTCAATCGTAAAATTCAACCCTGTACCCAACCTAATTCGTGAAAATTATGGACTTTTTTTTTCACAAATATAAAAATGCGGAATCAATCGAAAAAATAAAAAAAAGATTTATTTCGAAAATGTAAAAATAAATATCGACGAAAAAAATGCGTCAATCGTTTTTTAACAAATATCGACGAAATAATGCGTCAATTGAAAAATGAAATCAAGCCACCCTACATATACCTAACCTAACATCGCCAAAAGAAGATTTTTTTCACAAATATCGACGAAAAAATGCGTCAATCGTACACTGAATTCAAACCACCCTGTACCCAACCTAACTTCGTGAAACGTGGACTTTTTTCACAAATATCGACGAAAAAATGCGTCAATCGAAAACTAAATTTAAGCCATCCTGTACCCAACCTAACTTCGCTAAAAGTAGACTTTTTTTACAAATATCGACGAAAAAATGCGTCACACGAAAAATAAATTTAAGCCATCCTATACCCAACCTAACTTCGCTAAAAGTAGACTTTTTTAACAAATATCGATAAAATAATGCGTCAATTGAAAAATTAAATACAAAAACCCTAATATACCTAACCTAACATCGCTAAAAGATGATTTTTTTCACAAATATCGACGAAAAAATGCGTCAATCGTACACTGAATTCAAGCCACCCTGTACCCAACCTAACTTCGTGAAACGTGGACTTTTTTCACAAATATCGACGAAAAAATGCGTCAATCGAAAACTAAATTTAAGCCATCCTATACCCAACCTAACTTCGCTAAAAGTACTCTTTTTTAACAAATATCGACGAAATAATGCGTCAATTGAAAAATGAAATCAAGCCACCCTACATATACCTAACCTAACATCGCCAAAGAAGATTTATTTCACAAATATCGACGAAAAAATGCGTCAATCGTACACTGAATTCAAGCCACCCTGTACCCAACCTAACTTCGTGAAAAGTGGACTTTTTTCACAAATATCGATGAAAAAATGCGTAAATCGAAAAATAAATTTAAGCCATCCTGTACCCAATTTAACTTCGCTAAAAGTAGACTTTTTTCATAAATATCGACGAAAAAATGCGTCAAACGTAAAATAAATTTAAGCCATCCTGTACCCAACCTAACTTCGCTAAAAGTACTCTTTTTTAACAAATATCGACGAAATAATGCGTCAATTGAAAAATGAAATCAAGCCACCCTACATATACCTAACCTAACATCGCCAAAAGAAGATTTATTTCACAAATATCGACGAAAAAATGCGTCAATCGTACACTGAATTCAAGCCACCCTGTACCCAACCTAACTTCGTGAAAAGTGGACTTTTTTCACAAATATCGACGAAAAAATGCGTAAATCGAAAAATAAATTTAAGCCATCCTGTACCCAATTTAACTTCGCTAAAAGTAGACTTTTTTCATAAATATCGACGAAAAAATGCGTCAAACGTAAAATAAATTTAAGCCATCCTGTACCCAACCTAACTTCGCTAAAAGTAGACTTTTTTAACAAATATCGATAAAATAATGCGTCAATTGAAAAATGAAATCAAGCCACCCTATACCTAACCTAACATCGCTAAAAGATGATTTTTTTCACAAATATCGACGAAAAAATGCGTCAATCGTACACTGAATTCAAGCCACCCTGTACCCAACCTAACTTTGCTAAAAGTAGATTTTTTTCTTTAAAAATCTTTAAAAATCAAGTCAATTTTTCCTTGGGGCCGGATGAAAATTTCTCGCGGGTAGGATCTGGCCCGCGTTGGTGACCAACTAAACACATAGCTAAAAGAATGGATGGCAGATGGACGCAAGAAATACTGGAATGGTATACGAGAGGATGTGAAAGAAAGCAAGGTAGACCAAGTTGACTGATGAATTGAGAAAAATGTGTGGAGTCAAGTGGATGCAGATTGCTCAAGACAGACAGGAATGGAAGAGGATTGGAGAGGCCTTCATCCAGTAGTGGATGGTGAACGGCTGAAAATGATGATGATGATGATATATATATACATATATGTACATCAAATTATTTTCTGATAGATTATTTTTTTATTTGTTATATTTTCGCAAACCTTTATTTTGTGTTTGTTTTGCAGACCAAACTTTGCAGATTGTCTCCCTATGATTCTAGAGCGGTGCTACTCAATCTGGCAATTATTTACTATTTGTCGGTTTAACAAGAGAAATTTTAAATATTTGTTTTTTCTAACCGAGTGTGCTGAAAACAGTCGTTGTCCCCCCTTAGAACGTGCAGTTAAAAAACAGATATACTTAAACTTACATAAGTACACACTCTGTTGTTAAAAAAAAAAAACAGACTGTGGAATTGCAGCTAGAGTTTTGTTTAGTTGAACCGATGGGATGTGAACTTGTATAATTTGTCAGAAAACCGCATCGTTTCGCGCCACCTCAATTGCGCCATCCGCGTCTCAATGTGCGCTTAGCCCGAATGCCGGTAATTTGGCGGTAGATCAGCGTCACATTTGAAGTAATGAGCGCGTCGCGATTAGGGTTACGCCATATTTCAAAGGTTGAGGGATTGTGGCGGACGTTTCGCAAATCAATCCGAGCCCCCGTTTTCCGATATGGGATTTGGGGGATTACGCCCCTTTATCCGGCCCCCCGGAGGCTCCGCCCCATTATGGGGGCGAAGCGAGACGATAATCCGCTTTATACTCGAGCACACTGTGCGGGAATCTCCATTGATGCTATTTCGCCGTCGTCTTGGTGGATACAAGATCGAAGCTCAGCCGCCTCGTCCGTCAGAAATGACGGTGCACAAATATGTATGTATGTATATCACAAACGAAATCATTACATATGAAGACCGCTTGCTTCACTTGGGGATAGAGATGGCAAATTACTCGACTTTTTTAGTACCCGGGAAGGGGAATATTTCCCCAAATTGTACCCGGGAATACCGGGAATCCAGGAATTAAAATTAAAAAAAAATTACAATAAAAAAGTTTAACGATAAGTCGAAAAATGTAAAAATCAAGAAAATATATTTTCCGGTTCATAGATACTGGAATTCTTCAAATATCCCCAGGCAAAATATTGAAAATCTGATTTTCTATGTAAAACAAACAAAACTGTAGCAGAAAATCCGCGATTGTCAAAAAGTAAGTTTTGTGGACATTATTTGGAGTAATGTACATATAATACGACTCATATCTCAATTCATTTAATATTATTTAAAATCATTTTTTTAGAAATTCAAATGAATTTTTGTACCTATGTATTTACATAATGTGTATCAAACTTATTTCTAGTTTTTGTAATCGAATTTTCGGACACGGACTTCTTACATTTATGGTTGGCGATAACTAAAGAAAACTGTACGTTGAAGTAGCTTAAATATTAGTAAATATAAGTACATATGTTTTGGATTATGTAACTTCGAAGAAGGGATGAAATTGAAATTTTCCAAGTCGTGTTTAACAATCGAGATAAAACGATTGCCTGAGAATCTGTCGCGTCTGTCCGTAAATGAGACAACAGTTTTATTTTAAAATTCTATATTTACATACGTTACATGTACCGATAAAAATAGCTAGATAGTACCATAAATTTAATTTTGTGTCTGTCATTATATTTTAGGCAAAAAATATTTACTTAAAATATGTGTAAATTTTTGTTACCCGTATACTCGATGAAATAATTAGAATAGTTGATATATCGAAGGCATTTAAAATTTTTCGATAACCCAGGTATCGAATACTCGTGTCGGCATCTCTACTTAAGGATAATGCCAAACAATTCCAACGTGTGTTGAATGAAAATTTAGTATAATGTAACGAATTTTATATAATTTACACATTACAGTGTTTTCTCTCTTGATGAATTCCTATCATTCTCACTTTATACCAAAATTCAATATAATCTTTTGAGAAAGATCAATTATAATTTTATTAAATCCACTGGATACTTACATAATTATGTTATAATTCTCTTTTATCTAAATTAAAAATGATTAAATTAAGTGATAGAAGAATTATTTATGATGTAGTTTTTTTGCATAAAATATTAAATTCTCTGGTAGACAGTCCTATTAGTTTTTTATCAAAAGTACGGATGCGTGCTACCCGTTCTTGTTTCTTACTCAAGTATGACAATAGTTCATAAAATAATTATTACCTATATGTATGTACCGAGATTGATTGAATATGGTAACAAATATTCCGACTCAATTGACTACTTCAAAATGAATCTGTTTTCTTTGAGACACCGACTCTTACACGATTTCTTAAATCATAATATACATATGTATAATATTTGTTTTTTGCATTAATAATTGTTTTTTTTTTTTTTTAATTTCGTTAAATTTTAATTTCAAATATTTTTCATTTTATTGTACAACCTATTTCTTTTCTTTTTCTATTTTTTATTAACTACTTTATTTCTAATTATCTAATAAGCGTATTATCTACATATGTATTATTTTGTAATAGACCTTAATGGGCGTATAAATATATAAATACGAAATATAAATAATTTTGTTATTGTAATATATTCCGTACATGTTGCCGTATTCCATAACGGGAAAAAAAAGGCTCGTTATCGGAATATAAAATAATACCATCGGCAACTGTGTTCAATCATCTCGATTTCGATGTCTGCATTTAATAGCGTGAAAATGTATGGATTGAAATAAAATAGCGTGGATTTCCCGTAAAATTTTTCCGAGCCCGGAGGCTTTACAAAAACTAAATAAAATCGTCTACGCCAATTTATTTCCGCGTAGAGTATAATAATAATGATAATTTTCAACTCGAGCAGCGAGAATGTAAATGAATTTAATTTGCAGGTAATTGTTTTGAGGACCACGGAGGCGAAACCACTCCAATGCGGTTCCGCCCCGACAACTCCTCACCGCTTAATATATTATTAATTTAATCGAAATGCCGACGACCACTGAATAATGAACTCGACGACGTTTGTTCCGACTGCCATCTCGTTTCGACCAGGACTCTCCAATTTGGGGTAAGTTCTCTTTGTAATTATTACTTTTTTATACGATAGTTCAAAATTTACATCTGCTATTCACCAAACTCGGCCAAACTCGCGAAACACGTCGTAACGTATCAAAGGTGAAAACTAGGTTTATATTGCAACGTAAATCGTTTGGATATGTTGTGTTTTTATGAACTGACATAAGCTGAAGTCGTTAAAACAAAACTTTGTATGGCAGCTACTTGAAAGATAAAATTCCTATTGCAATAACGATCCTATAAGACTCGCGGTGTCATAAATAAGCACCTATGCGAAGTTTAGTCAAATAGTATAGGAAGTTGTAGAGGGGATGGATATCAAGTAAAGTATTGTGTCGTGCGAAAGTTCGACCTTGTTTTTTACGTGATTTCAAAATTATTAGTCAACTCTAAAACGATACTCCAAGATCGAAGGAAACCAATTTAATAATAAACGGAAAATTCAAGGTATTGGAGGGGTCGGTTTAGCGTTAAAGAATAATTTTTAAATTACGTATGCGTATTTTGTACCTTCTGTGTAAGAAATCGAAACTCGAAGCCTAAAAACCTCGTATTAAAAGTTTGAAGCCTTGTATTAAATAAATTACAATATTTAACCACACTAATGTATAACCTCTGAAAATTACATAGTATCAGTTAGACAGGCATTGACATAGGACAGTTCAACTTTACATATTGGCCATGAACTGCCAACTATGTACATATGTACACACTATGTACATACATACATGTACAATATATGTAAAAGAAATTGACAATTCACAGTCGATATGAGGCGTCTAAGCTTCGTGGTAGGTTCGCTTTTAGGGGCCTCACAAACCGGAGCGGATAAATACAGAATGCTTTGCACATTGTGCTACAACCCCCCACCACATACCACCGAGCGTATTTATCCGCTCGCGAGTAATAATCCGCTCCGGCTTGTGAGTCCCTTTATCATAGAGCTTATTCGCGTTAGCTTGGCAATTTTTCTTAGTGTGAGAACGTCATACAAAACAGGTTTTTGGCGCACCTGCGCTCGCATATCAACCAATCGCAGAGAAACGGCCGCTTATACGTATAGCGTCTCACACTAGGAAAAATTGCCAAACTGACGCGAACAAGCTCTACTAAACGCCTCATAGTGATAGGGTGCACGATCACCCCGTCCAAGTTGACGAGCAATTAAAAAATTGCTTTTATATAAGGAATGGAGATGTAGACATGTGTGATGCCGCCACTTCACCGTGGCGCGAATGTTCGTGAAATGTTCGTGAAATGTTGGCCTTAGCGCTATGGTCAGCTGCCGCTTGCTCGCCCGTCCAGAGCGCTGTAATCGTATCGCTAGTGGCACCACTCTAGTGTCAACTAGCAAGCGGCAGCGAACGAAGTGTCATCGTGGCATCGGTGTTTTGGATCCCATATCGCGGGTTCTTGGTGGAGAGTTTCGAAAAAGTTCAGAGTCACTGAATTGGTCCACATGGTTACGCACTAAAGGCACAGACAACACTGGAGGGGTCCGAGGTGTGTAGAAGGGTCCGCCATCTTGCTTTTTTCGCGGTTCACTCAACATTTGCGGATATCGCGCGAATGTTTATAAAGCACGTTGGCCTTAACGCGCAAATGTTGGAGCGACATACCCACACCTTGGCGCTCGGCACCGCTCGTCAGCGCTCGTCCAATATGAAGTGTTATCACCAAAGGTAATGGTGACCACATTACGGATGGATGCTGTTAATGTGTGGTCAACAGATCGGAGGTCAAAACCACAACCATCAGTTTGAGTGCTCTCTCCTTGTCGCACTTTAACCCTATCGTGTGCGAGCGTCTCTGTCTCACTGAACAACCACACCACTTTAATTCCGCTCGGTTTGCGGCCCGCCGTTCACTACTCCCACTAATAAAATTTCAATACGCTATTTGCACATAGGGTCGGTCGTCTACCCGACGGATATTGCGTTACGCTTATTTTAAAATGAAATTCGCAATTATATTGTAACCGGTGCTGGGATGACCCTTGACGGGCTTTTTTAAACCTTCTCTTACCGGCGAACGAACGAAAAATATATTATTGTATTTCCCTCGCTCTCAGTTTCGGGTGGGGGAATTTATAACAAATTGTTGTTTGCGGGGAGTATTATTTATTGCGCTGAAAGCAAAGATGGACGCTGAAAAATGAGTGCGGGGTCAACTGAAGGCCCCCATCGTCATATGGGAAGTTTCGGCGCGTTGCGTTGCGCTGTTTCGCGCAAATTCTCTTTTTCTTTAGTCCCCACTCGACTCGTGTTACGCCATAAGGTGTGTACGTGCGTATGTTACGTATAAATATTGAACGGAGGTTCAATTCGGCGACACGATAAATCACCCAATGTGAAATTACTTTCAGCTATATTAAATTTTATTATCAGAGTTGCATATGCGCCAACGCAAGTCCCTGTCAAAAATGGCAGATTAATTTTATTCATTGTTTAAAACTCGTCAAATTTTGATTATTACTCGTAAACAATGATTCGCGGCTCGGGAATTACGTTGTACGTATTCATAGAAAGGTCATTGTGTAAAATATGTCGAAATATGTAGGTCAATAGACAAAAGATTGCATTTTTTATGGTCACAGTTGTTTGTAGCATTTTTCAAAAATTATCAGGCAAATTATGTCAAATCTTTAAACTTAATAATACATAGTCATTTTCACAAACAATTTTCGGTAGATTTTTTTTTCAAATGGCCAACAAAATTACATATTATATATGTAATAGCCCTATTCCGTCTGTCTGTCTGTCTGTCTATGTGCTGATAACGTTCGCTGAGGTAAATAACTAAAAAATCAGAACGTCGCGCGCGAGTGGGATTTGAACCCGAAATCACCAGGTCGGAACAGTTAGCGTTTACGCTATGATCCAACGCCGATAATGCGATATCTCCTATATTTGAACATATAAATCCTTTAGTAGGTTTGCGACTTTCCTAAATTGTTACGTTGTTGTATTACAAAGCGCCATCTAATCAAAAACAATTAAATACACATATACTCATCCACACAAACACTCACAGTACGGGTGATGAGAAACCACTCCGTTGATATTCAACGGGCTTACACTAGTATACAATAAAGTTGAATGTTTGTTTGTTTGTCCGCTGTGCATATCTTAATATCTACAGTTTTCAATAAATTTAGAACCACCAAATTTGGCATACTATCTCATAATACTCTAACGGTTTTTGGAAGCGGTCGGAACCCGGGGTCAATAATACAAAAAATTTAATCAATTTTTGTTTGTACTGGAGAATAAATGTTTATTTTGATATTCATTTGTTTATTATTTGAATTCACCGTCCCGAGGAACGCCGGGCAATTTGACTAGTTTGTTACAATTTTTAAATCATCTACATATGTAGAATAGAAAATCATTACAGTTGCTTTTCTCATTGTTCCGGTTGATTTTTAAGTGAAGTGATGGTAAATTTTCTGATAAATTATTTTGAACCTTTTACTAAATTGTTATTTATTATACGCGAATAAAGTCAATGGGTTACGAGGTTTTTTTTTCAGCAGTACTAAGCGTCGTGACGACAGATATTACGGGTCGTGTTTGAAGACGGCAGAAGAAAGGTGTTTTCAGCTGTAAGTTCGTTCGGAGCCCGGCATTCATTATGTATGTAGGGTGGCGAGTTGCACGCGGACAAGATAAGCTAACGCGCTCAAAGGGTTAAATGGACGGGAAATGCGGGAGACGAGCCGCGTCCTGAAAGCGGCTAGACCTGCTGAATACATTACACACGTGTATTCATCGCCTGAAACTGCTTTTTCAACAACAATACCGCACTTGATTGTCAATTTTGCGTTTTGAAACGTGCGAATTCGAGGGCGAACGATGCTCGACACGTGTGTCGGCCTTATTTTATTATTCAGTGCGACAATGACGAATTGAAACGTTGATTCGTGTGTCACAAACCATCACCCCCTCCTATACTCGTTTGTCAAACTCTCGTTGCGAATATATCTGTCTGTCCGTCCGTCTGTCCGTATGTCGGTGACAGATGCGCACCACTATACGCGTCATATCAATTCCGCATCTCTTGTCGCACATGCACCCGTCACATCGTACGAAACGGTGAAAACGTGTATATGTATGTACATACTTACACGTGTGCATCTACGTGCTCACTCGAGATGATCATATATGTAGAAAATTTGATAAATCACAGTCATATCCAATGTGGACGATGTTTTCCATACCATGCAGAAGTCAACGAGTCCGTGGATTCAGAGTTAAATTCAGTTTTTTTTAAGTAAAACTTATTTTTGCTCGGTAGAGTAAAAACGGTTCATCCAACGTTCCATACAAACGGCGCGAGCGATAAGTGGTCACGCATATCCCCACTCCTCCAGTTTGGAGGTAGGCTATTGCCCTCTCTCTTGCTCTTTCGCGTTCGTGCGAGAGAGAGAGAGAGATCCGCCCCGAAAATTCGAACGTCCCCTCTGCGCCCCGCACCGTCCCTCAGTTTAGTAAAAACGTGTCATCGAAGCGTGGCACGACACGAAAGTCACGGTCAGCGGGTACCCCCACTTCTCGGCTAGACGTCAGGTAGCAGTGAGTCATTAGGTGAGCGTTTAAAACCACATTTGTGTACACAGTTCATTCACATTCACATCTGTATTCCTTCTTTTATGTACATTGCACTTGCTTTAAATTGTTAAATTTTAAATTGTTAAAAGTTTTACTTCTATAGTGAGTAGCGGCTACACACTGCGATTTTTTACTAAATGCACCAGTTTTATCTGACACCACCCAACATACATATATACGTCATACCTACCAATGCATTGTCTCTTACTTCTTTCTTTTCCTTTCCGTAATGAAAAACCACTAACGGAAAACCACTGGAGATTACATAGATTTCTCAAGACGCTAGTGCAAATGGTAAAATGTTGTTAAAATGCGAAGAAGCTATTTTGCAGCTCTTTCGTGTACTTTTTCATGCACGCTGGTACCGAAGTACGTATGTACATATTTGCGTTCTACATCTATGTACATACATACGTGTACGAAATGATGCCATTCTTAACTTTGTTATTGCCTGGCTATTTTTCATTTTAATCGTTCTCCAGAACCGATTCCAGCCTCGACTTACGTACGCGACCCGGTTCGATTCGGTCCCAACGGTTCCGGCAATTTACGGTTTAATTGAACCGATAAATCATAAGCGACGCCGTTTTCACTTCATTTGAAGTCCACGTGTGACGCAAGGACTCCCACTTCCGGTCGCCCCCACGCGCTACCTTTCCAGCAACGTAAGGGTTAAAATTTACCCCGTCGCCACCCACTCCCCCTTTCTTTCCCACATCACTGCTTATGAGTGTGAATAATTCTTTAAAAAAAATAATTTTAAATTATACCTTTTGAATGGTCTATAAATAAGAAATAGTGTCGGTTCAATGTCAATAAGTGACAAAAACGTACATTTTTTTTTGTTTCGTAATAAACGATAAATCGAGGAATAAATCAAATGGTTATCTGCGAGCAGCAATTGTTTCCAAGTCAAGCAACAATATCCATAAATCAAGGCGAGCCCATAAAAGCGTCTACAATTTGCAATACAAACAACACAAATTCCAATTATTGATTTCGCTGTATCGATAACACTGGAACTAAACTCACCTAAATTGATTACCGGTACCTACAGACGTCTATGCTATTACTGAAATTGAGATAAATCGTACTTTTACAGTACATTATGATAGCAGTATCTAAATAAGAGAGTAGGTAGACATTATCAATCTAAACGGTACATAAAATTTGCATGACGAACGATTTGTTGCCGAATAAATTCGTTATACGATATATATTCGTGTAAGTCGAGGGATAGGTATATCTACCTATAGTATACCTATATGTACATAGGTATAATTCCAAAGTAATAGTTTTAGAATCAACGAGACATTTTCCTGTACGTAGTATTGTCGTTGATTTCAAAATTCTAGACTTTCCGCTGTGCTATTTTTCAATTAGTTTCCATAAATATGATTGTTCACTTTTTTTATGCGAATATAGACAGAAGGCGAATCAAGAAATTAAATTTTCTTTTCTTCCGTTTTTCTTTTCGGACGACGACTCAGATTGCTTCTGATTTTTTTTTTCTTCATCAAATTAAATTTGGTCCCGACTCGGCTACATCAAGATCTTGTCACCCTACTAACTGTGCGACTAATTTCCTCCGAGACTGTGTCTGAGACATCTGTAAATTGTTTCTAAAATTTGATTACACCAGGAAAAATAGCTCGTGCAACTGTATATATTTACTATATGTAACTGTATATGCATGTTTGAATTACTATTACATTGTAATGTGATAAAAAAAATTGAGACCGTATGTTTGGAGCACAACAATTCTAATACGTAAAAATAAATATCATGTTTATAATGAAAACGAAATAATGAGACATGAACTTTCGATCAGATGCCGTTCTTAAAATAAATACTTGGATACTTATTTAACTCTTTGCGCGTCGCTGACACGACGCCTGGGAGCGGTCTTCAATTTCTGTTCCCGGCAAACGAGTCTTTTGAAGTTTTCCCTCACATTCGCACTTTACAAACATTTTCCATATCAATCTCACCTCAGATATTTTCCTTTCAGCGGTTCCTTTTTTCAAGGAAAACACCCATAAAAAATGAGTTTCTTTTGTACATTCCGATCAAAAGCGATATACTGAGATATGTACATATACTGGCGTGCTTTTTTCCTCGTCCTTATTTTCTTCAATTTTGCTTAGTTTTCTCGAGCTTTCGAGAGCGATACAACCCGAAAGTCTGAAAGTCGCTGGAACGTTTATTGTTCCTTATTTGCCGTCGTACAAAACGAGTTTTCTTTCCCTTCATTTCAATTGTGGGGATTTTCCTTTATTGTAATAGGAATTTTATTGAATATCCATAAATGAGTTCTTTCTTTTTATAGAGTAAGGATTTAATTTCTATATTAGATGTAAGATTAAGTTATGCATTTCAATACTAATCGTTTTGATTCAAGTGTGTATCTGAAAGAATTGTATGTTTTTTCAATAATAAAGCACAAAATTATTTATCTATAAATACTTCGTATGTATGTACATACATACATATGTACATATATGGATAAAGTAAACATGAAAAGTGAATGGAAATAATACACAATAAATATAACATGTCGTTTATTATCACCATCGAATAAAAATTTAATACCTATGCTACACATTTCATAGATAAAGATTTAGAAAACATTACAACAGTATATATATGTATGTATATATACGAGTTAAATTCCTACATCTCATTCCTTATCATGTTAAATTAAATAGTTGCCATTTTAAAATTAATAAGTAGATTAGTGTAACAATTCTACTTGGAAATATTCGAAAGCTCTTTTCAATTGATAATAATAAAAAAAAGTACAAAACAACTCAAAAATATAATATGTCTATGTATACATAAATTAGGTAATAAAAAAATAAACAAAGTTAAATATTTTAAGTATTATAACTACGTTTGAGAAACTTTGTAAAGAAAAATTGAACGTATATTAAATTTTCGTCCATTATTCGAGATTTTCTTTTATATAACTTTGGATAATTTTTTATCTTATCCGTATGAAAAACCTATGAATCATTTCAGTTTTGTTCGCCTTTTTCATCAGAGCATATTTTTGAAAGTGTGGAGAAGAGTTTTCCTGATTTTTTTCCCATGGGAAAACTCTTATTAGGATCCTTAGAAACAAATTATAATTCTTTCATACAGAACATTATTTGATTTTGAACAATAAGTAAACAAAAATTTCTAACGGAATTTTATATTCTTAGTGTCAATTAAATGCTTTTTTTACTTATTAACTAATCTTTAAAAATAATTCAATTGAACCCATTCCAAAATTAAATAATTATTGTCTGAAAATTTCTGCGTTTGATTTTGATTTTAAAACAATAAAGTTCGTGTGAGCAAATCTTTGGTTTTTTAATTCACTTTTGATATATTGAATATTTGATGGATAAATTATAAATTATAAATGGATAAATTAAATAGTTAAATAGTTTTAAAACAAAGAGCAAATTCAGATTATGCGAAGTTAATATGTTATTGTATTCTCGCATTCGATATTGTTGTGGATGAAATCAGTCGTTTTACAGCTGCTTTTTAATATTTGCTTAGTTTTCGATATGCATTGTGTGTAATGTGGTTAAAAACATTTTTTTTTAAATTACAGCAAAACGATCGTTATTTGATGTGCAATTGTGCATCCAATGCAAATTTAATTATAAATATATTTAATACTAAATTATTTTTTAATCCATATGTATGAAATATCTAAACTAATGATCATTCATAAATTTACATCATCGAATCTACTTGGTCAGGGGTGGGGTTAAAGCTACCGAAGAAAATGGTTTACTGGCATTTATGATGTTTTTTTTCTATTCCAATCTATTTACGATCAAATTAATCTCATAATCACATTTTTCTAAAAAAAAATTATAAATTGTAATTTAAAAGATATGAATATATGATATTCACAATGTTTACATGAAAACGATATGACTTTCATACTTAATTACTATATTAAAATTTCACTAATTTATCTCAATTTCGTACACATGAAAATTTCATGTTTGTATTGTTTGCATATTAAAATTTAAATTATAGGTATATTAATTAATTGTTAAATGCTTTTAAATTCGATATACATAAAAACAGAAAAGGTAAATCTCTTTCAATGTGTACTTAAAATCGGTAATTGGATAATTTGATATACATACACAAAACTCTCACAATATTCACGATAAATAGTAAATAAAAATACTTTTTTAGGACTAGAAAAAAAATACGCAAATATTGCGAGAGATATAAACCTCGTTACTAACTACAAAACTCTAAATATATTGTCCTTAAAATGCATACATTTTACTTGATGCCTTAAAATGTTGATAATAAATTAAAGTTGATCTTAAAACGATTCTGGATCATCCGTGAGAGCTGCTGCATCCATTGGGGCGCAGCCCCTGGGGGCGCAGGACACTCTGGCTCCTGAACTGCCTCCCTCAGAACATCTGCAAACCAGACAACTACCTGTCGATGGCAATGCTTGACCTATTTGATACTCGACACCTGTAAATATATGGAAATATTAAAACATATCCACAATAGAATAAATTCTTTGTATGGAGAATGGACACTTGGATGAGTTTGCAATTGAAGTGAATCGCCCAATCATCGATCAGGTGCCTCTGATTGCACCATTGTCGATCGATATATGTACATATGTACCTTGAATTGAAAAATAGTTTCAAATCAGGGCACAGGAATCGTCAACTTGAATCGGATTTGATTGCTTCTTGCTCGTGTGTATGTATGTACGTCTTGGTGGGTACCCATTTTATTTCTTTGTCGTATAAACTTAACAGTGGTCGAGTCTTTGTGTCGGGGAGGTCGCTTTTCGATCGTAAAATACAGGTAAAATTTATGGGGTATAGTTAGGGGTATATAGTGTGTGTGTGGTCTTGCGTGTTTTGGGATAAAATCAAAATAACACCATCACGCGACTGCTGACGTATTGTTTTTCCGCGCAAAAGTTACATTTTCCCTAACAAAAAGAGTGTGAAAAATTCATAAGCTACATATGTATGTACATACATTCTACTGTTCGAATTTAGTGCTAACCATTTTAATGGATTTTTGTTTTGAAACACTATAATATTGTATATAGAGTTGTAGCAGCTATTGTTTTATTATTACTCCAATATGTGTTACAATACTTATTAAAATTCTAATATGAGAACATAAGTAAGTATTGAATAAAGTGGAAAAAGTAATGAGAATTTAATAAGCTCGCTTTGAAAGCTCGAGAATTCCACGGCAAAGCTATAGAAATCGATTCAATAGAACTGAAACGCATTGTTCTTTATATATGTATGTAGGTAGAACCCGAAAGCACGTAAAAAATGCACACGAAATGCTTTTTGTCCTGGATTGTTATCACATACTCTTGTTGCAGTTGTGTCGAGCTTTGAGGATGTATTTATTTATTTTATTTTTATTTTTTTGAAATGCGAATGAAAAACGCTGAAATTCGTCGGTCGGGCTAGTGTTGCGTTTCGTCGTCAATTATCCTTTGTCGACGGGACAGGACAAAGACGATCCCTGAAATTTCCTTGCACAAAGGATGAAATTCTTGATGCACCTGCACAAAGTGAGTGCACGCTCTGATGAGCCCAACTATGTACATTCACCCATCTCGCACGCCATCACCAATTTGCATATATTTTCGCCAGCGAAATATGTTAAAGGATATTCAGTTCGTGTTAAATTTCCATCAACGTTTTCTACACTACGTCTGCGTTCGAACTTTTTTAGGAAGAGCTTTTTATGTCAAATGAAAAAAAATATGCTTCAAATCGCAAAGTTGCACTGTCGCCAACTTCGTTGCGAAGCTCTTCGACAAATTCAATAGTATTTAATCGGAACAAATGGAAAACAAACAAAAGGAAAATTTTATGAAATTAAAAAAAAAACACAAGAGAATTTTCATTCAGTTGGATACTAAAAAGAAAACGAGCTGAAAGATTTTACTTATGCATGCAATAAAATCTATAATTGACGAAGTCTAGATTCGATTTAATATTTAATATTTCAGAAGAAAGGGTTACTAGTTCAATCTATATTGGATTCGTTATTTTTGACTCAATTTAACTAGCATAACCTAATCTAACATCACCTAACCTAAGCCTAACTGTCACTTTACAATTTGATTGAAAAAAATCATACTATTCTTAAGCAAACTTTGTTTACATAGTAGTAAAGTAAATTCACACGGTAAAAAACATTAGAATATTCAAAACTCAGGCTGTGTTATAATGAAAATTGTACCAAATAAACCAATGTACGATTTATAATACGTACTATGTACATAGATACATACATCTATTATGTTTATTGCGTGTTTAATTTAGAGTGGGGCGAAATCCGTTTCGATTATGTCGTTTTCCCGCCGAATAAATAAATTTCGGCGGTGTTTATTTTGAAAGTGGATTACGTCACTCGATGTTGCCAGATTGCGGCAGTTTAAGCGCAGGAAACTGTCGCCTCGCAAATGGATTTCCATAAATATGTACATATTTCTCAGTGACAAAACAATTCCCCGAATATAATAATAACCCGGGGAAAATTTACGGCTCGCGATCGAAACCTACCAATTAGCATAATTTCAATTAAAACCGATCACATACATATGTACATATGTAAGATAAAATCACAACCACGACGAAACCGTTCCAATGAATTCATCAACGTGGAGGTTTGATTTGTAATAAAATGAATATTTGTCCTACTATCATTCGAATCGTGTTTTAATTACACGTTTCTGCCATACCGTGCGGATTTGGTCGTGTACTAACTATGTAGTTACACCATATATGTATTATATTTTCAACGCTTTCCCAAATTCAATGCACTCGGTACGATTGCTGGGAGGCAAAAGCGTTGACCCGCGCTAAAGGTTGACGATCGCTGACCATCTACCATGTCGCATATTGCTTACACATCAGGGCGCATGTTGTGCAATTTGCCATTGCGAGATTCGCTCAGTCGTGAATTAATGTGTAGGTACAATATCTGACACACGACACGCGTCAAGGTATCTCAATATTCGATTCTAAATTAAATTCGCGACGATTGTGTTTGTGCATTCGATATTATATTTTCAAAAAAATTTTACTCGACTGGTTTGGAATATTTATTTGTTTATTTAAAGAAAAATATTATTTTTTTATACATACATACACACATATATATTTATATTATTTTTTTTCGCGGGAGTTTTCCGCATAATTTAATTCGAAACGTTAAAACTCAAGGTAAACCGGAAGAATAAATTAGGGGGAGATCGCCTGGAGGTAAGCGTTTTTTCGAATAACTCATCAGCCCGTAATTTGATACTTGAAAATCAATTACATTACCCCTTTTACATTAATTTCGCTTCCGCTCCGTTATTATGTCAATTTAAATTTAAAATGTTAATTAAGTTTGACTTTCAATTTAAAATTAAATATTTATACATATGTATGTATGTACGTGTTCTATTTTAGGTAGACAAATTTACCTACAAAAATACTATAAAAATACTTTGAATCGCATATAATCATTCTAGCCATAAGTAACTAAGTAGTCTCCATATTAATTATTAAATAATCACTTTTCTGAGATATTTCGCATTTGTAGGAATAGTAACTTTAAGTACTCGGCATTGCCTTGCCACAAGTAGTTATTCTTTTTCTAAACTGGCAACTGGTACTCTATAAATCACCAGCGGAACTCATCGAAATATAGCTATCCTATTAGGCGGATACGTTATTTTCAATTCAAAAGCAGTGATTCGCAGTTCAACATTGATGGACAACCGTCTGTCTTCGATGGAAAGGTCAATAGACTATATTCGTCGGTGGCCTCATTTGAGGGTCTCGAAGGGGAAACGGTTGAAGGTATCTCTTCAAGGCGGGCATATATGTATATACATACATATGTATGTATATGTACATGTGTAGGTATAATTATCAAACATTGTAGAAATGTATAATGAATAACTGAACAGACGAGACTTCAATTTTATATTTATAGACAGATTTGAATGTATGTATGTAAACGATGTCCCAAAATTCACGCAAAAAGTAATTTTGATAGAAAACACAGGTTTTTAATTAAAAATTGTAAATTTTTTATTGATTCATAAAGTAGGATATGTATGGAGTATAGCATAAATAAAAAAAAAAAAAAAAAAACAATTTATACATCCCGAAAGTTCACATGTATTCGAAAGTTAATCACACTTATACAACTCTTGAATTGAACAAAATAAAATTGTTGCACTAAATAGTCGAAGGTCATTCTTTTTTATTCACAAATTATACTTTGTCGTGACAATGTGCACTAGTGAGTATTTTTTAATGAATCAAATCACTGGAACTTCACCGATACAAGCAAGTTCAGGACAGTAGCTTACGTTCCACTGTAGGACGCTTCTTGTTGGGAATGAACCACGATATGCTACTCCATACATACATAGCCCTATACTGTATACTTTATGAATCAATAAAAAATTTACAATTTATAATTAAAAACCTGTGTTTTCTATCAAAATTACTTCTTGCGTGAATTTTGGGACACCTTTATATACCTACATATACATATGTACATAAGCTATATCTATTTTTAAACATTATGAACCGTCCGAAGAAAGTTCTGGGATAGTTCGAAAATGTTCGAATGTCAGTTGCAAATAGCACGTTCCCAAAAGTTGACCATCAATTCACCGACAGAACTTTCTTCTTATAGATCTGAAAGCATTTAATTTGATTGCACACTCACCCATGACCAGACAGCCCGTCCTCGACGATTCGGCTGTAGAAGCCTCGGTGCCATTGAGTGAGGGTCCAGAGTCCCTCGACGTGACATCCTCTGTCAAGAGGCCCTCCTTTGTCCTGTCCTCACTGTCAAACGCCATCGTCTGCGTTTCGTAAACATTGTTTTCGGCCGTAGTGTAATTTCCCTCCTCCTTGTTGACGCCGTACTTGGACTTGTCCTTCGTCTTCGACTTTGATGGCTTCTTTTCGATGGTTTTCGTCATCACAGCACCGCCGTTCGCCGTCGATGATGGCGTATTATACGTCGTCGGTACAACGGTAGTCATCATCTTCGTTGTCGTCGTCGTCGTTGTTACCTTCTTGTACTGGGTCTTCTTTATTTTATGCGGTGGCTGTGGCGGATGTTGGTCGAGGTTCGTTGACGAATTACCTGAAAGTGCATCAGTTCTTTAGCGAGTGTATTTTTTGTTGAAGAAAAGTTAACAAGTTAACAAACCCAATAACAGGTTAACATGTGAATAATGGATATAAGGTGTTATTTTTGGTGGAACCGTCTCATAACTAAGTTTAATAAATTGGCCAACTCTAACAGGAGATGAACGATCTGAATTTGGTAATGGCCATAATTAAGGTTGAAAACACCGTCGAGAAAATCATTTCAACATAGGGGTATCGAACCCTGGATAGCCTGGCTTTGCCAAAGTCTCAGTTTGGCATATACATATGTATATATGTAAGTGATTTAAAAAAAATAATTGGAGTGTCGAAAAATTATTGTCATTAAATTGTTTTGAAATTCGATTATCACAAGTGTGTTTACCGCATAAAGTGTAGGGTTGTCCACTGGGACAAGGACCGGGGGCCGCTGGTGGACACTCCTGCCACCAACAGAACATCTCTCCATCCAAACACAGGCAGAATTCGCACGGATCTGCTCTCCATATCTGAAAATTAATTATATTTGATAACGAACGACCAATTGTAAATTTAACAAGTCAGACTTAATTATCGTTAACTTTGTGGATTGGAGAAATCCGATATACGACATATGAACGGTTGACAAATTGTCTATATGTCGTTGATAGTACCAATCTATGCATTTTAACGTTATATAATAATAGGCTTATCTGCTTATATAAAACTTTGTATTTGTTTAATGATTTTCGAAGAATTTATGCACTGTAGTGCAAAATGAAACACAATTAAAAAATGTAGTGATGTAAAATATCTTCTCCTTTTTCCGTGTTGCATTTTATGTACATTGATGGTATTGAGGACGCTAAAAGGCTCGAGAAAGTTTTTAAATATTCCTCCAAAGTGCATTTGCTCGAGTCGTCGCCTCTGGAAAATTGCTTCTAAATTACTATCCGTTTTCATTTTGTTTTTTATTTTTTCATTCAAACGACTGAAAAACTTTAATATTTCACCCGGAATATTGTCATCAATAATTAATCGCCTCATTTCCTATCTTCGCACGTAAAACGTATGTGAATCCATTCTCCTGAAATATCACGATTTTAAATTATTCAACACGTCTTTTGTAACCGAATTTAGCTCAGTCGATATTTGACATCCGCTATTTTCAAACTAAATTCGGTTTGTTCCGCTTTCATACCAATGATTCAATTCGATCTAATTATGTATATACAAAAAAAAAAAAAATTAACTTGTACTTGAAAAAAATTAAATTTTTTTAAAACAAAGAAAAAATCAATATTAATTAATATACCCATACAAAGGAAAAAAGTACACTCTGAGCTTATTTGCAAGGACGTGTGTTATTACATTGAACCTTTCGTGTGAAATTGCTTAATTTTGATTGTGTTTAACTCCAATGTACATACATAAGTTCCGCGAGAACGATATCGATTCGTTGGCAAAGCAAGTTCAAGGGTGAAACGAAAATATTATTACACGTAAAACTTACACAGCACTGTCAAAATTTTAAAAGTGAACCGTGCTTTTCCTTTTCGCCGATTAAAAAAAATGTAATTAAAAGCAGCTAAGAGCACACGAGAATATCGGCAATACCAATAAAACTTTTTATTCATCGGTTTCAATGGAAAACTTTTTCAGTCACGACATTCCACCAGCTAGGCAGCTTATAAACATGTATTCATTCGACCGAGTGGCATTAGGGTAATAATCCTGCATTAGTGATACTTTATTATACTTGATTTGACAAAGCGCGTAATAGGATTATGTGTCGGCAATATCTTTATTTCGCATAATACTTTTAATGGAATTATATTCTTCGATGCTTCCAATTCCTTTAATTGAAATCATAAGCTCGTTATAACTGGGTATTGTATTTTTTGATTAATATTCAAGTGGATAGAATTTAAATTGACCAAAAAAAACTCTCGTAGTTGATTTATATATAGTCCGTTTCCGCGTTGGCATGTTCGATTGTTCGATATGAATCTAAACTACCGTTAAAATCGGTTGTTGTACTTTCAAATGTAGGTATATCGTGTGTGTCGTATATTTCGTGTGCTTTTTCAGCTGTAAAATAATTTATACTACAACTGGAAAGCGTTCGAATAATTATAAGTTTACGTCTACGAAGTGCTTCACATAAATTTAACCGGCCTTTCCGGAATACTACGAATAATGGCCGTGTAAAATAATACGCAGGAGTGTCTCGATAGACGCCGTGGAAAGTTTCCGAAACTTTGCGTCGTTTAACCCTTTCGTATATAACGCGCAATCGTTGTAAATTATTCCGAAAATAAATATAATTTGCGATTCGCAACATTCCGACTGGCTCAGTCGGAAAATTCGAATTTCCCCCCCAGAGGAATTTCGAAAACTTTCAACGGATCGCACTCTCTTGGATCGTTATAACCTGTTTTTGACCTTTTACGAGCATTGAATGGCTTTTGATTCGCTTCCGAATCGTAAAACAGATTTTAAAAATTTACTTTACGCGTTAAATGTTATTCTTTCGATTTTCTGCTGAATTTTATTCAAATTTGTGAAATAAAAACCCATTTGTCGCAGTTAAATAATGGTCGGAATGATTTATTTTTTTATATAAAAAAAAACTGTTCAGTGTGCGAACCGCTCTGAATTGGAATCAAACAAAGAACTTTTTGTAGCAAGCGGTGACTTTGCAATTCAATAAACGGCTTTTAAAACAGATGTTTTTAAACTTTTGTAATCTGTATAAATAAAGGAGCGTGTGCTATAAATGGATGTGTGTTTTTGGATGTATGTATGTATAAACAATTATTTGAGAACAGCACTATGCAAAATAAAAATAAAACTCTGAAGTTAACATAAGTATTTTAAAATAGAGCATATTTATTTATCACTGCTTTATTTTTATTCATTAGCTTTAAAATTTTCTTCTGTTCAAGATTTTGAATTTTAAAGAACATTTTTAAGCGTTCTAAAATTCTCATATAGCCAATCAAACATCAATTAAACAATTAATAATTTTTCAAATAAAAAAAATACCTACCATAATTTTAAAATCACTAAAACAAATATATCTGTTAAAAAAACATGATAGCAAATTCCCTACAACTCCCGAAGGATCATAGGAAGTAATTCTGCCAAATTTGGATCCAATTATTAAAAATGTGTGGAAATTTACAGCCAATATACTATACAAATTGACAATAATTCAGTTTAACACACATAAATAGATTGATAGATGGAATAAAATAATTCTGGGGCAAACGGATACTAAGTAAAGTTTTTTTGCTCCTTACGAAATTTCTGTGAAATCAACCTATGTACATAGAAAATTAAATTAGAATTCGAATTTATTATCAAGTGGGTTATTTATTGCCCTTGTTGGTCACCGTGGGGTTAATTTACCGAAGACATTTGCAGACGAAATGTACATACGCTGGAGTGGAGTGATCCATCAGTTGCGAGACAACGCGACAGGATAATGTGGGCGCGAAGCGTGCAAATCACGCGCGAATGCTCGCGCGCCGCGTCCGATTCGAGAGAACGCGTTCAGATTACGCTAATGGAAGCGAATAAGACGAGAATTCGCATACGTCAAATGAAATGCCGCGAACGCTAGAGGAAATGCGTAATGTTACGTTGACAGAAAAATCGAGAAAGAACGCGAACAACTTATTTAGACTATATTTAAATAAAACGGAAAATACACACCAATCGACTGGACATTGTAATTTTCGGGTTGAAAATTTTTCTCAGCGGAACGAAATCGCCTACAAAGACATTCTCATCTCGCTGAGTTCCTTCAACCGTGGCGCGCGCGTTCATTTTTCACCGTTTCGGAATTGGGAGCATCATGCAAATTGGATAACGCAATAAAGCCTTTGGGGCCGCACCACACGAATAATACACTTTTATATCTCCGACAAATATACAAAAGTGTTCACGTGTATTAATACCATACTAGCTATATAATAAACAAAAACCGAAATACACACATATTATACATTATGTATTATTATACATGAGCGGGTGAAGGGTGGGAGAGGGGTGAGGATGTCTGGTGCTATTATTTATATTCGCATTACTCATTTCCGAGGGGGCCTGTTTAAATTCATGCGTCGCACCCCAACGCCGGATATAAAATTAAATGGTGGAAATTCAGACGCACAAAACAAATTAGAAATGTAAATCGTGCCGCCATTAAGCTTAACAAAAAAAAATCTGGTGTAACCAACCCACTACTTTTTACGCGTTTCGTTGCACTTTTAGGTACCCGGTGTTGGGTACCCGAGCTTTTCTCAACCTTTAGTTTGTAGAATTGTGAGCATTTGATTCTCTTGTTTAACAACAAACATACATATTAACCAATGGTCGTTAGATACTGTATACCACTATCCAAAGAAAATTCTGTACGTTGAAAATAATGGAAACGCGTTACTTGAGACGTTTATATCTCTAATTTATAGCGTATTTATAATTGGACACAATTTTATGCGACACAGAAAACGTTCCCGTTTTCGTTATATAATTAAAAAATAAAAATAGTACTTCAAAAGCGACTTTCGCGCCAAGAATTTATATGAGTTTTTATCGAGTGGCGCACGCCCCTGTACGCTCGAGTGCCCCTCCTAACGAAATTGCCTTAAAAACCATTGCGCAAAATATATGTTTTTTATGTTCTCGCAAAGTAATTTCAGCTTTATTGGAATTCTAAGAGGCGTATGATTTATCCGCTCCTTAAATCCCGAAAAGGACAAAAATCTTTATTTGCTCAGTACTAATATATTGTATTATTCATTCTTATATCTATGTACATATATAAATAAAACGTTTATCGCAAGCACATAGAAGCGGATTTGAAGTGATATGGAATAACTTTCAATATAGTGAAATAGTTTTTTGGGCATATTTTCTATTGGAAATTTTGTTAATATCAAATAAAAAAGAAAAAGATTCTAGTGGATATGCTCGATCGTATGCAAAACGCGTTCATATATTGACTCGGTAACATGTTGAAAGTTTAAAAAAATTTACACGTAAGTACGCGACATTTGCGTGAACGTGGCAAAAACGAAACGTTCTCCTTGTATTTTATTACCGTTCGAAACGTTAAAGTTTTATATTAAGGAATACGTTGAAATATATATTTATTTATTTTATATGTGTGTATTTTCTTGTGTGCGTTGCATCTGAAATGAAAATCGTTTTGGAAGTATAATTTGATGTGGGTCTGAAAGATTATCCCTAGGTACGCAATATTGGTTAGCTGATTGAAGTGGAAATCCATGTTTAGTATACAAATGCAAACAAGTATAATTGGTTTATACGTTTTTTGTACATTTTGGAATCTTGATGTAAAATCAAAAAAAAAAGTTTTTACGTCGGCAACGCGAGATTTTTTTTTTTTTTGGATAGTTTGTCAACGTTCTTCAAAGGGTGACTCAGTCGTGTATTCAGAAACCGGAACTAATTTGGTGTGTTTTCAGGTTTGAGTTCGGTTCGAAATCCGCGGTTTTACGACCCGGAACGACGGACTGATCTTTACTACTTTTTGTCTCCACTCTTATACCCTCCTCTCTCGTTCTCCATCCGAACCACCCACGAACGACCGTAATTCTCTCGGCGAACCTTTTTCGCTCCATTGGTATGGAAATCTTGTGACGGATTTTCCCCTTTCTCGAAGCAGTCCGAGAATGTCACACGCTTCGCCTTACAAATTAACCAAATCTTCGTAAAACACGAAACCTCGACAAAGGTGAGAGATACGCTTTCCGGTTAAGCGCAAAGTTTACCCCCATTTCACCAGGTATCGTTTGGTACGACATAAATATTATGTGATTCTGATTCAAGACATCATTACTTTTTTTTTCAATAAACTACACCAGATTATAAACCCAACCTCGTTGAATTTAAAACATGAATCATTTATGATGGATTAGATCTTCGTTCCTAGCTTTGTATGTATTCATATGTGTGTGTTTTTATTTTAAATTCAAATCTGTACGTGAGTATGTATGTATATATTTTTAGGGCACATTTATCGACCCCGCGAAGTTTTAAAGTGAGTTTTTCTCTATAAAAGGAAAACTTGAGCGGAAATAAAACGCGAGGGAAAGCTAATATTTTACACCACGACAGCACCATTTTCTTCAGGTAATGTGTGTAAAATTGTTTCGTGTAGACTTTGAAGTGGCTTTTGTGTCCAAAAAACAAACTTGTGCGCAAAATAATGAATGACACACGCGAATACACAGAATTTCATTCTTACATACTTTATCCAAGTTTTCCTTACATAGTTTTGAAGTACATATACCTATAAATACAATCACATGTCACTCTTTCATATTATATATTTTGACGTTCGCTTAGATTCAGTTACGAAAATTGATAAATAAGAATCCTTAGATTAGCTTGGACCAACTGTACCCATATACAGTACATGCACAAAACAAAAGAAAAATACACAGCTTCGCACAAACCCTGTAGCGTAATGGAGTGTTCGTCTCTGTCGCAAGTTTCGATACATTTTCCGGGATTTTCTCGGCGTGAGATTTTCCACGATGAGCTCAGCGCTTCTCCATCGGCATTTTCACGCACGAACGACCGCGAATTGAGAACCGCAGATTGCGTCTGACACCAATTTATTCGCGTTTTGTGTTTATTTCGCGCTCGGCGTGAAAAAACGTCGAATTTCCCCTCCATCACATTTTCCGATTCCTTTAAGCATTAATCGCCCGGTTCAATGTTGAACTTGGTCCAATGTGAAAAATCGAGTATTACATACTACTGTTCCTGAACTTACAATGAGCACACTGAAACTTCAAATTAAATGCAAATTAAATGCGTATGAAGTCTCGGGACTCCGTGAGGTTTATTACTTACAGCCATTTCACCATCCACTGCTGGATGAAGGCCTCTCCATTTCTGTCTATCTTGAGCAATCTGCATCCACTTGCCTCTATACATTCTTCTCAATTCATCAGCCCATCTTCCACTTGGTCTAGCTTGCTTTCTTTCACATCCTCTCGGATACCATTCCAGTATTTCTCGCGTCCATCTGCCATCCATTCTTCTCGCTATGTGTCCAGCCCATTGCCACTTCAACTTTTTCACACGTTCTGCTATATCTGCCACTTTGGTCATACATACTTCTTACCCATTCCTCTTACGATCTCTTCCTGTTATACCAAGCATACATCTGATTATGCTCTTACGCAGCATTCTTGAATTTAGCGTCCAAGTTTTACATCCATACGTCATAACTGGCAGTACGCACTAGTCGTGTGCCTTTATTTTTTAAGCATAGCGAAATGTTGGATTTAAAAAATATGTTCATTCTTCCAAAAGCACTCCATCCTAGTTTCATGTTTCGTTTTATTTCTTCTTCTTTACATCCGGTTATATTCAGTTATATATACATATATATATATGTATATGGTGATGGATTCTAAGAACAATCACCCAACCCCCACCCATCTGTGCTGGCTTGTAAAGATACAGTACAGCCCATAGCTCGTTTGACAGTACATACGTGAAACAATTGTATAGTATACCGTTGATTGAATGGGTGTATGACCATAAAATCGCGTTGTTCACACATACTGCTATATCTGCCACTTTGGTCATACTTCTTACCCATGTATTTCTTTTGCGATATCTTCTTGTTATACATGCTTCTCTGTGTGCACTGGATCTTTCGTAGCATTCTAGAATTTAGCGTCCAAGTTTCACATCCATACGTCATGACTGGCAGTACGCATTGGTCGTATGCCTTTTTTTTAAGCATAGCGGAATGTTGGATTTAAATACTATGTTAATTCTTCCAAAAGCACTCCATCCTAGTTTCATTCTTCGTTTTATTTCTTCTTCTTTACATCCAGTCATATTCACCAACTGCCCTAGGTATAGATAACTATCAACTATCTACTATCGGATAAATTTTTGTGATGGTGCGAAAATTTGACCGTTTTTTTTTTAATTATTGTTGTGTTGTATACCTGTTGTCCATGAGTGTATTGAACTGCTGTAACAAGGCATGAGGCCGCTGATCTGGATGCAGCCCTGGCTCCTTGCAGGGCTGAAGGCGCATATTGGGCCTGTGCTTGAAGAGCGCCCAGCTGAAGGGACGCAGCCTCGAGCGATTCCGATTGAAGGCCTGGAGCTGAAAACCAATACAAGCGTATAAACAAACGAAAAAACAAAATCATTATCAAAAGACGGAAGTGGGAGTGACGATGAAAAACCCACTGAAATCCCAGTTTTTGCCGAGGGATGTTTGCTTGTCCGCCTAAGGAAGGAAGAGAAAGAATAATGGCCGCCGAACAAGTCAAGGTGGGGTTTTCAATTAGCTGCGACTACATAAAATACAATTTCGCAACGTTGAAATTTTTACTCTCTCGCAAATTCTTTTCACTGTTTTTACTTTTTTTTTTGCGTCTGCATTCCGTAGAGTACAAATTTTTCGAATTGAATTTTATTTTATTTTGAAACTATTTTAAACAGTCAAACGTGCTACGATTAATTATTTCTGTAACTACCATACCTACATATGTAGGTACATATGATACGGAGAACACGTGATTATAATAATTTTGATATATATTTATATTTCAAACGACAAGTGCTCTTATATAATATAAGACAAGCAACGTGTGCTCTTATATAATATTAGACAAGCACGTGGTTATTATTCTCCCCCTAGCCTAGACGCGAAATAATATTTTAATGGGTGATAATACTATAATTAACTTCCTTTGAAAATCGCAGACTTTTATTATGCCTTTCAAAATAGCGCGCTATGAAATTTTTAGTACTCAGTACTTATCAGATTCAGTTTGTGTTTTGTAAACGAACTCGATAAGAAGAGTGTTTCGAATAATTTTTTAGACGGTTTTGCCTTCTACGCGAATAAAATATTTTTTTTAACAATTAATATGTAAATAGATTCTACTGTAAATTTGTGTATCGCATGTTGTTGGCCTATATATTTCTAAATTGAATTATTTACAATAGCGACCGTAGCTTATTTTGCAACAAAAATTAACATATTTTACCATAAACCTTTAACTCGAAACAAAAGATTGCCGAATAGTGGGCGGGGAATTAGAGCAGTGCTTCGTAATCTGTTAACGCTTAAAATTTAATCGAAAGAATTTTAATCGGCGCGATAAGGACGCTTTTGAATTAAAAGGATAAGCGAGGTGACACTTGCCCTTTTAATATACATCGTCTCCGTATAGAAATTCGACGCTTTTCCACGTCGAAATATTTTCCAGGGCGTCTCTAGAATCTGTCAGAGTTTGAAGGAGACCCTTCCAAAGGTCGGATATAAGCCGACGACGTTTCCAAGTGAAGGAGAGTCTCCTGCCGAAATGTCGCCCTACCTTCCCTGGCACAATATTAACCCTTCACAAATTATAACGGTGAAAATCGGGTTGACGTGTTCCGATGTTACTACAAGACTTTCCGAATGGCGGAAATTGGAATTTGGAAACGTTAACGTCTACAGTTACGTGGCGACAAACATCGCTCCACACTCGGAAATATTACTTTTTCAAATTTTATTTCTATTTTATCTACATATGTATTTATATGTATGTATGTATGTATATATATATGTATATCATCATCATTTTCAGCCGTTCACCATCCACTGCTGGATGAAGGCCTCTCCAATCCTCTTCCATTCCTGGCTGTCTTGAGCAATCTGCATCCAGTTTATTCCACACATTCTTTTCAATTCATCAGCCCATCGCTTGCTCGGTCTACCTTGTTTTCTTTCGCATCTTCTCGGATACCATTCCAGTATTTCTTGCGTCCATCTACCATTCATTCTCCTCGCTATATGTCCAGTCCATTGCCACTGCCATTTCAACGTTCTTACCCATGTATTCCTCTTCCAATCTCTTCTCGTTATACCGAGCATACATCTTTCCATGCTTCTCTGTGTGCACTGGATTTTGCTATATATGTACATATATAGCAAGGATGGAATATACATGTATTTATGAATATATATGAATTTTGGAACATACATACATGTATGAAATATTTGAAATTTCACTGTATGTACATACATGTATATATATTGTTTCTTTTCTCAGTGCTCGATCTTTTTCGGTTGGCAAAACTCTATCTTAGCCGAATTTATCAAAATAAATCCTGAAAGAACCAGCCAGTCAATAGCTCAGTAGCTTTGGTCTTTTGAGCGAAGGTCCGTGGTTCGATCCCCGTATGTCGAAATGATTTTCTTGGCAGCTTTTGGATCGACAGCAAGATATTACAACATATTAGACATTTCTAAATCCAGATCGCTCCTGTTGGAATTTGCCAATTTATCTAACTTTGTTGTGACTATATGTTATAGTAGATCTAGAAGAAGTATCTCGTACAGGGGTGTTGTTGAATACAATGGACTGCCAGATGGTCTTAGACAAATAAACCAAATTGGAGCCTTTAAACAACACCTCTGTATAAGTGCAAATAGATAATTAAGTTTATTGTGTAATTTTAGCTTTAAGTTACTTTTTGTTTAGCTTTAAGCTTTTCAAGTTACTTTATTCGAATAAATAAATGGTTACACCGAAAATTGGCACCTCTTATCCATTATTCCTACGTTAACATGTTATTGAGTCTAGATCCTCGAATTCTTAGATCTGTTGGTTTACTCCAATAAAAAACAAAGAAAAAAGTCCTATCACTCTCAATATTACCCACAGTATCATAAAAAATGCTTTTGCAAAATTTGGTCCAGATAAGAAATATGTACATATGTAGGTACCTATGTATATATCGATACATACATATACAAATGTATAGTCTCAGAAAATTTTGATAACGACTGGTGTGTTAGTCGAACTTGCATCTCAGTTGCTTTCAACATCTGTAGATAGCAGTAATAATGTAAAAAAACAAACCGAACAAGAAAAATCCGTGCAGTTGGCCAGGCGAGGGAAGAGCAAAAGCACTCTGGATAATTGTTACCGTGAGCCAAACCCACTACTACAATAAAACCTCATGTGCCGACAGAAATTCACGTGTCTATTTATGTGTGTGTCATCATACCGAGATAGATTATAACCATAGTGGAAAGGTTTTCGATAAATAATTCAGTGTTGAAAATATTCCTATGTATGTATTTAAAATTTAATAAAATATGAAAGGAAGTTAATTGTGTCGTCGTAAACAACTGTAAAGTGAGCTACGGTCGTTTTATAACTTAATTATATCCGCCATGGACGCAATAAAAAAAGCGTCTAAATTACAAGGCAATTTTAACCCGTTTTCGTCGCAAATTAAACAGCCCGCTTTTCGTTTACAAAAGGGTCACAAACGACCCCGTCGCACAAACAAACGTTTCGTTGTTCGACGACTCGGGATCAAAGGGGGTGGACCCGCTAGAGACTCCGGGGCCCATTTCTGGAATAAATAAAATCCGGAATAGAAAGAGTTCGATACGCCGAAAAAAATAATTATTCCGGTACACTGGGCAAAATGAGATATACCTATCCACGCAAAACGCCAAACAAAACGTTTTCTTTCGATTGACATGCTCAAACATGTCGTGTAGTGCAAAAACGAACCAATAAATTTCCTATTCTGTAATAATAATACATAATCTAAAAAAAATCTCATACTCCTAGCACGCTATGTATGTATTTCGTTTAAATATTTAAAAAGCTAATTTCTACGAACACTCTACGTAAAATCAAAAAGACAATAAGATACAATCGCATGCTATGCAAACGCATGCATGCTATCACACGAAATTTATATTTCATGTGTAAAATTTCTAAATCTACAAATATATTATTTATCTATAAATATATAAATTATTTACTAATCTACATATATATAAGATATATTAAATTTTATAAATTCAGAATTTGAATTCGATATACACATATATATGTATGTATATTATTATTACAATGAAATTATTAAAGGCTCGATTCTTCAACGACTTCACCTTTTCTCGCTGGGAAAAAAAGTGTTTTATTAACGTTAGCAATGCTCAAAAAAGAAAAAGAAAAATTGTATAAACGAGAGGAAAGTAGTGTTCGAAGTGAGGCACAAAATTTAATTTCGTTAAATCCTCTTCCACCCCCGTTCGCTCTTCACTCTTCCGGTCTCGTTGAATTACCGACATATAATCATTTTACAAAAAAATACTCGTTATTTGCTGGAGATGTTGTCGAATGTATTATGTACTAAATTACATATGTATTTACATAGATATATTACATTATCGAACGGCGATCACACAAAACTCCAGTAAGTTAACTTTACTCGACAAGATGACATCATTCATTATATTTATACTTTATCCTAATCGGATAAAGTGTTGTGAGCGTGCGAAAATTCAACCTCGAGATTTTGACTGATTTGCATCAGGTATCATCCCCTGATCACGTTTTCGTGATTTCTGGAAAATGTCTGTATGTCTGTCTGTTTTCTCCGAAACTATCAAGTCTATCAAGCTGAAATTATATATCTATTATTATCACGTAAGGAATTTGGTCAACATCCGCCAACCGGAAATGACAGTTTACTCTTGAACGGGATTTCGTTTTTTTTATTTGTTTCGACCTTTTAAATATTTAGTATCGTCATAATATTGTAATATTATAATCCTAGTTTTATAGAACACAAAGAATCTTAATATGGTAAAATGAAAAATATATTATTTTGGCAGTTAAAAATAGCACAATAGTCCCTCTTCTAAGGTTCAAAGTTTATGTGCATTGAGCGGGTAGCGACTTTTGAACCCCCCTGCAAAGGGACGTAAGAAGAAAAGCGTCAAGGGACGTAAACCTCGAGTACCCTCGAATTCTGACCCTTCGCCAAAATGTCCAATGTCCACTATTCGAACTATGACCGCACAGCAAGAGCCCCAGCTTAGCATGACAAAAACCTACTCCTCAGTACAAAGCTTGATTGCGACAAACGTATGTAAAAGTACATGTACTACACGCGTATATAATACTAGCGTAGTTTCACCGGTGAATACTATAGGGTTGATGGAGATGGGCGATGCTGAAATTAATTTATTAATGTAAACAAACTTCCCCATAACAATAAGTTTAGGGGCGGGGAGGTGATAGTAACTAAAGTGTGTGCGTATGTGCGTCTGCTTGTTTTGAAGTTGTTTCTGTATGACTCACCTAATTAATACACACAGTTTGTCATCGTTGGCGAAACCAACATTTTAGAACCGTATACATATTTAGAGAAAGTGATATTTCTCTCTATAAACGTATTCATCTAACACTTAATTTACTTAATTTCGAGGGTCGCCTCTTCACTTGTGACAAACATTTTTACTTTATCCATGTCGGATAATTTCTGTCAGTTACAGTGAAACGTCTAAGAAAAGAGACTTTAGTAGTTTCCCGTTGTATTCTTTGGAGAAAATATTGTCACATTGAATATTACAGATTGCTGCCACTTCTCTATGGAACCGTCTCAACTGCGTACTAATTCAGATAAAATCTAACATAAAACGATCCAATCTGGATCTTGCCAGCGTTGTAGCAATAAACTTTCAATAGCAAGGTAGTTTTCAGCCTGCAACTTGCAATATAATAATATCAAAAATGGCGTCCCATACAATTTACACATTGCATGAGGCATATACATATGTATGTAGCAGGTGTGGAAACGGGATAGCATGTAAAGTCTTTGATATAAAATCGCCATATACATATAAGGCGCCTTGAGAAGAACACCTCCACCTCCTATCTTCTCAAGACCCTCACATGAGGCCACCACCCGCCCAACGAATATAGTCTGTTGACCTTTGTCCAGCAAGGCCGGAGCAACCGCTCATCTCTGCTAAAATAAAAGATAGAAGACGCAAAAAAGCAAAAGGAAAAAAAAAAGAAAGAAAAAACATTTATTTTTTTTATAGGGAAATTTATATGATTTTGCTCTCGTGGGCTCGGACCATAGTACTCTCCAACAGAGCACTTTTTCTCGAAAGATGGGGCGAAAGTCTCAAAGGCCCTGAAAGACTCCTTATCCGCAACCAAATTGCCATGATAAAAAGGGCCAATCAGGGACTCTCTGATAGCTGCCAAATTTCAATAGGAAAATATTATTATAGTGCTTTCACTTACAATTATTCATTAGTTTTCGACAAGTCGGATTTGATGTCCACGAACTGTCCACGTACTGGTCAGTTCGGATTTCTGAACAATTGTCGCAGAACTGTAACTGCATACACAGGCCATCGCATTTCAGGCCAAATCCGAGACCTTACCCGTAAGGCCCGTAACGCACTTGGCTGCCTGGCTGCGCAGCCATGGCCGCGGCAGCCACAACGATGTTAGAAGAAGTATGTGACTGCCTGTTTGATGACGCACTAAGGCAGACAGGAAACCACAGCCACAGGTACGGGCTCCGATACGCAGCAGCCAGATAGGCAGCCATTGGCTGCCACGGCCAACACTAGGGCCCGTAACGCACTTGGCAGCCTGGCTGCGCGGCCAGTGGCTGCCTGTCTGGCTGCTACGTATCGGAGCCGGTACCTGTGGCCGCGCAGCCAGAGTTTCCTGGCTGCCTCAGTGCGTTGTCAAACAGGCAGCCACATACATTTTCTAACATCGTTGTGGCCGCGCAGCCAGGCTGCCAAGTGCGTTACGGGCCTAGATGTACATATTTGGCTGCATGTGTGATGCACGCACTAGCAGCCTGGCTGCTCGGCAGGCAGTCGATTCACGTTTGCCATTTCAGATTTTCAGCCGCTTACCAATTATTTTATAAACAATTCACTACGCACTAAATTTAACGGATAAAATCAAAATATTTAAAAAAAATTCTCGCCAATGTTGCTCGCTGGAAACGATTTATATGAAACTATTTTCAACAAATTATTTGCATCTGCAATTATTAATACATACACATGTACACTGCACTGCAACACATACACACAATACAAAAGGATCCGAGATCCAAGATTACGAACCAAATATTGCATTGAAAATATGTTGTATCTACAATGTTATGAGTGTGTTCTCATCGTTCTGGCTGCTCCTTTGGCTGCTTGAAATGGGTGCACGTTTTTTTGGCCATGGCTGCGCAGCCAGGCTGCCAAGTGCGTTACGGGCCTTAAGTGAATGGCCCACTAAAGTTTCTCAACGGGCAGAGTTCAATAAATACCACATCGCCCATCTTACAGCGCCATTTTGATAATAATTTGATAATAATAAATAATAAAAAAAAAAAAAAGGAAATTTTCCAACATGCCCATATAATCGGAGACAAAAAGTGTAGCGATTCGCTTGCAAATGACTCGCGTAATCGCGCGTACCCCGAATAACGCATAGCGTATGCTGTTTGCAATGGCGGCGTGCTAACGACCCGCGACTCGAAAACGTTTACATGCCGTTTTCCGGCCGCGATATCGCGGTCCATCCCCGTTTATCGCTAAAATTAGGAGCGGCCATTAAAGCGCGGGAAAAAAAAAGCGCGTAAACATGGCGGATGGGGAACTGCCGCGATCGCAGCGCCCCCATCGCTAT
Source organism: Parapsyche elsis (assembly GCA_022651745.1). Lineage (NCBI taxonomy): Eukaryota > Metazoa > Arthropoda > Insecta > Trichoptera > Hydropsychidae > Parapsyche > Parapsyche elsis. The sequence continues at coordinate 15,504,057 of JAGVSN010000001.1, read as the reverse complement.
CATAAAAGTGAATGACGGTCTGATCGCAACGCGCTAATGCGCATCCCTTGCCTTCGTTTATTTTTTTTGGGAGATGATATGTACACGGCTTGCCGATTTTGTATTACATACATAAATACGCAAGTGTACATTACATATTTTACGCGCCTTTTTTTTTTTTTTTTTTTCGGCAAAGTTCCCCACCTATTCGTGATCGCTTCATTTCTGGTCAAGTTCGTGTAATGGGGTCGACTTGCCGAGAACAATACGCACCCCAGAGTAGCTCATTAGTTGCGAAGCGTAATGGTCCCGGACACCAAATATATGGGTATGTATGTAATATACCAATAGTAAATGTACTCGGTCGTACGCTTTATTTACATACATACATATGTAGCTTGTTGAATGTTTGAGAGTGCCGGTACACGATCAAGTTATGCAAATACGAATCGAAAAATTCAACCTCTACGCACTAATATGTGAGGTTATTTTTGAAAGCAAAATAAATCAACCTTTTATCGTTTTGAGGTTTGTGTTTCAACTTACTTTTAAGCGTTAAAAAACTAGGTATTTGTCTCAGAATTATAATATTGCAATATTATGACGATACTGAATATTTAAAAGGCCGAAAAAAATAAAAAAAAATAAAACAAAAATCGTTCTGCCTCTTCCGGTTGGCGGATGTTGACCAAAATCACAGTATCTCTTACGGCTAACGTGAAAACTATAGATATGAAATTTCGATTTGATTAATGGTGCAGTTTCGGAAATATGATTTTTAACAGGTTTTTTGAATTTTCTGCACGAAAAAAAGCCCTACTTCCGGTTGACGGATGTTGACCAAATTCTTTATGTCTTTTACACCTTACGTGAAAATAATAGATATAAAATTTCAGCTTGATAAACTTGATAGTTTCGGAGAAAACACACAGACGGACACACACACACAGTACACAGGCATACAGACATTTTCCAGAAATCATGAAAACGTGATCAGGGGATGATACCTGATGCAAATCAGTCATGTTATAAATTTCATGCATCAATTTTTTTTGTAGAGACAGTTAACCGACGTGTTAACATAATGACACAAGAAATCAGACCCAATAACAGGTTAACATAGGAATAATTAATTGGTGGAACCTTCATACAACTACATAAGTTAGATGAAATAAACAGGAGACGCCTGATCTACACGTGGAATGTCTAGATCTCGCCAGTGAAGATAATAATTAATTAATGTCGATTAGAAGTTTAAGATGAAACTATTTTAGCAATTTTAATTTTTCTACTTTTTTGTAGAAATTCGATTTATTTAATTTTTAAACAAAACGCCTTATATTTAAAATTGAATTTTTGTCTGCCTGTCTTTGTTTTTTCTCATACATTTCCACACCTATTGACTAACAAGGACTAAAATAAAATTTCTCCTACAAATCAATTCTTTTGAAAATTGACTCATTTCTAGAAGATTCCAGTAATAGGTACATATAAATTAAAATAAATAATATAGTAATATATGTTTATGACTAAGTATACATGTATAGATATTTAATGTGTTTATTAAGTACTATGTTAGATATGTAGAACAAAAGTATTGTGTCACTCACCCGCGGCAACAGTACCAGCTAGTGCTAGCAAAGTTCCCAAACAGCACAACTTCCACGAGCGGTCCATCGTGTTCGCGAGTTTATCACTACTTGCTTCCTTTCACAAGTTACAAACACTTATCTTCACCGCAGGAGTTTTCACAAATCACTCGTTTCACTATTGACAGCTTTCGTAGCGCACTTCGAACGCCACTAGTCTTTGCAATGAGCTCACGGTGCCCTGCGAACAATATCGAAAAAAGCACACAGATAAATATATTGAATTTTAAGCTTTTCTTTTTCAACAACGTGTATAATATGTACATACGTATGTATAGTGGGTATATTGTATAGTTTAAATAAGAAAGAGTGTCTCGGCCACAAAGCCACTCTTGCTCTCGACGAAAAATTGTTCTTTTTTTCCTCATACAATATCGCCGTACGATGAGATGGGTACTTGTGCTTTACAATGGGACCACTCGTGAGGTCCTCGCTTTCGTTTTCCCTTGTTCTTGAAAATTCAACGATAAACCCTCAAGTTTCCCGTTCGTCCGATACTCATCGATATAGCTGACGACAATAAAACCGAATAAAAGCAACCTACTACTACTACTACTACTACACATAGATAGTATTACAACGCAAATATGTATTTTGTATTATTATAACGAACGGTAGAATTAAACACCCGACGTACAACTGTAGTATTTCCCTCTGTTGATGTTTGGTCGACGATACAAATAATTGTATTCGAACTCGGGACGAGATTAGGTCTACCCTTTTTCGACATTTTCCTCCTTTATTCCATATTTCATATCCTCGCCTTTCGCCCTCCTCCCTGAGGGCTCGTATCTCCGTTGTCCAGACAAAACAATTAACGGACCAATAATTATTTTGAAAAGAAGCCCACAACAAAAGACAACCCATACAAACGCCCACGACACGCTTTCACAAGTCTCCGGCAAATTTCGCTGAATTTCTGCATCAAATCAAATTCTGATTGGTCTTACGCGCGCTAACTGATTTGGAAACTTATATTATATTATATATTAGCTTATCGCTCCAACAGCTTCGTTGCAATTAAGCTCTAATCGGCTGCCGACGATTAGGAAATCCTAGCTTAATTGCATCCCGCAAATTACCGTCTCTGTCGAATTGGATCGATGCAAAAGTTTCACCGCACATCAAATGTGACTACAATTTTTTTTTACATATTTAAATAATAATAAAAAAATCGAACGTTTTCCTTTTAATTTATGTTTATTGACTTGGATTTTCTTCGTTTTCGGGCATTTAGCGATTTCCTCGAGGAAACATCCATTCTTCGAAGGTGAGAGCACAATAGAAGACCCTTTTTTCCTACCCCCTCGATTCAAATGTAAATCACACCAGCATCTACGCGTACCCGACTTCCGGTGCAAAAAAAAAAAAACGCGTTAACGTTTCCTTTTCGGACGTTTATTTTTATTCATATTTTATTTCTTTTTATACAAACGCAAAATATTCAAATAAAAATCGATGCGCTCTCAAGTGTTTGCGAAAAATCTTTCGAGTTAAATTCCGCTGCATTTTCTTCCGAAGTTTTAATAAAAATATCTCAAATATGATGTAAATTTCGTGAACACTTCAAAGCGGATCCTTTTTTCGGACATTATAAATACGGATTTATAAAATTTTTGAAAATTTAATTAGTAGTATGTAAATACCTATACATACCTACATACATATATATGTATGTATATAAGTACATACATACATACACCGATTATTTCGACTCAAACAAACGTATTTTACGCTCAACGAATCTTTCATCCATTAAACTCGAACGTTTTCAAACGTTTCATTTTATTTTTAAAAGTACATATAATAATTAATTGTCTAGGTATACGATAATTTTTTTTAACCCCATAAATGAAATATACATATTTTCGATGATTGGTAGAGCCTAAACATTTTGAAACCCTGGAGCTTATTTTAACGCTGTTTGTGTTTCTACGGTGCGGCCTATATCCTCATTCTATCGACAAAATAAAATATTCGCAGAAGCCTTGAATCCTCTACAAATAATTTTCATTGAGGTTTTCCGACCGTTCGTGAAAAGTTGGCCCTTTTATCGGAAGAAATCGACATTTCAACGTATATTTGCATTTTCCCGTAGCGTAGTTTCTGTTGACGAATATCTTTAAATTTTATATACAATATACATACATATGTATGTATGTATGTACACAATGCAAGTGCTCTACACAACAGCGTCACGTGCAACAATGTTTTACATTTTTTTTACCGTTGAACTGTACCTACGTATGTACATATGTGGGTATATATGTATATATATATATTTTTTTTTTTTTTTGGTCGAGTGGTGGCTTTCGTCGATAAATTTGCATATTTCAACCCTTTCGCGTGCGGCCGGGGTCAAATGTACCCATCATGAATAATGCGCGTCGTCACCTCGGCCTCGACGCGTAATTGAATCGGCCGTAATCACCCAGCGCTAATAAATCATAGAGCTACCCCGGTTATCCGGCTAACCGTTCATCCGGTATTCGACAGAAGCTAATTTTCGTATTTACAACTTACACTTGAAATAATTAAATAATTCCATAGGACGAGCTTACACCTTCCACGTTCATTTATATTATAATGGATATAAATTTCGTTCACGATAACACAATACCTCGTATACGACAACTTTGGAAAAAATTAGTTAATGGTACATTCAACTTTACGTCTTCAAATAATAATGGAAAATTCGGGTTAGCTCAGTGGTTAGTCTCTTGAGCGAAGGTCCGGGGCTCGATCCCCGAATGTCGAGATGATTTTCGGCCTTGATTATCGTCATTGGCAAGATCTGGACATTACTAATTCAGATCAGCCATGTCATGTTAGAATTTGCCAATTTATCTTAGTTGTGAGACGGTTCCACCAAAAATTATTGGGTCTGGATCAGCGGTCGGGAACCTTTTTTAAGTTAGAAGCCAAATTAGAGAAAACCTTGCAAAATTGGAAAGCTTGAGAGCCAAAACATATTATTTTTTGATTATATATTCAAAATTAAATTAAATGTTGCTTTTTTATGCAATGCTGTAAAAAATAAGCTATATTCGTAATATTTCTTAATGTTCGACAGTTTATTACTAAAAAGTATTATTGAAATACGATTTAATGTTTTTTTTATAGCCATGAAGATATACACATGTAGAAATAGGATTCATTTTGATTATGTGTAAATTGTGTGTCAACGTTTAGTGTTTCGCGTAAAACATTTGTATGACAGTAAGAGCCGCAGGTTTTCATACAAAGAGCCGCGTGAGGCTCCGGAGCCGCCGGTTCCCGACCACTGGTCTGGATCATTGTGGTTAACTTTCCCCCAACAAACAAACACAACCTGACAAAATTTCGTAACCGATTTAGTAATTTTTGTCGGCTTTGAAGGTATATGGAGCTTTATACAAACTCGTGTAGAATTATTATGTAATGGATTTGATACTTAGCACAAATGCAGAACTCTATAATTCCCAGACTGTTACTTATTTGATGTCCAATTTTGAGTAAAGTCCCGTAGATTTAGCTAACTCAACATTGTTACAAAGCGCGTCCCTTAGCAATCAAATTTCTGCACACACACACATGCACGTGAGGTCAGATTGTAATTAAACGTGCACGGATCGTCGCGTATCAAAGCTCAGCCGATTTATCTTATACGTAGAACCGTTGGGCCAGAAGTTAGGTAAGGGCAAAGAGAACCCCTGCTAAGGGATTGTTCTGAACTTAATGAGTGGTAACCTCGCTCACGTACGATATTTCGATGCCGAGACAGGAAATTGTCAAAATCTTACATATGCGAAGACCTTCAGTAGAGGGAAATTATAATACAATCGAAATCAATATTTAATGACCAGTTGTGTACATACGTATATGTCAACCTATATTCCTTCCAATCATTAACGTTTGAACATTTTATGTAAAGCACTAGCATGTATCACCAGAATCATTGATTATAAATATATTTATATATTTATTTGGTAATTCAATATAAAATTGTAAAACATGATAACTTCGCTCGATAAAACACTCAGTTCAGCAGCTTAAGAGTCGCCGAAGTTAAGCCAATTTTAGCAAAATCAGGCGCTCAAGTCATAAACTCAAACTTTACACTTAAAATCGGGTGACTTAATTATAGTGAAAGCGTTCTTCGAACGAGAACGCACCGGTTATACATAAAAACGAAATACATATGTATATGATAGCGTGATTAAATTACGACGTGTTTTTCAGGGGAGACGTGTGCGTTTGTTACGCTTTAGATTTGTTTATTTCTGAAGACTGATAGATATTAACATGTTTATTTCGCAAAGTTGATACATTAAAATATTCTTCAGTTGGGTCTTCGCAGATTGTTTCGCGTCTTCTACGTGGCTTATTGTCCCGTTTATCTCGCCAAAGCACTCGTCTGGGGGATGGGGCGTGATGATACCCCAAAACCACCCGGCTTTGCCATACAAATCTCTTTTGTGCTCGCTCAATAGCATTTTTCACATATAAAATATTATATTCCACGTGGTAAGTCTCACTATTATATGGGGACCAACAAGTAAACAGTTTCATCTAATTATATTCATTGAAAATTTGTAGAGAACATGTTGTAATTTATTGGTAGATAATATAAAATAATAGGAGCTCACACACATGTAGTGTACTTATATTAGATTTATTTATTATTTCGCTGCTCGAGAAGCACTCAAATTAACAATTCGTGGAACGTACGTACATATGTAAAGGAGGTATTTTCAAAATGTTTTTTTAAAATAAAATATGAAACGCATTGAAACGTTATTTACGATGATTATGTTGAGAGTATTTAGGCGCTTTCGAGTTTCGAGTATCGCTCTCGAACGTCGTTATGTATGCGGAAAAATTATTCACGTTTTCCACGCTCAATGGGGAAAACTCTCCGCTCAATGGGAAATTTTCCATCGCTACGCAACGAAGAATCCAACGTTTCCCTCTCCATAATTAAAGAATGCCATTCGGGGCTGGATCGAGTACTTTTAGCTCACCTCATGGGAACAAGAACACTGGGTTAAGAGGGGACATCAAAACTGAAGTAACGCAAATGCAAAAACGGGTCTTCTATAAGTGTTCAAATTTGTACAAAATTAGTACACAGATTTCAAAAATTCATTCGCATACATATATTAACAAGAACTTAAAGAATAGTAAAATAAATTATAGGTTGACTACTAACTCATTTACAATTTATTTGTAAGCTACATATGTACATACTTCGATAGAATATTAAGTAAATAGCAACAGATCGTAACTCATCGCTATTTCGTTAGTCACTAACAATATTTGGTTTTCATGAACCAAAGGCTGTGTGGAAAGAAGCAGTGGCTTTTGAAAATATATTAATACGTGTAGCTGTGTAGTTATATGTATATTCGTCAAATAACTTTGTATAGCTGTGTCGTACCTATGACTGAACAACGTTCCCTTTGTGACGATTTGAAGATTGTTTGCGACGATCACTCATTAAAATTGCGAAAAAGACTCTTTGACGATGTGAATATATCGAAGAAAAGCTTTTGTTTAAAGAAAAATACTGAATTTTCTGCTTGTTAATTAAATTTTTCTCATTACATTCAAAGTACGTAAATAGTATTCAGAACGTGCTTGCATTTGTCAAAGACACTACATTTATACAAATAAAATAAGTGGAGTACGTAATATTGTAAGTTTAATCTCAAAATCGTTTCAACTGTTTTTACTGTGTACACTGTATTAACATATGTATATGATATACGAATATGTGTTCATATGCGTTTTTATTTGTGAAATCGTATTTTAAACCACGTCTTCAATGCAACAGTAAAGGCTTCTTCATCCCAAGGGGCGGTCGATCGCTTCTTCTCCTCGACGTTTATATTCTCCGAATGCGGTTTAATCTTAGAATGGCAGACTAAAAAGAAAAACTCGATAGATTTTGTATAATAAAATTTTTATTTTCACTCAAATAATTTCCGGGAATAATCCCCGAGACGAATCTGTACGCAATCGTCATTTTTCCATTTTCATTAAATTAGAATTCCTGTAGGGAAGATTAAGCCTTGAAAACGGTCGGGTAAATGCCATTCAAACGAATCCTTTAATCTTAACGAAAAATAATTAAAATTAGGTGTTCATTTACTCCCTCGCACACACAAACAATATTATATTTATATGCAGTGTAAACGACGCTATGTAAGTTAATTATAAACCAACACTCTAAAATAAATTCAGATAAATTTCAAATTTTGAAAATCAGAGTTACTAGTCATTTGAATAATTTCATATAACATTATATCAAATTCCACCATTAGAAATTATTTCGATTGTATTCTTCCGAAATGAATTATAGCACTTACATAAGCTCTTACCCTGTTTCCATGGAAACGATCTTATTACTTGAAATTATTTCTCAAGTACAATACATACCTACATAGTTGCTCTCGAATCGAATTACAATATCGCAAGCACTTATTTTTAGTTAAATTTCAAAATTATTCCGAGAAATGATTCTATTTCAATGTTAATAACATTCATCAAACAATATCATTTCTAATTTCAATCGCGATTGTTCTGATCACAGTATTTCATATTGAACTTTTCAAAATACGAACATCTGAAGCGATTTTAATTTCGACTCAAATCAAAATTAAATAATCTAACACACTTCCTAAGTTGCTAGGTGCGCGATTCGCAGAAGCCAATAAGCTGTAACGATTAAATCTCACTCGATTGGCCAATTGACCAGCGGTGAAGAGCAGTTGGCACGCGAGCCCCAACCGTAAACTAGCAACTGGCACTAGTGTGCCAGTTATTGGCTTATCGGATCGCAGTTATACCCAACACTGTAACCGTTTGCATTAAACCGATTTTCGTCGACTAATGCTCCAATTTACTATAAAAGCAGTTTTCCCGGTGAGAACATGCAAAGAGGCTTGTTATATTATGATTTTTCCACGTTCCATACACACCATAATGTTCGCGTGTATAAAATAAAACAAATTACGTAACAAATTACTATTGTTGATGGTTACTTGGTTAGTTTCAGGGGCTACACTCTACATTTTGCTACTGCTGAAAATCGTTCGAGTAAAATTTCCGCAGCCATTGTTCTCGTTCTGACAATGCAAAAAAGATGCATCGGAAATGCATCGCCTCGAGTGCAATAATCACAGTCGGACCGTAGCGATGCATATGTACATAGACAATGTGTCGGTTTAACGCAATTTTGGCTTTGGCATAGACGGACAGACAGACAGTGCAGTTTAATTGAGTTGTGACAATGACCAAGCGACCGCAAGCCCTGCAGCCTCACTACACATATCTATACTATAGCAAACGTTGGCAAAATCAGCACTTCTCAAACCCCGTTCAAACCAAATAGGAGGAAAATAGTTTATAGTGAGCACAGGGGTGATAGTTATTTTTATTTCGCAATTTCAATTGAATGATTATTGCATTGAATGAAATTGAATGACTTTGAAACCCACTGACCTATGCAAATCTGAAATCGGAATCGATGAAGCTTGCAAATCGGTTCGTTGCACAAACCATTAATTTTCATTCAATTGATTGATATATAAGTATTTCAATGACTAAATATTATATCAATCTACATATGTATTGTTACAATCTGTATATGTATATTATGTATTTAAATATTAATTATAAAATTTTTAGATTTTCTAAAGAAGATTCATAATTTATAACAAATGTCAGATTTTAAGCCTCGTCGCAAAATAATGTGTTAGTACATTTGATTTTATAGTGTATTTTATAGTAGTTAGTATATAATGATTTTGTACATTATTGTTTTGTCCTAAATTGCATATATCCAGTGTAATCAAATTAGAGAAATGTTCAGAATATTCTCTTCGTGGGTTTTTTTTATATAACAGATTCTATGGTTCTGTCTATTCATGTCCGTTTTCCCCTAATCTTCCCTTACCCAGAAACCCTTTTCTAATTGATATTAATTGACAAAGATTAGACGTCACCACAATCACGCTTTGATACATCACGAGAATTATAAATGTTCACCCGAAAACAAAAAGATTTTTTTATATAAACGGTGATCGTTTTAATAGTGATAAAAATTATATCCCGATAGCATTATTTTGGGGGAATAACAGTGGAAAATTTTCGTGAAAGAAAATTCGGATTTATCGCGCGAAAATATTAATAGTTCACGTATGAAAAAGATTACAGTCGAGATGGATAACCGCTTGAGCGCCCCAAAAACATCTGGTGCCCCAATATAAAAAATTGAGGTTTTAATGGCTTAAACCTCAAATCTCATAACATAGAATTTTGTAGAAAAATAAAATCCTTATTAATGTATACCACCAATTTCACCGATATCTTCAATAAATTACAAATACCTACTCTATTTATCTTATGAAAGCAATATGTACATAGAATAGCCGACAAACTTTATATTTTTGGATATCAATTTAGTTCCCGAGCTTTTCTACGTACATATAATAAATACCTCGTGATAAACTTTTATACATAGATGCGTAGGAGCTTACAAGTTTGCTAGAAATTAATTAACGTTTTAATTCTGGATTTCACTATATTTGACATGCTTTAAAAGCAGTACGATTTCTAAACGTCAGATATTAACCCTTTAATTGCTTTCGACAACTTTATTCGCTTTACATCCAAGGCGGATAAAAAATATGAAAAGTTAGTGAAATTGAAACAGTTTGCACGTAAAAATTAATTCAATATAATTGAATGGCGAATTTAATCATTCGCGAACGACGTCTTAATAGATGGAGCGGCCGATAGCAATAAATTATTTTCTCGTGGAGAAAATCGATGGAGAAGTCTAAAGTGTGTATAAATTTGAATGTAAGAAGCTAATGGGGTGAAAGGAGAAGTGGAGCACTGTCCCGAAAACCAATATTTCATAATAAATTGGAAGAGAGATAATTGAAAGATTGTAATGTCGTAATATTTAAATTCATTCCCTTCATCTTCCACTCCTTCCATTTTCTCAATGTGAAATATTGAAAATTCGTTCGAGCGCTGAATATAAAAACGGTCGTAATGAATTCGATCGACAATTTACTCAAAAAAAAAAAAAAAAACAAATCGTATCTTGTGCAAATATATCGCCGTATATACTTTCATGTACAAAAATATTTTCTTTTTTGTCTGTAAAAATGTTTTCGTCGAAAAATGTTTATACTTTATCCTCGTAGGATCATTATTAGCTTATTCGAAAAATAATGGGATATTTACATCGAAAATAACACAAACACGCACATTCTCCATACCGTGAAAATGTTTAATATACACATTATTATATTATACATTCAGTTATACGGATCCGTGCCCACTAGAACAATAAATCTGGTCTATTATACCGTAAAACGGTGGTTTTCAAATTGTACTGTACGGAATATTCGAATAGCGCGTAGGTGCATTTGGAATTTCGCACACATTTCATTCGTAATTAATTGTTTTTAACTATTTAAAATTTAAAACCAACCATATTTCTTCATAAAATACAATGTACACATATACATATACAAAATTTATCTATGTAGGTACACAAAATAAAACTTGCGAGTATATTCACTAAAGTATGTTCATTTCTACATAAAACTATCAGTTTGTTATTATACTAGATATTATGCTATTGTTACTAACTCTTTGAACTCGTATGTCGAGCATAGCTCGAAATTTACTTTGACTTCATTTTTTAGATAAAACTGACTGAAACCAATATTTTTTTTGCCAATCGAATTAGCACATCTTGGATAACAGCTGGTCCAGTTTTAGAATTTTTGTTTCACGCCAGTGTTTCTCAAACATTAGCTTTCCAAAAGCGTAATTTCTTTTTAAGTAAAAATGGTTACTTGACAGTAGTTAAAAAAATTAATTTTTGTATTATAAATTCTGAAACATTCTCTTTATTTTATAAAGCCTTTAAATATCCCTGATGCAATTTTTCATCTCCAAATTTCATCAAAAGTGAAAATATATTATTTGAAAAAAAGATTTGGAGCCACTGGAAAATTTTTTTTTGAGAATGGCTGGTTATTTTGGCAACAGTGTGGGGAAGATTTTTTATCATCAATGATAATATGTAAAATCATTATTTATTGAGAAATTAATTTTTTTTTCGAACGTTTTAAAATTTTATGAAGAAAGGTAATCATGATTTTCAAATCAAGTTTAACCCATATTTAGATTTTGTCTCGTAAAACTACTTACCCTGGTCAAACGGTCCAAATCCTCAAATAATTTATTCAAGAAACAAATTTAAAAAAAAATCAAAATCCCCGAAATTATGTTATTTTCAAGTTGGTAAAGGTGAAATGGATACGTTTCTGTAGAAAAATTTGAAAAACGCTGGTTCGAAAGATTCATGCCGAGGATATGTGTTTCACGGATTTATAGTTATTTTTTGTCCCAAGAGGTTAAAAATATTTTATTTTTGTAATTGACTTTCATCGTTTGGAAATTGAAAAATGTCAAAATTAATTCCGAGTTCAAAGAGTTAAATACATATCGATATAATTATTTATTAATCTAGGTATGCAATCAGATGCATTAAAAAATTCTTTATAGTTTTAATGAGGCTACTTCCTAATTTTAATTCAACTGTTGAACAAAATATAATTTTAGAATATGTTGTGGGTAAATATTGTACTTACAGATATACGTGCGAGCGTTTGTCGATTGGTTCGGACCAAACTAAAGTTTCACATTACGCGTAAGTTACGCCAAAATAGATAAGCGTCACACGAGCTTCCAGAACGAACGCCACAGGTGTACTGAGGCGCAGTTGCTGTGGTGGCAGTCGACAGGGTCGCATTGGAAGGGTGAGGCCGACCCTACCACTACCCGGGAAAATCGCACTGTTCGTTTTCCCATTTTCTATTTGTGTGGGATTTTTCAAAAATGTTATTTTAATTCGAATATTATAATATTTACTTTGAAATATATAGGTACTATAGATAACAATTTTTTTTAAATTTTAAATGTTTCAATGCGAGATATTAGGGGGATGCGTATTTTTACATTTTTTACATTTGATTATTTTGCGTCTGATGTTTCTGATTTACAGCATATCAAAACATTTACGTACAAACATTACCCAGCTCTATGTACATAGTTTACTTTAAGTATTGATTGTGTATTCCTTGAGGTCGTCGAATATGCAGAGGTTTATTATAAATAGTTATCGAGCAATTTTTCGTGACGCTCAGTACAAAAAATTAAGTGGTTTTCCAAGGGAAGTACCACTTCCGGTTGACGAAAAATTTTGAAAGTCTAATGGATTGTAATGAGCGGTAAAAAAATTATAAATATGAAGTTTCGGTTTAATAGGATAAACGGTTTTTGAGTTATTAGCGATTTTACACAAAAGTACACAGACATACAGACATTTTCCAGAAATCATGAAAACGTGATCAGTGGATGATACCTGATACAAATCAGTCAAAATCTCGAGGTCGAATTTTCGCACGATCACAATACTTTATGTGATCGCATATATGTATGTACTAATACTTATTTTTACGCAATCAATATTCGTATTTAATAAATATATAATTAAATTCAAAGCCATCTAATTACTTCATTACAAAATTATTTAAAAGCACATTGAAGAAAGTTTCAAACCACTGCACTGCTCTATTCGTTGTATTCAATGACACACACGCATTTGATGCTTAAGGCTGCATACACATACGAACTTTTCTCCTCCTGGGACGAGTTTTAAGCTCGCTATTTTACCGATTTAAAATTCAGCACACTTCCAATTAACCCTTTTAAACAAAAAAAAAAAATAGTGTGGCCAGAACACTATCCCAATAAACATGTTTCAATAGAAAACACTCAATATAAAATAGTATTAACAGTGGGAAAAAATCCCAAGTGAAAATACGTACTTTTGATTTTGATTTGAACTGGACGACTATTTAGAAAGATTTGAAAACTGAAAAGTACTACAAATGAAAGATAAAATACCCGACTATAGATTCCAATATTCATTTTGAACAAGAAATTGACAGATTTTGAGGCATCGAACGAACAACACCAAGAAATAGAAAAATCGCGTGATTTAAAAAACACATACATATACATATGTATGTACATATGTATGTATGTCCGAATCTCGAGCCAATCAACATTTTTTATTACCAGATTCGTGTTCACTTGGCATAGATCTATAAGAAAAGTCATATCTCGTCTCTGAAGCATTTTTCGTGTCGAACAGTGTTATTAATTAAATACATATAAAACAAAATATTATAAAAAATATATACATATGTATATAAAAGCATCCTGTCGGGAGTATCGCACGGTGGTAGATGTGACAAATTTATCAGGGCATTGAAATTAACTGCGATGATTTTTTTTATGGCTTGACATTACATAAGCATTTAATATTTAACATTTTTTATGTGGTTAAAGAAACCTTTCTTTTATTTATGTGCATATAATAAATGAACGAATGGCCAACCTGCAAGTGATATACTACATATTATTGTCTGTCACTATCACTGTTCTGTTTTATCATGTTCCGTTTTGTCATGTTCTCCTTTGTCCGGTTACAATTTATTTCACGTACTGTCAAACGGGTTAAGGGCTGTACTTTTTTGTACAGAACCAGCGCGCACGCGTGGAGGTTGAAGGGTCGGGTTAGAATACATGTATACTTATGTATTTGAGAATCGAGGTTGACAGTGTGTAGTTGGAATAAGAAGGTTCACCAGTGTGACGCAACATTAATTTCTAGCGTAGTTATTAATTTTCTAAGCCCGTCTAAACACGTTCCTGAAGGGGAAACGGGAACTGTATGTTAGTTTCGAAGTTGACATCCACACATCGGGTTTAGGTGGGAATGAAGGAGGGGTTGATTGAATTTTCGTCGACCCGACATATACCTCCCCTTTCTCACCCCCTCATCCCGTTCACGGTGGGTTTGTACCCTCGTTGTTCCAAACAGTGGAAACGGCATGAATTATAGCGTTTACATGGAGGCTGTAGTTGTAGTCCGGTTCGGTAATGGGGTGTTTAGCTGCTGTGCAACAAAGCAGAGCCATTGCCACCACACTATTTCCTGTTCAACCCGTCCACCACTACCATCTCTCCCCTTAGTGGCAGAGGATGGCTAGGTGCGAATTTATTGCAATTTCGACGTACCTAATTGTTTGCCGGGAATTTGAATTAACATAAATTCGAGCGGAACCGCAAACAAAGTTAACCGTTCGCAAATTCATTGCAATGATTTGACCGGTAACGCCTTTATTACACCCTATGTATGTATAACTCCTGTGTCTTTTTCAAATTATTTCCTTTGATCAATCTTGTTAATCCCCGAGTTTATTAAATAATTCACTCTACAAAAATGTATACAAATACTTTTACAGCTTATCAAAATTCACAATTGAGTTTAATCCATTGTGATGGGGTTAATTTTCCATTTTTCTGAACGAGCAACATTCAACCTGGTAAAATTACACTGAGCAACAAAAAATCACGTTTTTTTAAACCCAGAGCGGAGATCAGTCAATCTTTACTAAGTTTGACCCACTGAATTTGAATCCGATAATGATTTTTCTTGATATGCTCTCGTTTATGAAATATTTGCGATTTAAAAAAATGTAAAAAATATCAATTTTTTTGGCTTTTGCGGTCTATAACTCAAAATATAGTATTGTTATGCTCAAAGTGAGTATTGAAATCAATAGTCAGATATTTTTCCTATTGATTGTGATTTTTTATTACTTTGAAATACTTATAATTAATTATCTACCGAATTTTTAAAGTCAAAAATATATATTCACTTTGAGCACAACGATACTACGATATTTTGAGTTATAGACCGCAAAAGTCAAAAAAATGGATATTTTTTACATTTTTTAAATCGCGAATATCTCATAAACGAGAGCATATCATTCAGTGGGTCGAAATTAGTAAAGATTGACCAATCTCCGCTTTTATTGTTAAGTTCACCCAAATACACTTAAGATGCATGTTCTCGGGTATTATAACAGTAGCGAAGCATGCGATAAATTCCCAGCGCTCGAGCGCCATTAACTGAACTATTATTGGGGAACAATTTTGGCGTTAATTTAAATTGACGCTAATTAAATTGTAATTAAAGTTGGCGCACGATTCACGATTATTGCCAACTCCCTTCTCAGATCGTAACACTCAGCAATTACATACTACTACGTACATATTGAATACACGAGCATACACAAACCGTGTTGAATTAAACAACCCCGCGGTTACCGAACTACATCATATGTTGTATGTATGTACATTGTACATACATTGTATAGTGGGGTTTAGGACACGTTAACGACATGCGAAATGTCGACTTTATAAAAATTTACAAGGTTAGGTCGGGTTCTAGTCGAACCGACCTGATTAACAATCAAAAACTATCTACCTACATATTATAGTTATACTAACCGGTTTACACGTTTTACGACGGTGGATTATAACCTCTACCCAACCGCTAGTGCGCTGGTCTGTACAATAATAGTACAGCCCCTAGCCCGTATGACAGTACGTGAAACACTTGTAGTGTACCGTATGTAGGTTGAACGGCCTGTCGATGTCGAGTTGAAACCAGCTTTGACAAATAGAGGCTTGTTGCCAATACATCGTTAAAAAAATATATTTGTTGGCAATCGTGACCACAGTGACCCAGGCAGGTAGGCTTACGCTAATAAAAATATAAATATCATTTTCAGTCGTTTACCATCTACTGCTGGATGAAGGCCTCTCCAATCCTCTTCCATTCCTTTCTGTCTCGAGCAATCTGCATCCACTTGACTCCACACATTCTTCTCAATTCATCAGCCCATCGTCCACTCGGTCTACCTTGATTTCTTTCAAATCCTCTCGGATACCATTCCAGTATTTCTCGCGTCCATCAGCCATCCATTATTTTCGATGTGTATCCAGCCCATTGCCACATCAACTTTTTCACACGTTCCGATATATATGCCACTTCTTACCCATGTATTCCTCTTACGATCTCTTCTTGTTATACCAAGCATACATCTTTCCACGCTTCTCTGTGTGCACTGAATCTTACGTAACATTCTTGAATTCAGCAACTTCACCGAATTCAACCTCGATTCGCAAACTCCCACCAGTGCGCGGTGGTTTTGTACAATAAAAGTAAAAAAAAAGCCCATTTCCCGTTTGACAGAACGTGAAATAATCGTATAATGTACCGTTAATTGAATGGGTGTATGGCCATAAAATCGCATTGTTGACTCGAACTACGTAACTTTGACAAATAGCGGATGTTGCCGATACACCCGCTAAAAATGTTTGTTTGCTATCCTGGCAATCCTGGCGTGACCACAACGACTCAGGTAAGCAGGCAGACGCTTACGCTAATATATGTATATTAATTAATATAATACATATGTAGTGTGGTATGATAGAGCAAGTGAAAATTACTGCTTGTTTTAAAAATGTTGTTTTCAGTTAGTGGTGCTGGTACCCAGCGTTTCCCAGACCCGCTTCGATTTAGGCCCGTAACGCACTTGGCTGCCTGGCTGCGGCAGCCAGGCAGCCAGTTACGTTACGGGCCTTAATGTAATCTGAAGTAGCCCTAACGTTGTGTACCTTTTTTCAGTATGTTTCCTTTCGCTGACGGCGAATCGTTTCTGTTATCTTTTTCTTTTGGTTTCTTATTGACCGTAAAACTGTTTTAGTAGCTCGCTCTTAGGTATACTGAGCAGGCAGGTAATGTTCACGTAAAATACTTCCACTATTCGTTACGAGGATTTATTGATATTGCCGTCGCACAACGACATCTTCTGGAACGAGAAGAATTACAAGCGCTGAAAATATTTTACGATTATACCGAAAGGAGGCACAACGCAAACACGCCGCGCTACCAATTTCGCTACTGCTTTTTTTGCACCTCCCCATCCTCCTACCCTTCCTTCTATCCTTCACCGTGTGATACACAAGAAAACATGCGATCGCGTTCCGTCTGTAGCGGAATAAATAAACACGAAAATAAATTGCACGAGCAAGCCTATGTGGAAATTATCAATTCGGTATGCTAGACTCTTACAAAATTTCATCGGAACAATAAATATCCATAATATAGATGGAATATAATTTAAATTTTCGGAAAAACGCTCTCTTTTCTTATTCAATTCAATTCAATTATTCTTCGTATCTTTCAAGTGTATTTTGTTTTCATCGTATTTTTTTTTAACTTGACCTTTGAAAAAAATGAAAGCGTTTGAATTAATCCTTCATTATATGAAGTGGATCATTTAGCTTGAGAGAGAAGATAAACGACGGACAGACTATTTAATTTGCAAACCAAATCGAGTGAGCAGTAATATACATATATATTTCCTAGCGCGTACATTTCCATAATTTTCCTTTATCTTTCCTTAAACAAATATTTATATTTCATACAATGGATTAAATTTTCATTCGATATTTTTTTTCGTTATTATTATTTTGCTGTGTCGCCGTGAACATTTCGTCCCATCTCGTTATCCACATCTTATGCACAATTGTTTCCCATTTTCAATTTGAGTTTCCCTTTTATTTTTCGTTCATTTTTTTTTGTGCGTATGTTCTTGATGCTCGAAAATCGCGTATTCTTGTCTCGACTCGAATTGCAAACATACCACTCTGTTATCTAAAGCTCCTGTGTTTATTTTTTTTATCGAAGTATTTTCGCCTTTCGAAAAGTCGAGCAATAAAAGTCTTGACAAAAAGTATTTCAAAGTAACCGTTCGTGTGAAAAGTACTTTCAAATCAATTTGAGTACACTGCACGTTCATTTAGTAATCAAGTAGTTCAGTTGTAGGTAATCATAAAAACCAATGGGCGAGAAATGCTTTTGAACATAATTTTCGTGTGTGGAATTGTTCGTGCTTAAAACAGAAGTTAGCATGTTGAGTTGACCAGTGGCAGTTCTGTGGCAAACTGCATGACGTTACAATTAGCATTTGGCACTGGAATCCCTTTGGAAATTAATTTTAATATTCTGAAACGTATAATGTCGACAATTGCAAATAGCTTTTCGTTGTTTTTAGCGGTGGAAAACAATTTAGAACCGAAAGTTTCGCTTAATTATATAGCCGTCTGTGGGGGCACTAATGGACCCTTGAATATTCATATAGGAAAATAACACCAGCACTACCGATCAAAACATTATCTAACGTTATTAAAAACTCTTCAATTTTACTTTACTTATAAATAATTGATTAAACTTCATTAAAAATATTTAGAATATAACATCAATGCTAAAAAATTTCCAAGAAGGTTTATTATGTATGAACATTATTTGACAATATTGACAATCTGTCGATTGTTTCTTTACAACATATTAAATTGGTTTGTGATGCTAAAATTGTTATTTGCGACTCCAATTAAAATTTCAATATAATTCTATTATACCGAGCTCGTTGGAAATTGAATATCAATTGCTTTAATTAATTTACAAGCCACTGGCTGCGCCAACAATCACGGACGTTTGTAGGTAGGTATGTATACAAAATTTAAACAAACCGGACATGAAATTATTTTCGTCATGTATTGCCACTTTGAAATTATAATATGAATTATTCATTTTTCATTTCAAATTTAATCTACCTATGTACCTATATGTTATAGTATCAACAATATATACTTAGCTTAAAACATATACATATGTACATACATATATGTAGAACTTGATATGTACTATACATACTTCTTTTTCCTATGACAACATTCGTCCTTTCATTTTATACTGCACAATATTTTTTTGTTAAAAAAAAGGAGTGTTTAATAATCCAACCTTTTCGCTACTAAAATTAACAATTAAGATAAATGTTTCATCAAAATCTGTAAAGATTTATTACAAATTTTTAGTGTCATCTATGTAAATTTATTAATTCAATTTGGTTTGAATAGTTGATAATTTTAGTTTAATTCTATAGATGTCACTTTTTTATTTTATCAAATTTACATATATGTACATAGGTGCATATGTCATGTTCTTGTATTTTAATAACATATTTTATTATATATTTAATAATTTTTTATTAATGTTTAATAACATTCCATATATGTATATATTATATTATTATGAGAATCAATTCTTTTCATGCTAAAAAAATAGTCAATGTTTTGAAATTCAGCAAGCATACATATCTACTTTAAAAACTTTCATCAAACTGAAAGTCGCACTTCGTATTTACCCATAATTACTTCTCTTCAATTGAAGACTGTTTAAAATCCTTAACATACAGCTCACATATACAGTAGACGCAGACGTGACATTAATTAAAGTATTTAAGTTAAATAAATAAACAAAAATATGAACCTGAAGTTTTAGCTTGTTGCAAATAAGATGAAATACAATATTTTATTGTGAAATAGAAGCTAAGAATATCATACGTATGTATCTACTCAATTAGGACACTAAATTAGTATTTCTATAGCATTGCTATATTATAAACATTATATTGCAATAATAATAATACATATCACATAGATGGCGGGGCGTGTATATTATTTAAGTTAGGGGAAGTCCGTCTGCCTGTATTGATTTGTCTGCCCTTGGCGACACACAAAAGGAAGAACTGTACAGAAACAGGATTTACGCCATTTTGATCTTTAAACTAATTTCACAGGGCGAATTCATTGAAAAGAAAACACATAAACATTCAAGGCAAACGGTAATTTTATTAAAAATTCTAATCGTATTCACGATGATAATTGTAACTTTCATGGTGACTATGAGAACACCTTGATTTTCATATTTTCATCACGTACCAAAACACTATTGTTTGAAATGATACAATTGCTCATCGCCAACCTAATCAAATCACTCAACAATGCAACCGATTATCCTTAAGGATAGTGGCAATCCTAAACTTGTTCGTAATATATTCAAAGATAAATTCTCACTAACAAATTCAGCGTATCATTAAAATCAGGAAATTGTGGAACCATTAACAATATACGAATATTTTCTCCTTTGTCGACTCGATTTGTGTAATTAAAATAATCAAAATCAGCATAAAAAACTATCACGTGTGTAGTTAAAATGACTACTTGTCATAAATTTTGCGTAATTGTAAATATATACATACGCATTCACCCAAACACTTTAATTGTAATATCACGGTGTAAATGGAAGCCTTTTACATAAACAAAACAAAATTCCAGTCATACCCAACAAAATTCGTTAGGAGTATGACTGGCATGAGGTCTTTGGAGTGGAGGAG
Source organism: Parapsyche elsis (assembly GCA_022651745.1). Lineage (NCBI taxonomy): Eukaryota > Metazoa > Arthropoda > Insecta > Trichoptera > Hydropsychidae > Parapsyche > Parapsyche elsis. The sequence continues at coordinate 15,483,197 of JAGVSN010000001.1, read as the reverse complement.
GAAAGTATCCCTGTTGAAACATATGTTTATGATTATAAATGGACATATGTTCAATGGGGAAATACTAGAGCATCTCCAACTTTACACTTTGGATTTTTATTGTCGTGCACGGGGTCACGAGCTATTTGTGGTGCCGGGGTACAGAACAATGCTTATGGGGTCCAGCCGGGTGATTACTGCTCTTAAATTATTTAATTCATTGTCGACTGATGTTGACATTTTCAACATCAGCCTGGCGCAGTTTGTAATCAAACTAAAGATTTGTAAATTCTAGTATTATTTTGTTATTATTTATTTTTTTTTGTTTGATTTTCTTATGTTTTTATTATATTATATTATATTCTGTGTAACTTCTATGTATCTTTTGATATTCTTATTCTTTTTTTTTTTTATATATGTATGTATGTATGTACATATGTATCTATATGTAATCTATATTTTGGGCTAAAAACCTGTTTAAATAAATAAAATATATTAAAAAAATAACTTATTGATTGAATTGAAAGTATACATATATATTCAGACACTCTAACGTATGTATGTACATACATAATATCTCTACAGATAAAAAAATCAGATAATATCTATATCGATTTTTAGAATATTTAAGAACGAATAGAAATAAAGTTCTTTGGATATACTATGTAATATATTATATGTAATATATTATTAATGTATATTGTGAAACGTTTGGTTGTTCAGAGGGGAAAACAGTGAGGTCGATTGTGTGGTTGTATGCCAGGTGCAGTCTAGCGCCAACCGTCGTCAACGTTGGTTCCCAACCATGAACGCGATCGCGCTTCTTCTTTTTTCGCTACAATTCTTCCTAATCGCAGCTGTCGATGTCAACAACAATCAAACGGTAAACCAGCGGCGCTACTTGTCCAAAAAGCGCGAACAGTTCCGGGTCATCTACGAGTGGAACACGCTCAACTTTACGTGGCCCTCCAGCGAAGCGTACCAGAAGGCGATCAACACCAGCCAGTACGTACCGCAGAATGTTCTCATCTCGGGCCTTAAAATTTTCGAAGATAAAATGTACGTGACCGTGCCAAGAATCAAAGAAGGTGTACCAGCGACGATGGCCTGGGTACCAGCCGTGCCTACTGAGAACGATACCAGCCCACGGTTAAACCCTTTCCCAAGCTGGGAGTTGAACACAATCGGCGATTGCCGTGGATTTCAATCGGTGCAAAGTTTCGAGATCGACCTCTCCGGGCACATGTGGGTCATAGACAACGGCAGAACTTCAACGATGAAACCCAACAGTTCTTTGCCGAGCTGTTTGCCCACTCTCACTATCGTGGATTTGAATCAAGGCTTGAACAAAATGACTCGTTACAACTTTCCAGACAATGTCGCCGGATCCAATAGTTACCTGAACGACATTGTCATCGATGACTCTGAAGGTGGTTACGCTTACATTACTGACAACAGCGGTGCTGATCCAGGAATCATCGTATTTAACAAAAACGAAAATCGCTCGTGGAAATTCAGAGACTCGAGATCCATGGTCGCCGATCCTGACGCATCGCACTTTTCCCTGAACGGAACTGAAAGGACCATGTCTATAAACGTTGACGGAATCGCTCTAGGACCCAGATTCATCAATAAAGAAGGTGTTGTAGACAGATTACTGTATTTCTCACCTCTTTCCAGTTTGAAGTTATACGTTACTGCTACGTCTGTATTGAAAAATGAATCCCTATCATCGCAACCGGCTTCTTTGAGAGTGGATGACGTTAAGGTAGTAGGCACAAAGACGTCTCAAACTGACGGAATGATCATGGACGAAGAAGGTATTCTATATTATGGTCTTATTGGAGATTACGCTATAGCTCAATGGGACAGCAGGACCAACTTTTCAAACAATCAAGAAATCATAGCCAAAGATAGAAACTTCATACAGTGGGTGGACAGATTCGCGTTTGACAATTCTAACAATCTTTACGTAGTGATCAACAGGTTGCATAACTTCGTCGTCGACAAAGTCAACGTTGACGAAACAAACTACAGGATATTGAGGACCAACGTCGGAGCCAAGAGTTATCTTTACAGCCCCATTTTACTTCCAGCTGTCAAAGCAACTCCAACACAAAGTCCCAACCAAGCCCCTAAAACGATCACGGTGCACCGACCGAATTCAGCTCATTCTTCCTCGCAAATGCTGATTCCGACGTGGATGACATTAGTGTGCATGACCTACATTCTGTTGCATTGATAGACTCGTGATTTTATCGTTACCAAGTAAATATGAAGAATGTACCAAAAAGAGCAAGCACCGCTCTATACATGCAGACACAAATAGAAGCGTTTATTTTTGAATCCGAGCGTGTTCTAGTAGTGATCTTTAAAGCAAATCTTGTGGTACTCTTTCATCACAAGTTCACCGGGAGCGTTCTTGCTAAAAAATCAAAACTGATACACAACTGCTTTGTGAATTATGTTAGCATAGCCTTACTGTATCGTTTACTAGTGCCGACTTCGAATAGCATTTTCTCATCTGTAAATCAAAAATACATAAATATATGTTACCTACGTACAAAGTACAGACATAATACATAATAATAATGCTAATATTGCACTATAATATGAAGAGTTTACGCCTGTGAACGTGATTGGATTGATCGTGCCTAGATTTTAATAGGTTCGATCTCATTCGCGCTATTAGGTACGATTGTGTTTATTAGTATTAATTAATCACACACACGTTTAAAGCATTTAATGTATTCGCTGTATATGTACCTTTTATATAATATTATAATAACATGTGATGTAGTAGGTATGTCTAGTTATATTATACGCTTGATATATTTAATTCCACTTGAATAGAAATTTTTGGCCTTCCAAAATCGTATCTCCAATAGCTCGAATATTATTAAAAGAATATTTTTTTAATTTAAAATTTAAAATTGTCCTTAATCGATAAAATGAGAATACTAAAGTTAAATCATAAGAAACAGAAAATGTATAAATATAAATAAACACGGGTTAAAAAAAATGTCGAAAACAAAAATAATCTCAATTCTGTATATAAAATATCTTTATGTTAAACTTAATTTATTTCCAGTTTATGTAACATATTCCAATGTATTATTATGGAGCATATGAATGTATGTATGTTGAATTATTTTGCAGAAATACTTAACAATCAAGAAAACATTTCGTCCATTTTATTCATATTTTAAATATAGTATACATTTCTGTGAAAAATAATATGGTTTTAATATTTCCACGAACCACTGTGCATACAGTACTTCGTGGAAATATTCACAGTACAGTACATAAGAAGAGCGTACAATTGTCTATTTTTAGTTGAATAACATTTTTATTTATTGTGATGTCCTTATTAATTTATTTTCTTGATAATATAATTTGATTTTATTAAAAGGGACCATTTTTTGGACTCTTTTATTTATATTTATATTTTTTTATTTCTTATTTAAGTTTTGTGCTGTTAAGGTTTTGTAGTCTTATAATCTTCTTTTCGTTGACATAATAGCATTTATGTCACTAGGTCAGCAAGCTTTGGACTTATTTCAGGTCATTTACTTACATATCTTAAATCTTGGCATCCATATAGGATCTACGGACTTTCGATTGGGAACTATTTGCAATTTATATCAAAATTAGCGATACGTGAGTGGTCTACTGCGAAAACGACTGCAACAACCCGAGTCTTTCCATGAAGAAACGATATTAAGAGAACAACTTCAAGTTATCGCCTATAACTATGAATTTTCTTATGACATTGAAACATATAAAGCAAATCTATAGCATACTAAAAGTTTGGCATGACTGGATTTCGTAACTGATTTTTCCCCATAGATGAAACGTCTACGCCATTCCACTGGATGAGTCACTCGCTTATTCTACAGCGTTACTATGCAACCGCTACGATTCTTCTAATACATACGTACTTAGGTATGTATGAACCCACTGGTGCTTGAAATAATTATTTTTTTTGTGTAAGTGGATAATTATCGATCTTATTGTTTATTTTGGGTCTTTTTGTCCTTGGAGCCTCGCAGTGTACAAATTACACTGTGCAACAAAAAAAACTACCGGAGCGGAGACTAAATATAGTCAATCTTTACTAAGTTTGACCCACTGAATCCGAATATGATAATGAAATTTGTTGATTAGCTCTCGTTTATGACTAAGGGGCGTTTAAAAAAATGGACAATTTTAAATTTTTTTTGACTTGCGGTCGGTAACTAAAAATTTAGTGCTCCTTTGTTCAAAATGAGTATTAGAAACAATAGTCCGATGTTTTTACTATTAATTGTAATATTTGAAAGCTTTAAAATACTTATAAGTAATCGTCTAACAAATTTCGAAACTCGAAAAAAAAAAATTTTTCTTTCAGATTTGTTCCAGGTGCTATGCGTTAGGTTGGCCAGGGTTTTTTTTTATTTTAACGCATTTATAAGGATTGGTTCTCTACGTCAGTATTTTTTTTTTTTTTGTTTCATATCTCATAAACAAGAGCTAACGAACAAACTTCATTATCATATTCGGATTCAGTGGGTTAGAATTCGTAATAATTTTTTGGTCTCCACTCGTGTAACTCAAAAACGTGTTTTTTTGTTGCATAGTGTTATCAACTTAAATGTAACCTCAAATTATCCACAAGGTCTACTACATATACATACGTATGTAATTGCATTTGACGAATTGTTTATTTTTCAGGTGTTCTCACGCTATTTTTTACTGAAAACATTCGCATTATTGTTTATTCAAATGGTCGATAAATCAAACAAGACTTTTATGGTTTCTGTTCGATCGAAACATTCTTGGTATCCGATTGCAAAACACATCTTAACGTGTAAAATTTTCATGTCGATCTATAAAACTACTGCGCAAGTCTAAATCGTACGTAGCTACATACTCAATATACTCTTGTGTATGTTGTTTTCTCGTAGAAGTATCCAATTTATTTTGTCAATCCATACTTTCTTCTAGCTAGGAAACCTTGCCAAGAGCGTTGCTTTTTTTACATTCATTTGAACTTATTTATGCTGTAGTGCTGTACGCGTTATATAAACTGCGTAGAATCTGTGAAGGTCGTTATCGGGTTTGACATTCACATTAATTCTCATCTGTTTGTAAATAAACTGCTATTGTGTAAGTATGTAATGTCATTCGAAGTCTACATATGTATGTATATAGCAATATAACAGGTTTATTTTTATTTTATTATATAGGTAAAATGCGTGATGGTATCGTTTAAGTGAGAAAATATGACATCATTTCTAATTGTTGTTTTGAACGAGCCGTTAAATACATATCTTAGCGGTCTTCATGTTGATTGACTACAGTTTCTCAAATATTGAAAACTATCGAAAAAGAAATACATATTTGAATATGCTCAATTTGAGGTTTTATTTCTAGATTTTTCAGTTTTGTGCACAATCTGACTTAAGGTGAAGTGATAATTAGAAACTGCTGGTTTACTTAGTTAACATACAGTGGGATCTACCGTAATTTTGACGCTACATACATACAAAGCAGGGTTGCCAGATTTTCATTTCATAGTTTAAAAAAAGGACAAATAAAAAAAAATTCCACTCCAGGCAAATTTTACCATTCTTTTTAACTTTTTCTTCTTACTATTCATTTCTATTTGAGAGTTTTTAGAGTCAGAATCAAACATTTTGATTCGTATCAAAATGTATACTAATTTTTAATTTGAAGCAACCATTGTTGAGGTTTTTATGATTTATGATAATATTGTCGTTAAGAGACGATTGTTACGAAGTGTAATGGTATGCTTGGATAGTGACTGTTTTTGCACATATGCTTATGGAATAAATCAACAGCATGTAAATATGTATGTATTTGCACAAATTTTCATATGTGAATAATATTCAAGTTCGTTTAAAATAATGAGCGAAATTTTCGACAAGATAAACTTTTTCTATCAAATCAAAAAAAAAAATAGAAAAACTGAATGTTTTATGACGTATGATTGAATATTTATTAAAATATGTGTATGTTTCTTTCCTGTTTGATGACTATCACGAATCGTGACAATCATAATATTACAACAACAAAAAAAAGTCACCATATGTAAATTGTACATTATTTATTTACAATGTTTCGAATAGGATTTTCCGTGCAAGGCCCCAAATATTTTTTTAACAATCAGCAAACCACAATAGTCATGATAATTACACGTTAACACTGATAGATTTTCCTTTAGTATTTGTCATCGTATTTTGACTCGAGTTCAACATTTTTACTTTGATATAGCATTTCAATGTCATTGCTGATGTTGAGATCAACATTAAAATTCTTCACATTCCACTGCGATCATTATTTTTACTGCATCTCCCACTCCAAGTCAAACCAACCCAAAATAGACTATCGAAATTACTTCAATCAATCACTGCTTTATATTATTGATTTACAGTGAAACACTTGACTTGATAAATTTATTTACCAACCTATGTATGTACATCAGAAATTTTGTTAAATGGTTTTTAGAAATGAAAATACCTCTTATGATGGCCATTCACTGTCCGTATCGACGGACGGTATCGATTTTGAAAAAAATACGACCCCACTCACGATCAGTGTGAACCAACTGTATTTTCACCAGTTTTTCGTCACAACAAACACTGATCGAAATACGGCTGGTGCCCAATCACGATTGGTTTTTGCGGGGTATCCATAAAACTTCCGTATGGAATTCAAGAAGAGCCAGATTTCTGTCGATTTAGCACATTCACGATCCTTTTTAATAACACCTCCTTTTGTACGACGGAAAAAATGGACCGTGAATAGCCACCATTAGACCTTTTTGGGGGAATTTGTTGATTTTTTTCACACCCATCATTCTATCAAACTTAGTAATTGAAGTCATGACGTTAACTCATTAACGAAGCTTTGTAACATTAATGTGTAATGTTACAAAGCGGCACAAAACCAATGCTGACAAACACGCCGTTTTTTTAAATTTACAATAAAAATATTTGAATAACTTTTATTGTGTTCATACTCACAGAATTTCAACCGTATTGATTTTTCCCATGTTCTTAGTTTGTTTTTCCTCGTACACTTTATACATAAGCAATGCGACCAATTAACCATAAAATATTGACGATGTTGTCGTACTTACTAATTGATTCGATTAGGGAACGTGTGACGCAAGTAGTTTGGAAATTTACTGAAGCGTCACGAGGTGAAACCCTATTACAGGTGGTTGGCTAGTTAGTTAGTCTTGCTACAAAAATAGACTGATTTTTACAAAAGTTACGCTGTGAACCAGGCGTAGCCAAGGAGATGTAAACACGCAAATATTCAACGTGTGAGTCACGAAACAGGAATGGAAAATCGATCCAAAGTGGGCGAAAGGGTTTGAGAGCATTTGCATGAACACACCATGTATGTATAATATATATGTACATACCTAAGCCACTGCTAATTTACACCTAACTACTATTTTTATACACACGTATAATATGAAAAAAAATCTGATAAGCACTTACTATGGTCGTACATATAATCGCTCAATATACATGAACCCTGAAAAGTTATATTGAATTTTTTAAATAATTTCTTGAAGTTTATATAATGCAGTAGGTCTGTCCAAGGTTGAGTACAATTGTATAATATGGTCGCCTTATGAACGCTCGTACAACAATATTTTGATGTACTTGATGCTTGATAATTTAAGGGAATATTATTACTACCCATTTCTATAACCGAGTAAGTTACTTCTGGGCATGACGGGCATGCAATCACTCGAGGTTCGAAGGACCATGTTCTTGCACGAGCAGAGGCGATGTATGGAATCCTCCAGTGCTTGAAAGACTCAGCCTGTTTGCGCCCGAAAATTACATTCGTTCGCGCTCTCATCGTCACTTCCAACAACCCTTAATTGGGACTCTCATGGGGGTTGCATCTTCTATTGTTGAAGCCATCCGCCTATTTAATGCCCTGGCCACCGATGGTATCGATTCATTTTGCATACCCTATCCTGGTTTTGTGGCCAATCTGAAGTTACATTTAGCTAGGGTACTAAGCCGGGATGGGGTTGTGTAATGATAAAGATAATTTTACTGTATAAATTTATGTTTTTATTGTATTATGTATGTATGTATTTATGAATACATATATTATATTATGTATAAAATTTGGGTTTAAATTTTAAAACTGTAAAATAAATAAATAAAAAATAAATAAAAACTACTCACTGTAGACGCTTCAATTACTCCCAAAGGGAATTTCGAGATGATATCTAGGTCACAGTCGATTTGGCGCCACGTTTCATAACGGGATAATCACACGTCTGTAAACCACCCCTAACCCCAGCAATCATTTTACGAGTGTGTATGTACATATGTATATGACAAACATAAAGATCCGGTATTATTACTTTATTTTGTTGTTAATCTTAACAATAGCCTTCTCACTGCATTAGCACAATTTTGTTTGGATCGCATCCGAACAGTGTTGCTATTTTCAAGGTTCATTTTCAGTGTATTTGCAACTAATACAATCTGTATGCGTGTTAAGATGTGAAAACAACAGCTATATTATAAGTATAATACGTTATAAGTGCTTTTTACTAAAGATTTTCTCGAACAATGGATAGAGACGCTGTTAATGGTAGACTACGATATCACCATTTCCACAACGTATAAAATCGCTTCTAACCTTTAACGACATTAACAACCTTCCGTAATGTTTTCAACGAAATCGTTAACTTAATTGAAAGCTGAGTAAGTGCGACCCGTTTGCTCTACCGGAAAGTAATTCAATTGAATTCGGAAAATTTATTAATTAAATTCGATCAGCGTTGAAATTTTGCCGAAAATTTCCACCTTTTTTAGTTTAGTTTAGTTTAGTTTTCATTTAGCACACTAACACTACTGGAAACATTGCAGCACAGCACGCAATTGTAGTGTATCATCAATTTAGAATATTTTTTTGAAAGTCGTCGGGTCATATATTTATGTACGTACATATGTACATACGTCGATTGATACGTCGCTGTATAATAAATGTTTGCAGACTGGTTTAATAGCTTTAATTGTTTGCATTGGCGAATGAATGTGTTCACAGTGTGATCCCACAATGCGCGCACGGTTTTTCTCTAATGGTAGAATATTACATTTTCAAGTGGTACTTGCGCGCGAAAAGAATCAATTTGAATATTGATTTTTGCATATGAATCCGTTATACCGGATGATGAATTGCCTCCAAACATTTTCACCGGCTGATTACTTACGCTCTACCGACAAGAGTTGAGCTGACATGAGTCAAATGAAATAAAGAAAAAATTAAGCAATTTGATGTGTATTTTATTTAAACTATGTATGTACGTAAATCTTAATATTCACACTAAAAATGTTTCAAAAAACGAATCTCACAAATAAAATACAAATGTACACAAAATAAACACTATTCTAATTATTATGTTTTCGTTTAATTTGTATGATATTCTCGTTTCTGCGAAATCATTTCATACAATTAAATCCTGCTTACGCACATCGGCTGTCAACATAAATATACAAATGCTAAATAGTTTTACCAATGCAGTGATTAGCCAAATACCAACAAACGTGACTAAAATTTACGCCAGCGTAGATACATATTTTTTATTTCCGCGAATTACGCCATGACACCGTTTACCAAAAATTAGCCTTTTGTAGTGCACGGTTGAATGCATTGCAAGAGAAATTAGTTTTTGTTCGTTTAATAATAATGAAATTGCATATAGAGTAAACAATCGACTAATTGCATACGGGGTGTGGTTCGTAACCTTTATTCCTCTGTACTTGCATTCAATAATTGCAGGCGAAATCAATACGCAAGATATGGATTAGGTTGACTCGGTACAACCTCAAATGGCCGGTACATATTGGCAAACTGAAGGCGAAGCGAACGATAGGATTCGCTTCGTTGGTTTTAGGTAAATATGTACTACGTCCACACCTAAACATTAGCACCGAACAGCGACCCTCGAAGGGAAATACAATAGGCAGAATTAACAAAAGAAGATCTTTAACAATAACTGTAATGCACTTTATTAAAAACAAATTTAGAAAACAGCTGACAGACGCCAACTTAGAAGCAGCAATGCGGCTTGCATTGGAAGAAAGGAGTATTGAGCAATTTCCATTTGCATTATTATTAAATAAATAGATACCTACCAAAAAGTTAAAATTTCTATTATTTTATGAATAAATTGATTCATTTTTTTGTAACTTTCTCGAATATTCTCGGAGAATATTCTCGCTCCGAGAATATTCTCGACTTACAACACTACATATTATATAGTATGGGTTCACTTGTACATATGTACATATACATATGTGCGCGCGCGAATACTGCAGGCTTAATATCATAAAAATGACACTTAGGAGCACAATTTTATTTCAAATTCAGTTAAGTTTCAGCCGTATAACTGCATTTAAAATTTATCTGCATACATATTCACAATTCATGTTGATCTCGATTGTACGTCACACTAAAAACGTTTATGTTAGGGCCATATGAGTGTTTAAAATTCAAATAAAAAAATACATACACAAAAAAATTGTTTTTATGGAGCAGCAAAGCAATAAAAAACCATTCGCTGTGAACGATCGCTCCGATCGCTCCGAGACCTAGCGAAGCGAACAGCGAAGCGATCGTTCGGTTCGCATTCGCTGCGACGTCCACATGGCGTCCAAATAGCCCGAATTCGCCTTCGGTTCGCCAATGTGTACCGGCCAAAAGCACGTGTGCGAATATAAATTTTGATAAAATTACTGAAAATTTTTCATTTATTTACATAATTATATCCCTTGAGAATATCAGTGCTAAAACACTCTATGAGAAATATCATAAATTATTATTATTATCATAAAAAACGTGCGGTTTTAGTTTTATCAAATTTCCTGTGTGTTGTACATACATACATATATGTATATGTATGTACATAGATTGCCATTTTGCGTATTTATGAAAGTTTTACAACGTAATACCACAAAACAAGCTCTAGAAGTTTTTTTTTTTCTTGTGATGATATTTTCTGATAAATTTAATCCTATTGAGTGGTAATATTGATTACAATGTTGACAAGCACATTATCAATTTATTTATATGTGCAGTGTGCACAAATTTATAGAAATGTTTTTCAGTGTTCTCTTTGGTACAACAATAAATACGTGTTGCTATACATACATATAAGGTAGCATACATACGCCAACATACGAATATATACATTAAACTTCTCCATCTTAATTTCAATACTGTTTCGTTGTAAGGAGCAGAAAGTACAAAGTCGAATGTGAAATATGAACGTCGGTAATTGTTCGAACGGTTCCGCTGTATCATCATTCATCGAAATTGTATGATTTCATCTTAAATATTCCACATATGCAATGAGAAATTGTTTCAAACTCACGTGACCGATCAGTTCCGTCACGCGCATCATTTTATGGATCAAGCATTGTGTCGATAGACGTGACACAAATTAATAGCGCGGTAAAAATTAATAAGTCTCAATCGATACTATTTCAGAAGTACATACATACATCCATTCAAATCGCAACGCATACAACTTTTAATATCAGACGGTTCGTTTCATGGCTATCGACAGTTTTATGGAGATGATTGTTTAACTATGCGATGAATAATCCAATCATGATGGTCGCATGTCACTGGAATGACCACGACAATGACTTGGGTGACCCCGAGTCATCGCGTGTTAAATTAGATTTAGTTTCAATTTCGCTTAAAATAAATTCAATTTAAAAACTGAACACTTTATTTTACACAAACAGTTTATTCGGTTTGAAACAATTAAATTGTAATTAATTTAAATTTTATAGTTATTGGCGCGTAGGTACTCGAAGCTAATGCTGCGTCCACACCGACGAACCGAACAGCGAACGACGAAGAGCGCAGGCGAATTGTTATTGTGTGGACCGCTCCACACAATAACTACCCTTCGTCAAGGTACAACGTACGTTGTTTATATTGTTTATAACGTACAATAAATATTTTCGCCATCCCATAATAGTTTTTTTCTGCCTTATACAATTTACGATAATATTTGAAATAATTTTCATAGCATGAAATGTAACTAGGGATCTTGTCGCACATTTATCCTTCAATGTTTTATTATAAAATTGTTATTTGTTCGCAACATTTTGCGGATGACACTTCGACGTGATCACAGAGTATAGACATCACAAAATTGACAGCATTGCGAAACACTTCTCGGTTTTATAACTACAAAATATAAATAGAAATGACTTTAAGATAAAGCAATCGCTCGATTTAATAGGATTGAAATAAAAAATAATTAGATTTTGCAATAGAAAGAAATCAATATTAAACTTAAATAATGTTCAATGCACCAACATGTATATTGATTCCTTGGAATCAATATACATGTACCTAAATATTTTTTTTATACCAGAATATCAAATCAAACAATCAACAATCAAATCAATTAAATTAAATTAACATATGTACTTACATAATTAAAAAGATAGTTGATTTTAACGATCACATTCAAGTGCATGAAAAACATTGATAAAAGTAAAAGTGACATTTCTCTTATGCTGAATGTAAAAAATATGAATTTGACTATTCCAACTATCGCCTTTCGTAATGTGTTTTTTCAGCGAATTGCAAACTTCAGGAAATTACAATTTGCATTAATGCCAAACACCTTGGCGTCTTCGAGCAACTTTTGACACCAAAGTGTACCTAAACTGTGTGCACTGACTGCCAATTTGCATTGTACTAACTTGTAATACAAGACAATACAAAACATACAAAACGACATACAAGGTCGGCAATTTTCCATAGCAGCCATGTGCAACGGATGGTGTCTACACTTTTTTTGAATTACACACATGTCTTTTTTTGCACAGTTTTTAGCATGGCAAATGTGCGTTTAGTGATTCTGCGACCCACATATCTGATAAACATTCAATATGATCTTGAATTTCTAATAAAATTATCTTTTTACAATGCAGCAATTTGTACCACCGGAGAAAGTCAGTGGGAAAAAATGTTCGACTATATTTAATGGTGCAGAATCAAAAATTCAATGCGATATTTCATACTTTTAACGAGTAGGTACATACGTACGTACATATTTATTGTTATTGACGCACATTGTACGCATTGTAAACTATGTATAGCAACGATGATCTCGTAAAATTTAACAAATTTCAAAAGTAAACCAGGGTAAAGAAATCAAGCCTGGTGTGGTATCATCTGAGTAATTATTTAATTTGTCGGTCATTATGTATGTATGTATGTATCTATATGAAAAAAACAGAAACTTTCATTTATTTATCATCATTGTATATAAAATTAAAAGGCAACCTTCAAATTCATACAAATGGATGCACAGTTTTAAATATGATACCCATATGGCCACATAGTATCACGATAAGTTTTTAATTGTTTGAATATTGTCAATGACTGCACGCTTTGTGCGAAAATAACAGATAGCAGTGTTAAATTTTCACATATAGATAGTACATGATATCAATCATATCGTTCAGATAAGATTTCAGAATTCATATTAGTTTGACACATTGGGCAAATATTTTTCATGCCAAATAAAAACTATTTTGTGGTTATAAAAATTCTCAGTGTCAAAATTGTGTACCTAAAGCCGACCAGCCAAATTATTTATGTAACACTGTGTAAACTCAACGTCAATGTTTGTCTTTGGTACATTTTTGTAGGCCAAGTGCAGAATAATACGTTACCTACATATGTATGTATGAACAGAACTAGTCAACATCGAGTGTACGTTTATAAAATACTTTATTTGCGAGATACATATTCGCAACTGGACAATGAAAGTAACGGTAAGTAATACGTGTTATTTGCAAAATTGCAAAATGTCGTAATCGGAAGAAGTGAAACGCGTCACTGAATTTGAAATTCGATACGAAAAGTAAACCATTAGCCATTTTAGCTATAATCAACGTCAGACATGACACCTTCAACATATTTTATTATACAGGTAAAAAAACATTGTATCAATAGGTGTATCAAATTAAAACCATGTTCACATGTAGAAACTAGCTGGGTTATGGTGAATTTTAATACCAAACCTCACCTGTGTGCACTGGTTTGTACAATAACAGTGCAGCCCCTAGCCGGTTTGTCAGTGCGTGAAACAGTTGTATTGTGTACCGTTGATTGAATGGGTGTATGGTCGTAAAATTGCATTGGCGATTCGAACTAGCTTTGACAGATGGCGGTTTGTTGCCAACACACCGCTAAAAAAATATGTTTATAACGTTGACAATGCTAGTGTGACCGCAACGACCCAGACAGACCCAGACGCTTAACCGAATAAATAAAAAACTTACAAACTCCACATTTGAACATATTGCGACTGTGACGACTTGATGAGTCATACTAAAATTGCATAACATAACAAGGTCACTTTAAATGTTTATTATTAGTTTTTCCTAACAAATTTCATTTCAAAATGTAAAAAAACTACAATATCGACAATAAATTATGCAGTTATGCAATAAGATATCACGTAGTACGTAATTGCAACTACGTATGTTCGCTAAATGGGATGTTGAAAAATAGAATAAGGAAAACTGATCAAAAGGTGACGCACTGACCTCACGAAGAAACGTGCTGGTGATCTCATGACCAACATCCTGGATGAAGCATCATTGATATTGACCGTTGCTTTGGATGACCATAACTACTGATTTAATTCTGATCCTCGAATGTAGCTCAAGCCAAATCAAGAGACTATTCACAACATCAGTTATAGAATTATGTATACCACTCGTGTGATTTTTCCAAGAAATATCAAGTGAATTTATTGATAATCCATAATCGAGGAACAGTAAATGTGACTTCACTACACGCATTTTTGAAAAATCCCCAGTCAATTTTACACATATAGGTTTCGTGTTCGCATAACACCTTAGTAATTTGTCACCTGGAAAGTCGATGGAACGATCAATCGATCGTTTCATCAGCGTCAGGTGACCATTTAGCGTCGCCCGCCAAATATTGACATTTCAAATGAATGACGGGTGCTTCGCTTCGCCTGATTTACAACTAATCAACAGTTCCATGTTAACTTTTCAGCTCGCGATTCGATCCAATACATTTTTCACTATTAGTGAGAGACATTTGAAACGGAATACAAACTAAGGCTGATATTACACTGAGCAACAACACCAACACCAGGTTTTTTTTGAACCTCGACGACCAGATAGATATACAGGTTCAGATGCTGCGTATTACATTATGCGATTCTGAGTTGCATGAAAATTTCTTGGAAGTCAATGTTCGACGAAAATAACCTTCACCAAAAACCCTTTTCTGACCTTTTTTTTGCATCGTCGTACTCAATTGTCAACGCAATGCAACGTCAATGCAATTGTTTCGAAAACAATGAAATTCAGAAAGAAATACGAGAGGTTGAATTTTATATATTTTCTACGTCTACATAGAGTACCTAGTTTCCTAGACCTATTTTTTTGTATGAAGATTATGAGATGAGCAGGAAGCTTGGTGAGTGAAAAGTGGTGCAATGTAATAAGATGCTCGCCACCGCCAAAAAAAATCTGGTGCTGGTGTTGTTGCTCAATGTAATATCGCTCTTACTCTCAGATGAAGAGGTCATATGACATTCAAATGATGTTTGTCTTGGATAATAAAGGGATCCATATTTAGGGTTCCCATTTTTGTCAAAATAAAAAGTGGTTAAACATGTTATACAAACATAGATAAGTTATTATCATAAATCATAAAATTCACTTATCTTATCGCAACTTATCTTATTTATCATCGATAAGTGTATTTATTCTCGTATTTTTCGAAATAGGGATTCCTACTTATTTTTTTTTTTTTATACTTCACCAAAATTGTGAAATTGACGATAACTGAAATGGAACTAATAAAATGTAAATCTAGCATCATGCTGAAACATATTCGTCGAAAATTTTACATTGGACAATTACAAAACACAATACACACCAATCTTAAGTTAAAAAATTGTAAAATAGAAAAGCATGTAATTTGTGTGCATCATAATTTTAATATTTTATTAATATATAATAATAATAATTTATTACAAACAGTTACAAGCAATAGAAGAGTATTATCGCATATATGTATTTCCGACAGTCAATTCCATTTTCATTCTAATATCATTAAAACCCTTATATAAAATATATTGTATCACACGTACAAATATAATAGCTCTGTACAAATAAAATAAAAAAATATTATAAGAGAATTACGAAACATACTTAGATAATTTATAAAAAACGAACACGTTTTAAGACTATCCCCAAAAAGTTATCATTCATAGCAAATTAGAGTAATCGGGTCAGAATAATTTTAAAAATTCCAAAATAACAGAAGAAAATATACAACGTGATAAATAAAATCTAATGTAACCTGGTGGCAATATAGCTAATAATAAGTATTGAATTATTAAAATTAAAATAATCTACAAAACTGATTATATTTCATATTGAGTTAAAATGTGTTACATAAAATTTAATAAATATGTGTAATTAATTGTTCACAAACTCAACGAATAATTACACTATTAATAGGCACATATAAAAATCGATAAGGCCCCTCCTGGTAAATTGAAATTAAAAACGTAATTTTCTATTAATTCACAGTGAAATTGTTTTGAATTGACAACACTGGAGCGATTATATAAATTATTATACACACATATGTACATAGATAATGAAAAAATAAATACACAATTCACAACAGATGCAAACACACTTGGTACTGAATAAAAATAATTTGAAGACTCAGGGTAGAATAATACTTTAAATATTCTCATTGGAATGTTTTGAAAAATAAATAAAAATCAAACAATGTTGATTATATTATTGAAAATATCAATAAATATTGCAATTTTGATGTATGAATGTAGGTTACAAAATTAAACAATCGTGATACCCAACATTTCAATTATACATGCACATATAAAATTAGTCAAACTCTACAGACTTTAAATTGCGATAGTAATATAATAATAACACATCTAGCAACATAATTATGGTTTCAAAATTTAGTCATATGTATCTAAAATACATATTGTGTATGTATAATATGGCATTTGTGGACATTGAAATTTACAATAAACACAGATAATTTAATATGTGTGTATTTGTGTTTGAAAGTGTGTGTAGATTAGAATGCTAAAATTATTTATACATCTCCAAATATCCAAATATTCTACTATAATATAAAAATATAAATTTTATTTCATAAATTTTCGATAAATTATGCATTTTGTAAGAAACTGAATTTTGTACTAATTAAATCTACTAAATATTATGTTAATGTGTAATAAATAGCATCGAAAGAAGTTTCGCAATCCTATAAAATATTTTTAAACACAATACAGTTCCCCATCATTTAATTCGATTTTGGTTAACTTTAATTTACTTAATCCCATTCCCTTAACAAAGATGCCCAATTGTAAGTGAACATAGTTATAGACAAATAAGAATAGCATTCAAAATAATTTTATGGAATTGGTTTTACCAATTTGTTTTCAAAGATATATTAATTCTGTGGGTTTTTCTTTGCAGATTTAAATTAACTAAAACTAAAGTATAAAAGTTCATTACAACATATCATGCTCTTTATTATTATCAACTTAGTATTTTAACTGTTTCTATAGAGTGGTACAAAATATCACACACAAACTAGTTGGGTTACATTTGCTTTAATGAAACAAAAAAATTGTACTTTTTTCCTAAATTTTAATTTTTTCTTTCTCTGTAATGTCAAATTAAAAAAAGAAATATTTTTTATTTAAAATCTGGAAAATTTTCTACTTTTGAAATGTTATTCCCTCATCATGTTCTAAATATTCAGTCATAGTTATCATTGAGAATACATACATACATATATCTAAATAATACATATAATATTATTTAATTTGCGATAAATATTTACACGAAATGTGGATAAAAAGCTTGCGCACAAGAAAACATTCAAATACTTTTGTTCTATCTAATGTTAACAGTGTAAAAATTAATTATATTAAAATATTTTGAGATAATATTAAAAGGCACAGAAAATATTGATATTTTTTGAAATATTGCTACCTAAAAATAAAAAACGTTGAAAAAATATTTCAACATTATTTACAATATTATGTATTAAATAGTCAATTTCATTTTAAAAAATTAGCAATCGAAACATAGATATAAAATTGTAATTAATAATGTTGTTATAAGCTATGAAGCAACGTTTATTAGCATTAGTATTTAGTTGACTTTAAATTTGTTAGTGCAGTAATGAAAAAATCTAATAATCATCAGTGTTAAAAAAAGATCTATTGAATTAATTGTATATAACAACATTGGTAATAGTCAGTAAATTGTATAATGAATAGTAATTATATAGTTTAACATGATTTCTAAAAATAATTATTTAAATTTACAAGTCAATCGAAACAAATATTAAAAATAAATAGCTGAAGTAATTTTTTTTTTCATTTCAACGCACTTTAATAAATATCAGTTCATATTCCAAAAATATATATTTCTTTTACAAAGTAACATTTAAAATAATATAATTATGAGCTAAATTTACTTACATTTTTACAAAATTTATTTATATAAATCAAATATAATATTCTAATAAATCATAACAAACTTCATTTTTACCAATAAAGTGAATGAAAATTCACACATTATTTTCATTTTAGATTACAAATATTTGTGCTAGTAAATAACAATGAAATTTAACAAAAAAATATATGCCTATGTAATATAAAGATTGCAATTTTGTCAACATTGATTGTTATTTTCTATACACCTAAATTTTTACTTCTTACATTAAACAAAAACTTTTATAAGTAATGTCATGTGAAAAAAGTAAAACATAAAAATGGTCTTCAAAAATTATATTTTAAGCACTACGTATCTGATTTAGTATACCGTGACGTGGCATACCGTAATTTGTAATCGTTTTGAATTTCGAATTAAATTGAAAAGGTAACGTAAAAATTCGTCATATACCTACATTTATTCCAAGGCAAACATCTAGAGTTTTGTTCTTTTTTTTTAATCACAAAATTTAAATCTAATCATCATTTTATACACAATTAAAAACAATAAATTTGATCTTATTATTTTCCCTGAAATGTTCCAACTTTAATATTTATAATTTACTCAACTGCAAACCCACAAGTTTCTTCAACAGCCTGCGTCAATTTGTCGTATAAAACCCTGTACGTTGGATAAGGAGGCATATCAATCCGATTAAAACACGTATGAGCTTTGGGAAGACTAGTCGGAGACGCTTCTATGCAATGTATTGTGAAAAGTCGAGGACCAGCAGCTCCCGTAGAACCTTGCAGAGCTCGGAAACCTTGTAACGGCACACGACTCGATCCAGTAACAAACTGCAAGAGGCGAGCTCGCATCTCGTCAGAGTAACTCTCAACGGTCTAAAATGTAAAAAAGAATAAAATACAGATTGAACTTTAAAATTTTAAAATTTTTATCATATATGTACATATGTATGTATTTTACCTTCCAAAACCAAACAACAACAGGCGTTTCATTGGTACAATGTTTAAGTCGAGTATTTTGTTTCCAATCGGCGACATCTATTTGTGATATACCACCGATAATTAGTTTCAATTCTTTTTCATCGAAAAGCCTCAAAAGTTGTTGTGGAATCAATTCAGAAAATCCTGTAAAACAAATTTATAATGAATTCCAAAGTTGTTCTTTAGCGTAATATTTTTAGTTTTATTCTTTGTCTGCCCATACCTTTTTGTAAAGCTAAAAACTGTTGTTCGATGCCTCTCATAAAACGATAATTAACGTACAATCTGACATATTCTCTTTTATTATCTTCAGTTACCGGTATATTCGCACCTCCGGGTTTTAGTTCATGTACTTTTAAAACGCCAAAAGTATTAAACTCAACTTGAAAGGATGTATCAATTACACCGGCAATTTTATTATCTCTGAAATAAATAAAAAAACCCAATAAGAGACGATTTTATTTTTAATTAAACAGGAAAAGAAGTATAGGTAAAATTGCAAAACACTACTACTTACAACATCCAAGTCAAACTACGGTGTAGTTCAGGATCAACTTCTTCAATATCTCCAAGAGTGACAGGTTTTCCAAGGAGTTGTCTGTAAAACGGTGTAGTGAAGCCACCTTCCAAATGATGACCGTGAAATGTTGCTATTCCCAATATACGACCGACAAAATGAAAATATGACAAATGTTCTGGGTTAACAGCTAAAAAAAAAAACACAATTATTATTAAAATCTAAGTGTGACGAGACGATGACTACATATCTGAGTGAAATAAATCAAACCAACCAGAATCTGCACTGATTTGAAGACAATAGTGACTACCGCTACTGTATTGGAAAAGACCATAATACGGATTGAGCATTTCTCGAGACAGAAGATGTAGCCATTCACGAGCAACTCCACCATAGTCAAGACCTTCCTCTCCCCGAAACTTTACCATGAGTCGTTTACGTAATTCCTTTGCACGCATTTTCATTACTAAACGATACGATTCTTCAAATATTTCATTACGAGAAACCTAAATGAACAAAAGTAAATAAAAATGTTGAAATGATTATTTTTTTACAAAATTAATTAAATTACGATACAATACAATTACAATACCTCCAAACGACAATGTCCGCTTTGAGGCTGCATAACTAACAATTCCGTCCTCAAAATTTTCAATTTGCTTGCTAAATCTCTTCTATATTTCGATATCAAATAAACAGAATCTTGGATAGGAGTTGTTGCATCACTCGGCGTAGAATCGTTATTCACAACAGAACTTTGATTATTTGTAACCGCTGCAGTTGCAGGTGAGCCCGGAGTGGTATTTGTTACTGGTCTAGGAGTTTGAGTATTATTCGTATCATTATTTGAAACGGAATTTCTATTACTTCCGGAAACATTCGAATTAGTAGTCGGTGATGAAACTACACTAGTAGTGTTAGTAGTGGTAGTTGTTGTGTTAGAAGAGATCGTTGATCGGCAGGGAGTAGTGGTAACAGACGTGCTAACTGCTGTTGGCCTTTGTTTTTGCAACAGCACGTTTAATATTTGAGAATTCAATCTAGGGTCGGTGAACTGAGTTGTTCTATTATTATGATCGACAAAATAAATCTGGAAACAATTACATTACGAAATTATTCATTTTTAATACTGTGATTTATACTCTTGGGGATTAAAAATACATAAAGATTAGCTTACGCGTCCTGAAGTTGTTTGTCTCATTTCCCAGCCAGTGGGAAGAGGACCGAGGGAGTCGGGAGACACTGTCGGACTAAAGTCACGAGGAATACGAGGATCATGCCACGTAGAAACTCCGGTTTTGACATGGTAAAAGTATACTTGGCCCTGTTGAGTTGTTCGGACTTCTGCAATTGACATGAGCGCAATAGCTTAATACCACAATTCTCTAGTTGCGAAAATATTTATTCTATTATTATTATGATTGTAAAATACCATAGCCAGTGGGAAGATCTTGCGGTGTAATTGAAGAATGTTGAACACTTTGTGGGGACAATGGCGTAGAGCGAACTGCTTGCCTTGGACGCTCTGGCGTAGCATTTCGGTTGTTACTAGCTCCAGCGCTCCTGGGACCGATCGACCACCTCATTTGATGCGGTTTAGATGCTCTCGATTGCGGTGTTGTTAATACTAACGATTCAGGCCTGAAATTATTTTAAAAAATCAATGAATTATTTAATATTAATACTCGTCAGTACGACCAAAACAAACCGGTAACAGTAGACATACCTGGTTGAAGATGAAGAAGTAACTGGTTGCGATTCAATTGGAGCAGTTTCTGCATGCGTCATTTGTAATATTGGTCCACTGTTAACTTTATTCATTTTCGCGTCGTTGTTGGTTAATCTTTCTGACAAAGGTGATGTAGCTCCAACGTTTTGTCCATTTTGTAATATCACAGAACTTCTTGGTGACTTGGTACCGTTTTGAACACTTTTTGGAATATTATTGATTATTTCTGATTGCAACGCATTTTTCGCATTGGTGGGACTCACGGTGGCCGAGCTGCACGGACTCGTAGGATTCGAAACCGAAGACTGCGTCGTTTCATCGCCCAACTGTCCATTAGAAAACCTATTATTTGAATCCACGGCAATTTGTTCGGTCGTATTATTGATTGAATTTCTATTATCGTGTACGGTTATCTTGTCGAACAGTGTCTGAAGTGCGTTGAGCTTCTGTATAGTCCGACTCGCGGGGGCGCTAGAAGGAGCATCGGTGTTTCCTTCCAACTCAGACGGCAGCGAAATATTCATTTCAGACTGGTCTTGAGATGGTGTTAGACTATCATCAAAAGAAGCATTGTTGCTGCTACTTCTGTGTATTGCACCAGAAGTGGGAGATGCCAAAGTGAGCGGGGTCGAAGCCGGCGCTCCGTGAGAACTACTTCGAACATGGTGTATTTGAGGATGAGCGGGGTCCGACTCTTCGGCGGGTCGAGTTGGCCTATTCCATTGTGTTGTTCGCGTTACGTAATTGACATAATAAACCCTGGAATGGATATAAAAACATTAGCGAAACGTTAACGAGAATACGTGTAGGAAGTTAGATAGTGTTTATACCTTCCGTTGTTCGTATTTCTTTGTTCCCAGCCATGGGGCAAATGAGGAGTTGGAGCAGGGGGTGGAGATCTTTCACGCGGTGAACGAACATCCCCCGTAGGTCCGACTACAGCTAATGGAGAACGTCCACTAGCTCCGCCACCGTCCAACGACAACAAGGATACGATGATTTCCCCTCGTACACCTTCTGCATCGCCACCGCTAGCTTTACATAATTCCAAGCATTGATCTGAAATATCAAGAAACAACATAAGAATATGCAAAACTCAATATGAAACAAATCACTTTTGATTAGAGGCAATTTGATCAAAAATGGTGCAAATATTTTCGATATCGTAATATTTATATGTAATTACATCCGGTGTCTTTCAAAGTTTGCACAGTAGAAGCCTGTATTCGGACGCATCCTAAGAATCCTGATCCTTGACGTTTGTGAATTTTTCTATAGTTCCATATACTGTAAGTTGTGAAAAACGTTGTAAACAATTCATTATTACATCACATTACAAATAAATGCTAAAAGTTTACCTGATAGTAATTCCGTCATTTTTTCCTAGATACAAGTCATAATATGAATTCCATTTGGGATCCAAAGACGCCTTTACAGTTTCCGTTGAATGAACCTGACCACTTCCGTCCACAGATATTTTAGCAAATGGATCAGGCAATCCTACAATGATAAAACATTAACATTGTTATCAAACCACAACAATCCAGGCGAAGTATTTAAATCAAAAACTCACTAAATAAATCCTTGCGAGCCAAATTACGTGCGCACAGTACTGAAAATAAAAATTAATGCGATTACGAATATTTCCTTATTTGTTGATATTTATCGTAAATGCACATGTAATTATTAATAAATTGTCAGCGTTTCTATAAAATGTATGTATACACATTTTAAACCCATATCCTTTATCGCAGACTTTTTCCTTTTACTCAAACATACTGTTTTCAACCGGATCGAGATAAATCCAAAACACTATCAATTCAATGTTTTATCTTGCTATTCAACAATTCAACTATTGTTCAACGGGACTTTGAAATACACAATGCAGAGCAAACTTACACCATAACTTAAAACGGGGCGGTATTTCAATGAATTCAAAGAAAAGAATACTTTCAAAGCCAAAACTTGAAACTCAAATTTCCACGTACATACGTTAATGAACATTCAAAATTGAATTCCTATACCAGTTTTAAAACGGTCCGAACCGTTAAAAATTAAAACCATCCCC
This sequence comes from Parapsyche elsis, assembly GCA_022651745.1. Lineage (NCBI taxonomy): Eukaryota > Metazoa > Arthropoda > Insecta > Trichoptera > Hydropsychidae > Parapsyche > Parapsyche elsis. The sequence goes on along the minus strand of JAGVSN010000001.1, from coordinate 15,459,331 downwards.
CAAACACATACAACCCTGACAATAAATTGTGCTCAAAAATATATTGAACGAGAAAGATACGCAATGTAAAAAATTGCCAACAAACGATACACGAATTGAACAAATCTCAGAGCTACAATTCCGATCATTTAGCGTTATCGTGAATCGACATTCAACGTACTGTACTGAATTATATGTATATAAAAGCCTCGTCGGTCCGTCGGGAACGATCGACACACACCCCTTGTGCCTTTCGCTGAAAATTTGAATTATTACTTCATTATGTGTAATTCGTTAACTAACATTTTCAATTACAAACACCTGCTAATCGTCATCGGGAATTATTCTGGCATTACAAATAAATATATTTTTCCATCCGGAATGCAAGGCACACATTGGTCAATTCAATAATAAATAAACAATCGTCGTTTGTCAACAGGCAATACTCGAGTGTGTCTGTCCATCGGGAACACTCGTCACGCTTCATTCGTTCCGTTAAAAATCCAAATTATTATAATTTTATATTAAATTTTTTCCAATAACTTGAAAGTTAATGCTATTTTCAGCTTCACTCACACAAGAACAATGAACAGTCGTCGATCGTCAACGGGCAATACTCGAGTGTGTCTGTCCATTGGGCACACTCGTCACGCTTCATTCGTTCCATTGAAACTCCAAAATTATTATAATTTTATATTAAATTTTTTCCGGTAACTTGAAAGTTTCTGCTATTTTCAGCTTCACTCGCACAAGAACAATGAACGATCGTCGATCGTCAACGGGCTATACTCGAATACTAAATGAGCAAACTTCGACTTGAACGACAATTTTCAAACAACCTTACAATTCTTTACTTCAGACAATAACTTGGGTCATCACATACACAGCCTTCACCCTATCGAACCACCGAACAGCATCGAGCGAAATTGCACAAGTTGGTACATCGGCGAATAATCGAAGATTACAATCGAACACCGATTGCGATACGGTAGCTCGCGTTGGTGATGCATCAATCGGGACACACCCTCGATGGAATCCATCACATTTGAGATAAAACCGATCGAGAGGATGGTGGAAAGGGTGAGGTGAAGGGAGTTGAGCAAGCGAGATTTTGACAAGTGTGAGTGAGTGTGTGTGTGTGTGTGCGATGCATAATGCATGTGCAAGTAACTGACTGGTGAGTCGCAGCCTGGCAGTGCCGGGAGTGGAGTATTTGTGTGGCCTGAGAGGTGCTGCTGCTGCCTTGGAGGTGACGCTACTGACAGCCACGGACGCCATCAGTCTCCTTCTCCTTCTCAGAGCCAACTCTTCAAATCTCGGGCCAAAAGTCTCCTCGAACTCGCCCTCGCCGTCACTCGGCCGACAGACCCCCCTCTACTCTGCCCGTTCAACACGGACGGCCGATGCTGTTGGACCAAATGCCCATCTTTTTACGGCCATGACCGTTGAATATATATTTATTTTGGGCGGGGAATTAAAGGTTTGGTTTCGCAAGTGGCCGACTTGGCTGTTGTGTCCGCGGTCATTTTCCAGGCTTCTGTAAAATTCTATACAAAAAAACACGGCCGTGGGTTTTTGTGTGGAATATGAGAACGAAATGAAAGCATCGAAATGGAAACATTGATATACTTTTATTTAGCATAACGAATAAAACAGTAGCCATCGCGGTGCGAGCACCGCGGCTACTTTCTGACGTTCCCGATGCCGTCTCACTCATTTTGCCACAGACATGTTGGTACTGATCGATAGATGATTAGACCCTCTTTCTGATTATTTGCTTTTTTGTATTTCGGCGAGTGTGGGCCGATATAGTAAAATTTTAGATTTTTGACATGAATACGTTTATACGCGGACCAGTATGGGGTACCAGTACGGAAACGGCGGTGTCACGTTTGTATTCCGACGCTATAACTACGTTACTAATAACACGATTGACATGAATGGTATTTTATTCGCTCGGGTATACTGCCGTCCTAAGCCCACTTAACGTAACTGACAAAACAACAATATCGAGATAAATGGACTTGAAAGTTTTATTCTAAATTTGTGTTTTTCTTCATATATTACTGATTTATTTAAACTTTTTTTAGTGCATGCGGTTATTTTCTATTGTGTTTTGATAATTCTAAGGAAAAATTTAAAAAAAAATGAATACTTTAGTAGTTACGTCAATTTTTTACACTTACGTTAAATTTGCTTAGGAAATCTACTTAATGTTAATAACGTAAGTGCTATACGTGAAATTTGCTTAGGAAATCATATGTATTTTAATAGTTATTTTAGCTAAGCAAAATGCTTCGGTATCAACTAGCTAAACTAACGTAACTGCATTATCCTTAGACGAAAAAACGTATCTGCACGCAGATACGTTGAATTTGCTATGTAAATGTTGGATACGTTATTTTCGCTAAGTATTGGTGATACTATTTCTCTGCGCATGCAGATACGTTAGATTTAATAGCTTAAAAAAGTCACTTTTGGATGAAGATACATTAATTTTGACATGAAAAATCGCATGAATACACCCCCATAACCCCTAAAACACATCTAACTCATTTTCGTAATTTTTGTCAGTTACGTTAAGTGGGCTTAGGACGGCAGTATACGTCTACGATATAATTATGACCTTGAGTTGGCACCGTGCATGCGCGAGGCGCGGAGGACGTTTTTGGAAATTTCCAAGCAGTATATCTCGCGACTCTGACGTGTTAACGCGGTGATTTTACTAAACGACTAAACGAAATATCTCTTTAAGATCTATCGATTTAAGCAGTGAAGCAGATTTAAAAGTAAACTATGTAAATTATTTGTTGATGAAAAATCAAAAACAAGTCGGCTAGAACAGCGAGCAGAGATGAACGAGCGTCCCCAGTCTTTATAATTATGTATTAGTAATGGACACTTTTTATTTTATTTATGTATAATGTGTTATGTATTAAAATTTTCTGATATAAAAAACAAGTTTTTTTTTAATTTTACAAAACACTTTTTTTATGGGTTTGAGACTTTATCCTATAAGTCGTTTTTCTGCATACATCGTTTTTTTTTTTTACGGTCCCTTAAAAAATGATGCGTGGGGGTTCCACTGTACTCCGTTCCCTGTACGACTGCGAACTATGAGCGTTCAACCACTTGTTCCCCAATGACAGTTCGGAGGGGGGATGGGGGGAAAACGACAACAACGGGTCGTAACAACTATAAGCCCGGCCAGGTCATAGCACGATGAATGCTGACCAGGTTCAAAACTAGCAGACCCCGAGATGGCGTGTGACAAAATCTGTGACGACGGTTGACTGCCTTCACTCGCGAAACCAAGTCTTTACTGATGACGACACTATTGTTGTCACTTGTCTCAAATAGAGATAACAACAAACCTATGCAAGCTAATTCGCTACCTGAACTACCGTCATTAAGCCTACTCGTACGATTTGGATTAGTGCAAATCGCACGAGCAAGTTTAACCGTGAGTTAACCTGCTTTACGATTTTTATATGGGTTGTTACTTGTCAGCCAGCCACAGGTAACGAGACACACACCGACTTCCGTCCCGGTCGCCGTCCATTAAATTAGTCGATGGGATGAACGTTTTTAATATTACATATCTGCTTTCATCCTCGCTTTTTGCCCCGCCTAAGGTTAAATTACTGCTTTCGTTGTCGTGCGCAACAACCACCTGTTGTAGTTTTTTTTTTACGAGGGGGTGGCAGTTGCACAGTGCGATGGTCATTTCGATTGGAGGGGATGCGAGTAAAGCAGGAAACTGTTGGATCGGCATCACCGATTTCATGGCTTGCTCGTTTAATAAATTAATAACTAATAACTAAATATAAATAGATATGTATGTATGTACTGACAAACAGCTCAGACCTGCGCAGTTATTTTGAGAAAGTTTCTTTTTAGCTTTTATTCAGAAAATTTATTTGTATGTACTTAAGCATATCACTATTTGTAATCAATGAGATATGTAAATAAAGTTACAACAAAAAAATTTCATATTCCAAACTTAGAATGTTTCCTATTAATGTGGTTTTATAAATCCAACATACTGATGAGTATGTTGAACTTTTACATAATGATGAGTCAGTCAGATTTAGCATTGCAGCAAAACAAGTTATTCGTAAAAATTATCATATTGACAAAATTTTGTATTTTGTATTGTAAGTGAATTCGATGATACTACAAACACATCAAATTTGTAAGTATTGAGATAGCACAATTACTCCAATAATTGAATAAACAATAATTACGTTGTATCATACAGTGGAAAAAATAGTATGTTTGTAATGACAAAACTACATTTTTAATTAAGATTCACTTTATTTAACTATTTGAACACATACAAAATATTTTATTCATATGAAGATCAAGCAATATCCATTATTACAAATGCAATATTAACTGACAATAGCACTTCAGTTTGTATTATATTATATTTCAAATATTGATCAGGTACGACCATATTACACCGCATAATAATGAATTTTAACTTTTCCAAGAAACACAACTTAACATTAGAAGTAAAAATATTTAAATGAAAATAAATCTCCGAAATCAACAATATCATTTAAAAGAACAAAATAAAACATTCACTATGTACCATACATCTACCTGTATGAAATGAAACAAGAATAATCGTATTATACTACTTTATTGACACCAATAATGACAATATTTTTAATATTAAACACATGGAAGAGGACTTCCGTAATTATACAAATATTTCACAAACACACTAAAATCAAATGATACAAACTCCCATTGTGCACGTAATTTCAACTACCGAGCTACAAGTAAAAAGAAATGAACTTGTCCAATCATACAACAAAAGAAAAATGTTAGTAAAGTAAAAATTTTTGTTTTTTTTTCAATAAAAATGCTTTTAACACTATATTATATTAATTACTCTATAAGGTACAGTCTCTAAGATATTTAAAGCTCAAATGGGATGAAATTACAGTAGTTGAGCACACCGAGATGCGGATGATCGACCGCTAAGAGACCATAACTTTAATATTATTTAAAAATAAAAAAATCAGTTCGCTCTTGCGATTATAGCCAAAATACCTACTTAATTAACGGCTTGTCGCGATGATGAAAATGGAATAAGTCTAAGTTATACGAGAGTCATGTTAATAATAATTTAAGAAATTATAAACTAGTGTGGCAGTGTTTAAGCACGCTCTCCATGGATTCGTCTGGCCAACTGAATGTCTTTAGGCATGATGGTGACACGCTTGGCGTGGATGGCGCACAGATTGGTGTCTTCAAACAAACCCACCAAGTATGCCTCGCTGGCTTCCTGAAATCACAACACAAAAACAAATTAGTATATTAGTAACAAAACAACCAAAATTGAGAAATAGCTACACAAAGGCTACTTGTCCATAGCTGTGCAACTTATATTAACATTGTCATTCCTCAAATACAAAAGTTCGCGTATCGATCAATTATAGTCAACCCTTTGATGCTCATTGGAAACTGAGCTCAACTCAACTAAACAATGTACTGCAAGAAACACATATCAAAATGATTAGAAACAAATTACCGACTACTATTTATTGTCCGTTTCAAGACTGGAATATGTACAAACTGGGCACCACCAGAATACTGGTGAAGAAAGGATTTCTTATCCACTCAAAGGTGCAAAATCACGTTCAATTGCGCACCCCTTCACACCCTTCCGCATACCATACTTTGGGGAAACTCTGCTATTTACATACATATATGTGCCTCGAGTGTGTGTATGCAACTCCCCAGCTAGCCAGACACTTGCGCGGCTATATTACTATATATAGTAGCCGAGGAATCTGCCCGACCACTCTCTACATAACCCCACTGATGGATAGCTGCAGAATGATCGCATAGAACGGCACTGCACATACATTCACACACCACGACGTCGACGGGTAGTTACTAATATGGTTCAAAGAAAAAAAGAAGAAAAATGCAAATATGTACATAATAACGCAAAATGAGTGCGTCTGGCAAATGTATTCATTTGAATTTTTGCAGTCGCCGCTTCCGTTAGGCCACTGACATGTCGATGAAAAACCACTCGCCTAGCATCAACCGTGATTACCGTTTTTTCTCGGTACTCACCTGTCAGATAAGTGTTGATCCATTTATCAGGCTAAATAGTTACAGTAACGCGATAGTGACCCGAGATATTTATTTTCATACATAGTTGTTTGGCCTTATTAGGCATCCTAGCTTTTGTCATTGCTACCACAACATCAAAGATATTGTTTACTATGAACGAGCACGTTGACAATGTAAAGTTGGCAACACTTACGACAGACCATGTGATGACCACATTGAACAAGTCTAAACAAGCACATGGTGCATGCGAATAATTTAAAAACGAACCGATAGGCGGCGCCACTAAAAAAGCAACGGAAAATCTTCGACCGGGACAAAACGGGATCAACGGACATAACCTGAAACATTCATCAAAACAAACAATGGCGGAGGAAGAGAGGGGTGGGGAGTGGAGGGGGTTGGGAGCGAATTAGCGCGGGAAATGTAATCTTTTGATGTTTGGGGGGGCTGACGTACCTGTAGGGCTCCGATGGCGGCCGACTGGAAACGCAAGTCAGTCTTGAAGTCCTGGGCGATTTCTCTCACGAGTCGCTGGAAGGGCAGCTTGCGGATGAGCAGCTCGGTAGATTTCTGGTAGCGACGAATCTCACGAAGAGCGACGGTACCGGGACGATAGCGATGGGGTTTCTTGACTCCGCCAGTACTGGGGGCTGACTTACGAGCGGCTTTGGTGGCCAACTGTTTACGGGGCGCTTTGCCTCCCGTCGACTTACGGGCTGTCTGCTTAGTACGGGCCATCTCTTCTCACTTTCGAGTTTACTTCCGCGAGTGACTTGTTTGCAACTGCAGCTGAGCAACGATCAACACAAGATGGCGACGGCGGGAGCTCGGCGGGGACGGACGCCACTTTCTACACACTCTATTGGCGTGACGTCACTGCCCTGCCGCGTCCTCATTGGCCGTTGCAACACGCCACACCATTGGTCGAAATGTCGACCGCTCTGATTGGTCCGCGCGGTCTCGTCGTAACACCGCCGTTGTCGACCATCGTTCGGTTACATATGGAAATTAAATTAAAATGATTTTTGGCGCCGATTAGCGTTTGGGAATAAAATTCCAATTGTTTAAAATGTGAAAATATTTCATACAGGTTGCTTAGATTTTTGTTGTCGTTTTAATCGTAGCAATTGGCCTGGGTACTTTTTGGTATTTAGGGATACTTTGTTTTATGAGCCTTTCTTCGACTATTTCAGTCAGTATTATTTATTTTCAGTGATTTCATAATATGTAGAACCAGAGCGCTCTGTTATTTCCTTCTTTTACCTCTTATGATGTCGTTTGAAGAATTAATCAAAGGGCAGAACGTAGCCAAACCAGATTCCTCTTTTTGTACTTTATTTGTCCCGGGTTGTTGAGTTGTGGCACGAGGAAGTTGTAATTTTATAAAAGCCAATATCCAGTATAATAATTATAGAGGCGAGTCGGTCTGAAAATATTGATAAGATTTTACTTTTCGATTGTTGTTTATGTATTTTAATCGGAAACTATGTGAGATAGCTTATCACAAGGAACATACCAGAAGCTTGGAAATAAGTGATGCAGGCTCTCATCTTTTCTGAAACCATGACTAGATATTTCTTTTAGAACAACCTTACTTTTCCTTCACAATAATGTACTCCTTTGAAAAAAAATTACGTTCCTCGTCCGACTGTCGTTACAAAAATAAGGCCACCAGCAATTTTTGAAGATCAATGTCATTCACATTTTCAAATTCTAATTGCCTTATATCGGAAAATTCCATTAATTCGTTGAAAATAAAACACGAGTCTTGTGTAATAGGTGACTCATCTTATACGCTCAGTTTTTTTTAATATATCAATATTGAAATTGTAAAATAAAGGACAGTAGGGGCTAAAATCAAATATCGAAAATAATATTTTAGTTTATTAAAAATGAAGAATAAAAATAATTTATAAAGCAGCAGTTTAGAAAGTAAAGATACATGTAAAACTCTTTTTATTACTTTGTTTTATGATCAACAAACAAGGTTGAGCACATTTAAATCAAAGCTAAGTTTACCAATTTTTCAAAATAAAAAAGGAAACTTAGCAGCTTTAGAGTTTTACTTGCAAACTTCAATATAAGCATCGTCACAGCAAAAATTAAATTTTTGAGAATTAATCGCAGATTGTCACCGAGAGTACACATTTGTGGATAATAAAACAAAAAGAAAAAAGAACATAAAGTAGAGAAAACTATTCAGCAAAGAAGCAACAAATTTGATAATTAAAAATTTATTAATAAAACCTACCTACCTAAATATTTTAATGTCACGTTTAGTTTATTTGCATGTTTTATAATATCATAACATCTCAAGTGAAATAATGATAGCATCAATAATTGAAAAATAATTATTTAACAAAAGTCACTATTCCCAATAGATCTCACTCATCGGCACCATTCACAGTATAAAATAAAAATATATTCCAGGTATTACAGGTATCATAATTTTAGCTTGTGACACTTAGGCCAACTACTTTACAATTATTTTCTATATTCTAAATTTTAACGACAATAATTATTTGAAAATTTGTTGATTCTACCTATCTAAACTAATTAATGTTCTTAAGTGTAATGCATTTTAGAGCTGATTATGTTGTAAATTCCTTTAAAAAATTCAACAAAGTACATGTACAATCTGAATAAATGCTTTTACTTTGATGTTAAAATAATTACCGTGTTTACAATCACAATTCATTTGGAATTTGTGCATAGGGGAAGACATTGCATATTATTGCGACTATTTGACGATTATGTCAGACACCGAGCCGTGTTATATTATAAAACATTCACACCTATATACAATAAAAACGGAATGTAATAGTTTTTTCTGATTCAGCCTAAATTGTAATGTGTAATGAGACGAAGCTTCTTCAGATGCATCGTGAGAAAATAAATAATAACGAGTCAAAATATTAAACTATTTTGACTGTTCAAGCATTCATTTACAAATACATATGTACATATATGTATTCTTTGAAACATATTATGCTCGACTATGTACTTTAAAGGTTGATTTGTACAAAAAGAAAAATTGTACACTTACATAGCAATTGGATTCCACTGCAAAATAACAAACATGGGATCCATATTATGATATTTTGCAGTTAACTCTTGGGTACTCAATGCAGAGAACTAAATATTTTTCTTTAAAAAAGTGTATTATGTAGTGGATCGTCAAAATAATTTACAGAACGCATAGGGGTTGGGGCAGAGGAACAATTAAAGATGTTACTTTAAGAGAAAATACACTGAAAAATATGTAGGAAGACAAAGGGATCATCATTTAAAATCTCAGAATGGAAGAGCTTAAATTGAGAAAAATTAACGAAATTGGATCATAATTGAAGATTTTTCTCAAGCTAGGTATTGTGTACTTATGGAAGACTTTGCATTGAATTACCCAATAATGATTTGGTTTTAGTCGCTTGTTGCTTTTATCGTGTCTTTATCAAGAATTGCTTCTAACAAAGGTGTCTCATATTCTACAAGCAACCCCTATACTAGAATATTTAATAAATATATAAATCAATAAATAAAAATCGTAGATTCTATTTATAAAATAAAATGCAACTTTTCACGAATTTCAATTTTCCGAGATCAAATAGTCACAGTGAAATTCCCCTATCACAAGTACTATAAGTTTGATAAAATTGTTATTGCAACAGATTAGGTTACATGAACACTTTGTTGATTTACAAAATTGATTCAATCACTGTCTCTTAGAGAGCCCATTAGATATAATTTAATATAAATACATTTTTATCAAAAGTGCACATTGTAGTTTCTTACATTTTTTATGACTTCGAATGACAAATGTGAATAATGAAAATGCACATATCAGATCATCAATATTACAATATATAAAACTAGAAAAATTGCTTGATTTCAAAATATAGAAAATATTCCATAGAATTTGATCAATCGAATAACAGATGAATAAGGCTAAGTAGTATCTTTATATATAAAAGATATGTCTATAATATATAATCAAAATTAATTGTGTTTATATAACAAACAGAAATAATTTTGTATTTTTATTCTCTGGTATGATTTGTATTTGTTATCAATAAATTAATAAAAAAAAAGTGAAATAGACATTTTGGCGTATTTTTAATCGTATCTATTAATACTGACAATGTTTTATTGCATCAGAAAATAATAAATTATAACCAATTACATTCACAATTTATTGTGATCTCAAATATACATCCATTTAGACATTATTCAAAATATGTCACAATATAAATTAATTCTATTGAAAACTAGTACAATACATTTTCTTTTCTTCCAATATACATAAAAATTAAATGTCTTTCCGATATAATGATAATTTGAGCATGAAGTATACTTTTCATTTTTGAACAGAAGCTGAATTTTATATAAATATTTTTACATTAATATGTCACCTAATATACAGACAAATCTAATGGGCACAGAGATCCAAAACAATCATAAGATCTAAAAACCAACCATTAGAAAACTATAAATTTGAAAAAACTACTTAATCCTAATTTGCAAATAACTTACATTACTATTATAATTGAACATATTAAAGATGTCAAATGAAATTTCATAACTTTGAGAAGACCAATTAATGCCACCTGTTTCATATTGTATAAATATTTCATCAGATAAAACAAAAGTATATTGTACATAGTTAGTGTAGAAAGGCATGATCTTATTTTGGAATATTGAAAATTAATTTATAGATGAATACTGATAGTCCTCAATTCATATAAATTTGTCCCAGATTTTCGTGTTTCCTGTTTTATTAATTTGTTTAAGAGTTGAAAATTGATGAGTCGCCTACGTGTACATACCTGTATATGTATATAAAAAAAGGTACATAATTTTACATGTATACAAATTATTTTTTGATTTGGCGACGCATATGTTCAAATCTGTAAGGCCACATAAGATACACATTGCTTATACATATATATATAATATCTATGTACCTAAATGAAATCACATGAAATAAGGACTATTCAATACTCATCTATAAACTGTTTCAATGATTGTTGATTTCACCAAATCAAATACCCCTCAGAAATACCGTGATCAAAGTTTATGATACCTATCAAACTTCAATGATATTTTGCACACACATGGCTAATGATAAATATGTATTGCATACAACTGCATAATATATTCAATCTTTGACAATTCATGGTATTACTAGTGGGCGATCGAAATGCGTTATTGTAATTTATTAGCGAATGTTTTGTTAATCATACACAGCAGAAAAAAATTGTAATCACAAAATCAATCAAAAAAACTTTTGGTTTCTGTTAAAGCAAATGGATTAAATAATGAAATCCAAAAAGCAGAATTTTTCAATTTCTTCAAGTACATTAAAAAAAGCTAATGTAATTCCAGAATATGTTAAAACATTCATTGTAAATTCCTCTTCGGAGGTAAGGCTTATATTGAAATGACAAATGTTATATTGATCTGTATTAGATTCACATATGAAAAGTAAATGTGTTAAATTTGATGCATATCAAAAATATAAAATTGTACAAATTCAATAAAATTTAAAATACAAACGTTACAAATAACTAGTTGTTTCAAGATTTAACCATTGCTTTGTTCTCTTACAAACGATATAAAAAACCCTAAGAAATTGCACAATTACTGGAAAAAATAGATCACTTTTTTACATTAAAACATTTTTGTATGAAAAAATAATGTCAAATTTATGAAAAACCACAAATACACTTAACTAAAACGACCAGTTTCACAAATACAACATCTATCAAAATTTTATTTGGTTGTAGTTAATACTAATATTTTATAAAATACGAAAAAAATTTAATATGGATTTCGTTCAAAACCAGCCCAAATCATGACTTCTAAACCTTTATAAGTTCTTTATTTAAAGTTAAATTAGTATTTGAATACAGTCCAACCAAGACCTATTATTGTTATTATTGCATGTCTATCGCTGAAAGTTTTGTATTCCTTTACTAAAAATAATACTACATGATATCACAATAACAATATGTAGTATTATATTTCATAATGAATGCTGATGCATTGCAATATGAAAAGGGAAAAATATATTGTAAGCTGACATACATACATATGTCATTTTAGGCTTGTTAAAACTTCAAACAAATAGAGAAACGTCATTTAACCAACTTAAAAAAAGAGAACCATTAGGTTAAGATAGGGAACAGTATGACAAATACAAGAGAAAGAAATGTAATTTTAGACAAAAATTAACAAATCAGTTATATTATAAAACTTGATTGAACTAAGTCGGTTAAAGGAGGTTTAACTTTATTTAAAAAAATAGGTTATAATAGGTCTCGATTATGGATTATATTATATACACGAGAATATTGTTTGTGTGTAAAAATAATATATTTGTTTTATATCAATATGTATTTGTTCAATTGCGAGTAATAATGTAGAAAAATAATTTATTTTTTAAAAAATACTTTTGCACATGTATATTATAGGGGTCCACAATATGCTAACGAGTTGTCAATTCAGTATAAAAATTACTTTAGTATAGTCACTAAGTCCAGTCATCACCAGTGGACCCTGTAATGGTTGAAACCTATTTTGATTTCAAATTTGTTCAATGATGATTATGATGGAATCAAAAGTCATTTTACAATATATACGATTTGTAAAATTACAGGTGAAAAATATATTATTATCAAGTATCATTTCATAAATATATCACTATTTAATAAGCAAGATATAAAAAGTAGAGGAGATAAGTTTTTTTGGATTTCACACAAACCCAACAATTTGAAACAGTTCTCTATGTTTGTATTTATTATAAATGCAGTCTGTAAGTAGAAAAAATAAATATAAATGACACTAAAAGCACACAATATTTAAGGTTGAGAACTTACAGGCGTTTGACAATAAGGACATTCTTTTTGAGTTGATGCGCATGTTTCACATAATACATAATGATTGCACGGTGCCAAAGTCACAGAACGATTCTGTTCTTCACACACCATGCACTTTGTTGCAGTCTCTAAATATAATACCTTCTCTATTTCTTCCAAATCAGAGCGCAGCTGAGCCTGTAAAGTTTTAAGAGTCGTTAACGATAGACCTCGCAATTCCGAAACACGATGCAATGTTCGAAGAAATGGGCTTCCTTGTAATTGTTCCAATTCTTGACGTAAGCTATCCAATCTCGACAGAGACTCTTCCTTTTGTTGTTCAGCTAGCACTGCTTTGCGATTGGCTTCCTCGCTCTCTCTTTGCCATGCTTCACAAGCACCGCGAGCCTGAGCAATTCTTTCATCCCAACAAGCTTGTTGAACCCGTGAAGATTGTACTTCTTCCCTAAGTCGATTAAGTTCAGGTAGATTGCTTCCTAGAGATGGACTAATTGAAAAACTTCCTAAGTTATTATGATTTCTTCCACCCGGTGACATATTTTGAAAATCAAATAAAGGTCCTCCTGCACTAAAGTTGTTGCTTAATTTATTTGAAGAACTTCCTAGTATGTGAGAATTGAATAAGGGATCAATTGCATGATCTTGATGTGGATATCTATTAGATGATAAGAATCCTGACTGAATTTGTAAAGGCGAACCAGTCGAAGGACTAAAATTGTGTAAACCAGAACGGTCCGTTATTGCAGAACTTGGAATATTAACAGGTGCTGAAGCAGACAGCATTGTTGAATTCATAGCATTGTTAGCATTCTGGCTATCATTTTCATTCAAATCACGATCCAGAGTTGCCGCTAAATTTATTGTATCTTCTAATCGCAACTCGTCTAAGGCATTACCTAAAATATTATAAAATAAATATAATAATTACAATGATTGATATAAAGAAAATTACAAAGTATACTTACCAACAACGTTGAGCACAGTAGGTTCGAAAGTAGGCAGTGCAGAGTGAGACGTGGGCTGAGATGAAATTCTACCAGATGCTGCTTGCTGCTGCATTTGATGACTATGCCAAGCTACGCGAAGAGCTTGTTTTCGCGTTATTCTTTCTAATGGAGATAAAGATGGTTCTGATTCTATAGCAACTATCTGGGCATTTATTTCAGATCGGTAATCTAGGAAGAAAGGATAAATTGTTTTACATGCACAAATGTTTTATATTTTTAATTTATTTTGTCACGAGTAATACTCGAAGTATAATTTTTAATAAAAATAATACTATAGGAGATAAGTGTAGGTAGGAAGATATTGAAAAAAAGATTTATAAATACAACATAATGCAAATTCTAATTACACTAAAAAAAATATTACCGGGCATACTATTGTTAGGAGCTCCAGGCAAATGTCCTAATGGATTTGTAAGTAGTGAATGCGATTGCTGTAAACTCAATAGCTTATGTTGTAATTGAGCTCCTGGAGCTTTACTATGTGAACTATTTGATCCAAGACTACTTGTAGACGCTGATTCTGAAACTTCTCCGCTACCATTCTAAAATAAAAACAGAGATGATATTATTTTCATAATTACACTCTAGTTTGAATGTGAACTTGCGAGGAATCGTAATGTTAACACCACTTACACTAGATTCTGAACTTTTCTTTTCTAGTGGCAAAGCAGATGAAAGTAAATCACTAAGATTTGTGCCACAATCGTGTGGCGCTGCCAATTCACGTGCCAGTGACATCTCTTCTGCTTCAAGTTTAATAGCATTGTATTAGGTTATTTTGGTGAAATGGAAAATTATTCCAATATTGAATATAAAATAAAAGATAATAATTACACGTTATGTATAGGTATACTGAACAAATTTTCAATAGTTTCATATATTATATTTATATGGTTAGAATAAAAAAACATGGAAACTTACGTTCCACATGGGCGAAAGCACAAAACACACCACGCGGACAATAACCTGCTTGTTGCACATCGTTACATTTAGTGCTTTTATATATTTCTGGATGAAATTGTTGTTCGGTTCTAGTGTGGCAATATGAGCAGTTGTCTCCGCTATCACAATTGCCGGGTTCACCCCATTCTTCGCCGTGTTTCACATTAGGACACGGTGTACTACGATATTTGTATTTGCGCGGAGATCTCCTTTTATCTTTACTATTGTGGTATTGGGGACAAGCGTAGCCCTGTCGACAAAGACGAGGTGGACGTTTGCAAGCTTCAGTTTTATATGACGAAAGGACGTAGTTCGTATCTGAAACAAAAAAAACATTTTGATGATTAGATGATGGAGATAATGCAATTATGTTCAGTAATACTTTATTCGTTGTAGTTGTACGTTGTTTTCTGTAAAACTGAATACTTTACCTTGCCATTTTGGATCTTCATTCATAAGGTTTCTTTCTTTGTCCAAAACATTTGGCCCGTTGGAAGCGGCTCCGTTAGCTTCCGCATCGGGGTTTTCCAACGCCTGAATCTCTTTGATATCGTACACCGGAGGTCTAAGGTCATTGTTGCCGTGCGCAAAAGCGCAATGCGGTCCATTCTTAACACAGTAACCTCTAGCATCAGTGTCGTGGACACACATGCACGTCTTATAATATCTTAAATGATAACGTCTTTCAGTATCTCCTGCTGTACGATGTAGGAACGGACATCTAAAATGAGATTACATCACATGAAAAGAACCATAAAAGACAATACAGTACAAATGATATAACAAAAATATATTGTGCGGCCGAAGGTCTGATCTAAAAGCAGTGGGATTTGATTACAAATACACTTCTCCATCATGTATGTACGTATCGAAATGTTCAGACAAACTTGCATCGATGTTAAGATAACAAGACGGTTAATAAGAAACACATACTCGTCTCCATCGTCGCAGAGGCCCGAAGTCTCATTGTACTTGGTGCAGTAATTATCAGCGCTGTAATTGAACGAGCCGTCCCTCTTGCGAACGGGTCGCCTCCTCCTCTGATTATTAAAATGCCAATGGAAACATGTGAAGGGCCGATGCTGGGTGCATTTGTGCTGGAGGAACGAAGGGCACTGCTCCACGCGAAACTCCTTCAAGTACCTACAAGCAAACAGACATTCAAACAATGGTTTTTAGCCGCTTACCGGAATAGACAGAGGTCAATAGAGAGACAATATTTTAAATTTACATCAGGTTTCTGAACGTTTTAGGGACACATTATTTCTTCCCGTTGGTACGTTGCCTCTGTTTATCCCAGAGACTCGAGTCAAGACACTGCAGTAAAGAAGGGCTTTAATAACTGAACAAGTCATGGGCGAAATTCAAACACTGGACATTAAGCGGCACTTGTGTTCAGTCGTTAGTACGAAAGCCTAGGATAGACAGAAGCAGCAAGTTTCAACACAAACTAAACATCACATTTATGAACAAAGACAAAGAGATCGTCGAATTTCAACACTAGACCGAAGCGGTACCAATGCACAATCGCTACGCGGCCGAAGGCAACGAGCGACGATCATTCCCTCCGCTTCAGTTTAAAGCTTAACCTAGAGCCGAGACACTGCAAGAGAGGAAACCGGCGATAACTGAATCGGCGCGAGTTAAATTGCACATTGGAACAAAGCGGCGGCGCTAAAATCTAAACAAAGACGAAAAGTGTAAACATTTCGACAGTTTCAAAACTAACAATGTGCCGCAGACCCAACGGTATATCTTGACAATAAGTGGCGCTCGTGCAACGTGCCCCAACATTGAAATTCGCATTATCGCGCACGGTGCCGTTGACTTTTTTGACACAATATAATATAAAAATTGGCAGAATTTTCACTTTCACGCGTTTGCCGTTTTTTCAAGTTACACTGGTGGCACTGTAAATGAAATAGTTGTAAAATGGCTCGTCGACGAGAACCTATCGAAATTGCACAATGTCTCCCATTAGAGATAACTGAAATTGTAATTTTTCAGCGCATACTCTCCTGAACACTTTCCACATATACGATTCCTACATGTATGTGGAAAAATTTAAATCTTCAAATGTTTGCATTATCATAATAGCTTTTACTGCGCGCGTTTGCAATTTTTCAAGTTATACCGGTGGAACTATGCGCGTTATATTTTTTTTCCGTCGATTAACGTTGGTACTCCGTACACCCCCGAGCTTAATGCAACATTTCGACAATGCGTTGACACATCAATGTTGTCCTTTGTACGGTGTGGACCGCGATGAGATTTCGCGACACGCTCAAGACGCGTTGACACTTCAATGTTGATACTTGTTGCCTTTGTATATACCGGGCCGAGTGTGTGTACAGACGTACGGGGCGAATGCGTCGCGGGTCGAGTTCAGTTGTTAGTAGCAGAGCGGTAACATGTTTAGTGGGCGGGGTGGGTGAAGAGGTGTGGGATGGAGGGGTAAGCTTACTTGTAGTGGTTGGGCTTCTCCGTTTGAGCCAACAAGGGCGGTTTGGCCTCGGAGGGCATGAGGATGTTTGTGCGCCCTCGCGCCCCACACTCGTATTCGTACACAACGCGAGTTGAGTTGGGTCGGGCGCGTTCGGTGCGTCGAGTCTCGAGTCTCGAGTCTCGAGAGCCGAGTTTGCGAGTTGAGTTGAGTAGGTAGACGTAGAGCGTAGAGCGGTGCGCGTCGGTGGTGCGCAGGGCACGCGCGACTTCGACGCTCACGACCAATCCGCTGTTCGCGTTTCGTCACGTGACCACAACATTTTAAGTTGTACGTGGGTTATTCGCGTTGTCTCCTTCTCGCCGCGTTGGGGTCTTTGTCGTGTTTTCCGCCGCGGTCTTGTTTCCGCCCGGCGCGACTGCCGGCGTTCACCGCCATTGTTGCCAATTGTTGTTGTTGTCTGTTTTCGTTGTCCGTTGCGTAATTCGTTGCCGCGATTGTGCAAACGTATTGGGCCGGGTGCACACTGGGTGCAGGTCGCGCGGCCAGAGTTGACGCGAACCGCACATTGCGCGTGTATAGTATAGGCCGCGCAGCCAAAGTTGAAGTGAACCACACACACACACATATGCATTTTTAGTATACAGGCTGATGTAAATTTTTTTTTTAATATTTAATTTTAACTTAATCCCTAATAATACCCCACAGTAACTCTATGGGGTTTAGTTCTGGGTGGTAGGCGCAGTACACTATGTCCGTGATCTTCCAGGATTTTGAGTACCTACAAATTTTTTGGTAATTTGGCTTATTCTTTAGTATTATGTCATATAAAATGGGTTTTGTGTTTTTCTCTGGATACGGTATATTCTAACTAAACTCTACCTAAACTATTAAACTAACTACTCTAACTAAACCAACACTGAATAAACATGCTGTATTTCACAAAATAAAAATATACAAAACAATGTTGTCTTTGTTACACTCGTAACATTTACGCGCGCAAAAGAGACGGAGCTTTTTTATTGTTACATCTAGTGAAAATTCATATTATTCACTATTTCACAGACACAATTTGTGTGTGTTGGTTTACTTCAACTCTGGGTGCGAGACCTGTACAGGTCTGTACAGCGCGTAAAATTACCAAAAAATTTGTAGGTACTTGTCAAAATCCTGGAAGATCACGGACGCCTACCACCCAGAACTAAACCCTATAGAGTTACTGTGGGGTATTATTAAGTTAAAAAAAATTTGCATCAGCCTGTATACTAAAAATGCATATGTGTGTATGTGTGTGGTTCGCCTCAACTCTCGCTGCGCGGCCTATACGTATTCGTACGAATTCGTGTCGTGCGTATGTTGTTGAACCTCACACGTATGGCGTAGTCTCTCTCTGGGCGTGAGACAATTCCATACGTGTGAGGGACAACAACATACGTACCCAGTGCGCGCCCGGCCTTACGTATAGATCGTCCTCTCGTTGAACGAACTCTACCAGTACGGAAACGGCGGTGTTACGTTTGGATGGGCATACATTCCCATATTATTACTTCGTTAGTGATAACACGATTGAAATGAATGTTATTTTATTCGCTCGGGTATATGTTTATGATACATTTATGACCTTGAGTTGGCACCGTGCATGCGCGAGGCGCGGAGCAGAGGGCGTATCTTCCAACGGTTATTTTGTACGTTTTTGAGTATTTCCAAGCAGTATATCTCGCGACTGTGACGTGCTAACGCGGTGATTTTGCTACCAAACGAAATATCTCTTCAAGATTTGTCGATTTTTCAAGTATCACTAGGACAATTGGTGAATATTAAGGTGACCAACCGTTCTCTTTTTTTGAGTTCTGTCCTCCCTTGAAAAGTGTCCTTCTAAATGTGCTCCTTTTCGATATTTGAAAACTAATCTGTAAATCTCCGTATTCAATCGATTCCGAGGCTAGCCGATTCGTTGCGTGCGGTGTGACGTATTTGACCATTTCAAAAATTAACATTCCGTGTGACAATCTATTTATTCTTGTTCAATTTACGTTGTGTTGCCCTGGAACCAGTTGAAAGAGTTTTTTCAATTTTATTGCTAATGATTTTTGGACAAGTGATAACTCTAGAGTGAATGTTGATACTCTAGCTGCAGCACTTGCTGTAAAATTCAATATGAGAGATGATTCTTGTTCAGATATTTCCAATATATTGTTAGAAAATGATACATTGACAAAAAATTCATTCAGTGGAAAAGTACTCATTTAAATAATAATAATTAATTGGGATGAAAGCATAATTACAATATAACATGTTACAAATGTTTTTATTTCGCATTTTTCATATTATAGTGTGTATAGCAATGAATAAAACGTTTATTTACAATTTTTTTTCTTCGATTTATTTGTGTCCTCCTTTTCATTGTAAAAAAGTTAGTCACCTTATGAATATGCAGCGGCTTAACTAGAAAAAATTGGCCCGCATGCAAAAGTTACCCCACTCCTATTATTTTTTTTTTTTGTTACAAAAATGAAATTAATAAAATTAAAGGGGCCTGTAAACGAGCAATATTGCTCGGCAACTATCCAGCAACATTTTGAACATCACAGGCGCAATATGTGGCTCAATGATTGCCGATAATTAGTTGCTATTTTATTATTGCCCAGATTTTGTGTTTACACGCTTCGTGTGCTCGGGCATCATGGACGATACCTGCTGCATATGTGATTTTACAAAATGAAAAGAAGAATGTGGATAAGGCCTTACCTAAATAAACGTAATATGATGACTCCTATTGACTAATTAATAGAACTGGATAATTTATTATTATGTGTCGGTCCGTGTTGTCGTCGAATCCCGAAGCCCCGCATCTTAGCGACAGAGACCGGCGTATGTGAGAGAGCAGGAAAGAAACATACGTTGCCGCGTATTTTCGTATAGCGAGCGATATCATCGGCAATAATACACGGCCATATCAGCAATAGTGCCGGCCAACACGGCTACATTGCCGTGAAAATGTTGCTCGTTTACAGGCCCCTTTACGAATATTAAATGTCCTTCTTCCTCGCCTTTGAATTTACAAATTCTTCAATCATATCTTTCAAAGACATTTTGTCGGTATTATTAGATATATAATACAATTGATTTAATTGTCTCCACTTAATTTTATTTATATGTACACTTAAACGAAGTTATACGTTTAAAAAAAAATAACAATGCATACGAAATGCAAGTCCGATTAAAACGCAACAAAAAATCTGACTGACCAGACTGACGAAAATTATTAAAATATTTAAATATCTGTCAGTCTGGTTCATCAGTCCGTCAGTCAATGTATTATACGATCAGCTTGACGTCAATCTGACCACAACCATGAACTGAACTGATGCCAGATTGAGAGCACCCGACTAAAAGAGACCTGTTGGTAACTCTAGGTAATATTTACGGGCGAAAATATTTCAATTCGGACTGGCAACACTTTCAAAGGCTGACATTTGTCAAATAATCCAAGTCTTACTGCTAGTGTCGGCTGCCATCTGCAGCTGATCACCAGCACCGTTTATTTTCTGCGCTAAAAACGACCTTCGATCGATCACGATGGGGGACCGTATCGAAATTGGCGGGAAAATGGAGAGCCCCTACTATATGGTCAGGGTGATGATGGGCTCCTCAGGTCGATTACCATACACACCTATGAACCGCTACCACTACTACGATACACCTGGAGGGAGTGACTTGTTGAAGAAAATAATGGCCACCAGCCCTTACATGTCCGTGTGCTTTGGAGTGTATGGACTCCACGAGGTGGTGTTGTTTAAGAAGCCGCCTACGGTGGCCGCGGGCATAGGCCGGATGATGTATTGGGTAGGACCCCCAGCCGGAGTAGCCGCTGCGTTCTGCACCGGAACCTATGCCGCTTGTAATATTCGTCAAAAGGACGACGAGCTCAGTCATTTCATCGGTGGAGTCTGCGCTGGACCGATGGTTGGCGCTTGGCGTAGCTGCGTCTTCAGCGGTTTCGGTTTCTCGATATTTTTAGGTGTCTTTGCAGCCGTGCGCAAACATTGCGATATTAACGGATGGGATTTGATACCTCAAAAACAACCGTCGGTTTCCGGCTCCGTCAGGAGTGTCAGACACGACTGGTCTATCCAGAAAGATCGCACCCGAGGCTGGACCACCAATCCCAACGAAGCTTAAATGCACTTTCATGCATGTGAAAAGTGCCTGCGTTCACATCCTCTCAAACAAACTCGGGCTCTGTATTGAATTTGCGTTACGTAACGCGTCCATTATCATGTGTCTGAACTGTTTGAGTCTGTACTGGATAACGTACGCTCGAGACGTGGATGTGTACGCGTGCACGTTTCCCAATGTGTTTGTTGATTATTTATATAATTTAATACTTAGCGAAAAAAAAGTATATGTACATACATAATATAGAAAAATTTTGAAATACATTTTTATCTTGTTTTATTATTGATTTTTTGCCTGTTGACGATTGACGGCTATTTATTACTATATATAGTGCGCTGGAATCTGCCTGGTTGATCTGGGTAGCCTAGCTGTGGAATGCTCGCATACCGTGGCACGGCAGATACACAAATGATTGTCTATAGCGGCGGAATGCTACCATATTTACTCACTCGTACACACGACACAGGTTGCTAATCACCAATGACACCGTCAACGGGCAGTTACTAGTATTGATATGAGTGGACTAACAATAGCTGTAACTGGGCTACCGGAAAAAATATCAAATATTGTATATAAAATTGGTAATTTGAATTTTAAATGAAAACGAAAGAAGTACATCGAGCGATCGTGACTGACAGCCAAGCAGATTTGAGACTTTTATATACGCTTTGAGTCCTTTTTTTTGGTTCAACATTACCGGGAAAAAATAAAAACACATGTTGTTATTCAATACATTTATTTTAAAAAAATATGACTACAATATAAAGATATGTAACCCTATTTTATATATCGATGAATTTTCCTTTCATTCGTATTAATCATTTTATAATCACTTTCGGTATCTACGATGTCTCTAAACAATATAATAAGTAGTGTACTAAATTACTACACAATAATATAACTAAGCAAATAGAGTACATACATATATTGAAATGTATAAAGACTGAAGTAGTAATAAAGCTAAATGGAAGATTTTTTTTATTCAATTGTAAAATTGGCACATAAATGCAATGTAGAAAAAGATTATTCCATCATTGTAAAAGTATAATGCAGTTCAATTAACTTTAATGAATACTGAAATGAAGATATTTGTATTATGGAGGTGGAAAAATGCTTCTAAAAAAAAAAAAAACAGTTTTAAATTACTCATCATTTCACATTATATGGCACTAAAATAGGATAGGAAAATGGAAAGTTGAAAAGTTATCCTTCAGTAATGTCTGCTAATATAATAAAAACTTAAAAACTGTACAGCGTAGTAAATAGCCGACTCTTCAAAGGAGTATACCTCGTATCAAATTAAATATGTACCACTCTGCCTTTCAATCAAATAGAGGTTAAATTTAAAATGCAAGAAAATTGTTGGCAGTCAAACTTTCATGTGACACGATATTGTTGGTAAAGATTTATTACTTCTTGGTGGGAAATTATAGTTAACCTATCAATAAAAAAAAAACAACAGAGATCACAAACACTTTCAACCAAAGCCATGTATTATTTTTGATGGTATGTACTTAGATTCCTTTTGTTAACTTGGATCACTGGAATCGTTTTAATGATGAAATACTAATCAAATGTATCTACTTAAAATGAGCTACATTAATCATTCCCATTAAGTTGTACAACATCAATTGATGGAGAGGGGATCACACATATAATATTTTTGAATCATTTGACTTTTAACTATTGTTAATACACATAAATAACTTTAAACACCGATTTTGAATATATCATGAAATATTACATAGAGTTAATAGAATATCTTTTTACCAACGCAGTGTGTTGAATTCACGTTCTATTGTTAGCTTTTTCATTTTTTATTATCTTTTCAGCTTCTTCATCAGATTCTTCTTCGTCTTCGTCAGTTTCAACTTCAACTTCAATTTCTTCATATTCAATTTCTTCCTGACCGATAGGTTCTATATTTTTATTTTCTACTTTCGTTACCTCTTTGTCACTTTCTTCTTCAACTTCCTCTTCCTCTTCAACTTCTTCTTCGACTTCCTCCTCAACTTCAACCTCAATCTCTTCTTCGATCTCTTCTTCCACTTCTTCTTCTGATTCATCTAATTCACCCTAAAAATTCAAATAACGCTTTTAATTTACATATTCATTAATTTGATTTTTATTAAAAATATGCTGTAAAACTAACATCATCTTGTTTGGGTGCTGTAGCTGCACTAGCTGTTGTAAAATCATCATCTTCATTTTCATAAGTTAAATCATCTATAACTAAAAAAATAGGCATTTTAAATTAATATAGTAACATAATAATATCTTTCATGTATGTACGTAAAAAAATAATTTTACTTGTGTCTTTCTCAGAAATGGCTTTTATCAATTCATCATTAATCACAGATAAGGTCATCTTTCCACTTAAGACGATCTGAAAAATTCAAAATATATTAATGTTTTATATCGTTGTGTTATTATTGATGTAGTTTCATAAAAATTATCATACAGGAGCATCCTTTTCATCTCCATCGAGTATTTCCTCGGTGTGTGTTTCTGAATCAGCAACCAATAATCTAGATAGGTGAGGTAATGCACCTTCCAGATAAATAGAAGAAACTTCTACCGGTGGCTGCAAAATAAAATTTGTTATTTTCACAACATATGTACTTAATTAAAAATTAATTTTATAATGAAAAAGCAATATTTTCAGATCAATTAAAAAATTAAATATAAACCAAGGATTTTCAATTATCTATGTATGTACATACATACATACATATGTACCACACGTAAGTTTGTACGTATGTATATGGTTTTTATGTTATTATGTATATTATCACTAGCATTGTAATTTAATACATTAATACTACATATATATGAATATACTTCTGTATTTAAAATTTTGACTATGTTTGTCATTAAAACTTATGTATTTATTGTAGCCCTTTTTAAATTTCTACATTAATTCTTTAATTTATAACAATTTCTTCAAATTATTCATCAAATTGAGATTTATTAGTTGTTCAATTATAATTTTGTTAGTTTTAAAATTAAAATTGTTTCTAAAGTGCAGCTATTGTAAAAAACTTTAAACTTTTTATTCTTTCCTCAAAAATGGTTTTAAAATATTGATTTAATTTACAATCAACTTTTAAACACAAAATGTTTATCTTGATATTTTTACATAAATGTCATAAGGTATAACGTTTAAAACTACATATACATAGATTGTTATTGTTATTTATACATAAGTTATTTCACATTAGGCACATTTATCTCAACCTATTAACAGCAGAGACATGTTCAACATCAATAAATTTGGTTTTGTTTGTTTTACCCGTTTAAATTAAATATGTAGTTATCTTCCATGTACATCAATTGGAATTTCATGCTGTTGCGATTTGTATTTTTTGTTAATTTGTGTACTTATTAGAAATTAAATTACACGGACACGTTGAATTGGAAGGGATACAAGTTGAGCGCAGTATGCTATAATTTTCTAACCGTAGGATGACGTGGCAGCGGATGCACTGGAGGTGTAGGAGGACGTGGTGTTATCCATTTCTGACCACCTTCACAATGTGCAGTCATTTCCATGCCCAGTACCTGTGTCCCAAAAATTTGCATACAACCAATTTTGACCCCTTTACTTAATTTATTATACATATATTATTCTGCTAAAATTAACTATGTATGTAGTTGAAAAATTCACCAATTTTTTTGATTTATTGTCACTTTATTTTAATATCTCACTGCATTTAATGTTCACAAACATAGTACATATTTTTGAAAATGAGGTAGTGAAATTTTATAAAGAAAAATTTTAGTGGCGATTAAAAGAAAATCTAAAATGAATTTGAATCGCAGAACAAACAAAAAAGTTAAATGATATGCTTAAAATATTATATATTAGAGATACCTTGAATGTTGGTTTTTCTTTCTCGACACTGGATCGAATCTGACGTACAACCTCTTCTTCAAGACTTAACCTTTCACTCGGTTTTTTTTTCAATGTCTCAACATATTTTTCTGCAACTACATTATTGGCATTTACGTGTTCGATTTTTTCTGAAGGAATAACAGTTTCGCTTTGAGTCATTGTTTTTTCTGCTAGGGTACTATCTTCAGCAGCTAATGGTTCTTTGGTATGTGCAAAAGGAGTATTGTTTTCTTGTATAGGAGTAGAATCTTCCCAAGATGGTGGGGTAGTTTCTCTTTTGTCTAAAAATTCTTTTTTCACGATTATGGGGGAAGATTCTTTTTGATTGTGGTTTAATGAACCATTTGTGTAGGGACGAGGAGATGCTTCCTGTAACATACATAATATGATATAATCAAAATTGCAAATGAGAAATATAAAAACATAAAGTCAAGAGCCAGCACTTAGTAATAAAAATTATAAATCAACTCAGAAAGGATCTACATTTCTACACAAAAGTGACACACAAACTTAATTCAAATAATAATATGACAAATCATCATTAAATGAATTTAATTAAATCTATTTTGTGTACTGATTTCCTCATATTATACATATGTATGCCTAATTATTTTTTTCAATTTTGATACTATGTACATAAAACAAGGATTATGAATGATTAATATGAAAAAAAAACATGCAGATCAATCATTTTGAAGGAATATTATAATGGGTTTTTCTATTTCAAATAAAACACAAATGAAATTTTCTGGTGAAAACAGTTAATAATGCATTTCAGGTTTGGTAGCTTTTGGGCAATATATAACATTTGATTTTTATTGTTGAATTTGTCACATTTTATAAATTTTATTCTTAAGAGAAATCCATTTCATCAAAAAAAATTGCTAACTCTAAAAATTTCAGCAAAAAAATCTAACTTTTAAAAAATTATAGTTACAGTATAACATACTTTGTGTAGTTCAAATTGTGATTACTTACAGAATTTACGTGCTTATGTATGTTTTTATTACTGTGCAAGTGTTAGAATGAATTTTTGAAATAAAAATTTATCAGTACATATTGATTCAGGTAATACATAATTATGTAGTGTTATGTTATGTACGTAACGTGTAAATAAATAGACATCATGCCATGTTTCTGTTTTAGTAGTGGATAATTTTGTGTTAATGTTAATGGGACAGATAACATAATACAACACTAATAATCTGTCACAACCGTGTATGCTACCTGAGTAATGTTGCTGTGATTGACCTGGTGATATTCTTCCATCTGCTGCCGAACTTCAGCTACCAAACCTGAGATGGCGTTTACAACTGCGACCGTAGTCCACCGAAATAAAAAAAAAACAGACACACCCATATCCTTTAATATTACTAGCTACATTTGCATATTCACAAGCATTCACTTATACTAAATATTGAATTTCATAACATCTTTTAATTGTATTTTTTTCAATCAATTATTCGCTAATCTGAAAGGTAAACAGTATACCTATACTCCAATAAAGTTATTTTTATTTAAATCTCTTTGATCATTCAAATTTTGAGTTTGGTATTCAATATCCAATTAAGTTAACACATTTTTAATGAACCTTATAAAGAATTCAACAAAATCATACTTTTTTTTAAACATTAACATGAACACCCAAAACACAAGACCTTAAAATGCTATACTAATCTTTTCAACCAACACTCATGCTAAATTTAAAATTTTATCACACCAATTGGTTTGCTGTAGCACATTAGAAGGTATATCACTCAGGGAGCATTATTCAACGTTGATAGTGTAAAATGTTAATGGTGTGTTTGAGAATTGTCGTTGAAGTTATTGAAAATAATATAACAATTCAATGGTCTTGTGATTGCAGGGAATAAATAAAATGAAATGTAATTTAATCTATGTAATTTTCATAAAAATTAATGAAAATACATATTGTATAAATCAACTCGAATTTGAATGAATTAATTTGGACAACAGATATCTCTATTACAAACTTTGTAGTATCCAATATTTTGGTTAGTTTAGATATTCATTAAACATAATGTATTTCAATTGTGACTTCATTCATTGATTGTATGAAAATACATTGAATTAAAATTGAAAAAATTGTTGTAGTTAACAATCTCTTCGTAGTTGTGTAACAAGTTTTATCATGCCACAACACAAGCTGCTACTGTTGGTCTCATAAATATGCCGTGTAGAACACAAATCAACTAAAAAATCTCTAATCTAGGTGTATTACACAAATTAATAATAGATAATAGAATTACCAACCACAGAACTCAGTTAACAATACAAAACTTTAACTTTACCTCAAGGTAATTCCATGGTTAAAAATTAAATGTAATATTTATATTTAGTCTTTAGGTGGCATTTTATTATCCATATGTAAGAAAGCCAATGTTTATAATGGCGGCTCGAATGGTAGCCGGTTAGGCTGACCTGCCCAGCGAGGGGCCCCTGCATCTGTTGGACTATCCTTTCCATTGCTCTCTCGGTCTCCGCTAGCCTTGCCTTCAGTACGTCCAATTCTTCGTCCCCTAATTCATGGGACGGGATGGAGTCACATTAAAATAAGACGTTTCCTTTTATTATATCTATTATTATCTTATGTTGAATTTTTTAATCAATAACGATTGCAAAAAGTGCTTAATGTAATATTATTCAAGTTTATTGTAAATACTCGAATAAATTAATATTCAACTACATATAAGATTTTTTTTTCGAATGAAGACTTTTACAACAGGTAATTCAAGTATATGTACTTGAATTCATATGTAATATACCTATTTTAATTTATATAATTAATTTTAAAGTACGAAAGGTAAACTCACTTGCATCCCTTTCTTTGGGTCCTTTTGCAGCGATAATTTTTTTTAAAAACCACATTAATCATTATACAACAAGGCGCATTAATAATTACAATATAATCCTGTACGATTTTTGATTTGCACTATGTATGTATTGTTGAAAGGTTGTAAAATTATTTATTTATACATACCCAATTTTTTGGAATCGGGTGAAGTACGATTGCTTCGGATTGGTTCATTGAATACTTTTCGCCTGAATTCCGGATCGGATTTGAATTGTGGATCTGGTATAATTTCATCTGGTACGATTTGCCGACGGAAAACCATCTAAAAATTGAATGATTTTCATAATTTTTTTATTTTATTTTATGTGTACTCTCATTTTAATTATCAAGACAATAACCTTAAAAACTGTGTAAAGGAAGAATATCACTATGCATAGTGTATAAAGTGGCATCACAAAACCCACAGAGGACTTTGGCGGTGGGACTACTCCTCCTGCACCACCCATAGGAGGTCGCATACCTCCAATTGGTATTGACTGTAATTGTTAAAATAGAATTATATCATTTAAATGCAGTACCAAGGCCAGATTGGATTCAATCAATCTAAATATACATAATATAAAACATTAGAAAATACATCAATTTTGAAAAGTTTTTTTTGTTTAATTGCACACACATTAGTAAATCAACACACGAACATTTAAATTGTTAAGACTAAAACAATGATTCCAATTCCAAAATGTCTATTGATACCATGACGAAACTGTGTCAAAATCTTCACCGACTTTAAATCATTTCATAAAATCAAAGTGATCATACGAAAAAAAAAAGACTTTTGAATTTGATGTAAGTTTTATAAGTGTGTATGTAAACATGTGTGCCAGCTAAGTATAGTTCGTAAAAGCGTCACACTTTCACGTTCGTATAAAATTAGCTCTAAACATTAAATGGTGGTGTAAGTTCATACGCAATAAATATTTTGGCAATAGATTATAGTGTTTTAACAAACTAATTGAACTCGACATAAATACATATACATATGTATGTACATACAACCTACATAAGTTAATATATGTAGGTACATTAGCTAATAAACAATACCCACAGTGTACTAGTAAGAAGTTACTAAGAGGTAGTAAAACTGGAATATTAAAATAATCGAGTATTTATTATTCTATTTAGCTAAGGAGATTTTCTAGAAGGTAAAGTGATACATATTACATATATTATTAGCCGATGATTAAGTTGACAAAATGTCCCAATTTATACAAACGTTCAACTTGTGCAAATGTGTATCTTCAATCTTCATCTATTTATTTTTAAATTACATACAAGAATAGGGCGCGCAAGCTGTGGAAAATTAAAACGAGTGACCGTATTGTGGGTCTATTTCCATCGGCAAACCCTTCGGTTCTACGAATAATTTCAACATCTAAGATTCTCAGATACAAATCGAGAGGCTGGCTAAAATCTATTTAGGCGTAATCTGTAGCGTAATTAGGTCGCGAGGGCCCGAACTTAATGATGATGAGAGCTCATTGATAGGCACACAAACGTATATTTCATTTTAATCAAATGCATAAATCCAGTCTAATTAACAGCCCATCAGTTGTGATAAATGTGCTCTGTAGTAGAATTCCCACTAGCGACAATTCGTCACAGTCCCAGAGAGCGGGTTGCACCTATGAGCTCAAAAGTCGAGGCATCATCAGAATTATTTTCATCAACGTTATTTTTTTCACTGTTTTTGGACGAAATTTGTCCGTGTGAATGCGGACACGTTAATTTGATTATCGTAGTGTCCCGCACAAAATATAATATCGGGGCCAGTAGGCAGACGGCTCGCGCCAAAATAGACACGGACTTCCCACGACGTTGTCGTAATGTCGTAAGTGACCTAGCCATCCCGGCGAGCGACATCGGCCCTTATGCACTGCAGTCATAAGGATGATTTAGAGATGTCTTCGTTCGCCAGTGCATCTCTCGTGGTGTGCCAAAATTGCGGCCTAGTGTTGGGCCGACTACTGTTTTGCCGCCAAAGTCAAGTTTATGTCAGCGTGTTATGCGTGAGCTTCCCTAGTATTTCGGGAACTCATTTTCAACGTTGCTGCGAATCCAGCTTTGATGTATGGAAAGTGTCGGTACAAGGTCGAGTGAAAGCTAACCAAAATTTTCATTGCGTTTTCTATTTCGTTGCTGAAAATTTTTCTTTCAATCGGACAAATATTACCTAATTTTTAACACAATCTGTATTTCTTACGTTATTTAAACAACGAGGTTTCCGTACCCGGTGTTTCCCAGATGCATATGGCACTGGAAATAGAAATACTTATTTCCGCTTAGGATACATCAAGAGAAAATGATACGTAGGTGTTAAAACTATGATATACCTATGTATACATACTCTATGTAAGTTGCATCGCTCTTAATTAAAAAATCGCTATATTCTAGAAACAGCTTCTTATATTAATCCGAAAACCTCTTCGAGATTTGAATCTTTAGTTGAAAGTTTTCTGGAAGTCAGAATCGAAGACCTCATAGCACAAACAGTAGACAATAATTTAGTTAACCAATGTTTCAAACAAAACGTTATTAGATAACAATATTAGTACAACAGATCAGGGTCAATATTCATTTGTATATTTGATTTAAACATTTAAGAATAAGCATCGGATACATTTTTGTGTAATCAAACGAAGACGTATGTAGGTATCGATATGCTGAAGACATGTTTATAATAAAATGAATGTACTGCTATGAAAATTTGCTTTCAGCGCCATTTTTTTTTCGCGAGCTCAGCGCGTATTATTAGTAAAGAAAATATGTATACATATTTATTACCACGAAGTCACTGTAAATGTGTGTCGATCTGTCGATACGTAGATTATTAATAGACGTCGAAGATTGAATATAGCACTTTTTAGCAATATTGTTTACGATTTCAATTTTTTATTACTTCGCTGTGTAAACACGCAACGGATGTTGGAAACTTCAAATAAAATGATTTCGTACAAATCGTTAAATTTAGCGAGAGATCTCGCCGAATTTTACGCGCGCACTTCGACTCAAACACCGAAAAGGTCAATTTGTATAATTAATCATGCACGTAATAACAAACAAACGAGTGCGAGAGTTAATGGTAATTTTACACAAAACAACTCACTTTTCATCGAGTTAGTTATATTAGTAGGCACACCATGTATACCGTTGTAGGTGCAGTAAAATGATCTGTTAGTGTGAAAAATTATAAAAAATTTCGCGATTATTCACTTTGTATTACTGATTGAAGAATCATACAAATGATCCAAACTCATCCAATACCGATTGCAGTTGCTCTTTTAAGACAATGTGAATAATCGACGTGGAATCAAATGTGTATATGTAGGTAACCGCGTTTGTTCATATTTCGACTTTTGTTCGAGTCGGAGTAAAAACGCGTGAGACGCCATTTTGGATAACATAACCTTCATGTTTCATAAACTTTCCTCACTGATGACCCGACGCCGCTTTTACACATGTGTTTTGACATGGAAAATGTATGGAAATGATTGTCTCTCACTAATTTTCCATGATGCAACGTGTGAAAATGGCATTAGTGGACAAACACGGCTACTCATCAAAACTACCCATACAGCGTTGCAAGCGCACTAAAGCTCGGGGTTTTCGGCCATATCTACGTTTGGCGGGAAACACAACGCTTTGAATACGAACATAGAATGAGGGACGAACCTCGTCAGTATCTTTGACATAGTAAGCATTGAGCGAAGAGGACCATACCCTTGCTTCGGCTGGGCCGCGTTGGACAAACGGAGCTGAAGCCTGATAGGGTCCAGAGGGTGAGGGTGAAGCACTTGTTGGGGGTACTATTGCTCTGCCCCTTTCTCGAAGAGCAGGATGCATCGGTGTAGGTCGCAGGTGAGGAGGACGCTCTTGTCGCATACCTGTATATATATATCACATCATAGATAAGAACAAAATACCAAGATCTTGTATCGTCTAAAATTCGAAAAGTTTCCAAGCCGAAATGGAGAATGTGCAAATTCATTGATTCCATATGTTGCAGTTTAAAATTTTGTGCTTATAGTGAGCGATTAAAATTAGTGTGATAATAAACTGTTCAAATAGATTGGAGCAGGTAATTCAATCGTATCATTGTTTCTTTTGAATTCAACGCTCATATTAGTGGTTGAGAGCAAAATCTGCCAAGTGAAGTTACAAAGTACATTGATTCTTAAAAGACATTTTTGAAGTCATCTTGTATTAAAATTTTCATTACTATAGTACTCTCGTCATCACTTCATACAATTTCCTCTCGGATTGATTAATTTGAGGAGAATTATTTCGAAACAACATACTCAGCAATCGCCCACTCGTATTGTGTTCTTACAGCATATTTTAAAATTTTCAAGGAAGTAGGTCAATGTTGACGTCTTTCAGATAACAAAAAAATATCTAAAAAGGAAGAAATTTCCTTTTGACTCATCAAAACGTGTCAAAAAAATTTCATCATGCTTTACTACATGCAATATATCAACATAAGTGGATACGTAAAAACTTGAAAATTTGGCACATTCACCATTTGGATGACTGTTTTTCACACAGAAAATTATAATATAACATAATACATACAAAAAATACACTAAGGAATTTACTTCGATCAGAAATAAAATCGTCACACATTAAGCCCAGTTAATTAATGCTAATTGCGCAAAATCGCACATAACATCAAACCGGTTGTTGTTAAGAGATATCGTTAGTTGGAAAAAAATTAATAACCGATTACATATGCAAACCAATGTCAAACCAAACACACACATACATATAGGTATTGTGAACAATTGGATTAATCGTAGACGAGGAAGCGGATTGTTTGTTAGTGAGGCAAAACTCGAAAAGTGGTGTAACTTTCGAACCAAAGTCTTCTATCCAGAATTTTCCGGTGAGATGAGGCACTCCTAGAGACCAGGGTGCTACTCCATAATGAGTCTTCAGGCAATTTGAGTTATTGTAGGTTCTTATCTCGTCCAGAATCTGTCTGTACGTTTTGCCTAGACGTATGTTCTGATCGAGGAAAGTTGCTATGTCGATGCCGCACGTGATATTGACCTCCTGCCTGCACATGGAGATCACCTCCTTCGTCAGCTTGCCAGTAAGGAAAGCCTGTTCAGTTTTACTGTCGATTGGGCCACCTGATCGGCGCAGGATACTGCTGCACACTTCAGTCATCACTTTGATCGCGTCCATGTCCGTATCCATAAAAACATCGCAGCATCCTTCAAAATAGGCAACGGTGTAAATTCATAACTCCAATAGTATTGAATCCGAAGAAAAACTCATATAATATAAAGAAAGAATATTAGTTTCAAGTGAATTTACTTTCTATTTTTGAATGTTTACTATAGGTATATTACTTTGGGTGTCGAATACCGGCATCGAATTTTTGCGACATTTTTGTATGAAAAGTCAGATTTCCTCGACGAAGTTGGATCTGACGCAAGATAAACTGAAACGCACACCGCTCACCCTTCTATAAATATTCGAATTATCTAACATTATTTAACACATTTTATGTGTGTTGTAGTTTTCGCAACGCGCATTGTTCGCAATGTTTGCGTACACACAAAGGGACTGACATTACCAGCCTTGCGCGAATAATAGAAACAGAGCAAGCTTTATAAAGACGAATATTTCAACCGTGAATTACAAATGTGTAGAAAGAAATTATGAAAATATCCCCGAGCGAAGAAAAGTTTATAATTTAAAACATTTTCTCGTTGATGGGCCAAAAATGATTCGCAATAGACAATGCCGCGAAAAAAAAAAAATCTTTGGAAAATACAATCAAATGATTCTTCATTCATTTTTCATTTATGAAAATTTCAAATAATTTCATCGGTGAAAATTAAAACCAATACCCATATATGTACATATGTACGTCTATATGTAAATACTAAATGCAAAAAACAATACATATAGTTTTCATAGAAGAATTGATAAAGATTGCGTTTTCCCGATATGTACAGAAATTTCAGGAAACAACAGCTTTGCGCAGTATCTCTGGAAAACGGTATACAGGAACGACGCACGGTGAAAAGGGGAGGGAGTTTGCAATGCAATTCCGAAAATCGATAACTGCACAGATGCAACCTTTGACCTTATAACGAAATACTATCATCTTTCCCTATATACATAGGACATTTTTTTACTGAAAAAAACAACGTTAAATCATTTACATATCAACGCAGACCACAAATAACAAAACAATACCTACTTTTTCATATATGAAATTCAAACGATTTTCATACAACTTTTCCGAACCTGAAAAGTAATCGAACTACATACATACATAATTTTGTTGACAATCTGTGTCACGAAATACACATACGAGGAACTCTTTGGTAAATAAAAACAAAGTAATTTCCCGCCCAAATTTGAATGCTGTTGAAATAGTTGGTAATATCTAAAGAGTTTGTATGCATTAGGGTAGCCATATGAAAGTGTCACCGGGTGCCACGTCGAAACTGATTAACTATCCATACGTTTGCATCAAAGTTTCGCCGTACCATGTATGAAAGATGATACTTAGACCCAGCACTCTAGCGCATTCGCAAACTCTTCGGTAGCAGCAATACCTGTCGTCTTGTCGATGATGTTGGGCGATAGATCTTGCGGTGGGGCAATAAGTCTCGGCCACAGTAGAGCCAGACAGGCAACGACTGCACAAACGGCTACCGCGGAAGCTTTAGGGCTGAGGCCCGAAGGCGGGGTAGTCGGTTGTACGCGAGTCGCCATCTCACACTCACTCCCGCCCCCGCCCTTTCAGATGAGCCGCCCTGATGCAGTCGCCTGAAGCTCTCACCGACACCGCCGTCACTGCCACTATTTTCAGCAGAGCGAACGTTCGCGCAGGCGCAATATGGCGCATGCGCCCCTGCACCAGTCTCTCTGCTCCTGTAGCTTATTAAAGCCCTGTCAATTTTACAATTTTCCAGGATTCAGTATTTATAAACGGCGATGGCTATTCAGTACTCTGGTTAGGGCGTATTCGATCGGTGTTCTTTCAGATGCAATTTGAAAGTATCGCGATGGGTACATGTGTTCAGATGTTGGCAACACTGGAGTGTTGTCGGGACGCGTGGTTATTAGCGTGCTCCTGAGGGCTGATATTACACTTGGTCACTCCACCAACACTGCCGTCCTAAGCCCACTTAACGTAACTGACAAAACAACAATATCGAGATAAATGTACTCGAAAGTTTTATTCTAAATTTGTGTTTTTCTTCAGCTAAATTCAAGAATGCTATGAAAGATCCAGTGCACACAGAGAAGCATGGAAAGATGTATGCTTGGCATAACAAGAAGAGATCGCAAAAGAAATACATAGGTAAAAAGTATGACCAAAGTGGCAGATATAGCAGAACGGGTGAAAAAGTTCAAGTGGCAATGGGCTGGACACATAGTGAGAAGAATGGATGGCAGATGGACGCGAGAAGTACTGGAATGGTATCCGAGAGGATGTGAAAGAAAGCAAAGTAGACTGAGTGGAAGATGGGCTGATGAATTGAGAAGAATGTGTGGAGTCAAGTGGATGCAGATTGCTCAAGACAGACAGGAATGGAAGAGGATTGGAGAGGCCTTCATCCAGCAGTGGATGGTGAACGGCTGAAAATGATGATGATTACTGATTTATTTAAACTTTTTTTTAGTGCATGAGGTTATTTTCTATTGTGTTTTGATAATTCTATGGAAAAATTAAAAAAAAAATGAATACTTTAATAGTTACGTCACTTCATTATTCATTATTCATTATCAATGTATACATATGACTATTCCAAACTTCAACCACTCTATTTGAAAATAGTGAATCTCTAACAATCTTATTTGATTGTTCTTTTCGGAGTCTAAGAGTATGACCTCTTAGATGAGGGTTCTCATTGAACATAATGAGGTTGGTCATTTCACATGAATAATGATTATTTATTATTTTGAATACTTGAATTAAATCACCTCTTAATCTCCTCGTCTCCAATGTGGAGAGATTCAGTCTTTTCAATCTTTCATGATAAGGTAGTGACCGAAGTAAATATTGGATACGTTATTTTCGTTATACGGTGATACTATTTCTCTGCGCACGCAGATACGTTAGATTTAATAGCTTAAAAAAGTCACTTTTGGATGAAGATACATTAATTTTGATATGAAAAATCGCAAGAATACACTCCCTTAACCCTTAAAACACATCTAACTCATTTTCGTAATTTTTGTCAGTTACGTTAAGTGGGCTTAGGACGGCAGAACAGATTTTCAGCTAATTGTCATCGTTTTCGAAACCATTTTGGTTATAAAAAATGGGTCCGAAAACACATCTATCACATAGCACGCGTTCTCGAAACAATTGCATTCGATTAGAACGAGGACGACGCAAAAAAAGGGTCGAAAAGTGATTTGGTGTCGATTTGTACTGCGAACCTTTGACTTCGAAGAAATGTTTAGACACCAGTGAATCGCACAGTGTAATACGTGCCATCGAAACATGTATATCTATCTGGTAGTCGAGGCCAAGTGGCCAAGTGTAATATCAGCCTAAGGTGCCTGTAAACGATCAACATTTGTCAGCAATATTGCTCGTCAACCACCCAGTAACATTTTCGGCATCATATGCGCAATATGTGTCGCAGTAGTGTGTGGCTCAATGATTGCCGGCAAGTAGTTGTTGTTTTATTATTGCCCAGATTCGCCGAAGGTCAACACTCGTGTCGTGCCGTGTCAGCACCTCAGCGACAGAGACCCGCGTATGTGAGAGAGCAGGAAAGAAACATAATTATATTGTCGCGTATTTTCGTATACCGAGCGATATCATCGGTAATATGTCAACAATACTCGCCAACACACTGCCATACCAGCAATAGTGGAACAATAGTGTCGGGAAACACGACTTTATTTCCGTGAATATATTGATCGTTTACAGGCACCTTTAGTTATATGGCGATATTTTGTAATTTGTTTTTGGCGTGGTTTAATCTTCGACCAATTTTAAGGCTACGCGCTCGTGCTCGGTTGCGCAAAATCTGTTTGTGCTAAGTTTGCGCACAAAAGATTACTGTTGACGGAACAAAATTGTATCACCTATACGCTCCGTACGGCGTGTACTAATCAAGTTTGTACACGGTACCCTCGAGCTGAACATGCACGTGGAGGGATACCTTTAGAGCTCAGATTTTTAAACCTGGAGGATTTCAAATGCGTATGCAAAATTTCAAAATTATTGGTTTACCCGACCAATGTTTAAAATACCATATTTCAGAACCTCGTTGTAGGAAACCAATTTATTATTAAGCGGAAAACTCGTCCCTGAAGGGTCGATTTAGAGTTAACTAATAATCTTAAAGTTTTGAATACTTATTATGGACCTATGGGTAAAAAAAATAAACTATAAACTATAGAGGACCACACTAATGTTTATGTCTGGTAATTCTTGTCCTTTCACAAAGTTGTGTATCAAGGAGCTGATAGCTAACTAGTGATGAAAATTTTACAAGGAATTTTCTTTTTAACGAAGAAAAATTATTGGTAAGGGAAATTTATGTAATTTTCCGAATTTTCCGATTTTTCCGAATTCCAAAAAAAAAGTAGTCACGGTAATACGTGACATGGTGGTATAACATACACTGTCAAAGCTCAACGAAAGGAGCTTTTTGTCGTTTAACTGTGCGTTTCTGGAGAACCGGAGTCAAAAGGTATGAAGCCGCCATTTTGAATAATATAACCAAAACTTTTTCTCCATATATTTCAACGCTGGCTCTGCAATTTTGTCGAATGGTGGAAAGCCTCGGTAAGTATGCTCGTTTGTAGACACATTAATAGTAGTTGTGTTATTACATTTATAGAGGAGTTAATAGAGGAGTAGTCAAAATTCAGAGAAAATGAAAGTCGATAATAATTAAAATTGGATATCCGGCAACTATCAATGTGTGTACATATGACGTATCATCCATTTATAAAAAAAAAGTGCACAAACGCTGAAAACAACACGTGGGTGAAAGCTTCGACGAATTTGCAACACGTAAAATAAAAAGAAATTGTGAAAATATATCCGGGTTCATTTATATTTGTAAAATCATTAGCTCGAGCGAACGGAGCTACGAAAATTCTGAAGCATTGTAGGTTTGCTGGTGACAAGAGCTGGCTTGATGTAGCACAGCCGCAAATCAAAACAATCAGCTATGCCGACATCTTGCCTTCTTTCGACCACCAATTTTTCTCGATCGACAATCCTAAATTTTTTTTTAAAATGGCAAAACTCAAACACAATATGGTCGATACACTAGCAATTTCTGATTTCTAGTGTATCAAAAGAATCAGTCATATTTACCAAACGACAACAGTTTCCATCACGTGCAACCGCTAATTTTATTTAATACATGTAATACACATATAATATTTAAAATCAACAATTGAGGCACTTAACCTTTCGACGCCGAGTTTCCTCACTCATATTTAAAAGATTCGTGTCACACGCACACTTGAAACTCAATCTAATATAATATTAATACTTGGCGAAAAGTTTGTCAAGAAAACTATGTTTGGCTTAAGGCAAGCACTGTCACGGTTGATATGTCCTACCGGTAGGCCGGCTGGACATCCAGTGTCACTGGTTTCAATCAAGAGACAATAAGCCACTTCTTGACTGTTGGCGACCTCACCTGCTCCCCACCTCTCCATTGGCGGCCGGCAGGTGTTGATTATTTTAAATTTTTAAATCAAACAAAACATAATTGAATACGTGCGCCGGCTACCCAAAATGCACGTGAATGACCCCCCCTGGCCAAGTGCACTCTTCCGAAAATACTTCTTTTTAGCGAATCTACCCACCTAAAGCAAAATTATTTGTAAATTATTAAGATCACGAAACCTTGTCATTTTCCGAAGCAGTGGCGTAATGAATGGCATAAATTCAGAGTGTCTCTGAAACTCTAATTCTGCTCAAGTACCCACTGAGTCGCTCAAGTTGTGTTGGCGGGAGTTAAATGTTAGATGAAATATAATCAATCGTTATAAAACGACAATCGAATCTGTAGGTATAGGTACATAGGTACATTTAAATAAAATGTCGTCATAATGGTGGCCATTCACGGTCCGTATCCCCCGACGTATCGATGGACGTATTCGTACGGAAATAAACACGGACGTCTTGAAAAAAATACGATCCCAATCACAATCGGTATGAACCAACTGCATTTTCGCCACAAGTTCACAATAAATACTGGTCACAATACGGCTGGTGCTCATTCACGATCGGTTTTTGCGGAGTATTCATAAAACGTCCGTATGGAATTCAACAAGCGCCTGATTTCTGTCGTTTGTCGATTTAGCACATTCACGATCCGTTTTAATAATACGGACCGTGATTGGCCTCCAGCCCAGTGGCGGCTGCTAGCAAACTCTGGTGAATACTATTCTATCGAACGATCGTTTAACTGAGTTTGACTATCGTTTAACGTCGGAAAACTAAGATGGGCAGGTCATGTGGTTAGAATGGATAGTAAACAGCCGTCGTGGAGTATCCTAGACAGCAGACCAGAGGGTCGCAGGTCAATTGGGAGACACTGGCGCAAGACAGGGGAAGATGGAAAAAATGGAGGATGATAAGACCCGCTCTGGGTTGTCAGGGCAATGATGATGATAAACGATCGTTTATATTTTGTTGAGTTCTTATTAAAGTCTGGTTAGATTCTAGTCAGATTGAGTTGGAATGTACATATTGCTGAAATTTTTAAATTTATTTATGTAGTGGTTAACTATTAAGCTTTAAAATAAAACATTGCCGAAAAGACGCCACTGGTGTTGCTGGAGCACGTGCGAAGCTTATTGTTTTATGCATTGTTAAACGGATGACGCCCCGCTCTCGCTGGCTACTCACCCATACACGTTACGCATAAGTTTAATCGTACGTGCTACCAAAAAGATACTACTTTACCAAATAAAGCATCGGTAAGTCTTTTGGCAGCTTCCGGTGGCGGCACATCCTCCCCGGGCATTTGCCGGTCAAACGATGGACGCGGTCAAAATGTTAACAACGATGATCTAACACAAAATTCGATCAGTCACTGAACTGACACTGTTGAATAATACTTAAATTATCACACTATCGTAGAAAAGCCACAATCAAATATGGCGACATTCAAACTTTGCAAAGACCCGGGAGCAACTTTTAAAATTGGCTGATGAATCATCTGGTAACAGTGGAAGTATCAAACTTCACAAGTATGGCAGTACAGTAATGGAAATTTTAATGTGCTAATTTAATATAACTTTTAATATTTGTATCGCAACATTAATTTCAATTGTGCTAGCGCAATTATTTCCATTTTAATTTTATTAGATACATTTATACACGCCATAATAAAAACGATGATGAAACTACAATTGCATATTCGCCCATTGCGTGTTTGCATACGAAATGGTGAATTCGGCTACCGCGCGCCGACATTATCAATCACGAACAATAGTTTGAGTATGGAACCAATCGACCAATTGTTCTCCAAAAATGGACACAAAAGCGCTAAAGACAGTTTCCATCGCACACATTGGAAAACAGCAACAGCATCACGTAGGAAAATGCATTTAAACCAAGGGTGCTCAACCTTTATTAGTTTGGGAGCTACTTTTTATTATAATTTGCATGGCGATCGAGTTCAATGCAAAAATTTAGGGAGAGGTCCAAATATAATATACTAAGTAGAATCTTATAAGAATTCTACAAAATTAGCAAAACGCAAAAGTCATCAAAGTCATCATCTGTCAAACGTGTTCGCATTGCTGAATGCAGCCGTTTAAATATAGTTGCTCATGAGAACACGTGTGTTGGATTAACAATTTTGAAGAAAGTGTACGGGGAGAGTACGTACCTAATAGAGGAGATCTTAAAAGTTCCAAGAAGTCCTCTTGACTTATTTTGACAAATAAGCTAGTGTACCTGAACACCAATGATTAAGCAAATGCATACCACGAAAAAACAACGATCCCTTTCTTTGACCATTAATCATTTTCGTTAACAGATAAGCACGAGCCCATGAAGTATGTACGTTTGATCTTTGGCCGGGGCTTAGTAAACAAAATTGAACCATTGTAGAAAATTTGATTTACCAATTTTGCAAGGTTTTTACTAATTTGGCTCTTAGCTCGAAAAAGGTTCCCGACCACTGATTTAAACCATTTCCGGAATGATGACCAAGAATCAAATACAAATTGTCAAACTATTACTGAAATTTCGAACGTAATTGAATACCTCATTCAAACATATATGTATGTAGTTTGAATGTATATGTTTGTATGTAGTATACGCAAACGTTTAATTCGCAGTGCTGCCAATATCAAGTATAATCATATATGTACATACATAGTTAGCTTCAATAGTTACCAACCTTTGCATTTAAAATTTTGGCAGTGTGTATTATTCGATATGTAGATGTTAATACGCATCTTTTTATCGGGTACTTGTAGATACATACATACATAGGTACATCATTGGAAAAAACTTATTTGGACACGACTTCCGAATACTAGTCACGGATTCGGTTGACATTCCCCGCCGTATTTCTAAACACATTATCTATTTATTGTGTTAATACAATAGTGTGTGTGTGAACATTTATTTGGTAGAACGTAGTCATCGGTAGCATTATTAATTTGAGACACGTTCGGGAGACTTCCGTTGACGGGGATCGTCATAAAAGGAATCGACACAATCGTCCTGGTCTCACAAATGGCCGTTACGATTTGGCCATAGGCGTAAAACTTAACCGCCATCAACGCGCATGGAAAACTTCAAAAATTTTCATATTTCAAATATGCGACATACACATTTAATCCTTAAAAGTTAACAAAATAAAGTAAACATTTCGTGTAAGTAGTCTAAATCCAAATTTCATAGCATGTGTAGGTATTATTATTCTGCTTCTGTATAAAAGTTCTGAATATGAGTTTGTTCTTTGAATTTTATACGAGTTTGTTGAGTAAGTTGTATTTTTTTTATACTGCTAAGTTTTTTTCGGAACTATTATAGATATACACGTTCATGTGTTGATTTCGTAATTCTTCTGTGAAAAAAGTCTTGTTTCACTATTCCTACATTTATGGTCGAGATTCTCAAGTACCTAAACAATTTGTCGCAAGCGTGACACTTTTTTAAATGGAATAAACACATTCTTCACCAGTTTATAGATCTGTACGAACTACAGGCTGGTACCTAACTTAAAAATATGCTAATTTTCATCAGAACAATGTTATAGCGAAACACTAAACGATTTCATAAATCTCCCCTTTGCCTCGATGTAGGTACGTTTACTTTTTTTTACAAACGAATATCGTTTTTACGTTAAAGTCTCGGCACTCCAATAAGAGGGTCGCGGACCGGTTGTTTCATTTTTTCCACTAATACAAATCAAACTTTGCCTTTGAAATTGAGAATCGATCGAATTGAATGAAATACAGATCGAATTTTTTTTCCCATTTGTATGTTTTTTTTTTTTTTTTACGAATCGCCCACATTTTCAAGTCTGCATATAGATTTTTCACGTGTCTGAAAATCACGCTAATAATAAATGGCAAACGTGCGAGAGCAAAACGAATTCACATCACGCGCAAGCATTATTCAAAATGATTTTAAATTCAATAACGATTACACTATAAATGACGATCAATCGTGTTTACTAAATAAATAGTGAAAAAATAGCAAAACTACAGTTTATCTAAACGTGTACATGAGACTTCAGCGATTGATTAAAAATATTTAAAATTCACTAGTACTAAAATGTATCTTAGCACTAAAATGTATCTTAGCTCACAATTTATAACAACTTGGAGGTCGAAGACAAGCATTCAATGACGTATAATATTATTTTCACCATTAATCTAATAAGTAATACCTATACATAGATAAAGTGATAATCAAAAACTAATCTGTACGGAGTGGTGCGTCGTACCTGATACAGTTTGATATATGTTGCCGCCAAAGTTTGACTAGCTACATTAT
The DNA here is from genome assembly GCA_022651745.1 of Parapsyche elsis. NCBI lineage: Eukaryota > Metazoa > Arthropoda > Insecta > Trichoptera > Hydropsychidae > Parapsyche > Parapsyche elsis. Next base: position 15,416,063 of record JAGVSN010000001.1, on the reverse strand, counting down.
TGACAATTCCTGGTCTCTTTCAAATGTGCGTTGACGGATTTACCAATCCACGGTCGTAATAAATTTAAATGTATTCTGAGAAGTGGCTCCGCAAAGACAATGGCTCTCGGTGACGACCCGGCACGCATCGCAATGTGTTCAAACGGTCCCACTCTGCGTTCAAGAAAAATTAAAAAAAAAACCATGGCGCAAGAAATCGTCATTGGCATTGGATTATCGCAAATGAAGTGCTCAATCAGTGCATTTCATCCCCTCCGCGAAACTCAAACGTGGAATGTGCGATGCGTGAGCGTGACCGAAACCTACTAGACTAGAAGTACCCTGAAAACAGGAGCAAGTCAAAATTTTTGATGAATTAACAGCAGACAAAATTGCAAGCAGGTGTGTCTCGAAAAAATTAAAATGCTTATTGGTGTCATCGTTTTCTTGACCAAAACTTAGGTGACCGTCAATATCCACCGTGAATACTAATTGATTCTCGTCAGTATGTGCAGCCTTTCGAGATCACGGTTTCGATATCGTGACCGTTGCATTCGGCTTTGGCATCGTTCGATACGAGCCCGACACTGGTAAGGGTAAAGAAGGTCACAATTGCAAAATGTATTATCCATTGAATTAAAAAAAAAAAAAAATGCGATGATGAGGTAGTTGTTCCAATACGAATTGTACGAATTCATATTCAACAGCGAAATATGCTTATTTACCTTGAGCGGTGCTAATAGACTGACGCTAGTTTCCCAATTATCACTCAATTAGGATACACTACCAAGCACTGGGTCACAAAATAACTTTAAGCCAGTCAGTGTTGAAATTGTATTGTGAAAAAACAATTATGAGTTTAATATGATCCAAGTTGTACATTTTTGATGATTTGTTATTTGGAGAAATTCAAAATGTACTGAAATTTTGAGTGAGATTGGATGTACATACATACATATTTGATGTTGGATATATGTAATACATATGTATGTATATATTATATTGGATGTAGCAAAATTATTTAACTTTTAAAATTCCCCACTTCAATCACTGGCAATTTATTATTATCGATTCAATACTCATGCGAACTATCTACTGTTAAAAAAATTGTTTTTTTATGTATGAGGAGTTGGGGATGAATAAGCAGATGCGAATCAAAAAATAGGGGAAATAATTTTTTCACAAAAAAATCTATTAAAAAAATTATAGTATTACATTTTAACGTTACAAAATGCAAATATACACAATTATAATAATAAACAAATTGACTAAGTTTCAATGGTGTTTTTTTCATTTAATTACAAATTGGTAACGATTCCTTAAAAAGCTCTCTCCATAAATAAACATTTCATAAATAGCATAAAGCAACACACTTTGTTTATTGATTAAATATTATATAATGATAAATACTATTTCAAAATCACAATGTCAAAATTTTGTGAGCAATTTCTTTTTACTAAATAAAAATTCAAAAACATATCTAAAAATTTATAACAATAAAAAGGAAAAGAAACAGCTATACAAAAAAAATATTTATAGTTTAGAAAATGCTTAATAATTATTATTTATAAATTCAACATCAAAAATTGTCAATCTCCCTATAACTTATTGCTCAGCCACAAGACTATTATTATAATAATATATGACACAGACAACCTTTTTTTTTTTGTATTAAAATTTAAGTCGAATCATGTTTTTTTTTATAATTTAGAGATAAATTAATATGGCATTCCGAACACGAAAAAAGTAGGAGAAAAATATTTAAAATGAATTTAATTTTAATATTTAGAAGCAGTTGGTTTCTGGAAAATGTTCACATAAGGCCATATTGGTAAAAAAAACAAATTCAATGTTGGTATCTCAAGTTCTTTCATAATTATGCAATTGTGCTCTTTTTTAATTTGATATACGTAAGTTGTAAATATTTTATTCTCTACAGATAAAATTAACGATTTATGAAGTAGATTAGTGTTAAGTTATATGTAATCAATTTTAATACATAAGTATAGTATTGAAAGTTTTTAAAATATAGAATGATCTATAATATTACATAATTAAAGGCAAATGTAAGTTGAAATTGATTAATAAGTATTAGAGTTAGCATATTACGATATTAATATGCTAAAAAATCATTCAATCAGATGCATCAGAGTGAGAATAAATTTTATACTTATACATATATGCATATTTATGTAATTGGTAAAAAATTAAATTTATTTTGAGCAAATAAAAGCGAGAAAAATCATAGGTATTTTTAAAATACACATGTAATAAATAGGAATGCAACATTTTGTCATTTAATTTCAAAAGTTTATCTTTTAAACTTTACATGTACATATGTTTACTGACTACAAACTAAGAACAACTTTTTTTGCGCATCTCATCACTTTTTAACATTTTAAAATAGAGCACACTAAATATTTTTAATACGGAGATTCGCAGAACAGAACAGATTCGATGTTGTTCTTATCTTACAGTCAGTAAGTCATAGTTGGATTTATTATTAAGAATTGAACGTTATCACAATTAAAATTTAAACTTTAAATCTGTATACATTTCACAAGGAACCTGAGTATTTATTTGTACATTTTGAATTTTAAAAAAGTAAGCAGAAATATTATCTTCACTTCACATATTATCTGTGAGTATTCACATATTAACTATGAGAAAATCTTTCGATAACGAAAAACACGAGATAAATATGAACTAAGTTAATATTTAGCTTTAGTCGATAAATTTACAGCGAATGAAAGATATGTATGTTTAATAATTACAATAAATTGAAAATATGTTGAGCTGACTATAATATATTTTGCAAAATAAATTTTGTGTACTAATCTAAATGTATGTATTTGGTATTTTGTCAAGACACTGCTTTCAGATGTTACAAAATATACATCAACACAATTCGTACTTTAATATAAAGCTGTATAAAAAATATCTATACTTATTCAGCCACCAAGATGTGAACATTCATGTACACAGAATCTCACAGCCAATATACAAACCAGAGAAACGATAGAATTACAGCGTCTATCTACACTCTAACTTTCACTAAAACACGACCTCGTCTGAGTAAATGAAGTATAATTAACAACATTGAACTCATAAATATGAAAAGTGATTAGGGAAATACACTTGATTTTTTTTATGGATCAACATACTTTTACGAGTTCAATTTATTAGTTTCCTATAATATAAAATTTTTATTAGTAAATCAATTTTCGAATTTGACCCATTTTGGTTTGATAAAATATTTGGAGAATCTACACGATAAATAAATATTGCCAAGAGAAAAATTTACATATAGGTTCATGTTTGTATTTTATAATTAGAATATAATCTATCTAAAAATTGTTAAAATTACGCAAAATGTAGGCAATAAGGTATTAATATTGTAATTCTAAATTTTATATTAAATACTCTCTAAAATCACAAGGCAATATTTTTTGTAACAGTTTATACACATTTGTAAGTATGTATGTATATAAAGCAAACATTATATCATGATAATGTAAAGGTATTGTAGTATCAATGTATCAAGCTATTAATTTGTATTTTTATTCTTTAACAAAAATTTATAAATATTGATTTTAGCTGAAATAATTTTATTTTGTTGTAATAATTAATTTTGTAAATATTTAATTGTCGAGAAATATTATTATATAGTGATAGAAATCTTTTTTTCAGATTAAAACATTGTATTTTTATAATACGATGAAAATTTGAATATAACTACAAGTCTATAAATCGTCTGTTCGTACATATTATCACAAAATTTAAAAAATATAGTGCGTAAAAGTTGAACTCCACGATGTAACAGCTGTCCAAATGGGAAAATTGTTGACAAAAGACGTTAACACTGAATCTGATTTATGTGGACCATGTAAAAAGTGACCTACAACACTGATATCTAGCCAATGATGAGGTTCCTCTTTCAAAGAGTGCTGAAAATAAAATGATATAAATAAAATATAACTACATTTGCACTTAAGTTATATTTTAAATAATGAAAAAAAGTAATACCACTATATCAACATGAAAATGCCACGGAGTTTCATGCTCAGAAGCAGCAGCTAAATATACAAAATATGTATTTCTTGTGTTGTTATCCCAACGAGGGCCAGCTAGTGGAGTCTGGCCAGCCAAAAAACTCCAACTTTTCAAAGTTGTTTTGGCTATCGGCGATATCATAAGCCCCATGTGATCGGGACCTGCAATATCATATTTAACGGTAAAAAACATGCATATTGCAAAAAATCAAAATAAAAAGAAAAAAAACTAACCTGATACTTTGAAATGAAATCTTTTTAATGTAGAATTAACAGTTTCAATATCTGTGAGATTTAAGCGTGCTCTGTAGGGTAATGAAGGTGGAGCTCCTTCTAACCAATTTGTGCGACTAATGAGTCCTTGCACGGGTAATAAATAGGGTACTCCGCAATACAACTGTGTATTGCAATGCTCCTGATTGATTTCCATCGCATATCGCATTGATGGCACTACAAATAATTTTAAATAAGAGTACTGTAAGACAGAAGTAAAAATATAATTTTATGTAAATATTTTTTACCATATCCATCGACTGAATGAGGGCTGTTTGGATCTAAATCTACCATCCAAAATCCAGAACTTTGAAAGGTGAGAGTGCCATTTAGTCCTAAAAATTGTCTGTCGGTATGTAAAATCATAAATCGTTGAGGTGCCCGCCGGCTTGGATTTCCCGAGTATGGGAATCCTAATGGAGTCAATATAACTAAAGCAACACTGACCAAAGTTACGCCAAGGGTCCATTTGACCTGTGAAAATAAAATAGATTGTAAATTGAATGAATGAATATTTTGAAATGTAAGTTGAATTAATGATCTTTGCTTTTACCAATTTCCACGGAGACTCAGCGCCAAGTATAAGTGGTCCAATCCAACCAAGGACTAGTATAAACATGAGACTTATTAAAGTACCCACGATTAGCTAAAATAAAAAATATTATATATATTGCTATAAAAAAAGGATTACATATTATATTATTTAGTTTATGGTTTTGCAATAAATTTCCTTTTTTTATTATAAATTGCATTTGGACCATAAATATTTGCATATGTGTGATGATAGGCGATTAATTTCAAAAATCTTCTTCATAAAATTTACCTCTGGGTAAATACTGGCGCCTGTTCTTCCCATAATGGGTATGAACATATAAACAGCTCCTAATACTAAATAATAACTCTGCACGAAAGGCAATACCATTCCAATTAAATAAAGAAGAAGACGCTTCCAATCTAAAAAATTTATTCATATGTACATATATACAACTGCATACTAATCTTAAGTATATGCAGAAGTATTGCTAAAATGAATATTATAATAATTTACCATTCCAATGTGGAACAAGAGAATGCCTCAATAATCCCACAGCAGCTGGACACAAAACCCATAGTAATGCTAAAAATCCCGATCTTATCCGCAGTACCATACAAAGTAAAAGTAAAGTAGACCATAACAAGGAAAAAGCATCAGCGTATAACTGTACCAATAGCCATCCAGAAAAGTTTGGATTCTAAAAATGTATTAACGGGTAAAAAAACATAAAATTTATCAACTAAGTTTATATATAAAATATTAGAAGCAAATAATAAAATATGAACAGATTTTACAATACCAATCTTTGTTTTGATGTTACGATCAAAAGACAAAACGCTGGGATGGAAACAACTTGTAGTGCATAGAGTGTATACAACCAGAATGGACGACCATACCATGACATGGCTCTTCCAATACTTGTCAATAGCATGGCTAAACCACAACACGATATTATAGTTATAATCCAAGATGCTGCCATGAAAAAACATGCTTTTTGTAAACTGCTCATATATGCGCGGGGATCAACGAATACTGGAAATTAAAAAAGTAAATAAAATAAGACATAATATACAATTGAATGATTTGTAACCAGTGTGAAAATAACCTCTTTTTTTAGCCGATGCAATATTCAAATAAATATTTGCAATAGAAAGCGATAAAACTATAAGACCGGCAATGCCAGCGACACTTATGGGAAAACGTATAACGAATGCACCGAGAAGATCAAAAAAGACTGGTTGTCCTTCCATTGAAGTTCCCTGTGATAAATAGTTACCATTTGAAATTCCTGATTGTAAAATAAAAAATGTGTTTAATATCATAATCAGTAAATAATTCACATGATATATTGTGTACTGAAATGAAATTGTTACCTAACGCCAAAGCTAAAATATTGTCTCCCGTTCTTTGTAAGGTTCCTAAAGGTATTTGATTGACTTGATCAAATTTTGTATGATACACATAACCATTTGTACTCCACGCAAAATCAAGCCCTAAAATAAAATGAATAACAAGTTTTTTATACGCGTTAAAAATATTATGTTCATGAATAAATAAATAAATTATACCTGAAACTTTTCCAAAATCGCGAAATATTCTAAAATCTGTTTCACCGGGTATAAGTCCACTATCAAATATTTCTTGTGCTAGCGATGATGCATATGGATAAGGTACCGTTTGGGAGTAAACCTGAAAATAAAGTTAAAATGTAAATATACAATTTATGCTACAGGTTTTTACAACACACAATAATATCACACAAATTAAATGTATACACTTTACTTCCATAATCCAAGGGTTATTAGGGCCAGCTTGAAAAAGAACTTCTCGTCCTCCAGCACCACAAGCTTCTAAATTAATGAAAGCTCGTACTTCCTTAGCCCATCTAAAACGTATAAAATTAATAAAAATTAGTTCGTGTTTACAATCCAAATAAAAACCCTTTAGTAGGGGTTCTTAACCTTATGCGCCCATTTCTTTCCTTGAAAGTGAACACAATATTCTTCCCCCCTATCCTTAATTCATTGAACCAATCAAGACATAATTAAAATAATATCTGATTTTTTGTCACCAATTATTTTCAGAAATAAAAATATATAAAGATATTTAAAATATATCTGACGTCCAAAAGATTCCTAGCGTTTATCTTGATATGACTAAATTTTGAAAATCCAGATTCGCAAGGATAGGTCATAGCAAATGGAATAAGACTGAAAGTGCTTTATTTGCAAAATCTGGATAGGCAACTGTTTGAGAGGACCAAAATTCATCAAGGTTTTGATTTGAGAACTCTTGTTTCAGCAGAGCTTTGCTCCATCATCCATGGAGTCCAAATTAAAACTGATAGGATTTCGTATCTACATACTCGTCATTTTTTAAATCGGGTTGAAAATAATCGCCAAAGGACTGACTCCATTAGATTTTTCAAATCCCTTAAAATATCGCCTTGAATCCAATTTGGAAGCGTATTTAACGAATTATTGCAATTTTTTTGGGAGACATCTCATTCCTCCCCTGGGGAGGAAAACATCATAGGCTAAGAACCCCTGCTTTAGAACATTAATCAGCATTACTTGTGTTGGGTGATAAAGCCGTGAGACGCTTGTAAAACATTTTCTTCAGCACCATTAAATAAAAATATAACGTTGTGTTTTAATAAACGATCCGATTTTGACATGACACGGAGGATTTCTAACATTACAGCACAACCTGCACCATCATCACTAGCACCTAAAACACAAAATATCATATTACTATGAATTGAAAATTTTATATAAAATTTTTAAAACACACATCGAGCATACCCGGACTGTCTGCAACTGAATCATAATGACAATTCAACAATAAGGAATGTTCAGAATTGATTCTTGAACCAATGCGTACTATAACATTCTGCAAATTACGGTATACACTAGTTAACCCGTCTAAAAACGTTAAAGGAAAAGCACCGCTGGCTTTCTGAATGTCCATTTGTATGACGTGAATATCTCTAGCACTGTTCATTATCTTAGTTATCTCTCGCTTCAAAAAGTTCACAGCCAACACTTCGTTCTCGTGACTGCCGCTAACTCTCGGCCCGAAACTGGTCAACTCTACCAAATGATCCATGGCTCGCTGTGCAATAAATCTACCAGGATTTCTGGGCTCGTCTGCAATTTTTAGATCTGCCGGTAGTTTCTTTTCGATGACGACAACGGCGACCATAGTACAAATTATAAAAATAAATATTGCCGTCAATTGAAGGAAAGTAATCGGCTGTTCACTTTTCTTCAAAGGTTTCCCCTTCGTAGGTATATAATTGGCAGAAGTTGGATAGCTCGACTGATATATTCCACGTTGACGTAACTGAAACAAATAACACACAGATTGATATTGATCTTTGAACTATAATCATATTGAAAACGGTATAATAAAATCAACGTTTTACTTTATTATATATAATCTTCAGATTTAAAAATAGAAAAAAAAACTCTGTGTTGGATGCAAAGTTCACACTCATCACATTCTTCTAATTCTTTTTTTATCAATTTTGGGATAATTTAAACTTTCCTCATCTGTATCGACATAATATGTCGATTTTCATAATGTAATATAGATAGGTATATTATACCAACATATATTACATTATGAAAATCGTATTTGGACGTGTATTCTGTTTAATTGTACTAAACCGATAGTACAAAAAATATTATATTGAATAAAATACACTATCTGAAATATGATATAAATCTATCTACACATCAAACACGTTACCTAATAGTTTTCCAAATATTATCAATGTTGGTTTAATACAGTGGTCGGGAACCTTTTTCTAATTAAGAGCCAAGTCATTGAAAAAGTTACAAAATTGGAAAGTTTGGAAGCAGCGACATATTATTTTTGAATTATATTATATTGAAATTAAAATAGATTCTACTCATTCGTGGACTGGAATTTATGGAGTTTTATGGATCAATTTATTGATAAAAATTATCATATTGAAAACGATTTTGAAGCTTTTAGAAAAAGGGAAAAATTTAGATAAAAATCTTGATTTTGTGAAATTTATGTTTGACCTGTATTTATTGGGTCGGTAACTTTTCGGATTTTTGGTCTGTTATTTTAACCAAATGGTTTTAGCGAGTTTTATAAAGGGTCAGTACTCAGTACACACTGGTCAAACACAGTAAACATATTAAACGATCAGTAATTTTAAGTAAATTTATATAAACGGTCGGTATTTACTGACAGTTTAGTTTGCGAAAAAGTCACTTACCAAAAATATACTTTTCACTGACCATTTTCGCGAAAAGTTACTGACCGTTTATTCATTAGTTAATCAGTTGCCTTAATGTTTCGAACACCCATTTCGGAATATTTATATTGTTTCACGTAAACGTTGGCTGGTTTGGATACAAAGAGCCGTATGCGGCTCCCGAGCCGCACGTTCCCGACCACCGGCCCAACACATCAATAACACTATATCGACACAACAGCAGTAAAAAAAAAATAACGAGCGAACAAATTAAAACAAAAATAATTGCATGCACAATATTATTGTACAATGATAACATTTTCACACGAAACGGAAAAATAATGAGAAAATGAAATTTTCTCGGAAAAATAACGAGTTTGAAGTGAATGAATTTATGTAATGAATGAAACGTTGAAACAAACTGGTACGTGTGTATGTATGAATCGTTATGTTATGCATATTATTTGTATGTGTAGTTAGTTATATGTAGGGATCAGTTTCGGGGTGAATATTTTTGTAAGTGTGTATGTTATCGATAGTGTGATTAGGGTTGATTGGTCATACCTGCGATATCTCTTCCATGGTAATGGTTGGGCCACTCGGTAGTGGTTGGACCAGCTTTGCACACTCGATACCCGGTGCGCCGGTATCTCCGTGTGCTCCAAACACGTCCTCTCACACGGACAGCCCGCACCCAACTGAATGTGTGAACACTCTTCACTGAACACTGCGCACCATCTTGCAAGATTTCTCCACTGTCTGAAAAGTTTCAGAATGTTTTTTGTCGTTCGATTGTGTGATACGTTTGAAGGAAATATCAGTTTCATTGTTTTTCAGGTGTATTTCCTGAAATTTATTCTAAAGAATATGGCCGTTCAGTTTTGTTTCGAGCAGTTCGGGGTTGGTAGTCCTGTGTGAGTTGACGCTTCTGATATGGGTCGCGATTAGAATTCCCATATGTCCTCCCTTTTCAATTGAAATATAGCGTCCTCCTTTTTTGGTTTACACTGCTTCACACACAGCTCAGATCTCACCAGGGTTGCCAGATTTTCAAAACAAAAAAAGGACAAATAATAAAAATAAATAATTTTCCACTCCAGGTTCATTCATTTACGTTTGAGAGTTTTCAGGGTACTTGTCTTTTAGCCGCACGCCGGAAGTGGTACCCCCAGTGATTGTACCTCCTACCGTTTGACAATCGCCTCCCTGAGAGTGTATTGGAGAAGCGTGTATATGTGCATTGTTGACATATTGAAACGTCAGTCAAGTGTGAAATTGACCAATAATTGAACTACGTTAATACATCAATGATTTACTTCTAGAGCAGGGCAGATAGTCGTATAACCTTCCAAGTATTCCCTGCTATGGTATACCTTGAACTTGACGAGCTCAGCGTTCCCATATACGAACGATGACAGCCGACAGCCGATACGATTATACTTAAAATCATTTGAGTTTAGGACTACTAGTTTGAATCCAATGAACAACCGAGTGAAGAATGAACCTTCGCAGCAAACTGTAACTTTGATATAGCCCATTGAGTACATCTTCGACTGCGACGAGACTTATTTTGATATCAGAGAGACTCGGTTCAAAGTAGTCCGTCGTCGACCAATTAGTGCTTTGTTTTACCTGGCCTACGTGTAAAACAGAGCACTAATGTTTAAAGACAATAACTATTTCTCGCACCGTCTAAGTTTTAGCTGTTTCTTTCCATTTATTTATATTCAGTTGTAGGTATCTGAACAAAGCTATCAAAGGGATTCTTTGGTATTTAAAGCACCGGCTACGAAAACAATTCGCAAAAATTTAATTAACAATCGGCAAGTACTGGTAGATAGCATCCAAAAAATTTTGTCACCTGAACCAGAAAGTGCGCCAGACACATTTGGGAGATATGTCGCAACACATTTGAAAGATCTAAATACATTGACTTGGGTGGGATGTTGCAAGTGTGTATTTTCGCCATACAAAACCATATAAATGAATGCGTTTAGGATTTCATCAGGAGACGTGTGGTAAGTGCGTGTGAACCTCACTCATACACACACACACACTAATAGCGTAAGGGTCTGGTTACAAATCGGGAATTACAGACTGTGTATCGGGAGTCGGGATTGCAGTATCTAAATCGGGACATTCCCGCCGAAATCCGGACGCCTGGCAACCCTGGTTGCACCACGTAATATGAAGTTCTTTCCTTTACAATGAACACGACGTCATCGGTAAAATGCGAATCTAGCTCTTATACATCTCTAATGTAAGGAATAAAATCGTATTCTTCATTTTGGGACCAATGTTGAACGTTTGAATTTTTGAAGTAAAACTTCTATTGGCATGGTAGTGTAAAATCGTTTCGTTTCGTTTCTATACAAACGGACCGACCGGACGGGTGAAACGATATTGCTGTCTCTCTTGCTCTGCCGCGTTGATGCGAGACAGATATAGCAACCCACGACCCTTACCGCCCCTCGCCCTCAAAATTTTATTGTTATTATTACCGTATGCTCGCATTTGAAGCGCAGAATTGCGAGAAATAAGTTTCGACAGACGCAGACGGATGGGCACAAAGTATACCCATAGCCATACTACGACATGCGAGAAACTTGTCGAATTCTATCTCACATAACCTATTTTTCACACTTGTGCGAATCAAAAAAAAGGAAATGCACAATTGAAAAATTCGCCCACTGAAGATACACGTCCATTTGATAAGCAACGTAACGGAATATTAGCGCACATTTTGCATAAATTGTGATTTTATCAGTGTGTGTAGGTATGTAGAAAACACGAAACGTTCACATTTAAAATTGTTGTGGTTGCGGTGGTCAAGTTGGCAATGCGTGTTGCATCGCTGTCACTAGCGGTGGCTCGTCGACTCGTTGTTTGCTGTCTGTCCATTTTTGTGACTGGTACTAACAGCTGAGCGGCCGTTTGCCATCGGTAGTGACGCGTCTCGTTGCCATACCGAGTTGCGGTGGCGTTTGCCATTTCGATTTGGCACTCTTGAAACGCCATGTCCAGCTGGGTGGGTTGCGCCGTCTCAATCGAATGTGGCGAACCTCCAGGATGCTTCCAAGGCACCATTCTGGAGACGGACGGTTCATATTTGACGTTGAGCAAGCCTTTCTTAGACGGACTGCCTTATCCAAAGTCACAAGTGACGCTCAAGTACATATACTTTTCATACTATTCCATATTATAAGCGCCGCATATGCCAAGGTGTCAGCCGTGGATAGTACAATTGCGCCAGGGTGAAGTCCGTGGGTATACATTGGTTTGGAGTTCGCAAATAGCGGTCGTTACCCGAAGTTAGCAATTCGTACTTGATAAGAGTAGTCTACGGCTATCGAGGACTGTCTACCGTGCTAGATACCGTTAGTTTCCTTCACACATAGTTTTCTTCGAGTGTACTTTTTTTGACATCGAAATTGTATGGTTTTAGATTTTCCATTTTTTTATGAAAAGTTTTTTTTTCAAAGAAAATACCATTTGCAAATGTTTTTTGGGCTTAGTTTTGGTCGTAGTGTGCATTTTGATATTACTGTTGTACTCAAAGTGTGGCTTATATATTTTTGACGGTCTACGATGACTCTTCCCTGAATTCCTCTGTGAATCTTTCATTATTTTTTTTTCTTTTATACACTTTTGAAATATGGCAGTCTTAAAATATAAAGTCAGAAACCAATATTAGCCAATTTCAAAAGCGAAGTTATCGAGTAAAATTGTTACCATTATGATTCGGAGGATTTATCAATTTTTCTGATTTTATTTGAATATTTGAGTGCTCTATCATTATTATTATTACTGTGATCGTGCGAAAATTCGACTTTGAGTTAGACTGTATTTTTTATGGTCCGTATTTATCGGATCGGTAACTTTTCCGATTTTCGGTCGGTTATTTTAACCAAATGGTGACTAATTTTAATAAATGGTCAGTAAATTTTATAAAGGTCAGTACACACCGGTCGATACGGTAAATATATTAAATGGTCGGTAATTACTGTCCATTTGTGGAAAAGTTACCAAGATATATTTTTTACTGAACGTTTTCTAAATATAATACTAGATAAAAGAGGCGTTAGAAGACTCAAAAGAAAAAAACCTAGTGATCTGACGCTTGGATGACCAATTGACGTATAGAGATGACCAATGGGTCATCATCCAACATAAAGACAACTAATAAAATCAAAGACAATTAATAAAATTTAAAATAAATTGGTAGATAGTCCATGAAGACTAGTTCTAATAATAATAATAAAAAATATATATGTATGTATGTATTTGTAATACTGTCCGACCAATTAGTTGCCTTTTTATGTAGATATTTTTAATTTAATTCAATACGTGTTTGATTTCAGGGCTTCAGATATAAAGAAAATACAAATCATTCAAGAGAATGCGAAAGCTAACTATGAAAAACAACATAGTACAGTAGAAGTAACAAAGTCGGCTAAAAAGTCTCAAAAGTTCACTTTGACGGATTCGTTACAGCCGTTTGAAGGAAAAAGCAATGGAATGCAACAGTCGTCCCTGCCGAATAACATCTCCAACCACAATAGTAATCAGCATGTGAACAAGTTTCAAAATCACAACGCTCAACACAATAACAATCAGTTCAATCAAAAACTAAACTTTGGACACGGAAACAATTTTTCTAATTCAGTTCAGGTGTCGGGGAATAGCAAAAGCAAACCGATCGACATACAGGGACGTTCAAATAAAACAAACGGTTATTTCATGTTTAAAATATGATATGCACTTATTATTAAGTAAACACTGACTAAGTAATACCTGATACGTGTTTTTAATTGCTTTTAGGTCGAAGTACACCTAACAAAAAAAAAAAAGAAAGACGTCGGAATGAAATTTGCTTCGGCACGCCTTCGGATGATCCCGTATTGACGCAAGATTTCGACTTTGAAAAGAATCTGGCTCTATTTGACAAACGAGCTCTTTGGGAGGAGCTGAATCAAGCACAGAAACCAGACGTTGTAAGTGAAAACCACAATGTGCGTTTTTATCTGTAATTGTATATTCAATGATATTTTTCAATGTGCAGATTCGCCAGACCGACCATGTCCGCCGAAATCAGTCACAGCCTAAATTTCGGCATGACGAAAATGTGTTGGAATCTCAGCCCGTCGCACATAGAGTGATAACAGTTCCGGAAGAAGGCCGAGGATCAAAAGAATATGTTTCTGGTACATAACACGTTTTATCATAATTTTCAGCCATTCACCATTCACTGCTGGATGAAAGCCTCTGCAATCCTCTTCCATTCCCGTCTGTCTTGAGCAATCTGCATCCAGTTGACTCCACACATTCTTCGTAATTCATTAGCCCATCGTCCACTTGGTCTTCCTTGATTTCTTTGACATCATCTCGGATACCATTCGAGTATTTCTCCATCTGCCATCCATTCGTCTCGTCAAGTGTCTACTTAAACTTTTTCAAACGCTCCGCTATATCTGCCACTTTGGTCATGCTTCTTATCCATGCATTCCTATTACGATCTCTTCTTGTTATACCAAGCATACATCTTCCCATTCTTCTCTGTGTGCACTGGATCTTACGTAACATTCTTGAATTCAGTATCCACGTTTTACATCCATTTGTCATACATCAACATAACATAACAGTACACATTGGTCGCATGCCTTCTTTTTTAAGCATAGCGGGGTATTGGATTTAAAAACTATGTTCCTTCTGCCAAAAGGGTTTTCATCCTAGTTTCATTCTTATTTATTTTTCTTTACATCCAGTCATATTCACCAATTTACCAGAGTATAAATAATTCTCAACTATCTCTATAATGTGATTATCTACAGCAGTGCTTTCCAAACTTTTTAGTACCGCGACCCACCTAGTTTTAATGGACATGATGGGGGGGTATTTAAATTATTTTTAATACTTTTTTTACACTTAAAAATATCCAGAGTTTTATTAATTTTAAATAACTTAAAATTAACGAAAAAAGCACCTGGGATAAACCTTGTATATCCGTGGACTCGTCCAGTTGCAATGAGAAAAATGTTACCCTTATTATCAAACATAATTCCAACCGTGCATTTTATTGGTGGTAGCACTAAAGTCTTGCCAGTTGTACGCGGTTTAATAGTTTGCGCGATTTGCGAACTAATTAGGTACGTGGTGTGGAGAGATTTTTCATTAATGCTGGTGTAATGCAAAAACTTCGGTTTCGATGACTTAAGCTGTTTCAGTTGTCTTTCAAAAAAATCCAGTGGCTTGTTGCATATTATTTTTACTTTCCCATTTTTTCATATTTTATTTTTAAATAATTAAAAAAAATCACATTCTTCGAAATCTGAATTTTGAACTTCGAATTTTTCGCGACCCACAGTTTGGGAAACGCTGATCTACAGTGTTCTATAAAATATCAAAACTAAAGACATAATCAGCACCTATTAAGAAATTTTTTTGTTTTGATTTCAGATGTTGGTCTCGTAATACCGTCGCTTACAGTTGAATTTCGCATAAAGTTACTTACGGCATGTGGCCGAGCTGGTCTTGAAGGTGCAGAACTTCTCGGAAGAGCCGGCACAGAAGTGGCATTACAACTCTTAGGTGGATCTCGTCGATTACATCCACACAACACACATCAAATGCCCGTTGTGGCGTTTCTCATCGGACCTCATAGGTACAAGACTTTTTTTGCTATTTATGTATATTTTGTATATCATCCGTTTTTTGTTATTATTCAAATCTTTATTTTGTATAGGCAAGGTGTTGTCGGTGTAACATGTGCACGCCAATTAGCATCTCACGGAGTTTCAACTATAGTGTTAGTCGCCGAACCCGATGTCCAAGGAGCGTTGAGACCACATCTTAGCATGTACCAGATGACGGGCAATAGGCTTACGACCAATATTCAAGATTTACCGTCAGTTGATCTCATTATAATGGCATTGTGCGATGATTCCGATGATCCTTCTCACTATCCGCATTTAGCAGAATGGGCTAACCAAAGTAGAGCGCCTGTGTTAGCATTAGATCCACCAGCCGTTGGTACGCCGGGAATAATAACGAAATATTCCCTACTTCCTATTTTGCCTTTATCTCATTCGTTAAATAATGGAAAATTGTATTTATGCAACCTTGCCATTCCTCAGAAGATATTTAAAGACTTGGGGATTCAATATAGTTCTCCATTTGGTTCAAAGTTCGTTATTGCACTACATCCCAATGATTGAGACCTTTCATGTGCTGTGGGATCTTTGTTGGATGAATAGTGCAAATCATAGAAATTCTCGTTTATGATATATTTTCGTAAAAATACACATTAGAAAATCACGACTTTATCATGTTAACTTAACAATGATGTTTAATTTTAAATTATCGATTTTACAGTATTTTTTTATTGACTGTGCAAAAATTATTTTGTGTATTTTTTTTATCACCATTACTATTCAATAAATTTTAGTTTTCAATAGAATATTATATTTTATTTTATCATGTAAGACAATATTATATATTGCTTCATGTTCATACATATTTAAACAGGCACCCCACATTAGCGCGCGAGACTTTAGCGCGCCGACGTAAGCGCGCTGACATTAGCGCGCAGTACAACTCCGACATAAGCGCGTGGGACTTTAGCGCGCAAAACAAGATTATTTTGTATTGTTGACTGCTCATTTAAATAAATTTACTTATCCAAGATAGCTTTTCTGTCAAAATTACATCTTATTTAAAATTAATTGGTACTTTTAAAAACCTATCTATAAAAATTTTATCGATTGGAAAAAATAATAATAAGATATGAACATTCCACCATGTGAAATTTCCAAATATTATTTAATGTATATGAGCGTTTCTCCACTTTGTTTTTATTAGTTAATCGCTTAACCCATAAATGTTTGGTTTCCAAAATGTTTATCGATAGAAAGTAGAGTTAACCGTTTGAGGGCGACAGCGATTTTGCCGAAAGGGTATAAATAATATTTAGCAATTTGAGCTTTGTGTCCAGCGGCAGCGACGGCGAAATGAAACAGTTTCGGTCCTTTTATGTACAAAGTAAAGGTCATTGCGACTTCTAAAAGCCAATTGTTGTGAAACCGACAAAGACTTATTGAAACTAAAAGAATATATTTAAATGTTATCAATTTTTGCGAAACCGACAAAGACTTATTGAAACAACTCGTGCCGCTTTTTTTCTTCTTAAACCATTATATGTACATAAGTCAATTGTTATAAAATCAACAAACATTGATTGTTATGGTTCTTATTTCGTGTATGTGTTTTAGTTTTTAGAATAATTGTTTTCTATTTATTTGTATCAAATATAAAAATTATGAATTGCGCGCTGATGTCGGCGCGCTAATGTGCGCGCGCTATTGTCGCCGCACCATTTAAACATTTAGGACATTTTTACATTTATTTATCAAGTGTGTAATTAGAATTTTATAAGGTGAAAAATAATAATATTTTAGGATCATACTGTCGTATTAGTGAGCAAAATGATAAATATTAATTTTATCATACAAAGAGTTTCGCAATAATTTTATATTTTACATTTTTGTGTTTTACTATAGCAAGCTTCTTAATTAGTGTATCTGAAATTAATTATTTATTTAACATGCTTATCACGTATGAGATAATGTTAGGCAAATTTGTTTATATCGTGCACCTCTAGTGATAACCATTTAGTCACCCTGAGCTTGGGAATCGCTCAAGATCGTCTTTAAATCAAAGTATATTTATTTTAACGATTAAAATCATGTAATGACAATAAGAGTTATATGGTGCAATAAATACATGGCAAAATGCCTTCGGCTCTACAGCATATTGCTGCGTACGCACCATCTGCAACCATATCTCCAGCTCGACGAGCTCTCGAATCTCAACGTCCTCGTTCTCATTCTTGGGGCACGAGGCGAGTGTCGGCATTACAACAGAATGAACAACGTAGATCGCTTCATATACCGGTAAGTGTGTGTAGATTGTGAGCAGTTTGTTGATTCAAAAAAAAAAAAATTATATAGACACGATAGTTACTGCGCAAAAGAAACTGAAATACATCATTTTTAATTTTAAAAGCTGATGAATAAATAGTATAATATTTACATATGATTTACCTCTAGACAAATGATTGAGCTAACAATAGCGGTAGCTAAAACTATACATATGCTAAGCTTATGAGGAACAAATTAAATATAAAAAAATTATGTAAAAAAATAGTGTCCAGAGCATCCTTGATGGAACAATAGACTTGAGCTATTGTGTATATTGTATTGATACATTCGAAGACTTAAAATCTGCTACTTAAATCAGTGGTCAGGAACCTTTTCTAGCTTACAAATCAAATTTAGGAAAAAGTCGCAAAATTGTCAAGTTTAAGAGGCGCAACATATTATTTTCGGATCATACATACATATGTATATGTATTTTAAATTAAAATAAATGCTATGATTTGTGAACTGGAGAGTTGTATGAAAATCGTTATCTTCGTGATATTTCTTAGTGCTAGATAATTTATTGCTAAATCTTATAATAAATTTTAATCTTGAAAATGATTAACCTTTTTAAGGAATGAAAAGTAGGAAAGGGAAAAATTTGGATAGATTCGTCTTGATTTTGTGAAATTTATGTTTCAAACACCCTTTTCGGAATATTTTATTTGTTTCACGTAAAGGTTGGGTGACAGTGAGAGCCGCAGTTTTCATACAAAGAGCCGCGTGTGGTTCCGGAGCCGCAGGTTCCCGACCGTTGACTCAATGAATCGTCAACGTGAAAGAGTATGTGGAAAATAACATTTGCGCAATCTTTTGACAGTGTCGAAAATCGAACCCTAAACGTCCCATTGACGAGACCGCCAAGCTATTTCTAATAAAAATCAAAATACCTGTAGGTCATGTCTTGTATCAAATTAAACTTAGTTTTGCAAGTTTGTTAAGAAATTTATTTTGACAACTTTTACATTGTAATGTGTAATTCTCGAGCTCTAGTTATAATTTATAACTAGAGCTCGATAATAATAAGAGAGGATAGTGTTACTAATAATTATTAGTAACACTATCCTCCAGACTAATAGAGGGGATAACCGGCTTACAGGGCCGCATGGGAAATTTTTTGTAATATTTAATATGCATTTAAATTGTAATGTAGAAGTTTCGAAAATTTAAACAAAATGTTTCTTCTAAGAATTTGAATCAGTTGCACTTAAAAAAAAATTAAGACACCAAAAATAAGTTGTCACTAGATTGATGTTGAACTATCATTTTCGAATTTGAAGTGGATATTCAGTGAACGACGACAAAGTATGACTACAGAATATTTAGAATAGTACATAGGTATATAAAGCCGCGTACTCATTAGCGAACATGAGTGTGTAATGCAACCGTGTACGCGTTCGCGAGCATACTTTGAGCACGCTCTACAACGTTCGTGGCGATCCACTCGGTGTAGGTTTTTGGCGCGAACACAAAGGGGCTCGCAGTTGGTTGCACGACAAGTGTGTGCATGGCGTCCAGCTATGTATACAGAAGTGTATATACATTAGCTATGTATACAGAAGTGTAAGTGGCTACGTAGTTGTGTGTGACGAATCAACTGCGTGTGCATCAACTGAGTATCGCTTCAACAGGTAGTTCTCGACGATGGGCTGTTTCAGATGATGTGAGAGACTGGAGAGAACTATAGGAACAGCGTAGCCGGGGCATCACTGCTATGATGAGAGTCGTTGGTGCTGTGGAAGCGCTGGCTGTACTGACGGTGTGCGTATCGGCATTGGTGTTGTTATTGGCGGATCTCCCGTCATAAGACACGCGTTTTTTGTGTGTTTTCTCTACGGATTGTTTTTGGAGGATTTTCCATTTCTCTACATCGTTTGTGACGTATGTTTATACATTTGTGTGCATTGACTAGAGTCGTGATTCCTACAGAAGTGACGATGCTGGAATGATCGTCGTAATGTAATATCCCTAAATTGCGCGTTTGCATTTGGGTGCGGATTTTAAGACAGGTGTTACACGCTCAGTCTGGCTCAGGTTAGTCCATGATCTTGATCGTGAATATACTGATGGCAAACAGATGGACGGACGGACGATATTACAGGACGATCAGTCAGAGCGACATCAGTCTTCTCGAGAACGCTTTCGGGGTGAAACTTTTTCTGCGTAAAAACGATGTATTGCTCTAAAGAAAAATCTGCTATTGCAATAACAATAGCTTTGGCTACAAAAAAACGTGTTAAAAGGAAACGATGGACTAAAAAAAATCACAACCATGGACTGAACTGATGCCAGAATGAGCGTGTAACACCCGTCTTGGGTCGAGCGCACACTGGGTGCGTATTCGTACGAATTCGTGTCGTAGGTATGTTGTTGTCCCTCCACACGTATGGCGTTGTCTCACGCCAGAGAGAGACAACGCCATACGTGCTAGGGACAACAACATACGGACGACACGAATTCGTACGAATACGCACCCAGCGTGCGGAGGCCCCGGCTTAAGGATATTGATACACAGATTGAAGTGAATGCGTCAATATCATTGTTGTCAATAATATTGACCGGGTAAGGTGCCCTTAACCACTGCGAACTAGTCGCAAACATGCGAAAACAGCAATTTATCATCGATTAAATTGGCGAGCGATCGAATTCGCGATAAGCTTATATGTACACCAATTGACGTTGGATTTGGCCGTATTTAGTGGCGTGCTTAGGCCATAATTAGCGGTGCGGCTGACCGCTGACGGCCTCAGGTGACGTTTGACAGTCGAGGCCTTTGAGGCTTTTGGGGCCCCCCTGCGCCCCCTTGCGCCCCCCTGCGCCCCCACAATGGCGCGCGACCTCGAATACGGCTGCGTACGAACACACGATCAACACGAGCAAGTTAGTCGCGCCGAAGACAATCATCATTAAACCCACCCTTTGCACCCTTTATCCGCCCCCACCCTTTGCACCCCTTACTATTTCAGCAGGTTCTAGAGTGTTATTTTTGCACGTGGAACCGCGACGATTCACCTTCCGATTTCGCATTAGCCGAACTTGGTATAATGTCAAGGTTCAAGTGATGACTAATGCGCGCTCGTCAATGACGTTCCACATTATTGCATTTCTAACGACGCGTCGTAAGGTTGTGACGTTTCGGATCCTATCGACGTTCGATGTTACGGTTTTGATTTCGATTTGGTGTATTAGTGTGTGTTTGAACGCGTGACTAACTGTAGTTTTGTGCTCCTTTCTGATAAGTCGTGATTTAAGTACTGGTGGTCGGTTTCCGCGATGATACTAATGTGTCGTATTATCATAGTGATGTTATACTCTGTCCGATTGTTTTTTTCGCGTGACCACACGAAAAGTTGCTAGATTGACGACTTTGGTTGGTTGTCGTCGGTTGAGACGCGGGTAGACTGCCCAGATCGATTCTATATCGGTCAAGACTAGGGTGTTTCTGAAGTTGGACAGAGTATAGAAACGTTGAAGATCAACTTTGGTGTTGTGGTTTAACAATAGCGGTCTGAGCTCACCATAGAATTGTTGAAAACAGTTTAAAAAAAACTTTCAACAGCCTAACTCCCACTGTCTTTCTAAGTATCTATTTTTCTTTCCTTCGAAGTATTTAATACTTAGGCCGCACGGGTTCTTAACCTTATGCTCTCATTTCCTTCCTTGCAAGTGAACACAATGTTCTTCTCCCCCATCCTTAATTCGTTGAACCGATGAAGACACAATTAAAATAATAACTGATTTTTTGTCACCAATTATTTTCAGAAATAAAAATACATAAAATGCGTCTAAAAGACTCCTTTGACTTTGACTTTATCTTGATGCTGACTAAATTTTGAAAATTCACATTCGCCAAGATAGGTCTATAGCAAATGGGATAAAGACTGAAAGTGCTGTATTTGACCAAATCTGGATAGGCAACTGTTTGAGAGTACCAAAATTCATCGAGGTTTTGATTTGGGAACTCTTGCTTCAGCAGAGCTTCGCTCCATCATCCATGGAGTCCAAATTAATACTGAAAAGATGTCGTATCTACGTTTCATTTTTTAAATCGGGTTGAAAATGATCGCCAAAGGACTGATTCCATTTTGACTGAAGATTTTTCAAATCCTCAAAATATCGCCCTGAATCCAATTTAGAAGCGTATCAAACTAATTATTGCAATTTTTTTTTAGAAACACCTTATTCCTCCCTTGCAGAGCTTTCATTCCTCCCCTGGGGAGGAAAACACCATAGTTGAAGAACCCCCAACTCAGGAGAATCAATCAGCTCTATCTTCTAAAATTTAATAATATAGTATGAATATTAAGTACTTTCACAATCGGAGAAACAATGTGAATTTTTTTTCCATTACAACTATGGGCTACGGTACAAAAATTAAAATCAATTAAATTTTCCCATGAATACAAAAGTATTGTGTCGAACTTTCCCGATGTATGGCTATAATATATAGCACTCATCCATAGTTGTCTTCGGTTTAGAGTAGTACTCTTTTAAGAAGAATGTATATTTGTAAATCGTGTAATCGTACTTTTGTTTGTTGATTTAAATAATTTGAAGTATTAGCGCCGTTTGTCTTTGCGGTTTTTGTAGCATTTCACAAAGTTGACTTGTTTAAAATGAATTATTGAAAAGTTTGATGCAAATTTAGGTCTAAATGGAGCATGTGATATAGTCTGTACAGATTTGTGCCTTATTTGTTGTTATCTTGAATACTCTGTTATATGGAATAAAAGAGTTTGGGCTCACTTAAAATTATGTGAAGCACGCATGACGACCACTATTTTATTGTAATATTATGATAAGGTATCAATTCTTATGATTGATGGTTGAAAGTTGACTGTTGCCGATTTTAATATTGTATTCAAGTTAACCACTAACTCAGGACGTCTTGAAACGATTGGAATTGTAATTGTACATAATGTCTATACATGGTCATAAGCCACGAGTATGAGTAGATTTTGAATTATGCGATCATTTGTGCTAATGAAGTTACTTGTGTTTCATAATAATATATTTCGAATTTGCAGTTGGATGAAAATTTTCGCTTACTTCGTTTGAAAATCGTCGGAGGGCACACTTTAGCCAAGAAAGATATATTCGGTGCTAGGTATGTTTTTTTGTTACTATTAAAATGACTGATTCCCTGTTGTGCATTTTAGATTGTGCGTTAATATGCTTTTTCATTTCAGTGATCCTTATGTCAGAGTGGATCTTCTCACGTTGGACACTGATGTTGTTCTGGATACAGTTTTTACTAAAACTAAGAAAAAGGTATTCAATCGAACTAAAAATAATCTTTAATATTGATCTTATTCTGTTCTAGCATTTCAAAATATTTATTTTATTTCATTTTCAGACTTTAAATCCAATTTGGAATGAAGAATACATTTTTCGGGTACGTTACTCGTTTTTATTTTAGTTTTAGTTTTTATCAAGTACAAATGCACCAGTGAGATTGTTCAGTTATAAAACAAGAAGTTGTATTATGTAAAGAAATTATTTCACAACAGGTTAAACCATCAGAGCACAAACTGGTTATGCAAGTATTTGATGAAAATAGATTGACAAGAGATGATTTTTTGGGCATGGTAGAGTTGCCTTTGTCCTCTGCACCACAAGAGGGACCTTCTACTCCTGTGCCTCCTACTATTAAGTACCCTCTTCGCCCTCGAAGGTCTGTGTAAGTAGTCCCAGTCGTTTGCATGGAGATCATTTTATTTTGACGGCTGTGGATTTCAAATTAAGAAATAAGGTGTTTTCGTACGCTTTTTGTATTAATTTTTATTTTATTCCTGTAAAAGGCATGCTCTTTGCTTTTAATTTAGTATGCGCTAAATTTTGAATACCGAAATAAAAATTTCACATTAACTAAAGCATAATTTTTCGTAATTACATATCTACGGGTAATTGTGGTTATGATGTTTTGTATAATATTTAACATTTAAGACAACACGATTATTATTTAAATATCCAAAGTAATATTATTTTTGTAGCTACTCAGTTCTGGATGCATACGCTGTATATTTTGTTAATTTTCTTATGCTTATTTTCAAGTTTTGCAATATTTTATTTTCAATGTAGCATTTAATGGTGGTGTGAGTTTTGTAATTGGCTAATTATTTTGAAATTTATGTAATTTTTTTCAAAGCTAGATATTTACATAGATATTCCTTTTTATTATGGGGATTCTATTATTATATTATTATTGTTTGAAATATTTTGAATTGAATATCTTTTTATTTCCAATTTTATTTACAAACGAGTGTGCGATGTATGATGTACTGGGCACCTTAAACGGTCAATAATATTGACCCAGATGTTTGTAAATTCGAATCCGCTTCAGTTCAATCCATCAATACGTCAAACCATCAATATTTTCACCTTACACGGTCAATATTATTGTCAATAATATTGACCGTATAAAGTGCCCATATGATTATAAATAATTTTGCAATGCAATATAAATTATTATGTTTTGTTAACTTAATTCAATTAATGTTTGATCCTCATTTTTAGTAGTCTAAATTGTGGTTATTATAATTTTAGTGCTCGATCAAGGGTAAGAGGCCATTTAGAAATCTACTTTGCTTTTATTGGTGTTCCCTCAAATGGAGAAACTGCTAATGGACAATCAACATCACAACAGGCTGATGACTGGGTACTACTCGAACCACCAACACAATCTGCCAATAATCGACCATCTGTATGTACTATTTTCTCTTATATTGTATGTATATTTTAAAAATATGTATACTGGAGAATCTGGAACACTGATTGCTTTCGTTGTAACGTTGTAATCATTTTGAAAGCAATATTATGAATCATTAAAAATATTTAATTTTCATATTATTAAAAAGATTACAAAAAATAAGACATAGTGTTTCAGATATCTTTAAAAGTTAGTGCGGAAAAAAAGGGCGAAAATTTGATTTGGCAATGAAGGAGGGGGTGACAAATCCAATTTAGTGCCTACTTATACAATAAAATGTTTTTAAACGGCTTGGATGAGTCACAATGCCACCAAGTGGCACTTTTCCCACTTCCAGATTATCACTGTTGCCTATTATTTTTCCGTCTCAGAAATGTTGTGTTACAAATGAATCTGAATCACTTTTGATAATATTATTCTTTTTACTAAATTCAACATTATTTGTAGGTTATTGGAGATCATTTACTTCCATTACCAAGTGGTTGGGAAGAAAGGCAAGATGCCAATGGTCGAACATATTATGTAAATCATTTAGCCCGTAGTACGCAATGGGAAAGACCAACTTTAACGTAAGCATAAAGATAATCAAAATATTAGTAACGAGTGATCTGCTATAATTTAATGTAATACGATTTTGTAGAAATGATACAATTGAGTCAGAGAGATTGGAAACTGCAGTTACGGAATTTCAAAGAAGATTTCATATTTCTCATGACTCTGGAACTCCTCACAATCCTCCGAGCCATACAAATACTCAGGTAATATTTTCCACTTACATATTTTTCATATACTTTGTTTATTATTCAAATAATAAATTTATATTTAACACATGCTGTCTCTAATCTTAGAGTGAATTGGCTTTATGGTTTTATTTTTATTTTATGCTTTTGCAACATTAACCAGTTTTAAAATATCATTATGCATGATTTATTATTATTAGTAATTAAATTTCATATTGACGTACATATATTGGGCTACAGTTATCTCAAAAGTATGAACATTCGTACTCCAAAATACTCAAAAGACGCATACATACATTTGGGATTATTGTACATTGAGAAATATTTCATTTTGATTTCTTCATTTTTTCAACATGATCATTATGAATTTAAACGAAATATAGAGAAAAAATGCCGAATATGCCGAATTACATTTTTAAATGAAAGCTTTATGTTTTAATTTTTTATTTTACATACATACATAATTTCTCGGTAATCAATAGTATTTTTTTTTTCCAATTTATAATATGTAGTTGAAATCATAATAATACTATTAGATTTGAAATAATTGTGGTAATTCAATAATTTTATTTGCCAAAATCAGTCAAGCTTAATACAATTTGAAAAGTCGATTTTAAATTTCGTAATTTCTGAATACTAATTACATACATATGTATGTATATGTATGTAGTTTGGTTTTCTTATGCAATAAAATAATTTGAATACATTTTCGATCAAAATCTACTTCGATACATACTTCGATCAAAATCTACTGTTTCACTTAATTTATTTTTTGGATTATTTTATTTAAATTTATTTTTTTTAATGGATGGTTGGCAGCTATGTATATTATATATTGTCGAATTTGGGGATACATATTAACATTGTAGGGAAAAATAAAAACAACAATTTCTTGTAACTGCTTCAGAATGATACACATTCAATTTATGAAATATCGAAAATTATTTTGAAAATTGCATGTTAAGTATTATTTTGACTGTTTTAAATAGGAATAATAGTAGATTTGAATGCACATATAAATTTTTGTTATCTTTCGTACTAAAGATAAAACTAGTAATATGTATATGTATTCAATTTAATTGCATGTTATTGATTATTGTTTCTTTTTTTTGCATGCTCACTTCACCTGCATTACGGAAATTCAAAAATAATATACTTTACGCTTTATATTTAAATTCATACGTAAATTGTTGTTAATTTTATTTTCTGATATGGGTTTTTTCACATTTCCCATTAAATGATGAAATATTCAGGGCAATAATTCAGTTGAGGGAACCCCAAATCCGTCACCAATTCATAGTCCAGAATTAAGTCGGAGATTGGCCCAGCTTGCTGAAGAGCGTAACGAAAACGAAACGCATAATCACGTGTCAAGACTTGCAAACACTGACAATGACAATCAAACAGTGCCGGATATTGACGAAACCGAAATCAGTGTTGCGAGAGAATCTTACATTGACAACGATGATAATGTTAATAATTTAAGCACCGAAGAAAGTGCAGATAATGAAATTATACAAAATGCTAGTGAACAAGTTGAAACAGACGTCGCCGATGCTGTGGATACTTCGACAACTGAAGCTCTGACAGAATTAGTCATTGACGAGAATCATTTTAGTTCTCCAGTCCGAGATCGCAGTCTTATGGGCTCGCCTGTAAACCCACAAAGAACTCGCCTTGCTTCTTCTCATTCAATGGAAGATTCTTACAATTCAGAGGTAAGGATGCTGAAAACAAGAAAACATAATTTGGGGATACAACATATATACCGCTTTCCATTTGCTTTTTATTGGTAATATTGGATATGAGTATAGCTTGTGTCGATACATGTGACACGCTTAACACTTTCTGATTCACAAAGGGCAATATACTATTTGTTTTATTGTTAAGTGTTTCTTTATGTTTTGTCTGTTTAGTGTGTATGTTTGTTATTTACATAGTTGTATACCAAAAAATGCAATATACATATGTAGATATCATTAAAACAAGTTATAGAATATTCAATATCAAAGAATAATATTGATCATATTAACTAGACTTTTGATGACCCTGAATCACTAACTTTTGCATGTTGGATTATTGTATAAAATTTTGCAAAGCAGAAATTATTCGTTCCTGGCCTATTTTATGTAGGTACATATATAAAGAAATAATTTATTAACAAAATAACACATCTTCAATAAAAAATTCTAGTGGGTGAAAATTTCCGACATAGTCGCAGAGTGGTGAAGACAGTTTATTTTATATTTCGTGATATTTTATCTGAGAATGGTTTGTTTTAATAATTTAATTTAAGGTTAATAATTTTTCTACCGTGTAAACTTCTTACTGAATTTTTTCCTTCCATATAAAATACCTATACTGATACCATCATCGATATCAACACCGATAGAGAAAGTCAGATCTCCCTTAACTGCAACAGACTTAGAAAAATAATTATTCGGATATCATTTGCTCTACATAACTGTTGTTGTGTGTACAAAACGCCTTCAGGTGTGAAAATAAGTCAGCGGTTCCTAAAATTAAAAAATGCAATTCGTTCAAGTAAATGCATACTTACTGCTTATACTTTCTCATTAGAAGTACTCTTTCTTAAGCATGGTATAGCAATAGCGATTATTTTTTGAATGAATGCGTGTATGCACATGTATGTACATACTAGCAGAATAGCATCTGCATATTTATGTAACTTTTTTTACACTTATTATAGCTATACAATTTAATTGATTTTGATAGTATCGCATGGTATGTTACGTATAGTTGCTAATTTTAATCATTCATATTTGTAAAATTATTCTTTCTTATGATACCCACACATATTTATAAAATCTATGTTTGAAATTAAGCAAAAATTTTAAAATTGTCAACTTTTCTCCCGTGAAATAAACATGTGTACACATACATATGTATATGGTTAAAGGTAATCAATTTCCAACCTATGTAGAGCAAGTTAAAATAATGCTTTTGTGAGTGTTATTAAATTTAGTAATTGTCAATCATTTAATTTATTGGTCTCATGAGTAGTATCCCATAACAAATTGTACATTCTACACTCTCTATGCAAGCATTTATTGACTCTCAATGCGCCAAATCAATAATATTGATCTTAACCCACAAATGCTTCATCGTGTCACTTTAATCGACTTCAACATTTTATTAGAAAAAGTAATAGTATTCATCAACACACTAATCATTTTCTGTGCTGAAATTTCAATGTGTGTACATTGAACAGATATTTCAAGTGTTGTTGCTTTTCACTGCTTCTTCTTACGCTGTAATGTACTTATTGAAATCCATCAATAGCGCTCTAAACAATTAATTAAAAAATGATATACCATTCAGGTATGCACGTGTACAAAGCACATAAGCATGATTGTATGACATGAAATTTTCATTTTTAAAAATTACATTCGTAATGCATTTATTTGTTTTCAGAATGAAGATTACGTTGATTCCAATCATTCCACGTGTGGATCTGAAAGTGCTCAAGAAAGCAGAGCATCGAGTAACGGTACTCAGCCACCACTCACCGAAGGTTATTTTCAATAATTGTACATTGTAATGTAAACTTTTGTAACTACAGTATTTAATCGAGAATTAATATATTTTGCAGATTTGCCGACAGGGTGGAGTGCTCAACTGGCTCCCAATGGCCGAATGTTCTTCATAGACCACAGTGCGAAAACAACTACATGGGTTGATCCAAGAACAGGTAATTGTAAAATATTCTGATTGTATTGTGATGGCTTCTTCTGTCAAGGATGTCTAAAAATTACTATTTTATCTTTAGGTCGTGCTTCTCATATGCCTTCAAGCACGGCAGGCGCTGATAAGACTGAATTAACTGGGAACACTGGCACACGAAGAAGTTCTGCAGTTAGTAACACAACTGAAGATGAATTAGGTCCTCTACCTGAAGGATGGGAAGAGCGGTTGCATTCGGACGGCAGAATCTTCTTCATCGATCACAGTTAGTATAATTTATTTTTTGTTTGGTTTGGATAATGAAAATAAATACAAATTGTTGCCATACTTTATTGAGCCTTCTATTGTTTTAGATACTCGTACGACACAATGGGAAGATCCTCGTCTATCAAATCCTCAAATCGCAGGCCCAGCAGTACCTTATTCTAGAGATTATAAGAGAAAATATGAATATCTAAAAAATCAACTTAGAAAGCCTGTAATTATTTTTAATATATAAATAATATTTGATCTAATTTTATAAAAAAAATTATTACAATATTAAACACTTTGCAGTGCAATGTTCCCAATAAATTCGAAATAAAAGTTCGAAGAGGATCTATTTTGGAAGATTCGTACCGAATTATTAGCTCTGTAAGTCGTTTAGACTTGCTCAAAACTAAATTGTGGGTGGAATTTGAATCTGAAATTGGATTAGGTATGGATTTTATTCGCTTTTGAATTGTGTTCCAAAACATACATGCATACATACATACATGTCTCTTTTTTTTTTTTTTTTTTTCAGATTATGGTGGATTGGCACGTGAATGGTTTTTCCTTTTATCGAAAGAAATGTTCAATCCGTATTACGGCCTGTTTGAATACTCTGCTATGGATAATTATACATTGCAAATCAATCCTGCGAGTGGCGTTTGTAATGAAGAACATTTAAATTATTTTAAGTTCATTGGTCGTGTAGCTGGAATGGCAATATACCATGGAAAATTATTAGATGGTATTTCATACTTATAATTTTTAATTAATTAATTATTCAATTATTAATTTTTATTTCATAGTCATTTATAATGTTATTTATATGATAATGTTTGTTTTTAGCATTTTTTATCCGGCCATTTTATAAAATGATGTTAGGTAAATCTATAGATTTAAAAGACATGGAACCTGTAGATTGGGAATATTATAACTCTTTAGTTTGGATAAAGGTATTTTTTTTTTAATTATATATTTTGATATAATAAATGTGCTGAGATGTTCAAGTTGATCATTTAATTTTTCAGGAAAACGATCCATCAGAATTAGATGTCACATTTTGTGTAGACGAAGATCAATTTGGAAAAACTAACCAAAGAGAACTGAAACCAAATGGTGCCAATATAGCTGTAGACAATTCAAATAAAGACGAATATATTAGGTATATTAAATATTAATTGAAAATCAACACTTTTATACACATGTATCTATTTATGTTTTATATGTTTTTTGCGTCTAGATTGGTTATTCAATGGCGATTTGTAAATAGAGTGCAAGAACAAATGGCTGCATTTTTAGAAGGCCTTGGTGGGCTTGTGCCTTTGCCACTACTAAAAATATTTGATGAACACGAGTTAGAATTGTTAATGTGCGGAATCCAGAATATAGACGTTAGAGATTGGAAAACTTACACATTGTACAAAGGAGAATACCACGCTAATCACATAGTTATACAATGGTTTTGGAGGGTTTGTGAATTTTTTATTCGTCATTCTTTATTATTGCCTAAATATTAACAGCAAGTAATACTTAATTATTTATTTCAGGTGGTGTTGTCGTTTTCTAACGAAATGAGATCTCGTTTACTACAATTTGTGACTGGAACATCTCGCGTTCCTATGAATGGATTTAAGGAGCTCTATGGATCAAATGGACCTCAATTGTTTACTGTTGAAAAATGGGGAACTCCCGATAATTATCCAAGAGCTCACACTTGGTGAGGAAAATAAAAGAAATAAAATTCATAAAAATCTGTCGTTGACAATGTATCACTAATTCATTGTTTAATTTTCAGTTTTAATCGTTTGGATTTGCCTCCATATGAGAATTATCAACAGTTAAGAGACAAATTGATAAAGGCGATCGAAGGCTCACAAGGATTTGCAGGAGTTGACTGAAGCTTTACGTTTGTTTATATAATATGCTGTATATATACATATATGAGAATATTCAATTATAGTTAAATTATCCAATTTTATTAATTTTACAATGAAATTCCATATCTTTATAAATGTTACACTACAAACATATTAAACGTACATATGTACATACGTGTATCTGTGCACACTACACCCACGTCCAATCACATTCAATAACGTGTTAAAAGTAAATTTAATGAAGTGTAATTTACTCGTTCCATCCTCCAATGAATTCCAAATTCTAATAGATTTTTTCACTTGTTACAATTTATTATAGTATATATTATGTGAATCCCAAGTGTACACCCAAGGAGATAATCAAGTACATACAATACATGCACATTATATGAAAATTTATAATTTAATTCAACACAAATTCCATAGTTTTATTATCAAATTGTTAATAATTAATTTTGTAAAGAAGTATTTATTGCGCGTATTAAAAATTATTTATTTTTCTATCCTATTTTATCATTTTCATTTTTTTTTATTTTATTTTATAAATAAAAGCTTATCACAATAAGACTATTCATGGATTTTTATTATCCTTTTCAATGAAATAATTTCTTTTATAATACTATGCTATGTTACTATTTTAGAATTTGCACAACTATTAACCTCATGAAGTGTGCTAAATGACTTATTATTTAACTACTTTTACGTTGATCGTTTTTGGTATTTTGTTGACATTCAATGTATTAATTGAAATAAAAAGAAATTTTTTCTTTTGAAATGTATAATAAATTTCTCACAAGCAATATACATAGTGTAATTATCTTATTTCTTATCAACGGATCGTAATGAAATAATTTTATAAATACAGAAAACGGTACTTATTTTTATAAATGATTATTAAAGTTTTAGGCTTTTGATAAGGTGATAAATTTTGAATTTATAGTATTATTTATATTATGCATAACAATAAATTGTTTCACTCTTACATTTGTTTCACTTTTAGATAAATAAGTAAAAAAAAAAAAAACTCTGTCTCATGTATTATATTTTCACAAATAAATAAGAACAAAAATCCATGTGTTTGCTTAAGAAATGTAAATTTTATAATATTCGATTTTTACTATGATATGCATTATGCATATATGTAGCTCGAATGAAGTTATCAAAATCTAACTTATTCAAAGTTATAGGACATAGTTTGGATGCAATAATTTATGACGCAAGATGATTTGATGCATTTCTTGTTATTGTTGATCGTGACATTCACAACTGGATGACTAAATAGAACTACTTATTTATTGTAATTAGTAGTGCATTCAAAGGTTCAAGTCGATTTCCTACAAATAACCGGTTTGTTTAGCATTGTACAACACCTGCAATTAATTAAACTAATCTCTAGCGTAGATCAAAGTGTGACAAATCAAGTGCACCACTCTGCATTTCTATTAAAAACTGACTTTTTTGGTTTTGAGAAAAAAATCTTGCATTTCAGATCGGGCATGATTCCCATTCTATACTGTAATAGTGTAATGAATGAACACAACTATTGTAACATATGGAAATCTGTTCGTGCGCTGTAACATAATATCAGTTCAAGTTCGATTAAATTATAGGTATCGTATGTAGAATTTTCAATGTTATTTTATTCCTCGCAAATGTGATCAATGTCTTGCAACTTTAAAAATTTCTTTGCGTTATTCTGTGAGATTATTTTGAATGCTTAGTAAAAGGCCACACATTAAAAAAAATACAATATACAACGCATTTCTCATATTTTTCAAGCTGAAATTACACTCAATTTTTTTTATGTACAATATGGTACTTAGATTTATAATATATTTCTCATAGTTTAAACACTATTGCTGTGTAATTGATCTGCAAATTCTGTAATAATTATTTTGCAAAATGGCAGGATACAATTAGGGTTTATAGAAATGATGATGTACAAGGTTTTGTTGTGGGTCATTAAAAATAACTGATTTTAAAGTCGTTGACCAGTCATGTAATTTATTACAATACAGCTATACAATTTGTTGCTAAAAGCTTGTTAAATACAATAATCAAAAATTGTTACAGTTCCGATTAGTTGTTGATACGAACATTGTTATTTATTACGTCTAATGTAAATATGTAGATTCTGTGATGGAATTTATCTTGTAATTAAGGCGCTTCAATAAAGGTCAAATGTATTTGAATAAGAATATTAAGATCTAGGAAAAACCTCAAAGTGGAAATTATTAAAAACTTTTGGTTTTGAGGAAGAATTTTCTTAATAAACTTGTGTTGGTATCTTAAATTTAAATAGTTTCACTTGAACTTTGTCAAATTTTTGTGATACGGTTCATGAAACTAATCTGTTTTGAACGGCACTGAAATACGGTTTCAACTTGTGCGATGAACTTTCAGTTGATTTTTTTCAAGATGAAAAAACAAGATTCGTTTCCGTGTTTGTTTATTTTTTCTAGGAAAATATCAAAGGCGAAGGTAAAAACGGAAAATTGTCGTAATGACGAACAACAACTTAAACGGTAGAGTGGCAAGGCGATCAAGAGGACTTAATTCCGCGCGTACACTTGTCAGCTTTTCCACTTCAGTCTTGCAATGAAGCCCAGGGCTGCTGCACACTTTACACGAAACTCATAAACTCACCCCTGGAAAAATGCACCCTTCCAAATTCAAAGGCGTCTTAAGCGCCATCACCACTCTAGTCTTCGTGGCATTGTTTCAGACGTGTTATTCAGAAGTTATCGATGGTATGCGTTTTCTACCCTTAAGTAATATGTACATCAAAATACAAAAAAAGTGCAATTTCTGTGAAATTTTCTGTGCTCACACTTCTAATTTCCTTTGGATTACAGTGACTTATTTCTTTGTATTCGTTTACTTTTTATAAGATATTCGACATGTGTGTGTTATGAAAATTAAAATTGAACTTAATATGTACTGTATGCGGGGGATCAATCACAATTTAAAATCTCGAATTTTTTACTTTATCCATATAGTATAGTATATATTGATAATACGGTATACATAAAGTATTGTGAAGGTGCAAAAATTCGATCTCGTTTTTTTTTATCTGTTTATCGTACTCGTATTTGTTTAAGTACTCGTATATTATACATATGTATGTATGAAAAACCACATTGTCAAACAACGCTTCACTTAGTTAAAATTACGATTGTTCCTAATAACAAAAATTGTTTACCTTTCTTAAAAAAATACAGTAAAAATTGTGGTACTAAGAAAACTCTTTCCTAAAAAGTAAGATATTTTTACTAGTGTTATTGTTCCCCCAAGTACAGATATTTGAACTGAAAATTGAGTGATTACAATTTACTTACTTCTTCTTAAACACTTTTCAGAATTGGAATATAGTAAAATGCCAAAAATGTTCACCATGGATCATTATAGAGATTGTTTAATTCGATCAGGTGGATTGTATTGTGTTGTTGATATTCAATTGAAGGCTTCGAAGCCTTCTGACCTCTGGGATCAAATACAAGTGAGTATTGTTTATTCGAGCAAATAAGACAATATTGAATTATACGTATCACATAGTCTTAAATTCTGCGGTTTTTTTTTAAATTATTACTTGATTTTAACCTCTATGTAGAACTTTAGTGCAAATACACTGAAACACTATAGACATGATATCCTTCATAAAGCCATTTGTGTGACTAAAAAATGTAACGTCTCCGAGGAACACTCCCCGGAGTTGAGAAATGACAAGGAAATGTTAAAGAAAGTTCTCACAGAATGTACTAATGTGGAATTGCAAGAAGTATATGAACTAGAAGGAGATGTGTCCGTTCGATACTGCGAGCATAAAGGACACATACGAACACTGGACAGCTACGACTGGTTATACGTAGCAATTATTCTTAGCATATTAATTATGAACTTTGTCGGCACAATTTATCACGTACGGTGTATGAAAATTGGAATTAAAAATCGTAAGTTATATATTTAAATATTTCACCTGTGAAATATTCATAAATTTAATTTTTATATAAAAAAAACTTATCGTTTCAGCAAGTAGACATCTTGTGTCACTATCTATTGTATCAAATTGGAAAAAATTAATGTCGCGCACAGTAACCGACTCAAATTCTGAAGTAAAGAGAAGATCACTGAATGGGATTCAAGGAATGCGTTTTCTCACTATGATTGCTGTGATATTTTCGCATGTACTTCTTATAGTCACTTATGGATATGTCGATAATACTGAAAGAGTAGAAACGGTAAGTGATTGTCTATGAATTACATATAATTTCTCATTTAAAGTGTAAATCAATAAAGTTTATAAAATTTTCAGCCTTATGATGATATGCTAATGCATCTGATGTATAACGGCTCCTTAGTCGTTCAGACTTTCTTTTGCATGGCAAGTTTCTTGATGGCTTATAACTTTCTTATTCACGTAGAAAAACACCCTATAAATAGTATTTGGACATATTTTATGATTATACTTCAGCGATGGGCACGGTAAATAAAATAATTAATTATTCATAGTATTCGAAAGGGAAAATAATTTAATTTTTAAAATGCCTATACCTTTTTATTACAGATTAACACCAGTTTATGCACTGGTGATTGGTTTTTTCTGTACGGTTTACGAAAACTTCGGTTCTGGACCGCTGTGGCAATACATTATAGCCGATGATGCTGATGCGTGTCGACGATGGTGGTGGACAAATTTACTCTACATTAATAATTACGTCGGCGAAGGCCAACTATGCATGGGTGTAACCTGGTAAACTATACATTTAGCAACATTATTTAATACTACATATATATAAAAGCTTTATGTCCACCAGGAATGCAATAAGCTTTCTTTGTTTTCATTGAAAATTTGAATATTTTCCTTGTAACCGATAGTTACCATTACCACTATTGTTAACCCAAACATACACATGTCAACAATGAACACCCGTTGACAGAGGCGGATTTACCATTTAGCTGCCTATAGACTATAAGATTATTGCCCCTTCATAAATTATTTTTTATTTTTTATCGACGATTGATGATCTATAATATCTGTATCGTGTTCTTTATTCAGATCAGTTATTATGTCATCACTGTTACGATTGTTAGAAGCACTACATGTATTTAAAAAAAAAGTTTCAATATTGTCTGTTTTTTTAACATCACTTTTTCCTTGTCACTTTTTTTGTATTGAGATCCACTTAACCATTTTCTACCCATCTTTAAGAATTTAACGCGTTCATTTTCAGAGGTATAGCCGACCGTACCCTCAGAAACCCCACAGAAAACTGAATTATTTAAAATTTTATAATTTAATTTGAGAATTGATTAAGAAAAAGTGAAAGATATAAAATTGAAATGCTACGACATGTTTCCTTGATACTAGAGGGAGATGTAACTGATTCTCGACTTTCCTCGATATGTGAGACTGGCTCTTTATGGTCAAATTTCAACGAGCCGATATATGTAAGTTGGCCAAGAACAATGGTTTAGTGTAGAATGTGGTTTTTATGATTAACGTGTCAAAAGAGTTTCAGTTGACTCACTAGGTGATTCACGTCTGGATTTTTTTTTCCTCTCAAATCTGCCGCCTTAGGCACTTGCCTACTCTGCCTATTGGTAAATCCGCCCCTGTTCGTTGATCGTCAATGGGCAATGCATACTCTATAAATTTAAACATGAAACATTATTTTATAGGTACTTAGCAGCTGACACCCAATTGTTTTGCTATGGAATATTAGTAATGATGATTATATGGAAATTTCCATCAATTACTCGATTATTTTTTGGATTTTTAATTGCCATTGCCATCCTAATTCCAGGGGTGCTAACATATAAAAATAATTACTATCCAACTGTTCCACAAGGACCTGAGTGAGTTTGACCGACTGTTTGAATGTTTAATAGTATTTACCAATAACTTCGGTTTCAATCATATAAATTCATATGTACTTGCAGAACCTTCCGAACGCTGTATCAGGACAATCCAACGTTTAAAAATATATACACTACAATACCTGGAAATATCGCCGGCTATACAGTCGGTATGATCGGCGGTGTTTTACACTACTATATAGAAAAGAATGACATTACATTAGCTAAAATAAAGGTATTATACTAGTATTCGGTATTCAAATACCATTTACATACTAACACAATCCGAGTTAGTGACTAATATGCATTTTGTTCACCGTTTTAGTGGTTTCGCATATGCTTTTACTTTGTATTTCCATTGGGGTTAGCTATAATATTCAGCGGAGTGTTATTTTACCACAATGACTACGTTTACAATCCGTTAACCGCCGCCATATACGCATCGTTGTATAAACTTGCATTTGCAATTGTGATAACAACTTTTATGTTGGGACTCTTTCATAAATGTGACGGTAAGCAGTGATCACTTTCGCACATGCAAATAAAATAAAATTTGGTACAATATAATGCGATTTGTAATGTTGTAGATATTATAAGAGGTATGGTTGAGTGGGACGGTTATCAAATCGTAGGCAGGTTGACTTATTGCGCTTATTTAGTGCACACAATTCCTCAAAGAGTTATAGTCGGATTGTTGCAGCAACCCTACGATCTTATTGATTACAATGCAGTGAGTATATATGTAAATATTATCAATTCGAATGTCATTCATTGTAGAAAATGTTTAATTTTCGATTTTTACAGTTTTGTATGTTCTTATCGAGTATAACGATGACTTATGCGATATCAATGGTGTTGTGTATATTTGTGGAAATGCCATTTACAAATTTACAAAAAGTATTATTTCAACCGGGCAAAAAAAATGAGGTAAAGGATGATAAACATTTTCAACAACAAATTGAAGAAAATGTTCATGTGGTCAAAGAGGAATCAAATAGCAAAATAACCAACGGAGAACCGTCGAGAAGCGAAAACGTCGAAATCGAGGTTGAAATAAATAATAAATGTGAAGATTGCTCAAAATTATAACGCACCTTAATTAATTATAAATTATTACATCACCTATTAATTATAAATAATTTATTTATATTTTTTTAATATTAAACACAAATAGTACGATTATAATGTTTGCACTTTATTTCAAAGTTAATTCAACGAGATGATGAATTATGTAATTTAAATAAAATTAGCTCACGAAAAATTAACACAATTTAATGATTCAATATCATATTAAGTACAATCATTTATCAGATACAATTCAGTGTATCAACAGATAATTTCTTAATTATTCGTAATTGTTACACTTTGCAGAACGTCAATAATGTATTTTAGTAATTTCATCTAAAATTTAACAATTTAGGACATCCTGACTACACAGATTATTTCAAGGATAATACATATATTATATATTACAATACACAATTGTATTCGAATTTGAAACAATTAACAGAAATAAATTTATAATCGGATTCGTTTAGTTCCCAATTGATTGTATACGCTTGAGAAAATTTGCAATTACGTCATTAATTTACTTTATTTAAACATTGAATGAATAATAATATGTATTTATGTACATAAAGAGTTATCTTTAATTAGTACCGAGAGTTAAGTAAACTTAACCGTTTACCAATAGCTAAATAACACATTTAAAATTATTGTAACAAGTGAAAAAAAATTAAAGCTTTCAGTGATATATAATATATATAAAATGCAATTATCAATTCGGAATGCAAATTGGTAATTGAATTATATTTAATTTAATAATAATAAATATAAATTAATTCCAAGATTATAATGTGTAATATAATATAAACATGATTGAACTGCAGAGCACGGTCAATGACAAATAAATAATTGTTCTGATGAAAAAGTTTTGTGTTACGCTAGCAATTGCATAGCTGTTAATCGATTGCAAAGTTTAATTAATGATTTACACATCAGAAGAAGCATTTTAAGTAAAAAAAATTGCATTTGAGGCCAACCCTATTTACTACACATTTAAGTTTAGGATGAAAGTACACATATATTCCAAACGTAAAGCATGAAAAATGAAACAAGTTCATGTATGAATGGCGGCCGTCATTCGTAAAGGCCAGAACTCGATGAACAAGGATTATACGCATAATTACATATAAATTTTAAATATCACTAATGAGACAATTAAATATGAATTCTTGGTCATGAAGTATGTATATCTACATTTATTTTGAAAAATAGTTTTTTGTGAGATACTTCTGTTTACAACTACCAGTACTGACAGGGCTATACCGACTCTATATTCAGTTATATCATATGTATAAAAGAGATTATTTTAAAAATTAACAAAGCCGTGTAAAGTTTTGTTATCATTGAAGTTAAGTTCTCCTAGCAAATTTGGGAGAGTCGGCAATCCTCGAGTACTAAAATAAACTTGACGCACTAATGATTGATTTTACACAAAGTCATAAGGCAGCAATATTCATTTAGAATCATAAACATGAATACATAATGCGATATAAAAATATCCAACTAAATGATAAGCTTCGTAGTGTTAGTTTTGTAAATAACAAAGACAAAAAACCGGTAACCTATATCTCATTATTATGATTATTGTTACGGGCAATTTAGCAAATGTGTACTCAAAACGAATGAATTATGAATAATTCAGGATGTGGAAGGAGTGGAATGAATGATGATGATAATTTACATTGACTATGGATAAAACATCTAAAATCAATATTAATTGTGAAAAAATTCTAAAAAATCAAATTGTAGGACACAAGTAAAATTTTAGTAAAACTTTATAAATAAATAAATGATTTGGAAGCATGGAATGGAAAAATTAGAATCGCAACAATTGTGTAATCTCGTTTATTTCAATACTTAATTGAGAGTTTAACTGATGTGTTCACAAAACAGTCGTAATTTCTTTAATTTAAATTTAATATTCATTTAAATCAACACATTTTTCATCCTCGATACTATTATATAGGTATATTCCACGTAATTTACAGACATATAAGTTTACCGGTTTACAATTGCAAATTTACATAATAAAAAGATAGCGACAAACATCTCAACAGATAACCAATTATTATTTTACATAAAAACTTTGAAAAATAAATATTGCTTTAAAAGAAATCCAAAATGGTTTCATTCTCCATTACATGTGATCCTTTAAGATATGATATGAATTATATATTATAAATAATCTAAGCTACTACTACATAAAATACTACTGACGAAAATTAAAATAATAAAAATTAGTCGATAATGCGTTATCATCATCAGTGTTCCTCTGACACTTCATGTGTAATAAACTGCAGTCATTATAATTATTTTTTCTAATATACATAGTTTTTTTTTAATTTGTGAAGTGAGAAGCAGTTCTTAAAAACGGATATGTTATACAGCCAATGTAAGAAGCCATTTATTGCAAATATAAAATTTAGTCAAAATTGCTAATATATATATATATATATATATATATATATATGTATATAATAATAACAATAATAATAATGATAATAATATATGATGTAAAATCTACTATATAATATATTATTCCTCTTATAAAGTCAATTTTATTCTATTATTCATATTTTTAATACAATTCTTTGTTTTATATTCAGTGGGTTAAAGCACATATAACTATTATAATATAATCATAATATGTGTTAGCAACAACATTTAATAGTGATTTTATTTTAATTAGCAATAATTTCGTTTTACAGATTTTTATGACA
The DNA here is from genome assembly GCA_022651745.1 of Parapsyche elsis. Classification (NCBI taxonomy): domain Eukaryota; kingdom Metazoa; phylum Arthropoda; class Insecta; order Trichoptera; family Hydropsychidae; genus Parapsyche; species Parapsyche elsis. The sequence goes on along the minus strand of JAGVSN010000001.1, from coordinate 15,375,094 downwards.
TTATTACATTTACATTTAATATTGTTCAAGATAAAAATACCATTCAACGATATAGCTAAAACTTGACAACAGTTTTTCTTTTTATCAATGTTCCTAGAAAAGAGTTAACAACACATTTTTATAGTCATAAGTGCAGCCACACAAAAAAGAAATGTTTTACCAATAGATATTAATATTTAACAGGGTATATAACAGCACGCAGTAATAACATTTTATACAATAATGTAATACAAATTAAATGGTAATAAATGTATTTAAATATTGTTCTTTTTAACTACGATATATATATATATATATATGTATGTATACTAAAATAAAAAGAGGAAACTATGATACATTTATGGATGTTACACAGTTAGCGTCCGCTTTTAACAACACACGGTGCGTTTCAGCGCAAACCAAACTTATCTAGTAAGTGATCTTGTCAGCTCGGAATGTTGGACTACGTTCAACGATAGACTAGTGTGAGAGTTGAGCTTCTTTTGATTTGACTTTAATGTTAAATGAATGGCACATCTAAACACCGCTCACGTGCACTTCTCTCCACTCGATAAACAGTGAGTTTAGTGAATGAATAATTATATATTATATACAATATTACATAATTTGTTAAGCGGGCGCTGATTGTATACACAGAATATCAAATAAAATAAATTAGTATGATACATTTAATTGGAATAAATATAAACTATCATTGGTAACGAACGTTCAAAACATCTGAATATATTTGCAAATCTACTATATGTATATGTACAAGAGTTCAACACCAACAACATTATAATTAAGTGTATCAAATTTATCATGAGGTTCTTCCATTTATTTAAAGCATAATAGAACTGGGGTCAAATATATTAGTTTATGAATTAATTCCAACGGTCTTTGGTCGTATTGAAAAACTGAACATTTTAATTAAACACTGATGATTCAATCGGAAATAAAAAAATCTTCTAATTATTCAAATAATTTTTTCCAAATGCTGAATTCGTGAAAACCTTCAAAGTATACATGTGTACGTTCGAGAGGTTTAAATACATATGTTTAGTAAATTTAAGGTTTATCTACGGTCTAGCTAACGTTTTAAAAAATGCATTCAACTACATGCAATGGCATCTCTGTAACAACCGAATAAAATACTTTGACTCAAATCTCCATTACAAATAAAAGTCTACGATTGCAAAGAAGAAAAACAATAACAAAAATAAAGTAATGCGATTCTAATCACAATAAATCGATTGAATAAATCAATAATAAGTCTTAACATTTTATAGTTAAATACTTGATTAACAATATTCATAGCAATTTGTTTCGAAACTTTTTTTTAATAATCAAAATTTAATCCATATTATAAATATCAAAAATAAAAGAGGGATTAAACTTTGGATGAACCAATATCAAATATTTATTTATAAAAGTTAATTTCTAACAGCGTTTGTTTCACAGCAAAACACCCAATCATTTAAGAGGTTAAATGCTTTCAAAAAGCAAAGGAATGTATCATAAAAAGATATTAGCCGAGAAAGCAAATAGCCATTAATATATATAATAAGTTATATATATGTATAAATATGACTGTACATATATTTTAAAAACAAATAAAACGAAAAAAATAGTGTGTTGCAAGAAAACTATTGCATTTCGAAGAACTACATATTATTGATTTCCTATGCTAAGAGCCATAGCGATTTGCAACTCCCTCTCCTCCTGTTCATGCCGTTCTCGCCTTTCTTCTTCTAGTCTCTTACCTTCGGCAGCAGCCCATGCCAACTGTTGTTCTTCTGTTGGTAAATTCCCCGCAGTAGGTGGAGTTGCGTTATTATTTGATTTATTTTTGTGACGACCCAAACTTCCCCATGACACAGCTTGACTCAAAGACTTCGTATACTTATTTCCAGATTTAGGAGACTTTTCCTTCTTTAAAGATTTATCTTTGTCTTTTGATTTAGAGCTTTCCAGTTTTCCCCATGGTTCGTAAATTTTAGACTTGCCAGCGTTAGGGACAGTAGAAGTACTTGTAACGCTTTTATTGTTAGTATTTGAGGATACGTTGGACCAATTATCTCCAGTTGCCCAATTGTCATCACTAACAGCCCAATCATCTACTGCTTCAATTTTTTCATTTTTACCCCATGTTGACCAATTTAAATTGTTATTATTCGTTGTTGGGGCTGATACACGTCCAGATCTATTAAATGGATCATTTGAGGGTAGAGGGACGGACAGTCTTCCACCAAAGCCATCTTTATTTTTAATACTAGTTAGGTTGTTATTTTTAGAATCCAAAGGAGAAAAGAAGTCGTCCGTTTCAAAAGCGGCAAATTCATTTTTACTATTTTTATTGAGAATGTTTGAAGCATTTTTTTCTTCCGATTTTCCTCTTGTAGGCTTAGTGGCATCTGTGACATCAGCAAATGGGTCTTCTAAATTAAATGGATCCTCATAACGATAATCTCTAAATGGATCTTCAGTAAATTCCAAACCGGACTTCAATTTAGAGTTAGACATACGAGGTGGAGATGGTCCTTTAGTTGAGAACTGAACACATAAGGCAAATATATGGAGATTAGGTGTTAATTATTAACTTAATTAATTAATTGGGTAATATTCGGCAGAGCATTGAAGTTTTCGACCCCCCCCCCCTTAAAGCTGAAAAATACAAAAAAAAGGAATATCGTTATAATAAATAGTTCATGTTTCTAGCAATTTTATTTTTATAAAATTAAAGAAAATTGATAAAATTAATGCAAGTAAGTAAGTAGAATAAAATATGTCATTTTTCTAGTTGACCATGAATAAGTCAAAATAAATTTAAATATATATTTTTAAATTTCAGAATTTGTTGAAATCTTAAATTTTACTTTAGTGGAAAAACGTATTTTTATAAATCTAAGAAAAAATAACTACATATTTAACGAGTTGAGCAAATACTAGAAATTGTTATACAATCTACAAAAAAAAAATACGCTATCATATTAATTATATAAAAAACTAAAAAATATTAATTTTCCTACTTACACTAATAAACATAAAACATGTATAATACTAGAGACAACATGAACTATAATTATTAATACTTGCAAAGCAGAAACAATAATGAATAAAAAATGCAGGAACATCTGCAAAACCTAAATAAATTATAAAAAAAAAAATTGGGGAGGGGTGTTCAAATAAAACTGATCTGAAAAAAAAAAAAGGGAAAATTAAAATAAGCATAAAGTAAAAAAAAAAAATAAAATAAAACCCTACAGGGTGATTTAATTTCATGGGGAAAAATAAAAATAATTTGAATAATATGTATATCAAACGGGACAACAAAAATTTAAATGTAGTTTTCATGCATACCTATATTTAGTTGCACTGCTAGCATGAACAAGATAGAAGTTACAAGTAAAAGAGTAAAATCCTATTTTGTTAAATATGTAGATACAGTTTTGCAAGAACTCGCCAAGTGCAAAGTTTTCACATCAAATCTACAAGGACTGGCTCACTTTAAATTTTATTTATTTACATATTTGCACTTAGTGAGTTCTGCTGTAATAACGACTTCATGAATAACGAAGTTATGGATTAAGAAAATTATATTTTGCCTAATTGTAATACATATGTAGTGTATAATAATAATAATAAAAAAATTATTTCATACAACTGTATTCCAACATGGCAAATAGTGAGAAAATAAATCGTATAGCGCTGATGAGTTGACCTTATTGAAATATCAATTATTTTTATGCGTATGTAGTATGTAAGTCGTACATACAAATTGTAAAAAGAAAGCAATGCAATTATTTATAAAGAACATTTATAAAGAAAAACCATCAACAGCCTAGCGGAAATGCCATATATTATAAACATTGTAACTTTTGAGTTAAATATGCAATACACGATATTTCCGATAGAATGTACATATAATATGAAAACTAATATCAATAAAATATACAGTTATGTATATAAATAAAGTAAAATAGAAAGATGTACAAGTATTTGTTTCTTACAGAAATAAAAGGGTTTGGTATGAATTTATAGTATGATAAAATTTATAATTAATGGTGCCTTCTATTTAAATATAGTTTTAAATAAAACAAATTATTTAATTAGAATGAATAATCAGAATCTTTTATTTCCGGAACACAAAATTGTACAAATCAAAAATATAAATCTAGAAAGAGTTCCATGGTTTAAAGAATGACACACTGAAGACCATCAAGCATGAACAAAATCTATGTATCATATAAAGTAGCAATAGTCGCGATAAATATGAACTTAACATACTTCATAATGTCACTCTTCAATTTATTTGAGAAAATTAAAAAATCACACGATTATATTCATAATTAACAATAATTTAACAACTACAAAAAACAGTAACCGATTTAACACATAGAGCAAAATTTTCCAAAGAAATTATGTAATTCATTCAAATATAGAAAAACTATAATATGTAGATAATCAATACTATTGAAAACAATCCAAATTTTTTAAATATAAAATATAAAACTAATTTTTTTTGGTATATTTGAATGCTGCTATTTCATAATTTCACCATTCGAATAATCCTGATATCTACACATGCAGCAAAATTAAAAAAGTTTTTCAAGAATTTAAAAAGTCTCACCTTGTTAAAACTAGAAAAATCTGCGCTGAAAGCAGAAGCCTGGGCTGGTTGTTGAGGACGAGGCGGCGCTGGACGTGGCGGAGGTTGCTTGTGCTTTTTAGGTGGTAATGATGGGGTCGGTGATGCACCATCACGAGTAGGCGCATGAAGTATTGCAAATGGATCACATCCAAAAGCATCTTTATTCTGAAATTAAGTAATAAAATATATAGATATTTAAAAACATACAATGAATACGAGAAGAAATGCGACATATAAATCAGGTTTACTAACATCATCTAATTTAGTTTTATTGTCTTTTGTGCTTTCAAATGCATCTCCTCCGAATGGATCTGGAGTAGAACCGCCAAAACTGCTCGCAAATGGATCCGAAGAAAATCCATCCTGTAATATGAGCGCATACAGTTAACACATCTTCTAATAAAAACATTTGTATTCGATGTCACGGTATTTACATTAGATTTGTTCGCCGGGAATGCGGCAGAAAATGGATCATTTGCAGCGGGTTTGCCCCCGAAAGGATCTTCTTGAGTAAATGGATCACTGGAAAAGCCTCCGTTCATATTATTAAATGTGTCCGCATCCGACGATGCATCCTATGTAAAATCCAAAAATTGATGTTAATTGTTCGTAATATAATTTTTTTATTGTTAATTGTTATAAAAATTACAATATACCATATTGCTAGGAGTTGTTCCTTGAACCATACGAGTGAGATGAGTTGGAGATAATGGTGGAGCGAGAGATAAATATTGTTGAGATGGAGCAGAACCTCCTGCCAAGGCTCCTCCAACTGCAGCTACTGCTTCCGTCGCTTGTCGTTCTTGTTCTTCCAAATGTGTCATTTTCGAATTAGCCTAAATCAGATTTACATAGTACAATTTTTAATACAAAAAAATCAAAGGAAGAAAAATGGAAGAACGTCGGGAAAATAAATCTTACTTGACTAATAGCCAGTACTGATTGTTGTAATTCATCATTTAATTTGTCTATTTTAGAATTTTCTTGTTTTAACTCGTCTTCAAGTTGTTGCTCTTGTTTTTTCAAGCCCTGTGCAGCTTCTCTTCTTGCCAATGCTTCTGACTCTGCACATTTAAAGGCAGATTCTTGAGTATTAGCTTGAAAACGAAGCTTTTCCACCTATAATAAACGACAGATATTTAAAGCTGCCGCATAATGCGATCTCCTTACGAAGAATAATTTTGAAAGCGATAAAAATACCTGTGCTTGTAAATCATTCAACCGTTTTTGGGCTTCTCCTCGCTGATTTTCTAATTGCTTTAAAGTAGCGGCTAACGTATCGAGTTCACTCTGTAAGATTAAATGAATGGATTCAGTAGTCGGTACTTACATATTAACTAACTAACTAAATACTTAAAATAGTTTACCTGAAGACTATTTGCTTCATTCGTTTTAACGCGAATCGATTGTTCTTTATTAGACACCTCCGCTTCCAACGATAATCTTTCTCTGGCTAACTGCTCCATGTCTCTTGCCAACGCTTCCATTTCTGGTGTCGGTTGAGGACCAAGTGTAGTTTCCTGTATAAAAAGATTCTGTTCAGTTTTAAAAAATATAAATGCAAACCATTTAAAATGAAATTCAATAAAAATCGAAACAAACGAACCCTAAATGCGTTCATTAGTGATATTATACGTTTTGATATTTTTAGAAACAATGGGTTATCCAAATGACGCAAACGAAATAAATCACACTTCACTACAGAAAAGGAAAAGTATGTGGTATAAAAAGTATTAAAGAAAATTATAAATTATAACAATCTGTTAAAAATACAACCTAATCGAATAATTGTAGATAAAATCAAAGACAAATCTGAACTTTATGAAAAACAGTGGGAAGAATATTACGCGTGTTTAGAAAAATTTCAAAAACAAAGACAAGATAAAACAATCGTTTCTAAATACAATTTAGTATTTGAGGGACACACAATTATCTTGCTATGCCAGTTATGCATATCACCCATTGACATAGATATCATATGGCTGTATCAACAAGTAATATTAATGTATTTAGTAATTTTCATATATGATCTACATATGTACATACAATCCAAATCAATACTATATTTTGATTTTGGATAGGATATTCATAGTGACATTGTCAAAGTGAAAATATCAAAAAATATGCTGCTGCATGAAGATGGAAACCTGGAAATTTTCAGAGTCACTTTCATACAGAGAGGATTTTACTATTGTTCAATAGGTACTTCCAAAGGTGACATGAATCTATTAGAAATAGAAGAGGATGATGACAACTTGAACATAGTATTATGATCAAACAATTATAACTCTTTCTGTATTTGATGTCAAAGCAATAAAACGATTATTAAATAATAATAAAAAAATAACAGATGATTAATACTGGAGGTGACAATGTAACAATCGTGGATGGAAATTTTCTGGTTTTTGTCAAGTGGTCACCGTGGAGTAAATGTAGTATGTGTGACATATCGGGTATCAAAAGAGCAACAGGGATATGTTATGTTAAATTGAAACATTTGGAAATTGATACGAGCGAAATGGATAAATCATACGAAATATTTAAACGTACGTATTAAAAAATGAATAATCAGTTTATTTGATATTTAACAAATATTTGATAGTTTTTCCAGCTGGGATACCGTGCAAGTTGTTTTCCATAACAAATTTGACAAATTCCATAAAAGAATTTCAGAACAGCACAGTTGTTATTATAAACTGTGACGTAAGTCAAATTTTTTTTAATACACATCAACTTAAACTGATATAATGAAGAAGCATTTCAGTACTTCTGCAATTGTAGGAAAAATGTGACAATGATACAAAAATAATGAATATGATAACTAATAAGGAACTTATTAAAATGAATCACAGTAATGAAATTTTAAATTTTTTTAATATGCCAGAAATGGAAAGAATCACGATAGAGAACAATAGTAGTGTAGCATTATACTGTTCTGGGTGAATTTTTGTACAAACGTAATAAATAAATCTAAATAAAAATGAATAAAGAGATCTGAAATATTACTTTGGTTTCAGCGAAGTAAATTCAGATAGACCGTTAACATGGCAGATTGGTGAAGCCGGACAACGACAAGATTGTGCGTCAATTTTTAATGATACTAGAATTAAAGTAACAACATCGGACAACTTTATTTTAAAAAGTGTTGTATCGTCGGATGCAAATATATATAGGTAATTTTACTTTATCACATGAAATATATCGCTTAAAAATAAACCAAATAATTTATTTTATTTCAGTTGTTGGCACTCGAAGAAGTTGATCGGAATAAAACATTTAACTATCATAGACAACGCCAAACAAGAATTAAACGTAAATATATCAATATTCATCATATTCAGTATGTTTATTGTTTTTATGAAGTGCACATGTACAATTTATGTCAATAAATTGTAGCGGAGACGAATACAAACCTTTTCTTTAGCGGAATGTTGAGCGGAAGCAGCGCGAGCTGATGGCGGAATCATTTCGGCGGCGAGAGCACCAGGCGGTTCGATTCCACGTAATTTACGCTGCACCATCCACATCGCCAATGCAAACTGATCGCAAGATAGTTTACCACTACTATCCCAGTCGCAAAGGCCCCTACACAATTAAACAAACTAATCTGTAGTATATTCAGAAATAAAAATCGTATGAATGTTCAGTTTAAAGGACATACCATATGTGCGCAAGACACGGTTGAGATAATCCAGACTGTAGGAAAGTATCTTTTATTTCCATGCCGGATACGAAACCATCCATATCGACGTCGGCTTTTATGAACAGCGTATCGTACTGTTGCTTTTCAGCGACGGACACAACCCACGGCTTGGCGGCCTGAAAATAAACATCATTTGACTTCATGACTACGGTAATGTTCAAACTATAAAGGTGGATTTTAACCGGGCGAGCGCATGCTCCCATCGTTCGGCCGGTCAAAACCGGCCTAAATGCACAACGTACCGGTATTTCTGGAGGTAGTATTGTTGTAGGACCTGCAAGTCCGGGTATCAACGGTGGTTGCGATATTGATCCGTTGATTGGTAATGGGGGTTTCGGAGGAAGTGGGGTGATCGGCTGGGTCATCGGTGGTGGAGGACGAGCAGGCGATGGAGACGGTGGTCGGGAAGGCGGTCTGGAAGGCGGACGCACCGGAAGACCCGGAGGAGGAGGTCTCAATTCCGATGGTAATACAGCGGGTATGGCATGCTTCTCCAATGCCTTATATACTAAATGCATAGCCTGAAAGAGTTAAATACAGCATATTTTATTCATGGCTGCGAGAGATACGAGTTATTTACGCTTTCCGTAAGATATTAATCATACCACTAGAAATTCATGTCTATCGAGCATTCCGTCTTTATCTTGGTCAGCGAGATCCCATATTTTACCCAAAGTAGGAAGGGGCAACTTTGAATCCATTAAAACACCTTTCACCTGAAAATTTACAGTTTAAATTACCTTTAAAATATTCAAATGCTACATATTTAGTTTTGAGTGTAGTGGTCAATACCTTATTCCCAGGTATGAGACCGTTAACGGGTTGTAACGATTCAAACAAATGGTTATATTTATCTCTTTCAGCGGGTTTCACAGACCAATCACTGACAGGAGGCGGAGGAACCATGGGAGGCACTTTGGGAAGTTCACCCTACAATATGCATAAAAATAAATAACAAATCAAAAACTCGAGGCACTCACAATTCTACAGAATTAGTTCATAAGATATTCAAAAAGATCCAGTAATGCACTTATATACTTTATTCAATGAGCTAAGATCATTCGATTACGCAAATTAACCAATAGAATTATGTCGCAATGTATGGTAGCCAATAGGAGTACAACGAGAGGATAAATTGATCAATAATGCTAATGGAGTAACTCTTGAATAGGGCGTACAGTTGTACCTTGGTATTATATAAATAAAAGTAAAATGTTTTTTTTTTTTGCAACAAAGATAAATTACACAAACAAACGCTGAAAAAACAGTTGATAATTGCTTTATCATAATTAACAACCAAATTTAAAGAACAGGAAGCCAGATAAATTATAATTATCTCTGCAATGTAATACCGAACCTTTTCAATGGAAATATTATTAAAACATATCTACTTGAGAGTTCAAATTTATTCAGTATGTACATATGTATGTAGATATGTATATCATTTCATCGGGAATTCAATTAATTTACCAATTTTGGTGGCGGTGTTTCCGAATTGATATTGGACATTGCTATTTCCTTCCCAGATTGTGCTAATGCAACTAATTTTAAGGCGACGAAAAGACCACCCTGAAAAATTAAAACAATAAAATTGATATAAACATATTTTTGATAAAAATATTGAACAATAAAAAAAATAGCTTTGAATTTGATAAAAACCTTGTCCAAGAATCCTTTTCCCGAGGGATCAGATAGGTCCCATACTTTGCTAAGAATAACATCGCTAAGTTTTGATTTCTTGAGAAATCGAGCCGCTTCAAACGCTTGTATAACACCAGTTCCATTTGGATCAACCTAATTTCAATTAAAATAATATGGTTATAAGACTATCACTTCACTGCTATTATTATATAATTTGTCACTATGGTTTTTATCCTAGTATGAAATAGGTTCTAAAGTACATTCATACGTGTGAATACATATTTTGTTTCGTACCATTGTGAAGAGTATATTTCATGGTGCATATAAGTAAAAACGGATAAAGATGTAGTATAATACATTATTAAATAGAATGTTAAATAACCTGATTGTAATAAGCTTCGTATATTGCACTATGACTTCCAGCCACCTGTAATCATAATTAATTCATTGTAGCATATAAAACTTATGAAAACCATTTCTATGTACATTTGTTTAATATTGTAAAATTAGTAAATGTTATTCAACTTTTATATAACCAAATGTAGGAAAAGATAATACATTGATTTTTACTTGTAGCCATTACATGTTCATAAAATTTGACACAGATCCAAATATTCACATGAAAGATTGGGTATTTTCAGTCCAATAAAGAAAGGGTCATGTGTAGGTTATTTTGTTGGAATGTGCAATATACACTTAGGGGACAGGAGTGAGTAAATTTGATCAAGACATTACAAAAATATGAATATAAAGATATAGAAATAAATAATGGAATGCATAGGAATGAGTCTGGAATACTAGTATCGATTATTGTAACAAAAGGTCAATTGATTTATGAATTGGATTCTAGTCATTTAGTTTATGGATTCTAACAGTAGGTATGCTTAATTTCAAATTAACCAATTATAATATAAAGTACAATTGTAAAAAAAAAAAGGTTATAATTGAACAAATGCAGTCAAGTGTCTAAAAATTAACACAGTAATTTCTCACTAGACTGTAATTGAATGATAATTTTTGCAAGCTCAGCATTCAAAGACGATTGGGCACCCATTTGGACAACTCTAATGAGCATTATATTGCAACGATAATAACTAATAATACACAGAGTCCGAGTCAAACTGTAAAAGTCATGTTTTCCTAAAGTGTAAACACTCAAATATTTTATAGAAATTAGACATCAATAAATTCTGTACTGATTAAAAAAGTTGACAACAGTTTTACAATCAACACTAGAGATAAGTAGGATTAGGCTCACCATTCGTGGACGTTATTTTTAAACCCATCACACAATTTCTAAAAATCTTACCATAAGGGTATACTTTTTCGGAAGTGCGAATTTGTATACATTTGATTGTGGTGTGCATTTAGAAAATACATACAGCAATTTTCAAATCACGGTTTCTTAACTACCATGTCAGTTTTTCTTTCAGAAATCCATTATAAATCTTTCGCTAGAGTCAAATTTCAATTTGAATGAAAATGTATTAGAAAAAATGTTTGTGGTCGATAGATAACCACCATTAACTTTTTTTGTACTCGTCTACACTTTTAAAGTACGAGAAAACCGCAAGTTAGATAAAAACGAATCGGTACGAATTAAAAAATACGAATTTTCCAGCACTAAGCTTTTAAGTATGTATGTACATAAGATTTTAAGTATGCACACACACACACTTGAGAGATTACGTTGAAACTAGACAATCATACAGCGTCTTGTAAAAACGTCACAAAGACAGTTACAGTCTATCCCAGGGGTTGGCAAATTGCTCCTCTTTAAAAGTATTGAACATCAAAATAAATTTTAGTATACCTACCCAGGGAGACAATTGGAATAACCTTCCCAACTTAAACAAATTCACATTTGCCGACACATTCCTGCGAGCGATTATTTTCAAACGTGAACCTTATTAAGCAGCCAAATAACTAATGAGAATTTGGAGTCCTGTCTGAAATTAAAAACTACCAGCTACGTATCGGACACACAGAAGTCTTCTCTAGAAATGCGAGCTTCACATTAGTTTTAATAGGTATATTTAAACATGACATGGTTTACGTTTGTGCGATTATTTTCATCTGCAAACGTTGATTTTTAACACATTTTTAATAAAGACACTCGCATGCATATTGATATTTGTGTACTTACTAACTTTATATGAAGACTTTTTCCACTCGAGAACAAAATAATTAAAAGCCGTTCTTAGTCAGAGATAATTTTCGATAAGATTCGTTGTAAAAAAATACTCGCCTATAACACTCGAAAAACTTGCAGATCAGTGTACCTACTATACACATTTGACTCGTTTGTTTCAGAAGTAAGTCGACGTCTGAAGCTTCACAAAAGATACACATTTTGGAGTCGAACGAAACTGAAAGAACTCGAACGTGGACCAATTCTCAAAAAACCAACAAGAAAATAATCCTTCCACTTTTAAACAGGGGCTTCCAAGTGGAGAGCGACCCATATAAACAACCACACATTTTCATACCAATTCACCGTAAAAACATACTCGCCTGTGACTCTCGAAAAACTCGTATACACATTTGACTCGTTTGTCTCAGAAGTATACCGACGCCTGAAGCTACATAAAAGATACACATTTGGGAGTTTGAGAACATGTACCAAATCTCAAAAAACCAAAAAGAAAATAATCCTTCCATTTTTGGAAGGGGACTTTCAAGTGGAGCGACTCGAAAAAACAACCACACATTTTCATACCAAATCATTGTAAAAACATACTAACCTACGACTCTCGAAAAACCTGTAGATTATTATAGTATATACATTTGACTCGTTTGTCTCAGAGGTATGCTGACGCCTGAAGCTTTACAAAATGGAGACATTTTGGAGAGTCGAACGTGGACCAATTCTCAAAAAACCAAAAAGAAAATAATTCTTCCACTTTTGAACGGGAGGCCTCCAAGTGCGGAGCGACTCAAAAAACAGTCACTCGATGATGGAGACGGCGAGTCTCGGAACGAAACCAAAACTTGCAATTGCGCAAAACGACTAATCACCGGCTGATAAGGATACGGAGACCAACCATAAATGTCAGTGTAACCGTGTAATGTCAAGTTTGACAGCGCGATCGATAGCGGGGAGAGGGGAGAGGGAGGGTGTGGGGTGATAGTGGGGAGGGGCAAAGAGGATAAAGAGGGCTCGAGAAGAGAAGTGGGTGTGACCTGTGTGGGTGAAGGCAGCGCCGCCATCTTTGCAGTGGTCCGATCTCATGGGGCCCCTCGATAGACGCAGATCGATACCTCGACGGTTGACACCCGTCGAAGGTGACGCGAGTCGCTCTCTCTCGCGCGAGCCGCTCTCGCACACTGAGAGGCGACAGAGCCTAGCGGCCGATTGGCGAACGTCCGATCGTCGGTCGTAACGCGTCCTTCGCCGGCCAACACCCTTTTCGCTAATCGATTATCGCTCGTCCTCTTCTCGCAACGTTGGCGCCGCGAAATGCAATGTGTCATCTCGTTCGAACGGGTGAACCGACTCGTTTATCTGCCATTTCACATTATTTACAGAGGGGCCGATCCAATGTAAAAAGTTGGCGGATTAAAACGTGGTTGGCCCCCGAGATCGTTTCAATTAGTTTTGTTCCACTATTCGGTTAAATACGGTTTGTAGATTTGGTGGATCGTGACGTAGTGTGGGAATTACCCTCGGTTGTGCTATGGGATTCGACCGACTAGGGGTTGCCACCCCTGCCACCGGTAACGAGACACACGTCACTTCTGTCTCGATCGCCCACGTTCAACCCGCTAACGAAGTTTACTTACATTAACTCCTATAAAGTTTATTGTAGTATTTTATGTTGACGACTTCGTGTTGTGCATGTTGTAACAGGCCGCTGCCTGGTCGTCTAGGTCGACGTGGCCAATCTGACCCTTATGACCGCGACCGCTTTCTATCCATTTGTCAAATTCTATAAAAAAAAAACACGGAGCGTCGGCCACTTCCCCGCACCCCGCCTTCCCTTGTGGCCGCGACCAGCTTTCCATACAGCTATTAAATTATATACAAAAAAACACGGCGTTTGTGTGAAACCAAGCTTGTAGTGCGAGTTTTCAACTATTTGAGAGTTACATCGTTTTTCAACTACATACCTACTACATTTTTGCTATATTTTGAAATACTAAAACAATATAGGTGGGTATATTATCTACACAAATGATAACCACCCGATGACATTGTCAACGGGCATTAACTAGTTATAATACGTTGGGGAAGAAGTCTGTATGAACTCAAATGGAATGCTCTAAAACAGCACTGTCCAACTTTTCTTAGTCCGCGGGCCATTTTTTCTTTTACAACTGGCGGGATTGAATTCGCAATACGCATACGCAAGCGCAAAAGCACCATAGCGGCCGTTCCTGCGTATGCGCAAATGCGCCTTAGCAGTCGCTTATATGGGTTTTCTATTTATTTAATAAATTAGTTGGAATACAGATATTTATTTATAGTTTTATGCAAAAAGTCATTTTGTTTGCAGATCGCAAAAATATATTCGCGAGCCGCCTGTTGGACAGCACTGCTCTGAAACAATGGTGCACGTTAATATATGTGTAAAAAGAGTTTTCCCTCGTTTGAGGATGCTGCGCATGCTCAAAGTTGATACGTGGTTTCCTGGGAAACCACCTGTCGTAATTCAATGGCAGTTGTCAATACCCGTAGCACGCCATGACAGCAGCGCCGTGGTTTCTTCAGCGCAAAACGAACATTTTCTAACTTTACCCGCACCTCTCCAATCGGAATAATCGCCAGTCACATAAAGAAAGTGTGACTGGCGATTTTTAAGCGCGACAACCAAACGCGGAACCAAAGCATTAAGTGCTGAAGTGGAGCATTGCATCAGTGAAAATTTTTATTACTCCAAGACCCGTGTACGAGAAAACTATTGATTTCCTGTGTTTGGTTTTGAGTTGAAAGATATTATGGCTTTGATTTTCATTTAGATTCGTTTGCAGTTTAGATTGTTTAAGCGATGGTCGAAAATATACGTGTTTGGGTAAATGTCAGATTGACAGTTGTGTATGATGGCGCGCGAAGGGAGACGCTTGCGTGAGTTACGCTCTCTCTATCCGGCTTCTCTTAGAGCTGAACGAGTACCACTAGTCATCGACAATGGTATATATTTATTGTATTTAAAATAATCTGTCTTATTACTTCCATTGGTTTGAAATTTGGCTTTATTTTTTTTGTAACAGGATCCTATCAATGTCGGGTCGGTTGGGCAACTTCTGCAGAACCGACGCTTACTTTTAAAAACTTAATAGCTAAACCTCGTAAAGAGAGAGGTAAGAAAGATGCCGAACCCCCAGCAACTCCTCCAATTCAAATCGGAAATGATATTGTCAACATTGAAGCTGTTAGGTATATTTTTTAGCAAATTTTGTAAATGAGTCGTAAATTTTTATGTCAATTTAATTGTACCCATATATTGTAAAGGTTTCAGCTAAAATCACAATTCGACCGCAATGTCGTTACTCACTTTGAGGCACAAGAACAAGTATTCGATTATATCTTCAGTAACTTAGGAATAGATACTGATGGGAATGTGCAGCATCCAATTGTTATGACTGAAGCTTTCGTCAATCCAAATTATTGTAGACAACGTAAACAATTAATTTTTGCGCATTTTTCATTTATTTTTTATATATCTATCTATCGTAACGTACGTTTTTTCATTGGTATTCACTTTTTTCAGTCATGTCTGAACTTTTATTTGAGTGCTATGGCGTTCCATGTTTAACATATGGTGTTGATGCATTGTTTTCTTTTTATCACAACAATGTTGGTAATACTGGACTCATATTGAATTGTGGTCATCACACTATTCATATTATACCTGTTGTTAAAGGAAAAATTATTTCGTGTAAAGCGAAAAGAATTAATCTTGGTATGCTTGAAATTATAAATTAATTTTCTGTCTTAAAAAAGTATTTATTTTGATGTAATTTCAATTTTAGGTGGTTTTCAAATAACGAGTTATTTACACAGGCTCCTGCAATTGAAGTATCCTATTCATTTGAATGCAATTACACTATCGCGAGTGGAAGAAATTATTCACGATAATTGTCTTATAGCTTTGCATTATCAAGATGAAATAAAGAAATGGAAGGATCCAAAACACTATGATGTAAATGTTGTGAAAATTCAACTACCATTTAATCAGCCTATTGTAATTCCTAGCTCTTCAAGTAATTATTTTTACTTTATATACAACGTATTAAAAAATTATTCACGTAACAAAAACAATTTGTTTCACATTAGTTGAAGCGCAAAAAGAAAGAAAGAAAGAAATGGCTAGACGTTTGGTGGAAATGAATGCTAGAAAAAGGGAAGAAAAATTAGCAGAAGATGAAGACCAGCTGAACCAATTATTAGTTTTACAGGTGGAACACAAATACAAAATAAATAACAATAACAAATTAGCAGTATATTTTAGACAACATATTTTATAAATTTTAGGATTTATATGAAGAAGCTGATAATCAAGAATTCAAACGAGCAATCCAATCGTTTGGCATAAAAAATGAGGAGGATTTAACAGTGAATTTCATTTTATAGACATATATTTGTCAATTAATTAAAAGCATACAATTTTCTTAATATTTAAGACTTTTTTTAGCAAAGAATTGCCAAATTGAATTTTCGGATCGAAAAAGTCAAACAAAAAATGGCAGCAAGTTCCACAGACAACGAACTCAGTCAAAATTTGGAAGAGAGACACAATTTGTCAAATTCAAATAAAATCCAACCCCCAAGTGACCCAAATCTTCTCGATTCTTGGCTAGCCGAATACAAAAAGAAGGTTTTTATTAAATTTTCACTCGCTGAATTTCAAACTGAATTTTGCGTAATGTCTTTAAATTACTTAAATCTTATGCAGCGTGCTGATATAATGGAAGCAAAGGTAATACGAAAGCAGCGACGTTTAGACATGGCTAAACGACGAACTGTAGCTGCTCAAGAACGTATGAGAATAATTTCCCAATTGGCCAAAAAAAAAAAGGCCAATGACGATTTTGGTATGAGAGATGAAGATTGGGATGTTTATAAAACGATTAGCAAAGAAGGTATATTCCGTATAGTATAATCTATTTTTTATATTTCAAATTCAAGTTGTTTACCACATTGCAATAAATTGAAAACAACTGTTTTTTACTATAGGTAATGATTCTGATTCGGATGTTGAAAATGAAAAATTAATAGAAATTGATGAAGTTTTACGAGAATATGATCCACAATTTAGTGAAAATCTTGATGGTGAATCATCGAAAACGGGACTTTCAGAAGCACATCAACTTCACGTAGGCATAGAAAGACTAAGGTTATTTCCATTTTAATTTGATTTTACAATATACAAAAGGTTATTCTTTGAATTGAATTGTTAAAAAATTCATTTTAGAGCACCAGAGTTAATATTTCAACCGTTCATGGTGGGAAACTTTGAAGCTGGGTTAGCCGAAACTATAGAATATGCATTGAAACAGTTTGATGGAGAAACTCAATTGAGTTTAGCTAATAATGTATTTGTGACTGGTGGTTCTGCAAACTTTCCAGGTTCAATTAATTGTGTATATCATTATTTTATTTTATACTTTTTAATTAACATTTACGATTGAAAATTTTTAAGGATTAAAGGAACGCTTGTCAAGAGAACTTTTGGAAATGCGACCTTTTCAGACGCCACATAAAATTAACATGGCGAAAAATCCATCTTTGGATTCGTGGCGCGGCGCTCGTACGTTTGCCAGAAATGAAATAATCCAAGAGTATTTGATTTCTCAACAGGAATATAATGAAATGGGTGGAGAATACATTAAAGAACATTTTGCCGGCAATAAGTATTTTAGCACTCCAGTCGGTAATGTAACTGAGCAAAATATAAAAGAGGAAATACAGGAATGAAAGACGAAATAAATACATGAAGCATGTATTTTTTTAAAGTAATAAATTAATTTTTGACTTTTAAGTTTGTTGGTTCTAAGAGTTTAAATACCCCAAATTTCTGTTTTTAATCATTAAATAATGCTAACACTGTATTACAAATGATGATGAAATCCAGAATAATAAGAATAAAAAAATATTTTATAATGTTTATTGAATACTTGGTAACTAACAAGATAGTGTATAAATTAATAGTTAATTTTAAATTTATAAGTCAATAGTTAAAGTTATAAATCGTAGATAAATCAAAATAATACGTATACATTACGGAAATATAAAATAATACGCATACACTACACATATGTATTATAATATTGTACCTATACGTATGAAAATTTAATGTAATTTTGTCGTTGAATTTGAAACACTATACATGGCACTTTTACAAACACGACACACAAAAAAAAATTTTACATTCAATTAGAAAACAATAAATTCCAATTTAGTGCTTATATAACACTGATGAAAAAAAAAAAAAAAAAATTAGTACATTTACATTAGATATTAGTACATAGTACATATGTACTTAATACAAAAACTGATAATTTTCTAAAATGCCGAATAAAAGATACTTTAGGGAAACAAAATTATTTTTTTGTGTTTATATACATTTTATATACTAAATTCCCGTTATCAATAATATTACTGGAGGGCTGATGTTTCATGTTGTAAGTCCTATCCATTTTGATCAATACAGTTATTTGCATGTTGTTGTAATGTATCTGGAGATTCGAAACAGTCTTGACATATGGGACAAGAGAAAATCTGTAAATGTGACAAATAAAAAAGAATAATTTTGAATGACACAATATAATAATGTGCGAGGAAAATTACAGAAGAAATATAAAGGGTTAACCTCAGTAAACGTATTTGTCGGTGATTCTTGAATATAACCGGAAGAGGAAGGCCCACCATTTGATAAACGATATCCATCAAACTAGAATTTTAAAATGGCATAAAAATAAAATCCAATTTAATATAGATACCAAAAGATATTTGCATTGTCTTTTCAATCAGTATCGAAAGAATTTTTAAGGGTTGTTGTTTTGAATTTTTTACGTACATCTTCGACTAATTTTTGTTTGCTCAAGTGCAAAGTTCTCAGCTGTTCAACCAATGATTGCTTTTCAGCAGCTATTTCAGTTCTTGCTTTTCTTTCAGCTTCAAAATCTGACCTAAAATAATAACACGAACAATGGGTGTCAATTTGATGAAGTTACCAGAATGCAAAATTTTTAGGAATACATACTTGTAAACTTCGATTTGCGCTTTTAACAAATCCATTTGATCTGAATCCTTTTGAATTGTGACAGCAAGTTTTCGCACATTTTTCAATTCGTTTCTGCAAATATCCAATTCTTCTTTTTTCGAAATCAATTCTGCTGAACTTGCATTTAGTGCAGCTTTATTCTAATAGTATTCATAAAAATTTATAAATATAATCTTATTTAATTTAAAAATGAAAAACATTAAAAATTCATCATACTTACTCTATTCAAGATTTCCAACATTTTTTGGAAATCCTTAAAAATATCTTCGTAAGCTGACAAACTGGATTTAATTACTTGGCTATAAATATGAAAATAGAATAAATTAAAATATAAGCGAGATATTTAATTATAATTTATTGATTTATTATTATACTTTTGCTGAGCTGTTGATTTATGATGCTTATCTATTTGTTTTTGTATGGTATTGATATCAATTTTAATTTGGTCAGAATTTGTTTCTGGAGTTTTGCAACTCAAAGAACCTAATAAAACACTAAAATTTTCGACCAATATACAAAACCTGGAAACGAAAAAATTCAAGTACATATAAATAAAAGTCCATGTTTGTTTATTTATAGGAAAAAATTAAATGAACTTACTCCTCAGAATGTGTATTTAATTCTCTGGAAAGCTCTTTCAATATTTTGTCGTACTTATCAACGTTTACGCAAAACTTTTTGTAATGTTCCGAATCTTTACTTTCATCAATGCACAAAGAAAATCGAATAGGTGGCAAAGTCTGAATAAACACAGTGACATAAGAATAAATTAATATAATACTTATATACGTAGCTATGTACATCTGCTAGTGCAAGTTCAATAAGACATACCAATATATAGGCGTCTTTCAGTTTAGATTTCAATTCTTGAATTTCAATTTTGAGGTGTCTTATAGCATTTTGAGTGCTTTGCTTATACTGGGAATGTTCAAGCTGAAAAAGGAAAAAAAAAAAATATGACACGAATTCAAATATTGGCTATTGAAAAATATATATGTAACTTGGAAGAAAGAACCTTTAGATTTTCCGATTCTGATAATTTATACTGGGCAGATTTCAGTTCTTCCTGAAGAGTCGTTATTTTTTTCTCTGAGCTCTTTGTGGTATTTTTCAATGTTGATTCATTCTGTAATCAAAATAAAAACATTTAGATAAATTTGAAAAAAATGTTTTCATCTCAAGCGACTGGTGTATCATGTTACATTCTCTGTTGCATCTAATTTTTCTTGCAGCTCTAGTATGTTACTCTTGCTGGATTCAATAACACTTTGCAATGCATCCATTTGCCAATGTAATTCTTCATTTTCATGTAATAATTTTCGTTTCTCTTTCTCGGTTACATGCAAATGATCAGTTAACAAATCAACTTTACTATCGTCAACTAACTGTTCATAGGATGCAGAAGATTTCTGAAAGTTTTCATTGCTGTATTGGGAAAGCATGAATGTTTTCATTGAGTCTAATTCCATTTTTTGTTGAAGATTTTCTGTTTTCAGCTGAAAAGAGTAATCATTTTCAATTAATATACATAGGCCTGTATTTATCGGGTCCAGTAACTTTTTCGATTTTCGGTCAGTTATTTTTACCAAATGGCGTGTAATTTTAATAAATGGTCAAGTTTTATAAAGGATCAGTACTTAAGTGATTAGTATTAAATGGTAAATAAATTTACATAAACAGTCGGTATTTAACTGTAAAATCGTTATTTAAGCTGTTATTTTTGAAGTCCAACTATAAGTCAATGGTAGTTTCAGTTACAAACAGATATGATATATTCATTGTTAAAGAATTTACAGTCAATTATAAGAATGAACTTACACCACTTTCAAAAATACCGAGTGACCGTTTTCTAAATACTGAGCATTTTCTTGAAAAGTTACTGACTGTTTATTGATTTAAACACAGACTAATTAATCAGTTGCCATATACATACAAACATACATGTATTTACTATTACGGATCTTACACAAAAATAAACACATTTCATACACCAACAGCTGTACAATATCTTCTTTTTTTTTTAAACATTGTAAATATTTGAACTGTTGATAGTATTTAAACACACCGTGTTTCAAAATGATATGATGTAAAAAGCGACAAGTAATTTTAATGCATAATCAATATATTTAATAATGTATTGGTACTTTTTCGATGAGTTCTTTGGTTTCAGCAAACTTAGTTTTGTGTAGATTGTAAGTTTTCATGACATCGTCCCTCCAAGAGACTATCGTTTTAAACTGTTCCTTGATGGAAGCATTATTATGCTTCAACGCATCTCGAAGTATATTATTCTCGTCTAGGATGTTGGCAATTCTATGTTGCGTTTCAGTGATCGAGGAATTGGTAACGATATTGCTGGCAATCATCATACTTCCCAGTGAAGGCTTTAAAAGTTAACCAGAAAAATCACATTAAAAAAATACAAACTTGATGTGGTGCCCTGATGCTTATACAAATTACCTCGTCATCAATTTTGACAATATTACTAGTCATATTGCTCAACGAAAATTGAGATGGACTGTTTAAGTCACCGTTGTAGTCCAACTTCACGTATTCTTGGAGCTCGCTAATCTCGTCCGTACAATTAGCGTGATTTTCGTCCATCATAGATTGAAGCTCCGTTTTAGGTATCGATGATCCGAGGACAACAATCGACTCGTCTTCAAAATCCCCATTCAATAAGGAATTCATATCGAATATTGGAGACTATTTGAATGGCAGTACTGAAATTCATAATGACTTACATACATATAACAGAAAAAATAATTTAAATGTGGTGAATAGAGCACGAAAGTTGGTCGCACTATCCCCTAGACCGGCTCAGCTGGCAGGGCCGCACGGGAAATTTTTGGTAATATTTAATAGGTATTTGGACGCGAGAAATACTGGAATGGTATCCGAGAGGACGTGAAAGAAAGCAAGGTAGACCGAGTGGAAGATGGGCTGACGAATTGCTGAAGAATGTGTGTAGTCAAGTGGACGCAGATTGCTCAAGACAGACAGGAATGGAAGAAGATTGGAGAGGCCTTCATTCAGCAGTGGACGGTGAATGACTGAAAATGATGATGAATAGGTTTGGAAAATTTAAACAAAATGTTATATACTGTTCTAGATCTTCTATGTATACATATAGTCATACTTTGTCGCCGTTCACTATATAATCATATCAAATTGGAAAATGATTATTCAACATCAACCGAGGTTACAGGTGAAAATATCGGAAATGTCTTATCGTGTCCATATTTTCATTTACCTGGGATAATTAGTGAATATGACTGGATGTACAGAAGAAGAGATAAAACGAAGAATGAAACTAGGATGGAGCGCTTTTGGAGGAATGAACATAGTTTTTTTTAATACATCTCGCTATGATTAAAAAAGAAGGTGTACGACCAATATGTACTGCCAGTTATATTGGTGTTTAAGTTTAAGTTTAAGTGGACTCTTTTGTCACGTTGTTTTGTCCGGTTACCGATGAATTCAAAAGAATGTGTGGAGTCGAGTGAATGCAGATTGCTCAAGACAGACAGGAATGGAAGAGGATTGGAGAGGCCTTCATCCAGCAGTGGATGGTGAATGGCAGAATATGATGATGATGATGATTTTCATTTATATGTAAATGAAAAGTTTTGAGATACAATTTAAATAATTATTAAATTAACCCATCCCTCGATTTACATGGTAGATAGATTCCGTAAAATCACCGTTTAAATCGAAACCGTATAAATGGAGACTGACAATTATATGAAAAAGAGGGGGATAGGTTCTTTTTCAGAAAAATGGAAGAAATGCATATATCTAAATATTAATTGAAAATTATAAAAATTGGTTTCTTTGAATTTTTTATTGAATACAAAAGGCATAATTAAAAGGATGGCAAAAGATAGACAGTAAACTAATAATAATGTATCTGCTGCTTAATTTTAGCAATGACTGATCAACAGATTAGACTTCGGGATACTAAATGTACATATTGATCTTCTTCAGGTACTATTTTTTTTAGTTATGGTCAAAATTTGGGGAAAGGACAAAGTTGCACATATCATAATGTAAATGTACCTACATATTGTTCTTCTCCAGGTACTATTTTTTTTAGTTATGGTCAAAATTTAGGGAAAGGAGACAGTTGTAAATATCATAAGCACATTTCTTGGAAATGCGCACGTGAGTAAAACACAGCATTTTATTAAAATAAAAAAATACGACAAAATAGAAATCGTGTAAATCGAGAGATGGGTGTATTACGAAAAATTTCACATGCGGCCCTATCAGCCGGTCTCCCCCTAATCATTCTAAACGATAGTGAGATCAACATTCGTGAGCTAGTGATGAAACACGATTACGAAAACAAACGGTTGTAAATATATAGGGGCAACACGAGATATAAAAAATCAACTGGAAGAGTGTGGAAATAAGCTGTTTAAAATAAATAGGTGTTTAAAAATAAATATGACGTTTATCGTATAAATATATGAATTTACTGGCACGTGGTTGATTTCGAAATCCAATAGCACACGTGTTTATTGATGAATATATACGAAGAATTTATGACATAATTACCCAACTGGTACTACGGGAGATCAGTCAGAAGGGAAATATCCATCTTGCATCAGTGTCAGATGCGACTTAAGGTACGCAATTTAACAACAGCTGTGTGGCCGTAAGCCTTTGAATAATGACCATATCAAAATATTTTATTAATCGTAAATAAATACTAAATTTAATTTAAATACATACAATTGAAATAAATAAATAATTTATATGATATGAAATATATTTGCGATTTACAACGCAGGAATTTTCTTCAAATTTTGTGAGAATTAAATTTTAAATTGTATTATTATACTAAATATACATACATATATAGGGTTTGGATTGTTACACCGACTCCCAACTCGCCGATTCTATATGTAATTGTGCACGGGTCTGTTTGGCTGGGTAGCCGCGGAACGCTCGCATACATTCACGGTACATACATACATATTTACAGCACGTGTAGCGCGAAGCGTTTGCATTTTTCAACTGTCTATTACATTTTAATTTATTATGTAAATACCTTATAGGTAGGCTTACCATATTATTTTCTTGCATAAATACATTTTGCTTCTAAATTATTCGAATTTCATAAGAATGTGGAGTACGAGGGGAAAGGTTGAGTCAAACACGCAGTGGACGTTTCGGTTGTCTTTTGTGTGAGCGATGACTACCGAGTGGGAGTGACCTGTGTAACACTCGGTCACCGGTAGCAGGGCTGCTAACCGTCAGGGACACAGTGATGTCAACCCTAGCCCATTGGATCACCGAGTACCCACAAGAAAATCACTAGATTTTGTATAAAACTTTTAAAAAATGCGCTGCAGGCGAGATTTTATATCGGAATGCTCACCCCGAAGGACTGAAAACTTAAAAAAAACATTGTTCACGCGATAAACGTAGCCACACACTTTTTCCAAAAAAGGGATATTCTTTCTTTGAGGCATTCGTAAATGCCAATCCGGGACGTCGGGACGCCCCTTAAAACTGGGACATATGGTAAGCCTAACTATAAGTAGATATGTATATACATAAATGATAACCACTAGATGACACTGTCAATGGGCATCGACTAATTATTGATATTGATGGAATAGGATGGGAGCGGTAAAAGGAACCACGTACGTATCTATGTAAACTCGAAACTGAATGCGAGTTTCATAAAATTGATCAGTGAAAAATCTTGCTATAAGTATCCCTATCCCTATATTAAGTTTCCACTGTTACCAAACGTCCATGGAAACGAGGACATGTCCTAGTTTTTGTAATATTATTATTTCGCAATCGACAATTTATTGAATTTTGACGAAAAACGCGCATTCAATAAGACTTTCATTTCCATGTAATTTTCAGACTTGAAAAATACTTAAATATTCTCGTAATGAAGTAATTTTTTCTTCGTTTCGGGTTTTTGGGTTCACAATAATTAATGAAAGCCCTAATCTAGCATTTGGTTTTTTGATCTGGTAACTCTGCTAAGCCTTTGGATAATAGGGCTCAATGTAACTATTTGATAGTACATAGTTACATATATTCTAACTTAATTAAATGGTAGAAGGCTATCAGAAAAAAACATATCTGTTAGCTTAGGGAACTCTGTGTAATGAATGACAAATATTAAGAATATTTTTTTATATTTTTATTTATAAAAATTATACATAACAAAAATTTCACAAAAAATTATAATAATTAAAAAGTAATTAAGTTGATCATGTACAGGTAAAATAACATTTCGAATAATTGAAGCATGTGGCCAAATAAATATATAATATATGTATGAAACAATTCTTCAAAATTCATTTAACGGAATTTAAATCTACGTAGCATATTCTACTGATCTGTGTCATATGTTTATCCCGAAGGAAATGGAAGGGGTTCAAATGTTTCGTGATTGGTACATGAAATGAGCATTTTGGTAGTGTATGGCTGTATTTTGAATTTCCTATAAAAGTAAATGTGATATGTTACATCCTTTATCTTTATTCAGCCGCATGCTTCAATTGTTTCTTCTGTTGCATTAAAATAATGATATAATTTGTTTTTTATTGCATTCTTGATTGGTGAGTTTTTAGCAGGTACTTATCCCTTTTTCCTGAAAATAAAATTAAAAACAATATTAAATTTCGCAAAAAACCCTTCAAAAGTGACAAAAATACAACTGTAAGAAATGTGAAGTCAATTAAAATTTTCTTAAGGAATAACCCTAGAAAAAAAAAAACCGTCCAACTTCTAACATCTTTCTAGTCACTAGATAGTTATCAATTAGCGACAGAAGATTAATTCTTACCTCTCATGTATATGTTACAGGCAAAGTGTGAATTCCTGCATTGTATAAATGCATCTAGGCATTCTATACAATGCAAGATTTCACACGTTGCCTGTAACACATACACTCAAATGGTGAAATACATAAATGTATTTCATATTTAACAAACTTTTAAATTTTTAAAAAACCGGGTTCCAATGAAATACCAAAAAATGTTAAGTAAACATATTTTTAATGAATAATGATATAACAAAGACATCAAAAGACAAAAATAAAGTGTACATATACGTTTTATAATACAAATAGCATACATATAAACATATTTGATCAATTTTTAAAAATGAAGTGCTACGAGTTGACAACAACCTATTGTCGCAAAATTTTTTACAACTAATTGAATATTTGAAAAATACAAAGACAACGACGTTGTATCTACATTAAGTGAACTTTGTTTCTAATTACAAATGGTTAATGTACCGCAAAATGAAAATTGTGAATGAGTATTCGATTAAACAAATCTGATGGTACAGAAGTTAGATAAATAAATAAATAGCTTCAAGTAATTAATAAGTAACAAACGAAAGGAAATAGAGAAGTTAAGATAATTTATTATTTTAAATAGACTTATATAGTTTCCTAAGCATCGTTTATGCAATTTATACAGAACATTTAAGCACCAAAATACAATTTATGAATGACATATGTACATATTCAATTCTATGAGGTATTTTAGTGATCAACACAAACATCAGTATCTATCCTTAATACCAAAAAATAATACAATGTGGTTACTGACTACAACTATGTATGTATATGTATATATACGAAGTATTAAAATTTTGGTATAAGGGATCGATTACCACGTGAATGACCAATAGTGTAAATACCCCATTTCCCGTGCGAACCTGAACACACACAGACATAATATGCATACTGAAGTTGGTTTTCGACAATCTGGTGAGCAACGAATTGAAGTTTCTTTGAATTTGACGAGCGAAAGTGTGACCACTTGATTGAGTGTAGTTGACAGAAGTTTTGGATGGCAAAGATTAATTAGGGAAAGTTTTACTAAAAATCAGAAATATGTCTTTGTCAAAATATTAGTTTGTGTTATTATAATATATAAGTATAATAAATGTTTATAAATATGTATAACTTTTGGGTGCTAATAGCAGTAAATGGCAGTTGGCATTCTATTCACAAAATCGAGTTCAATTTACGAATCCTATAAATGTATTGTTACTCGATGAATTTTTATTTTTTTTATCCAGTCATTTATCATAACATTTATCCAGTCGGTAAACATCACAGGAGCTAGCAACAGGAATATTAACGACAAATTCAACCTTATAAAAATAATCTGGAGGAATATTTTTATTATCTACTACTATGTACATATGTATATACATATGTATATAAAGAAATAAAATATAATATAAAAGTGCGTATTAATTACCATATAACCACTCCTGAACAACTTTTAGATCAAATCGCAACATTTAATAATTTCACTAATACATTATTACAATAAATTGCTAATGGGACTAAATGTCCAAATATGGACGTATTTTTAATGTAATCACAATACATTTGTAAAACACGATATAGCACTTGATTCATATTTTTACAATAATATATGTAGACAAAATGTATTGCTTTAGTGGGCACTCATAGTATGTATAATATATGATTAGTATTTTTATTAAAATTATTGAGTCAAAATTATGTGGTATTTCATGCTAAATTTCAACAATTTGTTTCGGAATATCCTATTTATAATGATTATACTGTTTAACAAAGCTTTAATTTTAACTGTAACATTATCTACTTATTACGAATAACAATTAGACGAAGTTTTCCATATTTATTAATGAAATATTCAATACATATAAATCATAATGAAAAATATTTACGCAAATTTTGCTTAATTTACGCTACTCGCATATTGTTCGATTAAATTAATTACGTACTCGTAAATATAAAATCGTTATATATTTGAATGATTAATTTACAACATTTAGAAATTTTTTAATATCAACTAAGTGGCAGTGAAGATGAAAGTTTTTCAAGACATTTTCATTAACACAAATGTGTATATTATGAAGCAACAACTTATTAAGGCGGATCCACACAAAAATTATACAAATGAAAGTTGAACATACGAATTAATAAAAAATATCCAATTGCATTGTAATACAAATAACAACAAACGAACGTAATAAATTTTATGAATAAAATATACAAACATTGCACGTAATACACAAGCTAGAGACAATAAGCATAAAAATTTCATATACAGGGAAAGTGTAGAATACCAGGCATTACAATACAACAAACTATATATATGTATATAATATCTATTAAGTATAAATTATTTTAAAAAACTTTGTTGACAGCTAATTTAATGCTGGTTTAAGACACTTTTCCTGCAATGCATGTACGTAATATACATATATGTATGTATGTGTATCGTCAAAAGTTCATTGTAAAATGAGTGCAAAACAACAGTAAATGGCTTAATCATCAATATAATAATTATACGAGAGAAAAATTAATACTGATAAAATTAAATAAAAGTGCACAGAAAAATAGTTCATAAAATTATATACATAAAAGTTTTGTGAATACACTATAATTTTTCAGCTAATACTTTCACTTTCTGTGTCTCACATCGTGTTCTTTTCCATGATCTGGAGTGTGTTTCCTGTAAATATAATATGATAAAATTCAGTAGCTGAGTGCAACCAATTCATAGCAATAAAAATAGAAACCAAGCGTGGGCAACTTATAGCCAGTGATCAATTTTTTTATTATCAATAAAATATTAAAAAAATTACAAGCAAACAGATACATTCGAAAACTATAAAACATTGTGATTATAATAAAAAACTTTATTTGAGATGTATTTGAAAATCTGTCTAAAGTCGCAAATCTCACATTTATTTTAATAAATAATCGACAATCCAAAGAAGTTGCTAACCAATAGTTAAATAATATATTAAAATAAAAAATATTAGTTTTAAATCTGAAGTAATTTTCATTATAAATAAAAATATATTAAGCAAAGCAAAATCAAGCAATTAAAATATAATGCCTCCGTCAATAAGAAAATATTACTCTTGAAAGGTTATAGATTATTTAAAAGTAAGAAGTTAAGTAATTAAGTGAGAAAAATAAATTGTATTAAAATAATTGAAGGATTTGTGGTGCAGGTAAGCAAGAATAATTTATATCCACTAAATTTATTAATGTTAATTTTGTAAGTGAAATCTATGATAAAATTTATCTTCGACACAAAATAGAATGGTTTTCATATTTTGAGCCGTTTATAAATCTTCACAGTTTTATTTAAATCGGAGATCCGACACATTGGACGTTCTCTTTTAAGTCAAAATCTACGGTTGTTATCAGTACTGGTAAGCTATAGCGGAGTTGTACATAGAATGTTAAAATGAAAATATAATAATACTATAGAACTAAGAAGACACACAAGCTTAAAATTAAATAAGTTTAAAGGAAACACACCAGATAGGAACGTATAGATGATGAAAAGCCAAATGCTGCACAATTATCTCAGGTACCGATAGTAAATATTTGCCAAGAGTTGGGCGAAAGTTACTTACTGTTCAGGACTTTGATCCGTGTCCGACTCCTCCAATTCTGGCTTATTGCGTCTGTTTTCGTAGACTAAAATTATAGCGCACAGTACAAATACTTCAGCGCATATACCCAAAAAAGGCCAAAGAGCTGCTAGATTATCTGCAAGATAAATATGTATTACATTAAAATGATAATGATTAATGTCCAACAAATGCACTTTGCTTAAAATAAATACATGCCTTTAACTCTTACGAATGTGGAGTCTCGTGTAGTATTGACATAATTGTTGGCAATATTTATTGCTCGACAGTAATAGTCTCCCCTATCATCGAGAGTTATGTCCGTTAATACTAATATAGCATTCTTCACTTCATTATCATCTGAAAGTTCTACTCTTCCTCTACTTTCAGTGTAAGTTTCATTTCCTATAATTGAATTGAATTTAATTATTATTTTCCCCAAGCTTCATGTAAATACGTAGCTAGATATTGAAAATTTAAAACAATACCAATAATCCATTCCACAGTTGGGGTGGGTTTTCCAAGGACCACACAATGAATACGAAGCTTTTCGCCTTCCACCACGCTGGTATTAGGGGGAAGACGAGCAGTAGGCTTAGCCACGACTGAAATCTCAGCCGATAAGTCACCTGTTTTACAAGTATAAGTACCTGCATCACCTTCAATAGTTCGTTCTATTACGAATTTATTCTCGTCGTCTATTATTCGGTATCTATCGCGGAGTCCTTTATCTTCCGACACTGCACTTCCCTCTTTCAACCTTAAAAATCAACATTAATCAATTCATTTTGCAATACTGTAACTGCATATGAAAGAATTCAGATCAATACATAGAAAAATGTCAAATTACCATTCTAGTTTGTACTCTCCATCCATGGTCACATTGCAACTTAGCACGAGCGGCGTTCTGATATCGTATAATTTATATGTGTCATGATCGTAATTTGCTTTGATAGAATTTTCTGAAACGACAAAAATAATTATGTTAATTTTACTACCTTTCATTGAGGCATTTGTAAATAATGATCACAACAATGTAAAAAATATGAAAATGCAAAACTTGAGTGGTATGAAAAAATGGAGTAAAAAGTTATGCAGAAGGATAATTTTGAATGCATAAATTGTAGGGCTGCAAAATTACAAGACCTACACAATTGCCGTATCCTTGGGTAGTATTTTTATTTATTATAGTAAAGTATGTATAGGAAGTTTTTCGAAGTTAAAATTATCGTCAGCAAGATCTGGATATTAACTTTTATTTTAATAAACTTACTGAATATTTATGTATGCTAGGATTCTCTTTTGTTAAAATTAAAAATGATAAAATTAAGTAATAGAAGAATCATATTCGATGTAATTTTTTTATATAAAATATTAAATTCTCTAATAGATAGTCCTATTCTTCTTCATTCGACTTTTCATTTAAAGGTACCGGTGCGTGTTACCTGTTCTCATTTTTTATCGGATTGTGAAAATATTTCCCGTAATAATTATTATCTTCACTCTCTCATCCCAGAATGATTAGATATGGCAATAAGTACTCAGAACTTATTGACGTTTTTAATACGTATCTTTTGTCTCTAAAACAACGACTTATTATTTCTTTTATTAACTCATCATAATTTATTTATTAGTTATTTCCTCTTTGTGTTTATTCTAATTTAATATTTATTATGTATTTTACATATATAAACCTTAATAAACCCTAGGCATTTAATAAATAAATTACTAAATTCAGATCAGTCATCTCCTGTTAGATTTGCCAATTTATTTGACTCAATTGTAAGACAGCTCCATACAATTGGCACCACCGAAACAATTCCTTACTACCTATCAAATCTATACCTTCCTCCCCTCTAGCAGGCAATGGGAAACCACAGGAGAGTATCTTTCCTAAGTTACTTCACTATGGCAGACAGTAAAATGTTTGTCAAATGGTGAAGAGGCAACGCTTGATATTCAAGTACGCCACCTTCAGAAGAAGAAAGTATCGGACAAGTTACAGCAGCAAGATATTACTTGGATGACAAAATGTCAACGTAGTAAAATTTACGATGCCAACAACATATGTGTGTACATATGTGAATTCGTGGAAATGCTTTATATTTTAGCGAAAAGCTGGAGCATTTCAATAAAAGTAGTCCAAGGTAAACGGATGAGCAGACGAAAACAATAAGTGCCCTTTGTAAGAATTAATAGGATAGTAATTCGGGTCAAATGTAAAGAATCGTTTACAGATGTGCGTTTTGCGCAAGAATCAGCTGATGTTTGCGAATTTTTATCACTTACGGACGTTGCAGACGCTTAACAAAAAAGGTAAATACAATAAATTACGCTTATAACAAATTCAACAGCAAATGTCGTGACGGTGGGTCAATGCCATGTCCTCTATGTGAAATCAATAATGGAAAACTTGGGAAATGCGACCGTTGAAGGATCACTTAGATTTGATGACGCTTTGGAGCAATTTTTATAAGGCTTCTGATGAATTGCTATTTGAAAGGAATTACTTTGATCCGACACTTTCAGTTTATAGTGTATAGGAAGTCAAATCTTAATTTGCTTAAATGTTTAAACTGTGAACTCTAATTGTCTCCAATTTAACCAAAATGCTATGCAACATTCTAATAGCTATTGATAATTTCATGGAAGGATAAACATTTCAGTTATTTTTCGTAATGTTGAATGTTGACGAGTGGCAAAAGTCGATGATAAACCGACGCCGGACAATCAATTACGTTTAATTCTGATGGACATACGCATTGCAGATACGAGTTTAATGAATCTGTGGCATATTCGTAATGGATACCAGTTTACACCGGTATGCTTGCGATAAAATGAAACGTAGTAATTGCAAAAAATAAAATTTCCGAAGATATTTGTCATTTAACCAATTATTTATTTTAAACATAAACTTAATTTTGTAAAACATTAAAATATTTTTGCTGCAGTTAGTATAAATTTAATTGTAATTTATGGCAGTAAATTGTATACTTAATGACTTATCAGTTGAAGTAAACAAAGTTGTAAATTTTGACGATTGCAACATGTTTATACTTTAAAGTAAATTAAACTTTAAGCCGCAAAGTTACAATGTAATTATTACTGATGCGTCAAAATCAAACAAACGTAACATATGTAAGTGGAAATTTCGCTTACGTTTATGGTCTTAACACAGAAGGAATAATTTCAATGAATGAATAAAAACAATTAAATATGTATGGAGGCCACATCGTGATGCTGATAAGCGATAAACAAATTTGACGAGTACACACCAAAAACTGTACATTACTGTTATCATTTATCAGTTAAGAAGATATAATCTGTTTTGAAATATTGGGTACTGAAGTTACGATATATTAACTTTTGGACGTCTTTAACGATAATATTTACAAAACCATCCACTTAACACATATATACATAGAGCGGGCTGAGGATAATCATATTCTATGTCCACTTTTTGTCAAAAATGAGCTATGGATACCGAATTATTCTGCTCCAAAAAATCTTCCTTTCTGCAATTTTATTTCATGTGCACGATAGGCTCGGCTCTGTAATTTAAAGAAATAAGATAAAATTTCTTTTTACCAATTTACCAAAAACAGTTTACCAATCAGGATTCAGCATTTTTGGACATAGAATACAGTGATTCGCATCAACTACAATCAGCATTATGGTTATATAGAGAAATATTTAATTCAATTAAAATAACTTATGACTTATTAAAAAATGTTGAAAGGATTGTATCATTCAAAAAATACGAGCTTTCAAATGTTGAGATGAGAAATATTAATTAAGGAATGATTTCTGGATTTCGATACATAACTATGCTTAATAGATTTCGGGAATAAGTAAGCAATAGTTAACAACATATGATTGGTTCTTATCATTTTAATCTCCGTCACATGTTTGCTATCTTAACAATCTCTGTCCTAACATTTTCATATAAGAAACCAGATGATAGATAAATTAAAGACCTCGTTTATTTAATTGAGTAAAGTAAGTAATAAACGAGTTTTGATACAGCATAGAAAACATAACGACGAGTAAAAATTTAACAGTTTAGCAACCGATTTTCAAATGTCATTTTTTTCGGTTTCAACACAACTGATTTTTAACAATACAACTCTGAAATCATAGATATATTTAAAGCACACATGACACACAAGCCATTGACCTTTTGAGAGCGCAAAATATATATTATCGATATAAGCCCCTCATGATCGAAGCGGCCACCACTGAATGCAAACAAACGTTCAGGTTATTTATAACACGAAGCCCCAGCGGCACAATACAAGTTACAAAATTAAACACACACAAAAGATTGCAGAAATAGCATGCGTCACGATTTGAGGAAAATCATTTGTCTGTTCCTTATGCATTACGAAGTAATTGAAATCAGACTTTGCACGGATACTTCCTACGATACATTGGGTGGCTATCGTACAAAGTTTTGTTTCGACGATTCACTCTACTGAAATAATAGATTAAATGAGGAAAAAAGTATATAATATACATATATATAAGTCTAATAAGTTTGCACGTCTGTTTGCCAATTGGGAACGTTCGAAACACTTCTTTCGTTTTCATTGAACATTTGATTTATTTTTTTTACGTTCAATTTTTTTCCCGTAACCTATAGTTACCGCTAATGTTAGCCCACTCACATGTCAATAAAAATACTCGTCGACGAACAATGAGCATTTATATTGATCATACAAAGTTGTTTCGACGATTCCGTCCACTGAAAAAATAAATTACTTTTCAACATAAAAAAATACATAAGATGTATTTTATAATAAGAAAAAAAGTATAATACATATTAATAGTCTAATAAGTTTGTACGTCCGTTTGCTAAACGGGAACGCTCGACACACTTTTTTTGTCTTCATCGAATCATTTTTTCACCCCTAACCTAAAGTTAGCCCACTCACACGTCCATACAAAAGCACCCGTCGATTATAACCATCGTGCAAAAAATAATCTAACGTAAAAATACCGAGTGCACATTTGCACCCCCAGGCAACGCCTGGTACTTTACGATTCAAATGAATAAAATTAGATTATTGAAAAGTGTTGCCAGGTCATAAAATTGAACGGGGCTCGTGATGAATTGATTTGCATTGTGGTATACATAGTTGTATGTGTATATGTGTGAGTGACGTATGACATGTGAGTCAGGGTTGGCAGGTGTGGCTGACCTGCGCGCGCCGCGGCTATCAGCAGGATGAGGGTACAGATCAGGGGTGACACAAATGTCAACAGTCGCTGCATGACGATGCTGATGATGATGATGATGGTCGTGAAGAAGGCAGACGATCGACGTCGGATGACAGCACAGTATGATCG
The DNA here is from genome assembly GCA_022651745.1 of Parapsyche elsis. Lineage (NCBI taxonomy): Eukaryota > Metazoa > Arthropoda > Insecta > Trichoptera > Hydropsychidae > Parapsyche > Parapsyche elsis. The sequence goes on along the minus strand of JAGVSN010000001.1, from coordinate 15,340,125 downwards.
CAACGACAGCGAGGTCGCAATGTACTGAAGCACTCAGCCGTCACTTGGATTTACGTAATGCCCGCATGGCGGCCATGCTACGCTTTAGCTCGCTTTTTACGGCCAATACTCTCCAGTGACCGTCTCTCTACCCCTTGGGTTTTTCGTTTTCGTCGATAATACGCGGTTGGTTTTTGGTTTTAGGTATATTTAAGTGCGTGTAAAAATTTTCGACAGGTCTGTGGGAATCGCGACAAATGTATAAACACGCGTCACAAACGACGTAGAGTGAACACGCAAAAAACGCTTGATCCCCCAATAATAAAAAAAACGGGAGATCTCCCAATAACAGCACCAATACAAACGCGTAATAAAAGTCTTACGCTCGCACTCACACAGTCAGACACGGCTGCTAGTGATGAGTAGCTCATAAGGTAGTTAAGTCTACTAACATACTAACTACGAAACGGAAAGCATATTACATAGTACGAAATGGAAAGCGGTGACGGCTACGACAGCCACAACAGCCAAGTCGGACAGTTTGCAAAACCAAGCCTTTAACTGGCGACGACATCTTTTTTTTCACTTATCTCAGGTAGAAATACCAGCAAACCTATGTAGGCTAATCTGCATTGGCCATCAAAAAGACAAGGCTCCGCCGATCTCTAGCATGTATATACAAAAACTGAAGATAGACTGAGCACGGCTGCGTTAGTTTATTAACATACAAGTGTAATTTTTGTGGTGGTTTCCCATTGATAATGCTTTGGTATTTGCGCTTGGTTGTCGCGCGCAACGACCGTCTGTTGCACAGCGCGACAGCCATAACAGTCGCATGCTTGCTGCTAAATCTGTCAAATTATATACTAGAAAAAGACTACGAAAGACGGTTATCGAGATTAGCAACCATTTGTTGGGTGACAACCAATGTATAAAATTAATGAGGCTTAACTTCCGGTACCAAATTCTTTCTAATGTTGAATTTATTATTCTTTTAATTATGAATTTTGCTACTAATTTAAACCTATTGTTAAAGGATTCAGGTGATAATTTTTGACAATAATTTATAAAAAAGGCATTTAACAATTTCATTGAAGGAAAAATTGTGAAAATTATAATTATATCAATTTGTGGGTCTAGAGATAAAACTCACTAACTACATTTTTAAGAAAAACGCGTTTTTTGTATTTTCTTCTCTAGCTTTTTATTATCTATCTTCTCCATAAGCAATAATTTCATTAAATGTATTACAGTAAACTCCAGATTATCCGTATGCGGATTATCCGTGCATGATTTTAATTTAAAAAAATGTATTTTGGATGAAAAATTGGAAAAAAAAAAAATGAAAAATTCGAACTGATATTAGAAAATTATTAAAAGATTCCTGCAAATAAACCAAAATCACATATTAAACAAAGTGGCGAAACTTCAAATTTTGGGGCCCCCAAAAAAAAAAATATATGGCCCCCCCCCCCATATACAATTAAAAAAAACAAAAAAAAAATAAAATTCTGGATGATGGATGGATAAAAACACAGTAATCATGGAATAATTATATAAATTTATTTAAATTATATAAATTACATAAATTGAGAAAATTCTTAAAATGTAAAATCTTTCCTCCTACTCTTTATGTTCGCAAAGTCTTGGATTATGTCCTTCGTTTCCATTTTATTCGCCACTTTTTCTTCTATTGTCAATAATGAAAGATCATGTAAACGATTCTGAGACATCGAATTTCGCAAATATTTTTTTATGATATTCAATTTTGAAATAGACCGTTCAGATGTTGCAACTGTAATTGGAAGTTTCAGTTGAAGTAATAATGCGTTTATTACTTCCGAAAAACTAGACGCTAGTTAATTAATATCAAAGGAGATGGAAAAAAAAATTAATATCAGAGGAGATGCAAAGGACCACGTAAAAATGTAACGCTTCTTAATGCTTATAAGGAAGTTCTACCGATAAGTGAAGCGAAGAAAACAGATTTGATTACTTTATGCAAAAGTGTTGTTATGCCGAGTAAACTTCATTAGTGGTACATATGTATATGACCCTGCCAGCTTTAAAAAAAAATCGAGATAATGACGATGCAAAAACTGATTGCGATTAATTAAACTAATTATGAATTTAATCTTACTATTATTAATAAATTCATTCAAACCATTTTTTCTTATTTCCACCTTGTTATATGAACTCTAATTAAAAGACTTATTGTGAAAATTAAAATCATTAATTATAAGAAAAGAAAAAAGAATTATTATTATTATGAATTGTCTGCTTGAAATATAAATATTTGACACAAAACTGTTTAAGAAACGGTATGGCAAAGCAATCTAACAACTTAATGTAATCGAATGTTTTTTAATTTTTGAATATTAGATTTTTAATAATGAAAAGAATATTAAAACCATTATACATAACTCACTTTCTCGAAAATGTTAATTAATGAATTTTACCTCTACATATATAGATGAATGATCTGTTTAATTTTTTCGTAAATTTGGTTTATCCACACCCCCTTGTAAATTGAAAATAAAGATTATATTGTTTGTATTCTGCTGAAAATACGTAATTTTAACACACCGACACCATGTAATTGAATCAGTTTCATACTGGAGTGTGTTATCGAATGCAAAAAAATATACGAGTGCATTGTCGAATGTAATGGAATATTCGTGTGCATTGTCGAGTGCAGTGGGATATTCGAGTGCATTGTCGAATGTAATGGAATATTCGAGTGCATTGTCGAATATAGTGGAATATTATAATGTTGGTAGCGAGAAGCGTGTAGAACATTCTAGCGTTGGTAGCTCGAAGCATCTGGAACGTTCTCGCGATTCTATTGGTCGAACGTTCTAGCCGTCGACCAATCAGAATATAAGCAGCGCGCGCGGCAGCAGCGTCACATTCGAACTCAAGAACAAGCGACGGCTACACTCAGAGCGAGGAAGCTAAACTCAGTTATAGTTCAGCGAAATCAAAACAAGATGCCTGCTATTGGAATTGATCTTGGAACTACTTACTCTTGCGTTGGAGTCTGGCAACACGGCAACGTTGAAATCATCGCCAACGACCAAGGAAATCGAACCACTCCAAGCTACGTGGCTTTTACCGATACCGAACGTTTGGTCGGCGATGCTGCTAAAGGACAGGCTGCTCTCAATCCAAACAATACCATCTTTGACGCCAAACGACTCATCGGACGCAACATAGACGACCCCAAAGTTCAAGAAGACTTGCGCCACTGGCCCTTCAAAGTCGTCAGTCACGCTGGAAAACCAGTCATCGATGTTAACTTCCAAGGGCAAAACAAACGATTCTCCCCGGAGGAGATCAGCGCCATGATTTTGGGAAAAATGAAGCAAACTGCTGAGGCTTTTTTGGGTGAGTCAGTGGCTGAGGCAGTTGTTACAGTGCCGGCGTATTTCAACGATTCTCAAAGACAAGCGACTAAAGATGCGGCCGCCATTGCCGGTCTTAAAGTTTTGAGAATTATCAACGAGCCTACAGCTGCAGCTTTGGCCTACGGACTCGATAAGAATTTGAGTGGCGAGCGCAATATTCTTATTTTCGATCTGGGTGGAGGAACTTTCGACGTGTCAGTGCTCACTGTGGATGAGGGTTCCCTGTTTGAGGTGAAAGCAACTGCTGGAGATACGCACCTTGGCGGAGAAGACTTTGACAACCGCCTCGTCAATCATTTGGTGGATGAGTTCAAAAGGAAGAATCGCAAGGACATTCACAGCAATCCACGAGCATTGAGACGCCTCAGAACGGCTGCCGAGAGGGCCAAGAGGACTTTGTCTTCAAGCACTGAAGCAACTATCGAAGTGGATGCTCTGTTTGAAGGAATAGATTTTTACACCAAAGTGTCTCGTGCACGTTTTGAAGAATTATGTGCGGATTTGTTCAGAGAGACACTGCGTCCAGTGGAGAAGGCGCTGTTGGATTCACAGTTGGACAAGAGTGCAATTCACGACGTGGTCCTAGTCGGCGGATCCACAAGAATTCCAAAAATCCAAAGCCTGCTGCAGAACTTCTTCTGCGGAAAGAGCTTGAATCTTTCTATCAATCCAGACGAAGCAGTGGCATACGGTGCAGCGGTTCAAGCAGCAATTCTCTCAGGCGAAGATGACAAAAAGATTCGAGATGTGCTGTTGGTGGATGTGACGCCTTTGTCTTTGGGTATCGAGACGGCTGGAGGAGTGATGACTAAGATCATTGAACGTAATGCAAGGATCCCGTGCAAACAGACACAAACCTTTTCAACGTATGCCGACAACCAACCAGGAGTCAGCATACAAGTGTTCGAAGGAGAGAGAGCTATGACTAAAGACAACAATATTTTGGGTACATTCGAGCTGTCTGGAATACCACCGGCACCCCGAGGAGTTCCTAAGATTGAAGTAACGTTCGACATGGACGCGAATGGTATCCTGAAAGTGTCAGCTAAAGACACTGGATCGGGGAGGATGCGTGACATCACCATCAAAAACGACAAGGGGCGATTGTCTCAAGAAGATATAGAGCGTATGGTATCAGAGGCAGAAAAGTATCGCGAGGAGGATGAGCGTCAACAAAGTCGCGTATCATCTCGCAACCAACTTGAGGGATACGCATTAGGGATACGACAAGCATTGCATGAATGTGGCGATCGTCTGCCTCAGCAAGATAAGGACACTGCTAGTTCTGCCGTAGAAGAAGTACTTCGCTGGATTGACAATAACACATCAGCCGAAGTAGAAGAATTCGAGCACCAATTGCGAGAGCTTACAGCTGTTTGCAGTCCAATTATGACCCGTCTTCACCAATCACAGCAACAGAAGCCAGAAAACTGCTCTCGTCAAGCTGGAGCTCAGAGCCACAAGGGTCCCACCTTTGAAGAAGTCAGCTAAACACATACAACAATGCAATGTTGCATTCCATAAATACTTTATAGAATAGTTCCTTTATTTGCCATTGAATGTAAATCAATTGTACATGTAACTTTTTAGTATAGTATGTAGTTGGTTGTCATTAATAAATATTTACTTGTTATAAAGTACACCATTCCTTTATTTGTTCATTCGAATCGAATTCATTCATATTCAAAAATTTTCAACACTCGAAAGTACCGAAATATATGTTATGTACGTATGGATATCCATTGAAAAATCAACGAACGAAAGCGATATTGTAACAAAGCTCGGGATATTGCTTTTCGTTTTCCTTTCCTATTGTTTCGCATCACTTTACATAATCTACATCCCATTTTTTTATATTCCTGTCTTCGAGTATTATTTACATAATATTTTTTTGATTAACGGAAGGCACTTGAGCCATCTAAAATTTACTGACGACATAATTATAGTTGCATATGACTCAGTAGATTAACACAATGGTATGCGAGAGGATATGAAAGAAAGCAAGGTAGACCGAGTGTACGATGGGCTGATGAATTAAGAAGAATGTGTGGAGTCAACTGGATGCAGATTGCTCAAGACAGACAGGAATGGATGGAAGAAGATTGGAGAGGCCTTCATCCAGCAGTGGATGGTGAACGGCTGAAAATGATGATGATATTTTTTTGAGTGTGTATGTATGTTTTTTTGGAAATAAACCACACGGTAATCAAACGATGGGTCAGGGGAGTAAAATGAATTTTCCCTCTTCCTCTTTTTATATGTCACACAATTCTAAAATTGCAGACTATCAGACACATATACACATAACACGATGTAAATAATTGAACGAAAATACACACACGTCTTTCTTGGAAAACCTCTAAGAAAACACGCTGCACGAGACTGCACTTAGAATTGAACGACCCTAAAAGTAAAAGATCGCAACAAAACACAATGCAATTTCGTCTCTTGAATTTAAAATCGTCGCATTCACAATGGGTACGTTCACCCGGTACCGGGTGTTTCGGGAGCGACGTCTATTCCGTTTATATTGCCCGGGATCTGCAGTGCAACGGCACTTATTTCGTACGATTGCTGTGGTGAAGTATATAGAGACATATACACACACTTGCAACATCCCACCCCACGTCACAATTCACAGCATCGCATCACGTGTGGTGTGGTAAGTGTGTGTGAACCTTAAACCCTCAAGGGTGTAAATGTTGAAACGTTTTCGAGTATCGGGTGGTGCATATTTCGAGGCACACACGGCGATAAATATGGCGCCGTTTCGGTCGGGCCCCATCCGCCCCGAGTCCGGTCCTGTAAATTCCCGCAGGGCGTGCTAAATTCCTCGCAGAGGTTAACGCGATTTACGCGGGTCTCGCTTTCCCCGCCGCCAAACATCCGGCCGAATCCGGCAACCGGAAATCGCGCACATCGAATACCGGACGAATAGCGGTAAGGACGAAACGGAAGAATCCGACGTCGAATTCAATAAAAGTCTCGACGTGAAAGATTGATTTTGAATGAAAATAATTTGACATGGAGCATCGTCGATTGATTGAGTCGGAAATCACCATACGCTGTAGTTATCAATATTGCGCAAATCAGTGAACGGAAGATATCTAGCAAGTAGCCGGTATGCCCGTCATATGACGGTGGATTTTAACTCCACCCCCGAACCCCCATCCATGTGCGCTGGTTTGTACAGTAAAAGTAAAGCCCGTAGCTGGCTTGACAACACGTGAAACAATTGTATAGCGTACCGTTGATTGAATGGACGTATGGCTATACAATCGCGCTATCAACTCGCGGCAGCCTTGACAGATAGCGGCTTGTAGCCAAAAAACCACAAATTTGTTTTTTATGTTGTAATGCTAGTGTGTCCGCAACGACCCAGGCAGGCAGACAGGCAGACGCTTACGTTAATATATGTATATAGTAACAAGTCAAAGGCATAGTTATATGTATGTAGTTGCATGCGACTGAGTAGATTTACAAAATAGATTATAAAATTAATCAACGCAAGTATGAAAGTAGGTTTAAGAATTAATTTTAATAAAACTGAAATTATGTTTAATGAATTTTGCACGCAAGTCGTAGTCACAGTAGATAACCATATTGTAGAGATAGTTGATAATTATTTATACCTACAATTGGTGAACATGACTGAATGTAATGAAGAAGAATGAAACTAGTATGGAGCGCTTTTGGAAGAATTAACATAGTTTTTAAATCTATGCGTACTGCCAGTTATGACGCATGGATGTGAAACGTGGATGCTGAATTCAAGAATGTTACGTAAGATCTAGTGCACACAGAGAAGGATGGAAATATGTATGCTTGGTATAGCAATAAGAGATGGTAAGAGGAATACATGGGTAAGAAGTATGACCAAAGTGGCAGAAATATGTACATATGTATGTAGCTGAACGTATGAAAAAGTTGAAGTGGCAATGGGCTGAATACATAGCGCGAAGAATGGATGGCATATGGACGCGAGAAATACTGGAATGGTATCCGAGAGGATGTGAAAGAGAGCAAGGTAGACTGAGTAGAAGATGGGCTGATGAATAGAGAAGAATGTGCGGAGTCAAGTGGATGCAGATTGCTCAAGACAGATAGGAATGGAAGAGGATTGGAGAGTCCTTCATCCAGCAGTGGATGGTGAACGGCTGAAAATGATGATGATGAACTTCATTTCATTTATTTGCTTAGATTTTAATATAAAATATTCAAAGGATTCCGTTTATAAAATAATTAAATTCAGTTCACTACTTGCTTTCGAAGATTGCCGACAAATATGAGAAAATTGAAAAGGTGAAATGGCACTTCCGGCAGGCGGATATTTATTAAAACCTTATCAGTGATTTCCCGCTTATTTGCGTTGAAATGGTTTTAGTGAGTTTTTCTAAGGACGCACTAAAAATGTATTACATAGCTGTGGAATAACAAGCGCATTAAAACGAACGGGTAGTGATAATATTATCTCGATTTCTCTCAATTAAACATTTGTTTGTTTTTCAGTATCAGCTCTGTGGATTTGACGCTCTAGAATCTAGGATGAAGCGTTGAAAAGTTATTATTTTATAATACAATATTTAAGAATTAAATATAGTCTTTTCAGAAATTTTTAAAGATGGTTACGTTTCAGAATAAAACCATCGAAAATTCCTAGCAAGCAAAATATACGAGTGTGAAGGAAAAAAGACAGAAGTATCAATAAATTGAACTGTTCATTCATTGAGTCGTTCTAATTCTCCCTCGTTATTTATACGTCTTACGTATTTACGATATACATAGATGTCGTTGAATAATCCATGACTAAATAATATATGAGGTGGGTGGGATCGAATGCTCAACGATTCTACTTCATCATATATGCAGATAGACTCGTTTCGAATGATAAATAATGCAAAATGGCAGCTTTTGCACTAACGAACCTGCGCTTAATTCGTCACATTATATTTAATACCGATATTATTCCGTAAACGGTTCTCAAACGTCGGCTGCAAACGACCGGAAAACTTGGGTAGATCTTTCACAAAACGTGCCAAGAGAAAAGAGTTATTCAAACTATCGCATTTTTGTCTGTCCACTGTATTTATGAGGGTGCCTCTGTGCAAAACTCGATATTGCTTATTAAAAAAGTTTTTTGTAGATATACCGTGAAAACGTCTCCCGAGTGTATCTGTTTGAATTTATCTTTTAAATATGACTGAAAGTTTCAGATGTGATTGAATTCGCATAGAACACAAGTAGGTGCTTGAGAAAGTGATCTATTTTTTAGAAATTAATTTAGTTTGTCGTTTTGATAAAATTTCTCAGCATGTACGTTATAATTTGGGTAATATTTAAATGGGTCACATAATTTTATCGTATAGTATAGGTAGCTTTGTACTAATTTTCTTACATTACATATACCCATAGATAATTTTTTACGTTGTAATTAAGTTATTTTACAGTTTGTATTAATAAAGTAGTTTAACTTTTCGTAACAGATGTCACTAATTAATATTATTATTTTAAATTTATTGAAAATTATAATTGTGTTATCGGGTGGTTTACACTTATGGAAAACAGTGTATTTACATCATCATTTTCAGCCGTTCTCCATCCACTGCTGGATGAAGGCCTCTCCAATCCTCTTCTATTCCTGTCCTGTCTTGAGCAACCTTAATCCAGTTTACTCCACACTTTCTTCTCAATTGTATTTATGTACATATCAAAGCAAAAGACACAATTGCAAAATTACACATTAACCGTTACGTCGCGACGTATTTTTATATGTTCCAGAAGAACCACGACACGTCGTGGTTCTTCTGGAACACACGATTGAAATTTAAATGATGGAACTACGACGCATCTGCACACTGGCATCATCTAAGCCAGCGGTTGGGAACCGGCGGCTTCGGAGCCGCATGCGATTTTTTGTATGAAAACCTGCGGCTCTCGCTGTTATCCAACGTTTTGCGTGAAACACAACGTTGACACAAAATCAAAATGAATCCTCTTTCTATAACTTCATGGCTATACAAAGCTTTAAAATCGTTTTTCATATTAAACTTTATAATACTTAATAAACTGTCAAACATTAAGAAATATCATGAAGATAACTTTTTTCTTACTGCTATCCATTTGATAAATGAGCAATATTTAATTTAATTTTGAATATGTAATCTGAAAATAATATGTTGCGGCTCCCAAACTTAACTAATTTTGCAAGGTTTTCCCTAATTTGGCTCTTAGCTTGAAAAAAGGTTCCGACCACTGATGTAAGCCCAAGCGGTATTATAATTACGTCCATGTTCCGAAAATGTTAGAAAAGATTAACATTTTCGATACTTTAAATTGTCCAAAATTGCACTTGCGTCATTGTTATTCTGGAGTAGCGATATATCAGTGGTGCCAAAATTCAAATAAATAAAATCTGTTAAATTAAAAAAAGACCATTTATTAGTTTACCCACCGAATATACATAGTATAACTTCTCCTTTTGAGGTTTTGAGTTAGGTAGTTTTTAGGTGAGATGAATAGATATAAGCTAGAAAAATGCAAATAAAACTATAATGAAATGAAAAAATATGCAAGCTTTCCGCGGCTCTACTGCCCAGCCAACCAGGCAGATTCCTGCGCTACTATGCATATATACTTATAGTAATAGGTAGGAATTCGTATAATGTTAAATTAAAAAATAATCACGTATTAACTTTTTACCAAACAATATTAGTCCAGCTTTTATAATCGGTTTGAAAATATGATTAATAAAATTAGTTTTGGATTGTTTATTTTTCAACGATAATTTCATTCATGATAATTAAATATAGAGCGAAATTCGTATCTTGAAATAATAATGTTCAGCGTGTAACTTTGTAAAACTAAGCTCTTTTGATATGTTGAACTTTATGTAAGTTATCAACACATATTGGAGTTATGTACATATGTATGTAGGATTGTAGGTACTTAACCCTCATAAGCATATTATGTACATATATGGGTTATTCGGTATAAAATTATGCGACCTTTGTTACGAAGAGAAAAAAATATTTTTCGGAATGTATTTTTGACACATCATATAACGAATAATCTCTTTTAAAAAATTAAGTAACAAGAACGTATTTTAGCGATCCTCGGCAAAAGTTAGATCAAATATTGTCCCGAGAACGTAAAATTCGATATTAAACACAACAACAGCTTTAAAATAAATTGTATGACGGGTAAAAGTTGGGTAGTAAAATATCACCGTTTTCAATAAAAATAATGTTTATTAAAATTTTCATTAAAACAACAAAATATTTTAAAACTCATAACACAATTTGATTCACGAAAATATGAATACATCAGTTAAATTTATCATCTAACACATAGATTTTAAAAATGGGGAATAGTGATCAATTATATGGCCCTGTTGGGTATCGGGGATATAATGTAGATAATTTCGATAATGATTTATTTGAAATGTGTTTGTGTATGACGTGTTTGTATGTCTGCAAGTGACAATTTACGACATGTGTATGTTTATTTAATATATGTACGTAATATACGCATTACATAGTGATATATTAATTTATAACTCAAAATAGTAATATGAATTCAAACAATATTTCAAAGTAATTTTTTTGTATTTTTGTTCTTTGAATCACAATTGCCGATCATTTTATTTCGGATAATATCCGAATTTTACTTGATTGGTCCCATTTTTTTTTTTTTCGGTCGAGTAAATTTTCAAAATTTCAAAGAATAATTGTCAAAACATAAATAGAAAATTATTATTAAAATAAATTATTAATTATTCTTAAGTATAAATAGAAAATCACTTTTAATAATGGAATCATTACAGGCAGGGGTTCTATTTAGGTGTTTATTTATTTATTGTTAAATACATTTATATATGTTTTTATTTTTGTACGACTCTACATAACATAACATGTATTTCTTACGCTGGGCTCATAGCGAAGAAATACAGTTTAGCTAAAATATTTATATGTATCTATAGACATTATATTATCACACTCAACATAAATAATTTTTATATATTTTAAACATACACATTTAATCGATTCTAAACATACGGGATAAATTTTGTAGGTATTATTATATTTATATAAAAATCTTTATAACATTCAGTACACATATTAAATACAAATGTATACATATATATTTTTTAATTTACATTAATACGAACATTTTATGAAATTTATAATAATGCTTAATAATAATAAACGTAGGTATACAAACCACTTGATAAATACAATCCTCCTCTTTTATATCTACAATCACTTATTTTCTATAAGAATAAGTAATATTTACATACATATATGTATGTATGTAGGTACGTGCGTATGGTTCGACTTTGTCTTTATGTGATAATTCCCATTGTTTTCCCTCGAGGTATCGTTGTTCATATTACTCGAAAAATAAAACATGTCCTAATAAAAATATTAGATCACAAGGGTCTCGATTTGGACGTCATTTCCCATGAGGATAATCGTGGTTAATATTAATGAATGTCGTCATATGTACACAGCATGTTTGAGCTAATTGAATAACGTGTTGCGTAGCTTCACATTACTCGTATAATTTAATTATGGGATAAAAAATTAGTAGCAATAATGATTATGGATTCTGCTTTCAAGTTAAAATCTTCTTATATAAGTTTATTATTAAATTTATATTCCGAGAGGTCCAATTTTGCGGGAACGATCTTAACTTTTAATGTTTTTAATGGTTTTATATTGCAATATTTTATACAAAATTATATTATAAATTTTTTCGACATTCATTCGTATAAAGTGCTTTTCCATACATTTTTTAAATGGACGTAGCGTAGCGGTCATCAATCTTCACTGTGAACAAGCTTTTCAGGGTCGCGAATTTTTTTTGGTAATAAAATATGGAGTTGATTAGGAATTAATGAACGGCTCAAAATGAGAAATGTTTCTGTCAACAAGAAAAATATACCTACAGGGTAAGCCTAGTCAGGAATTATGTTGTAAATTTAAAACAGTTTTCCTTTAAAAAGAGTGTCCGTACAAAAAAAAAGCTGAAAAAATTGTATAAACTTAGAGATCCCCGAAGGTGTATCCTTCGGGTGTAATGTTTGTCATTGAATCTGCATTTTTTTAAACTCTCACTCTGCTCAAAATTTGTCTACCTTTTCGTTGAATTATTATGACAATTCGGGGGAATGTACACGTACAAAGGCGAGAGTGCCAAGTTCAGTCTAGTATCTACATACTTACCCATCATTTGGTAATAATTTCTGTAATACACACGAGGCACTATTATGTAACAAGAATACGCTCTTATGATTTACTTTGCGTGGAGCAAACAAAACCGATCTTTGTTATGTGCCCTTTGTGAACTGAATATTTTCTGTGCGAGAGAAAGAAAATTACACCAGAAAGTGAGAGCAATTTCAAACGCTTTCACGTTAAAGTCGAAGTAAGTGAGTAAAAGCCAAGTTGTTGTTCACAAGAAAGTTTTTCAACCGCGTACGTACACTACACGATGTTTAATATGATTTTGCGCACGAACAATGCAACCCACGTCTAATATATCTACACATACCCACTGAAAAGTTTTTAATTCAACGTGTGCTTTACTTATTCACAACTCGCTATCTAGTCATTACCAGACGATGCTGGAGCCACATGCAAAGCTTACTCTGCGTAATCTTCAACCTTTTGTTTCTTAACCGAACATTACCATTTCGGCTCACAAGACGTCGGTGCACACACCGTTCGTGTTGGTTCTGGTAGACTTTGTAGGCTGGGGTGCATTTGGATGCTGTGGAGGAGGACCACAGCATGCGGCCCTCCTGAAAGCCCTCCTGAAGTGGGAGCTGAGAAAGGCGTACAAAAGTGGGTTTATGCAGCTGTTCGTGTAGGCCAATACGTGAGCAACGATTTGAGCAGTTACTGTCACGTGGGATATCTCATAAAGACCCAGACTCTTTAGCACAAGGATCACCTGAAATAAAAAAAAAAACTAAAGTTAATTTGTACCACACGCGCGATTCAAAATACCATAAACTAGACGACATCAGAATCAAGGCTCGCCTCGAGTGCCCATACTATTATTACATATTAGCTATGAGGGTTAATACGATTTAGTCAACCTTTAAATACAGCAAATATTACTTCATGTATGTATGTATGTACATAGATATAATGGAAATATCTATACATTAAAAGAAAAAAAAAAGCGGTATTTAGCCTTTTGAATATACTCTTTGGTTACCGTTGAGCACTTCTTGCGAACATTCATCTAAGACTGAGTCGTCTGTCATACATATCAACAAAAGGAAAACGAGGAATCGAGGATTGTGTAGAAGAAGAGCGTATGTAGCTAAGGGCTATTTATTTAGGTTGGCGCAATGTTGTTTTACAATTGTTGAAAAAGTACTCAAATGAACGAAACGAACAAATTTAAATTTAAACAATCAAACAAAACATACTATGTATATTAGCGTAAAATCTATCTGGATCATTCCGGTTACGCTGGCATTGCCAACATAACAAACAATTTTTTTTAGCGGTGTGTTGACAATAAACCACTTTTTGTCAAAGCTGTTTCAAGTTGACAACACGATTTTACGGCCATACACCCATTCAATCAACGACATTATACAATTGTTTCACCTAATGTCAAACGGGCCAGGGACTGTACTCAGGCTAAGACTTGTCCTTTCCTTTTGTAACGAAAGTTTGTCGCGTGTCAATTTTCACACATACATAACTTCAAAAGGAGAAACTGATCATTGAAAACTAAAGAGCGACCCGTGAAGCGTACTGATGCTTGTTCTTCAGCTATAATAGTGACTGAATTACAATCAAGTAAAACAAATTCAAAAAAATATCAGTTTGGGCAAAAAGGATTATCTTATGACTATATATTTTATTTATTCTAATAATGGTTACATTATTACTTTTATACATTTGATTCTAATAGAGTGTCATCTAAATAATACAATTTATATGTTACGAATCGGGAAGGAAAGGGATTATATTTCCCTATCCTGATCGGCAACCGTAGGTCTAATAAATTGGATAGCGATAAAGCACTGCCACCAGGTTATTTTATGGGAATAACCACTCGATAATTGATAGACGTTAATTGTAAAATAGATTGATTTATTGAACTGAAAAAAAATACACTTGAAGGTGTGTTACCTACACTCTGGTGTAGGGTAACATGTACACCCAGGTGTATGATATAAATGACATTCACAGGTGTATGTACATATATATGTAGATAATACTCACTGACTAGATGTAAATTATATATTACTAGCGATGTCATAACCCCACTAGTAATATCGCACACATATCTAAACAGTATCAACTCAAAAAAAAACTTTTTTCAGGAACGACGAAAAAATAAGTGATAGGAATTTACTGTTTTTTTTTTTTGAAAACAAGCATACTTAAGAAATTTCAGATTAAAACATTTCATTTTGTGTTGTTGGTTCATGCAGCTTCGTTTGTAGAATCCGAATAAATGATTAACTAAAAAATCTAAATTTTTGAGTGGATACTGTTTTGATCTAGGTGTGCGATATATTAAATTCGTACTATAGAAGAAAGGTGTATCTATCTACAATTTATTCTTTTCATTTGCATTTTATGACTCTATAACGATATCTCAGAATATAAGCGAAAATTTTAATGCCGAACATACACCTATTTGATAAGAAGAACGCCGTTAGAATACATTATCTCTCAAAGGTTATCTTTTCTCGAAGGCGTGTGTTTTTGCAAATACGTCCCTCTTCTACGACCAGCCAATTCAATTTACCGCGTAATAAAAAGCTACGTGTACTATTGAGTTGCATCGTAGTGTTCGTTCGTGTGAAACGGATTACAAGACGGAGTTGCGTTGTAAATCCTTGTTAGCTCGGTACACCCTGAGCTGCCATTAATCAACGCTTGATTAAATAATTTCTGAATACGGCTCTGTATTTTGAATATGAAGGTCGAGGAACGTTTTAAGGCGTGCGGCGCGAAATTACAGTGTTTCGGCACAACAACGGAAAATAATGTTGCTCATTTAAAATTTCATTATTTACGGTGGGGCTCATTATACTTAGTTGACACGTTTTTTTAAAAAACGTCAATCACGGCGAATAAATATTTAAATATTCAACGATTTAAATTGATTAATGCCAATTTTATTCGATATGAAATTATTGGCGTTTGACAATATTTGGAATATATAATTTAAATAATTGAGAATTGAATCTCATTACATATATTATAATTCACAAATCATAAACATACATACATACATACATACACTTTTGTATAAAAAAAGATTCCCTTTGAGTGCTTTTCCGGTAGTGTGAGATTCGTCGAAATTTCCAATAGACAATTAATTTCGAACTCGTTGATCCTGAAAACGACTTTCGATAATTTATTTCAACAATTAAATGAAATTCTATTCTGCTTTGATTCAAACGTTCGTGTTTTCTTTATACTGTACTTTCAAAATATAGATTTTCATCTTATAATATTTGAAGCGTTATAGAACATTAAAACGCGAGCGATGAATTGTGTCAACGTTGAATTTACAATGAGGGAAAATGTCTCGTACGTTTTGTGTACCATAATCAAATTTTAATTCCAGTCGTGTCGGTGAGTCGAGACAGTTCTCTTGCACTGAACAATCACAGATAAACGCGACGAAGAACTAATCTGGTTTATTCAATTTGCAGCTGAGGGTATTCAATTTTGATCTCGTCGAATATTTACACAGCGGCAATAGGAGCCCTTCGTTTATGTACCCTTAGAGAACAGTCAACTCCAGATAAGAGATTGGGTTAAACTGAAACCGATTCACACACACGCACACACACACATACGCACAGGCTGAAACAAGATCTGGTTATTGATAAATTATAACAGGTGTACTACAAAGGATAGCATCCGATTACCCTTAAACCTTAATTTGAACGGTGTATAAGTGAATCCAATTATTTGTATGCGAGATACGACTTGTGCAAACATTTCGCGAAAAGTACACATCTTCAAAGACTTGAATTAGCGAGCGTTCGATGAAGAATCAGTGCGTATTAGTGTCTATTTGTACGTTACCCTCGGGCACGTTCACGATAAAACCTTATCCTGTTACTTAATTGAGCTTGCGAGATCTAAACTGACATTTTCTTCCCGCTCTAGGGGGGGATTCGATCTGAGAAAATGGGCGTTGTGCTGCAAAATCGAAAACATTCATCATTATTCTCGGAGCGTATTTGTCTCCGCCGAACGAAAATATCATCTCAATATGAATAAACCGAATTAGTTATCGCTGCTGTGCCCCGCTTCAGCGGATGACAACCTTTTCTGACGGCCGATCGTTCGGCAATAAATATTCATGAGCTATTGTCGAGTTCTTGTGTGAATTTTCGTCTACTACCCCATTTGCATAAGAACTTGTTTACGCTGCTCTATGATGTCGAATGGGGAAAATCCAATTTGTTCACACGTGGAATAACCAATACGCACTATTATAAACACATTCGCTATATATGTAGGTCAATGCGAAATTGTATTAATTTTTGATGCATTTTGTATGAAAGCATTTTCAGATATTATTTAAATTGATTTGATACTGTAACTGAAATGATGCTTTTTGTCCGTTTAATTGTCTGCTCTGGTGCGACAAACACAGTCGATAACATTCGATCGATTCGCACTTTGTCTTTCGGACGTCAATTAAAGGCATTCTCGGGGACAACGGAGCATAGTCCCAGAAGTCCAAGAGACCAATTATTCTTCGAATTCCTGAAGGTTTCTCCGACGTAGCACTATTGTGACATCCGGCGCAAATAGGTTACCGTGGATTCAATTACCATTCTAGCGAGAAGGTCAAGTTATGGTGTCACCCTGACTATTACTGCCAAATGACAAGCGAAATTCGCTAATGGCACATTCTGAATTCATCCCCGACGCTCGAGTGTTCCACACTCTCATTATACGACTCATCATCATCAATCTTTCAGTGACGTCGATATCAGGCGTATAAGCAAAATAAATAAAATTATAATCCACAAATATGTCTATTCAATAATATATGTATGTATATATATATCAGATTATTTACTATCGTTTTCAAATTCGATTAGAGTCACTTTAAAACATTGTCTGTTTGGATGAGAGCAAAGTTTATGCCCGTGCTCGAAAAAGGGTCAAAGATCGCACTGCCTTTTGTTGGGTGTCTTATGGATGACTTAACTTTATCGGCCTTCTGGTCTGGCGATAACTTTAGATTTTGATCAGTTAAAAGCCTAGTAGGGAAGTGAAGAAGCCGCAAGCAGACAAAAGCACGTACATCAGTCTAAATTCGATTAAACCACCATCCAACCCCCTCGCGCTTCTCAGAAATTGAGATGGAAAGTGAAAAGTTCGATACAAGACGATGACAAAGCACGCCGTTAAACATTTGGAACACTGTAAAATTTGAAATGATATCACGTAGTACGTAAACCACAATGCTAATGCTATTCAATCAATCGCTGCATACATAAGTTTATACATACATACATGCTAAGAGAATTAAAATAAAATGTGCTGAAATTTAAAAATATATGCACTGTGTAATGGCAGAATACGAGTTAACTTACTCAATGGTAATAATTGCGTGCGGTATTTTGCGATCGAAATTGCTCAGGTGAATTTTCGCGCTTGAACTTTCTTTCTCCACGTACACGAGTTACGAAAACTTCGAACTAGGCGAAAGGTTTATCAGATACGCGTACTTATTATTATTATATTTTTTATACTTGTGTACATAAATTTTTTACAACTTTTCAGTGGAAATATTTCGCGAGGCTTTTTACGGCGCACACGTAATATTTTTTAGTCAAACTGTACTTAGGAATCGAGAAGTTAGCTGTTGCATAGTCGACTCGCGCACATGAAAATGCTAAAACGCGCTGAAAGCACGGGGAAAAAAAGCTCTTTGAATAGCAATGCTTTCAGCACACGTGAAATCCTTGATCTTATATGTGACGCTATCGAAATGAAGTTCGTTCCTCGTAATAGAAAGGTCATCTTCTAATTTGTGAAGCCGTTTTCAGTTGAAAATGACATTCGTCGAGCGTCGCTGGAAATTCCTGGTACCTTATCATTTCTTGTTCTTCATGTAGCACGCGTAAATTCCACATACCGACCTCTTGTTTGAGTATTTCAATGCCTGCAGTTCCCTCTTTTTCACCCCATGCACGTATACGACGTGACCTGACCCCACAACGCACTCGAATTCGTCTCTATATCCACTTTCAGTAGTAACCAACACTCTGAAGTAAAAATATATTATTTTCGATTTTATTTTAAATAAAATCTGGACAAGTTATCACCCTTTCAGACATTCAATATCTCATATAATATCTATAGCACTTACATACATATAATGAAGTTTCATATACATTGTGTATAAATTGAGATCACCTGTACGAGTCCTTCTACCGTGCATCCAATTTGGTTTTATTACCAATGTCACAGTTGTATAATACATACATATATCTCTCGGCTCTTCATATTTTGATGTTTCCATTTACTGCTGTCATTACTGTCGCATCACGAGCCTACGTAACGTACACAAAACACTGACAAGGAAGGCTTACGCGAATGTACATTTTTCTTTTTTTTTTTTTTAACTCGAGTGTACGTAGTCTTTTGCAGTTTGTCTTGAGTCGAGTCTGTCTTTTTTTTATTATCGTTCCTTTAGTTTTACGATTCGATGCTCAAAGGAAACACAACGGAATACGCCTTTACGGCAAATATAAACTTAACTTGGCATTATTGAATTTTGCATAATGTAAGAATGCTGTAATTTAAAAGTTATATAGACACAAGAAAATCGATAATACAGTATGTCGCGTATTCAGTGCTATTGCGACGAAATTTTCGATAGAGGACAAATATGTACGATAGTTTATGCTTGCGTATGAGATATTGTATGCAAGGTTGAATTTTCAATGAAGTGACAACGACATTGTGACTCCATCACTTCTTTTGTCGTCTTCACAAACAAAGTGATTTCCGACTACTCTGGTACCCATTGCAAACAAAGCCACTGCGATTGAATCACAGTGGAACATCTCACTATATGTTTATATTCTTATTTCGGTCAATTTGTAATCATTTATGTACATATATGCATACGACTGAATGTATTCGGTAAACTTTGTTTGCATTTTTTTTAACTCTCTAGCTATCGTATTTTATTATTTTTACTTGAAACTCATCGTCTCTATCTGTAAATTCTGAGAGACATAAATTTCCAATTGCGTTGTTCAGAAATTACAATGATATAATACGAGCATCGATTTTCATTGCTAATTCATGGAACGAAGTAGCCAACATTATCTAAAGTCGTCAAAAGACATAATATTTTTTAATCTTTTTCCTTTCTACACTTTTCCCTTACTCTATCAAGAATATGTACATATTTCGATGACCCAAATTACGTTAGAGAATTGTAATCGTTAAAATATTGAGAGTCACCGGTCTGAGTTTCAAATTAGCTAAATACAATGGTGATAATTCTAAACGTCACGAGTTTGAATTGAATAGTGCATGCAAAATGGATCATTCCAAAGTACCGGAAATGCAGACACATGAATACACTCGCTTACGATTGTTATTTCATATTTTCGAATTAAAATAATATAATGCACAATGTAATCAAATGATTCATATGACATTGTGTCTATATTTGAATTGAAGCAAACAAAGCGTGTTATTATTGTGACTGCGGTTAAGTTAGATAAATCCGCTACTTTTGACGAAATAATAAAAATACTCGTATTTCGGAGATTTATGTACATAAATCCGGCTAACCGCAAACTGTTCGTGTACGCTACGTTTGACCACAAACTTGTAAAGAATGCGCCAAGCGGGGTGCTTTGAGTTGAACTCGTTAATCCGGCTATAACGACGGTGTAATTAATCGCGAAACTTGTTAATTAATTCGGAGCAAGTTTTAATCACTAGTTGAAGCTGTCTGAAATTTTTTTCGCCTGTCAAAATTGAATTTTTAAACGTTTTTTCGAAAACGAATAATCGAGCGAGCCAAGAAAATTTCTTTTGTAGGTACATATTATTTAAATAGGCAGATCCCCTAATGTATGGCATTTGCATTCATAAAATAATTTATGTTTTTACATGTTTGAAGTTTAAAGCAGGTTCGCTTTGATGCATCGTTTACATTTTGTAATATTTAGAGCACGCTTAGCTGTTTACATCCTCTGATAAAATTACGATAGTTTAATTAATATTTCAAATGATGTTTTTGCACCGTTTTCAAAATGAAATTGCGAAATTTCTGCTAAATTATGTATGTGTTAGGTAAGCGGTTTTTGTTATGTAGAGGCGGCTCTATGACCCAAATTTCAAAACCCCTTGTCCGTCAATAAATTCCTTCATAACAATATTGCTTACGAGTAGCAATTTCGATGGTGGTTTATGTATCTCCCACACCCTTGCTCTATTTTAGTATTAATTCATTCTGTATAATCTGAATACAATTTACGCAATTTATGGAACACTCCATTATGTTATACCGAAACGAGTAACCAACGACCGGTCGGCTTTAGACCACACACATGCTCAGATTGTTATTATTAAATTATAATATAATACAGATTGTTTATTCTTAAGCATAACGCAACCACATATTGGTATTTTGCTCAACGATCAAACCCTTCCACTGACTATTCATAAAAACTCCTACGTAGGCACATTGTATGTATTTTGCATTCAATGAAATTTACGCGATTCATAACGAGTAGGTGCTAATAACCGTTGAGAGGTACGTACATATTAATGAAAATTTAAGAACGTGCTTAAAGTATAATTATATCTATGCAACATGGCAACTAAATTTGATCGGCTATTGCAGTGATATTTGTACACACACACATTTGTAGATATAATCACATGAACGAGTATACTCACCGGAAAAGGTTTCTATTGGGATACTATACATATATGTATGTATGTAGTACAATTATAATAGAATTGAAATAGTTTGAGTTTTGTTTTCAAAGTTATACTTTTGTATGTATTCCAACTTACATGTATGGGCAACCAGCAAACGGCAAAAGCTGCAACGACCACCAGAACCATTCTCGTAACACGCATTTTGCCCTTACGAGATTCCGCAGACAGCCTTTGTCCAGGTGCGTTGCGCCACAGACGTGTCAAAAGACGGATGTAAAGAATACAAATCAACGCCAATGGAATGGCATACGAAGTGGCTAAGAACGACAGTTGAAAAGCGGGTCGTTGGCAGTATCCTTCTTCCAAGAAAACGCACGAAGATTGAAAGTGTCCCCTGTGCCAGTACTGATGCTCATCGTGGCAAATGAACACCGGTATGGCACTGGTGAAGATGACCAACCAAGTGAATAGGATAGCTTTCAAGGCATTCCTCTCAGTGCGTACACCCATAGAAGCAACCGGATGCACCACAGCCAAGTATCTATCCAAAGACATCAGCACCAGAGTGTAGATTGAAGCGTGCGCCGTCACCACGATCAAGTACTGGACGACTTTGCACCAAATGTCTCCGAAGGGCCATTGGGTCATCACGTAGTCGGTGGCTGTGAACGGAACGCAAAATACCACAAACAACAAATCGGCTACGGCTAAATTGATGATGAGCAAGTTCGTGGTGGAGCGCATGCCTGGATTTGCGGATACTACTAGCACCACTAAAGCGTTTCCCAATAGTCCAGCCAGTCCTATCAGTCCGAAGAATACTGGAACAACAGTTGAAACCACTCTTTCTAGATCCCATTCTTCTACGCCTCCAGATTCGTACTCTTTCAACCAGCTGACATTGTTCGAGCACAGTTCCGAGTGTCTCGTTCCCACGGTGCTGCCGTTGGAGCACCACCCATATTCAGACATCGAAACCGCCATTTTGAATTCGGTGAAGTCAATCTCTCATCTGGAAATGTGAAACAGCGTTTTAAATACAATTGTTTATTGTTGAGTAAAAATAATTATTTAAAATAAATTTATTGCCGGTGGTGTGAAGTGCGTTTGATTTATATATTAAACGAAATTGCCGTGTGAAAGCGAAATAAACCCGGAAGCTGTAGTCTGTTACGCTATAAATCTTTGCCTCCTCCTCTTTCCTTCTTTGTTCTTGTGTAAGAAACGACTTGTCTGGAAGGTCAACTGACCTACGTCAAATGACGTTCTGTTCAACTCTCCCTCTTTCTCCATACGGTTTTCTTTATTAGTTGAACCACCTTACGATATTGCTCCATCAATATAAATCGACTGATAGATCCTAGCATACTCGCGCTGAACGCTATAAACATTTGGATCTCTGCGAAAGGTTTAATATACCAATGTACATGTAGGTATGTGTATTATTTTTAATAACACGGAAAAACGGAAAATTAGCCAAAGTTAAAAAAAACAGACGAAGAAAAAATGATTACAAAAAATAATCTTTTATCCTATACGTCACTGCCCTTTTGAAAGACTTGATTGTTGGGCGGAAATTGAATAAAAAAAAACCGAGAAAAAGAAAAGGGAAATACGAGGAACCGATGTAAAAGTAATTTCAAATTCGATTATGGTGAAAAACGCCTGGGAATAAATATTTAATGCGAAATTCGGTAACGTTTGTTTGTAAAATTATATATTGAAATGTATCTACGTTATGGCGAGGTGTCGTGGAAATAATGGCGCTCACAGGCGTCGCGTCACATCAACCTGAACATATTGTAGTCCATCTGGTGAGAGACAAAAGTGGACGTTACGGCGAACGAGGTTTTGCATTGTTCGCAGCAAATAGTTTTCCAGGGTCGAACTCGTAAATCGCACTGGCCGAAGCTCTCGATTATATACGGTGATTTGGTACTACGAACAAAAGTTTTAACGCTTCTCACTCTCCTCCTACCAATATATCAGCCAACTGTGAAAATTACTCTTGTTTCAGCCGTAAGATTTTAATGAAACATGTATTATTAGTATCCAGCCAATGTTGGCTATCTTCGCTCCGATTCAATTCAGGGTACGAATTAGTGGATTGAACTAGCAAAAGAAGCAATAAACTATTGATAGATTAACTCCCTGATACTTTAGACGGCCATTTATATTCCGCACATCATTATTATTATACAAACACTTTCATCCGAGGGAGAAAATTAGTTTTATTTCAACAATATCCTTTATCGTAATTTAATTAAATAGTTTTTAGTTCGGGACTAGTTAATCCGATAAGTGATACCATCACAAAGCGTAATACACCGCACGAAAGCTCTATTATACCCACCGTTATTGTTATGCTAAATAAAATACAAAGTTGGAAAAGTATTAAGAGCTTTCGCTATTAAGCGTCTCATTTTCCGTATCCCTCACGCGCATAGCGAGCTTTCCGTGTGAAATCCGCGTAATGTATTACAAATTAAATTCCGGTATATATATGTACATATGTATGTATGTATTAAAGCTCTCGTCCATTAGGCATGTGCAAAAAGCGAGTCAATACTGTAGTGGTGCGAATTAATTAGTTTTGGATAGTTGAGTGATGCTCACCGTGTCGGCAAAACTTAATTTAATTAAACTTTGAATTTAAGTCCGCTATAGCGGATCACTAAACTATTATAATTATTATTAATGTACAGAAGTTCGGATTTTAAACGCTTTGTCAATTAAATATTGATACATGCCTACCTATGTATGTACATACGTATGTATATTCAGAGAAAAATACGTATATATGTATATTCAGAGAAAAGTATGTATGTGTTGATTTTTATAAATTTCATCGATCGTAACGTATAATATTACACTATATTTTGGCAGATAGCACAAAAACATTAATTTCTCATTTTATTTTCTGGCTTCTTTTGGCAGGACCGGTCGGATTACGGGCAATGAGCTTTTGAATTTTATAATGGGCGTGGCTCATCTCGAAAAAATAATATGTCAGTTAAATTGGTAAGCACGTTTTACCCACCCTGGAAAGATAAGCAGCAAAATAGGTCTCCATGTTGTTATGAAATATCACCGAAAGGAATTCGATATAAAAATAACGAACGGAGCGACAAAATCCGAAGAAAAAAAGAAAAGAATCAAATGACAACGAAATATTTCAAGTTGCTTGTTTTTCTAGGTAAATTTAGTATTTTTCGATCCAACTCTAAAAATAATAATGAAAAAATACATTTCCGCTTTGGACAAGACCAGACAAACCTACAACCCCTTGCTTTAGCCATGAATATTGTGTCACTGTGACGTAAACGTACACAATATGAATTATTTACGATCGTATCATAACTCATATTCTCCAAGCATAACAAAAACATATCCAAAGTAGTTGACTCGCTGTAGATTTTTACGTGATAATATCAGGGCTGTGGAGTCGTTAAGAAAAAACGCGACTCTGACTCCGACTCCGACTACGACATTTTCCCACAATCCGACTCCGACTCCAACTCCGACTTCAAAAATTTAAAAATGTCAAATTTAATTTTTTTCCTATTTTTGTTCTTATGTGTAAGACCATTTCCAGGTACATAAATATATTCGTAATTGCATCAACCAATACGAAGAATAGGCTAATTTTCGAATTGCCATTTTTTGCTTCAACCTGTCTTTAGCTCATTTCAACGCATTTTCCATCACTTTTATTAGGATTTCAGGTCTTAACGCTTGTTAGTCTCTTCTCTAATGTCACCCTTCAGCGGCTGGATGGTTATTGGCTTATTCACATTCACCCCATACTTTGAGAAACCCAACAGAAAGGAGGCTATCAGACATCGAAATATCGGGATGTTATTCGATCATCAAAATTTCCTCCAAAAAAAAAAGCCATACTTTGACGGGCTACGTAATCAGTACACTATCGTGATTCATGACCCTATCCTAATGGAGCCACATCTCTGGATTGTGTTTGTTGCCCTCCCTCCCCCCCCCCAAATGTTGATAACGTCTTCTCGTGGAGATTTTGTGGTTTTCTCTAACGTTCTCTTGCACAAGAGCAATATTCTCCTCGATTCGAACTGAACGACGTCTTCCGAAATATATAGAGATTTTAGACAGTTCCTTTGTCCTGGAAACGAGGAACCAATCGAATACTTGATGGTGGTCTCAACGGTGTGCTCGTTGAGTTAACCAACAATCGAACGTTTTTTTTAAAAATTAAATTAAATGCGATTTAAATGCCGAAAAATGAATCGGAGTCGCTCGATTTTTTACGACTCCGACTCCGACTCCGCCAAAAAAACCACGACTCCACAGCCCTGGATAGTATGTATACACATTGTCCCTATTCATCCTTAGTATGTATAATAATATGCAAAATGAGTTTAATGTACTCGTTAAACGATTTTCGACAATGTTTTACATACATTGTATGTACATATGTATGTATGTAGGTATGTACCTATACATATATGCGTGTTCTATACATATATGCGTGAACACGCATACGAGTATATGCGTGTTCTTGTAATAATAACCGTTCTTATACATATTATAAGACCGATCATAAAAGTAAGTAATTGTCGACTCTCTGACTGTAAAATCCATATTTAAATGTATATTTGTGCAACGTTGAGTTATAGAGTAGTGGAAGGCGTCCATTATCGCGTCGGAGCCAGGGTCGCATTTAGGAGCTTTTTGGCTCCCCACCATCATACATACATTACATTATATTGCGCTTACGTATTGCGACGCCGTTCTATCACCGTAGTCCCGCCTATTATGCAAATTAAAATGGCTACCGAAAAATTCCGAAAATATTTTCTGACCGTGGAGTGCCAAAGCGTATCGGCCGCGTCGACGAAACTCCCCAACCATCCCCTGTTTCCGACGTTTAATTTCGCGTGAAAATCGGCGATTACTGTGCGAGCTTTTGTGGTTACGGCACGCGTACGTGTCGATAAAATTAAATGTTAATTTTTATTTTTATCATTATTGGAAGTGTTCCAAATGATAAAGCAGCGAGTGTTTGTTGTGTGTGTGTGTGTGTGTACGCGTCGGCTAGACCCCTCCAAATAATAAAACCAAATTGAGGCGAATAATAAACTAAGCATTTTCCGAGGAAAAGGCAAAATGAAAAAATGCTCTCAGATAATTTTCATGATATTACACCATCATTTGAGCGAATTTTCTCATACATATTTATTCGACAAAGAGAAAGCTAATCTAAAAGAATTGGACCGAAATTTTTTGCCGTCATTTGTTTTGTCACTATTTCTTTATTTTCCTAATAAAATCAATCTAAGATTTTACGATACGATCTTCGTGTATTATGTAACCATATGTACATATTTTTAAGATAATCGACATGATAAAGGGAGACGGCTATAATTTTGGTGTCGTAATTTTCAGCCGTTCACCATCCACTGCTTGGAGTAAGGCCTCTCCAATCCTCTTCCATTCCGGTATATCTTGAGCAATCTCCACCCATTTGACATTAGCCTTGATCCCAGGAGTTTAGCCTCCACCACACACCCCTTCTCCTATGTAGTGCCCAAAAGGTGGTCACTCTAACGGAGAAGGCTCTTGTCCGAGGAGTCAGCAAAAACATGTGAAAGTTTGGATCGATCCCTGGGTTTGTAAAGCTAGGAGAGTTCATCATCATCATTTTCAGCCGTTCGCCATTGCAATCCTCTTCCATTCCTGTCTGTTTTGAGCAATCTGAATCCACTTGACTCCACACATTCTTCTCAATTTATCAGCCCATTGTCCACTCGGTCTGCCTTGCTTTGTTTCATCATCCTCTCGGATACCATTCCAGTATTTCTCGCGTCCATCTGCCATTCATTCTTCTCGGTGTATGCCACTTTCCGCTATATCCACCACTTTTGTCATGCTTCTCACCCATGTTTGTATTCCGCTCTCGATCTCTTCTTGTTATTCCAAGCATAAATCTTTCCATGCTTTTCTGCGTATGTCAGTTATCCGCATGTCAAAGTTTGCGGAAGCTCTCGCACAAGCATAGCGGGATATTAGATTTAAAAACAATATTCATTCTTCCGAAAGTGCTTTATTATAGTTTCATTCTTTGACTTTAGTATAATATCATAATAATAAAGTAGTGTTTGATAAATCTAGCTATTAAAAAAATCATTAACTGTGTGTTATGGTTGATATGGAGGTAGGTGATATCGGTGTTTCAGTGTGTTGTATAGAATCAAAATGAAGACCGTCAACTTTAATCGAGCAATTCCGGACGTCTACGACTCATATTTCATATTATTAACTGTTTTCGGGCTGTGAAAGAAAACCGTAATAGGAAATAATAATTGCTTTTTTGCCTGGTAGCGGTTGAATTTTATACCATGAAAGAGGGTAGGGTTGCGTTGGGGTGAAATGGGATAAAACGTGCAGAGCGAGACAAATTTATAGAGCTTTGTTTGTGATGTTAACAGTTTTTAAGTTATATTAAATAAACTACAGCTATAAAGGTGCCTCGTTTCGTTCTTTCAATAGGAAGTGCATTGAAAGAATGTACATACATAGGTAGGTACATCAATATAGGATCAATGATAAAATTTCAGTTTGAAAGTATCAAATGTGCCACATGAGATTATAAAGTGTGATTTAGCGGTAAAAATATTCCAGACACTACTGCGTGCACTATCACTGAAAATTTTTAAATTTCAACTTCATTCAGCCATTTTTTTTGCTTTGTTTCCGGTCGATAATGTACGAGGAATAATAAAACCGAGCAATCGCGAACTTTTGAATATCGAAACGGTCGTTTCATAATAAATCGGATTCATAAAAATAACAGAGCCGAATCGGTGGAGTCCCCGAGCGGAATGTAATAAGAGTTGCCAGTGTTAAAAAAAAAACGAAAAAAAAAAACAGAGCCGTGAGTAAAATTCAAATGCAGACACAAAGGTGCCTTTTGAATGCTAATTTCACGTCCAGATTTTTCCCGCGCTGAAAACTGAAACCGACTGAAACGACTACATCGAAAGTGTTTTCCTTGATAAATTGAAGAATTTTATTCCACAACAAGAGGTGCGAGAGAGAGTTGTTTCGCGCTACTGTATTTTATTTTACCGGTGCGGTCGTATTACGTGCTTCACACAGTTAGTTAATTCCGTTCTCAGAAATCTGGAGGTGTTATATCGATTTTCGACCTGTGAAAAGGCTTGTCGCCCAACTATTTGAGAGCCTTTGGATTATTCGGATCACACGATGTCGTCTAATAAAGTTTATCGAACACGTTTTTCGCCTCCTCCTCCTCCTTCCGCTCCGACAAAATGAACATTCTGCGTTCTTGCCTTCTAATTCAAAAATTTCACTCCCTTCGAAAGTTTTGCCTCTGTTGAATAATTCACTAAAAAGTCAGGTGCCTCAGGAGAATGTCAATATCCCACTCTAACACTCTTTCCCTAAATAGAAATCAAATTTATCAAAACATGAAAAAATATTCTACACCAATTAGTAAAATTAAAATGAAGTTTGAAGTTTTTGTTTCTTATGTTATTATGCATCTACTCGTACATACATGGATTGAAAGTTCAAAGAATAGTATAAAATAGCCAACATATTAATAGATTTTTTTATTGTGTGTATCTGTTGTGTACATATGTACATACATATGTGCAGACGTTATTAGAGAAATATTGCGAAAAATCTCTGGTAGTAAAAGCTTAATAACGAGCGCGTGGAGAAAGTTTCGATTTAGGATTAGACCAAATGAGAAAGTTTTCTGCTAGCTTTTTCAGTTAGTCCGCATTATCGGATAATGTGAAAATATTATATATTTCGATAAGTGTGAATCTTTACGGAGTCGACTTTATAAGCTGAATTGCAACAGCTATGTTCAAATATTGCAAACGAATTGCAACGTTCAAATATATTTTCAGATTAATTTCAATTAAAATTTTAGATCTCGATGTCGAAATATCTGCTGGCGAAATTCCACGACTGTGACTGACTAACATTATTAAGGGTTACTCAAAAGATCGCGTTCAATAGAAGAAAGTACATATATTTCGTGGAGTAGATTTCGTTAACGATTTTTCATCTCCTTTAATTTGCAATTTACATGAATGAAAATTTAGAGCGTGCTCTCAAATCTGCTAGTCTCATACACTTGAAGACTCTCAAGCTTCAGAAGTTGTTTGCATAAGCAGTAGCAAAGTAGAATTCGTCAAGATTTCATTTTTTCTCCCTCTGAGAATTTCAAATTTCTCTTGAATCTTTTTATACATGTATTTCAATATTGTTTATTCAAAGTGTCGAAATGACGGGGTGCTCAAATTTTATCGAATATGCGTTTGACAGTGAAACTTTTTTGCTAACGACCCAGTCTGCTGACCCTGCCAAGTGGCTTGGAGTATCCGATTCAACGTTATGCATTGGTAATGAACGCTTGACCCAATTTCCAAGTCGAGGACTATATTGAAGAAAATTCTTGAAAATTTTGTTCTGAAAATTAGCGCGCTTATGTGTGCGGTGCCGCGTTTCTGTTTTAATGTGGAACAGGAAGAATTATCGGTTAAGCAGATTTTCATATTAAAATGCTATTTCGTTATCTTTCGTCTTCGAATTAATTCTCACGAAGAGAAAGGAAAACTGAAATAAGAACGTTGCGTTGCGTTGGGGCATTATGCGTAAAATCAACGTCGGTCTGCCATTTCTCAAGCAGATATAAAACACAGACGCGAACGTCAAGTTGAATAAATTAAATTCATTTACATATCCAATATCTTCGACAGATGATGTTTTTCCGAAATATAATTGGATTTTACAAAAAGATTTATTGAATATTTATGACAGTTTCAACTTCAACTTTAATATACATAAATATATGTGTATTTTCATCTGTTCGGTTTATATTTTTAGTATCGAATTATCCGAATATTATCCGAATTATCCGAATATCGAATATTATCCGCTAATCTTGAGATTAATTTTAATTTTTGGATGGTTTGATTAAATTTGAATTGTTTTGTTGTCTTAATATTTATAAAATAGACAAAAAGCGTATATTTTCCATAAGGGTATTTATTTAGTCTTGATTTACGTTATGAAGACCGGTTTATTTATTTATTTATCGAAAACAATGATTTTTAAAAATATTCCACGTGAATCCGATCATAAAATATTTTATAAAGTATATATTAAGCTAATAATATTTAATTTGAATATTCAATATATGTTGTTTAGTGTGAGCTATGTACATACATATGTATGTATGTATATAGTACTAAAGCTTTAAAAATATTATCTCCCTTTTAAATGTTCGTGTAACATACAGTGAAGAATTTTTAAAAAACCTAGGCTACCACAAAATACAGTTGAAATGTCATTTTATTATATTTTTTTTATCTGAAAAGAAAAAAACAAATAATATTGTGTTTAAGAAGGAAAAATAGAGAAGAAAGGAAAATAAGAAGGAAACCAGAAAAGAGTGAGAGAGAAAGTTAAATAGAATCAGGGATATAGTTTGTTCCATTTTATTCCTTATTATGAATGTGAAATCGAATTGCATTGTATTATATCCTTCGTGTGAAAGGTTTTCCCCATTTTATCAGTCAAGGATATTGGATGCTTGAATATTATAACACTTTTTCTTACAGATTTCAACGTTTCATTTCAGTGAAAATGAAATATCGAATAACATCATTTACAGCTTCAATTCGCTTCTTCTAGGAATCCGTACAACTCATTTCCTTCCCCATTCCTCCATCAAAAATGAAAGTGAGCATAATAATATTTTTCCACAGGAATTTCATTTGGTGTGATTTTCGTCCGTGGCTGAAGCTTTTCGTGTCAAATCAGATTTGTCGTATTTGCCTCCAGAAATAACAGGTAGTCTTCTCGTTTCTTAGAGAAAGTTTGTTGTCGAAAGCACCGGCACTTATTAATAATGTAACTCTGCCATGCCGCCCCGAAACCGGAAACAACGAAGAAAATGAACAGTAATTAAGTTTTACCCGCAACTCGGCGAGATTAGCGATTTTCGTTCTATTGATATTATGAAAGGGCAAACCTACATACATACCTACATACCAACATACCTACTTTTGGGTATTTATACATGTTTTTAAAGATTTTTTTTGTTTTAATTCACCGTGTAAATAATTGCTCGGTATATAACGGTAGCAATGCCTATTCTAAAGCAGTTGTGACGTGTATTGTTTGGAAAACAATAGTACCGAGGTTGTTCAACAGGAAGGTGAAATGGTTGTCAGGTTTTCAATTGTATAAAACTCTACCAAAGAAAATACATTAACTTATAATTCATCAATTCAAATATTTTTCTATTTTTTTTGAAAACTTTGATAAAAAATTAACAAATTATTCATATACTTTTCCTACCAACTTTAATCTTCAAAATCCTAAAATGAAGATCTTTCATTTCCAACAATTTTTCCATCCGAGATAGAAATTTATTATAGAACAATAATTAAGAATTTCAAAAACAAAACTAAGGATTAATGTAGTATGATTTGAATGATATATTTACATACATATGTAGGTACATCGTGACTCTGACAAAAGTTTAAAACGATAATAAGGAATGGAAAAAAATAGTTTCTTGTGACTTGAACCGAACAACTGTGGGTATTAACAGCTCGTTTTGATTATATAATGTATGTATAATTAGCCAAGCGATATCTCAGAGGTTAGAGGTTTAGTCTCTTGAGCGAAGTTTCAGGGTTCAGAGTTCGATTCCCGTATGTCAAAATGATTTTTTTCGACATTAATTATCGTCATTGCCAAAATCTGAATGCGATTAAATCCAGACCGGCCGTTTCCTGTTAGAATTTGCCAATTTATCTAACTTAGTTGTGAGACGGTTCCACCAAAAATTGGCACTTCTTATCGCGTGAACGCATCTACTTAAGCGTGGCAAGCAAGCTTAATCTGGCAAGCGTGGGAACATTTCTCGTAAGCCGTCAATTGTCGGTGGTGTATGTACATACATATGTCGATGGCGGTGTGACCACTCAATGGCGACT
This sequence comes from Parapsyche elsis, assembly GCA_022651745.1. Lineage (NCBI taxonomy): Eukaryota > Metazoa > Arthropoda > Insecta > Trichoptera > Hydropsychidae > Parapsyche > Parapsyche elsis. The sequence continues at coordinate 15,307,794 of JAGVSN010000001.1, read as the reverse complement.
ATTTTAGGAATGTGTGAACACTGTTTATAATACGCTCTGCATATGGCATCAAATCGTTTAAAATTTTGCCAAAATATTAACCGTGAGATCAAAAAGTTTTGTCAAAAATATTGAATTGAAAGCTCAGTGTTTAGAGCGTCAGTCTCTTCAACGAAAGTTCTGGTTTCGATCCACGTATGTATGTATGTACCAGACCGACCGTTTCCTGTTAAAATTTTCCCATTTAACTTAGTTGTGAGACGGTTCCAACAAAATTGCCACCTATCTTATATCCATTATTCCTATGTTATGCTGTTATTGGATCTGGATCTTTGTGTTATTAGACCTGTCGGTTAACTTTCCCCAAAAATAAAATAAAATACATAATAGGTAGGTTATGCTGGGTGGTAGGCGTAGCCTTGATCCCAGGAGATTCACCTCCAGTCCTCCACCACACACCCCTTCTCCTCTGTAGTGTCTAAAAGAGGTCACTCTAACGGAGAAGGCTCTTGCAAGTAATTATTTTTTAACGCGCACGAGGATCATGGGTCCACCCGGTTAAGTTAATTTAATGAGGCTACCCGGAGGGAGTCCAGTCTGAAGGGGTGACATTCAGAGTGGAGGCCCTCCAGTCACGGGTTATTAGTAGGGACATTGGTGCAAAGTTATTACATATGTAAATTGATAATAGAGAACAAAAAGAAAAGAAAATAAGTAAAATTAACGACAGCAAATTGTTGGCTGGTAGGCGTAGGTATATATAAAAAATAAATGGTCGCATAGATTTCTAGATTCATTTAAATATTGAACGCGATTGAAAAAATATTGGGCGCGTCGGTGCCATCATCTTCGTCGTCGAAAAAAGTATACATTCCATGGAAAATCGGCCACTCAAAGGCAACGAAGCGTTTATGTGTAATATTGTGGCGAAATTGGGAAGAGATTCGGAAATTTTCCCTCGGGTGTAGTATCGTTCGCTCATTCATCGGCTGATCTTAAAATTCACCCCCGTAAATGGGAGGGCGTAGAGCTCATCTCCCATCCCTCCCCGCGGCGGAGTGAGATTCATTGATGGGGAAACTTGTGAGAAATAAGGCCAATGTTGGTTGGCTCGGCTGGGGTATTTTTTTCTTTTTTCAAGCGTGAACGGAAAAAGGGGCAAACAAATTGGCGACGGATTTATCCCCTCGGCGATTTTCCTTTAATGGGCGGCTTAAAAAGAAATGAAACTTGCTGTGAACGTCAGCTGTCTACAACCAACAGTATACTGGAAAAAAAAAACTGACATGGCCAACACACCACTTTACCCATATTGTACCTATTTCAGAAAAGCTACCAGAGCTAAATACAATACTCTACCATAGTTGTATATTGAAAGATAAATAAAATTATTAAAGAGCATTTCTTCACAACACATTTCAGATCAAAAATATATTTCATACAAATAAGCTACGAACATTATTAATTACCTCGATTAGTTGAAAATTCAATAAAACTTTATCAATTCTGAACCCTTCATCAAAACTATAAACAAAATATATAAGCTTCCAGTTTAGTAGACTTTTTTAGTTTACAAATTTAAACATCACACTACGATACTACATAGTTAAATAAAGTACCTTAATGTATGTACATACTTACATATGTACATATGTATGTAAAGGTGTCACAACTCTTGAATTGAACAAAATAAAATTGTTGCTCTGAATAGTCAAAGGTTTTTCTTTTTTATTCACAAATTATGCTTTGTCGTGACAATGTGCACTAGTGAGTATTTTGAATGAATCAAATCACTGGAATACGGTACGGTACTTCATACGGCATACGGTTCAGGACAGTAGCTTATGTACGTTCCACTGTACGACGCTTCTTGTTGGGAATAAACCCCGATATTCTACTCCATATATAACCTTATAGCTATACTGTATACTTAATGAATCTATATTACAATTTTTAATTAAAAACCTGTATTTTCTATCATAATTACTTCTTGCGTAAATGCTGGGACACCCTTTATGTGTACTAATGTTTCCGTTTCCTAACGCTATTTTACAAATAAATAATGTTTTTCTGAAATAAGTTTTCCCCAGGTGGAAGGAAGTTCAAAAGCTCGAGTCGCCTTTGAGCGCGGTCGCAGTATAAATTAAGCAATTTATTTATTCGGTGTTTTTAAACGGCGACAGGTGAGGGTTAAACTTTCTGTTTACCTTTTTGCGAAAACATTATTCGATGATCCGCACTGTAAATGTATATGTGCGTATAGGTATATTACAAATCATCGATTGTATATTACGGCAAATCGTCGAAGCGAAATAAAAATTTAGGAAAATAGATTTTGAATTTCTCTCAAGTGAGCTTGATTCGCGATTGAACTCGAACGGTCCGTGTGTATGATTGAATGCCCATTTTCTCCAGAAAATTTCTTCTGTACGTACTTTCACCGTAAAGATAATCCGCTTTATTGGTGACGGTCATCAAATTGGGTTCGAGGGATTCCCGGGGCTTGACCCCGGGGTCAGAACCCATTAAAATTCGTCAGTCTTACTCGGTGAGACCATTTATTTTCGAGTTATATTTTTGCCAGGCGATAAACACAATAAATCACTGGTCTAACGAGATTGGACACTTTAACGGACACGTCAAAATTTCTCATTGTATATTGGTTATTTGGGTGTGAAAGTTTGTGTTCGTAGTGTAAATCGTAGTCAATTTTAATAATATTTACAATTTATTAATTTTTACTTTACCCGTATAGGATAATGTATTGTGAAAGAGATCCAAGTGTGTTTTCTGAGGTTGTCTATCTAATTTCCTCTCAGGATTCAGGTGATGTAGAGGAAATAGAAAATCCAACTTCAAGTTTACAGCAAGAGTTGCAGAATACATACAATACAATCAGTTGTCAGGAAGCTAAACTCCATTAATAACAATCAAAAATTGAAAATTGATTTCAGAAATTTAGATTCGTTTATAAAAAGAACAAACACGTTTTATGTACATAATTAAACCCATTTCAACAGCCACTGAAAATGTTTTTACAGCAGGATCAATTAAAGTAACATTTCGATCAAATTTGAGTTTTGAATTATTGAACGCACTGCTATTTTTAAATTAATATAAATTTTGCTTTTTTTCAACGCTTATTTTATTAATTAACTGTGCGAATCGATTTATCAAAATTTTTATTAATGTTTATGGACTTATTCGAAAATATTCGAATATTCGAAAAACTCAAGATTTTTTATTGTATATTTATGTAAATAGTTGATGATGACGAATAATTGGAACCCCTAATCAGGTGTCGTTCCCTGTTCACGTTTTTGTCATTTCTAGAAAATGACTGTATGTGTTTCTGTGTGTCTGTTTGTTGGGCGGATGTGTGTAGAATAGCTATAACTAAAAAATTATTAATCCTATCTCATTGAAATTTCGGATTTATAAGTGTCAGACAATCTATTTATAAGGCTTTGAAAATTTTTCGTTATCCGGAAATGGTATTTCCCTTTGAAAGTCACTTAATTTTCTATTATCTTTGGGAGGTTTTTCCAGCAAAACTGTCTGATATATTAAGGTGATTTACATATGTAGTATGTATAATGTAATTTCTTTCCTCTTTGACTTTCAAAATAACATAATATATGTATATACATACATATATGTATATGTACATATGTATACATAATTAGTAATCTTGGTTTTCGATGTTTTACACCCTTTTCTCCGAAACTGTTGTCTAGTAAGCTGAAATTTCATATATATAATTTTCATGTAAGGCATCAGAGATAATACGATTTTGGTTAAAATCCGCCAACCGGAAGTGGTAATTTTCTCTTGAACTAGATTTCGTTTTCTTTTCAACCTATTAAATATTTTGTATCTTCATAATAATGTTATATTCTTATAGCAATAGTAAGTTGTGAAAAAAATCATCAAAATCGGTCTACCGGAAGTGCGATTTTTCTTCTTCTAGAAAAGTCAAAAATCTTGTTACCACACAATATTTTATATACATATTAACTACATATGTACTAAGCCTATCAAACTGAAATTTTATATTTATAGTTTTCATGTAAAATTTAAGAATTGATAAAGTTTCAATCAATATCCGCCCATCGCAAGTGATAGTTTACTCTTGAGCAATTTTTTTTTTTTTTTTAAAAAAATTTTTTAATCATCGTGATATTGTACAATTATAATGTGTGTGTGTGTGCGTGCTTTCGTTGCTCGTTATATTCGAGGCAATATTCTCTGGCTTTTACGCACTAAAGAGCAATACTCTTTCACAATAGAGCAATCTCTCAATACTCTTTGCATTCCTCAAATACATTGTATATGGATAAAGTCATGGGTTGGCCACACCCGATTTTTACTCTATTCATATCGGATAAAGTATTGTTTTTATACCTACATATATGTACATATACATATGTATATATGTAGACATTAACATAACACAATATTACCGAGGCACTGCATACGTTAAAACTTCAAGGGACATTTAATGAAAAATTATATCCATAATAATTAATATTTAGTATTTAATATTAAATAATTATTATATATTGAGAAAGTAGTACTTTGGTTATGTTAAGCGATATATTGTTAAGGCTCTCACAAACCTGAGTGGTATCGTTACGTCAAACTGACGCCCCTATCGTCGTCCCATTCGCACCGATATAATTCGCATTGGTGCGAATCAACGACGATAGAGGACGTCAACTTGACGCAGCGATACCGCTCAGGTTTGTGAGGGCCTTTACGCGTAATAAAATTCGTTCGACAAGATACGAAATTTTATACCTGAAATACATACATATATACATACATAGGTATGTATGTATGTATGTATGTATGTATGTATGTACATATATATTTTCATAATATACACGAATGAAAGTTAAATGTATCATACGTACACAACGAAATATTAAAAAATGGGTGTATATTCGTGTACATATTTTGCATAGAATTTTTCCTATATTAAAATTTTTCGTAGCGGAAATTCAATTTTATCAGGTTTCTGTTGCGGTAGATAACGTATTTCAAGTATTTATTACAATCTAGTACATATTTGAATATTTTATTTCGGATGAAAAGACCGTTTTATAAGCAATTAAATTAACGGTCAAATGAGTTCAAATTTAGCATGCATTTCTAAAGGCCTTTGTTCAAGAATGAACAAAGTGATAAGCATTAATTATTTCGGCCAAACAGTTTTCATTTCAAAAGAATTTTTCATCTGTCCTTTGTACTTTGTTTGGAACTTTGGGTTAGTTTATATTTTTTTTGACATTAATTAAAAATATGGACACTTTTGGGAAAATTTAAAAATTCATTCATTAACGTTTTGACTGGGACCATTTAAAACTTTGTTTCGCTTTAACGCTGTTGTTGTTGTATATTTAACGATTCGTTTGAGTTAGATGCCGGATTTTGTTTATCACACGACGTAACGAGGTAAAAGAGCAAATTAGATTTGTAAAAGGGTTTTGATGAAATGAATCAACGGCCGTAGAAATGGGGAAGAAGTCGACAATAATTACATCGGTATCAAAGTCAAATATTTCAAGCCTTTCATTTTCTTGATGAATTATTTAAGGCTCGCCGAGTGTGCTAATGAAGGCCCTGTTTGAAAAATTTCACTCAGGAAATATAATGAACAGCGGTTAATATTCGCTAAAATTCCGCATTAAACCGACAAGACTGGGTGATACAGAAAAATCATTAACGATAAAGAGAGCACAGATTTCCTTTTCGTATTATTGATTTTTTTTACCTACATATGTTCATATGTCAAAGTTAATAAAACCCAAAACGCTAATTTTTCTTTACATACTAAATGAAAATTTTACTATTTATCTTTATATTCAAACCTAGCTGACTTGCCCATTATATGACATTCTAATTCTTACCCCACCCTTAACCCCCATCCGTGCGCACTGGCTTGTACAATAACAGTACAGCTCATAGCCCGTTTGATAGTACACGAATGTACATATGTATAGTATAGCGTTGAATGAATGGGTGTATGGCCATACAATCACATTGTCGTGTTGACTCGAAACAACACGCCACTGAAATTTTTACTTTATCCTAATCGGATAAAGTATTGTGATCGTGCGAAAATTCGACCTCGATATTTTGACTGATTTGTATCAGGTATCATCCCCTGATCACGTTTTCATGATTTCTAAAAAATGTCTGTATGTCTGTGTACTTGCGGGTGTGTGTGTCTGTATGTGTGTTTTCTCCGACACTATCAAGTCTATCAAGCTGAAATTTCACATCTATTATTTTCACATAAGGTGTGAGAGCCATAAGGAATTTGGTCAACATCAGTCAACCGGAAGTAGGGTTTTTTTCGTGTAGAAAATTCAAAAAACCACAGAATATTTCCGAAACGGCTCCGGGAATTTTGTCGAAATTTCATATCTATAGTTTTCACGTTAGCCGTAAGAGATAATGTGATTTTAGTCAACTTCTGACGAGCGAAAGTGGCAGTTTACTCTTGAACGGTTTTGTTTTTTTTTTTTTTTTTTCGGCCTTTTAAATATAGTATCGTCACAATATTATAATGTTGTACTCCTGAAAAAAAATTATTATTATTATTAGTTATTAGTTATTGAGTTATTGACGCGAACGGAATCGTAATGTACATATAAGAAATTAAAATCACATTTTAAATATTATTTATAATAGATTCAAGCACAAAGCGCAAGTTAGCCCCATCCAACACATTATGTACATATGTGTATACGATTTGATATGTTAATACACTATATGTACATACATATATGTATGTACATAAATGATAACCGTCCGATGACACTGTCAACGGGCAGTGACTAGTCTATAAAAAATTCACTCGAGTGATACTACAACTTTTTGCTCTTTATATGCATGTACATATTGTATGTACTAGCTGTTTTCTCAATTTTCTTTTTTGAGTAGGCAACACTTAATCTGTTTCGATTTACAATATTTCACCTGTCAATTATTAAAACAAAAAATTGTATTGAATTTCTTTTACATTCAAGTCTCATACGAGAACTGCAAGATCACACGAAGTACGTCTGGAAAATTTAATTTCGATTTACAAACGGTGCAGGAATGTACATATAAGGTACATACAAACAGACAGTCAAGAATTTATACATACATACATATATGGATGTATAATTATACGTATATATGTATGTATGAAGATAGATTTCCCGCAATTGAATGTAGATATAGAGTTCCATACCCGTTTTATTAAACTTGCTTATGTATGTATGCAAGTTGTTCACTATGAAAAGTGTCACTATTAATATTAATGAGTTTTAATACATTGCTTACACTGTGTTGTGAAATTAGAGTTAGTTCCGCAAACGACCGTCGCCCAGCACTCTAAGAGTTAATTGGAATGGATTGCTTTCGTATTTTTTTCCTACCACAGTCGGAGCGTATTATTGTCCTCTCCGAGTGAATAATTTATTGCGCGTCCCTCTTTCGTCGACGGCCGGGTCGTCCGAAGAGCTTTTTCGCCGATTGTCAAGATAATTAGCGTTGTGCGTTTTAAATGCGCCATTTTCAAAAATACATATACACCGAAGCGTATCCGCCTGACATTCCCGAAATTAATTTAGGACTGAGCACTCTCGTGCGGAAGATACTCCGAAACAAACCTGCCGTAATGAACTTTAGTGGAGCGCTCAGCCGCACATGTGCTCAAATTATTAAAGCGTACCTACCCCCGTCCTTTCAGTCTGAAATTCGCATGCCATACCAAAAACGAATGCTATGCTTTTATTTTTTCACGAAATTAACTGAGCAATTGCGATAGGGACAACTTGGTTCCGTTAATGTACTCGGTAAACAGGTAAATAAGCCCCGGATTTTGTTGGATCACTTCGTTGCCGACGGTCGACAAGGTGAATTTATTCAATCTTATAAAGGATATGCTTCGTAATGGAAACTCATCGAAAAAATTTGGTAAAATTTCAAATTGCTTTCTACTAGTTTTGACTTTTTTTTTTATGTGCACACCTTGAATATTTAAGTATTCTGATTGAATAATTAATTATCAATAGCGAAACGTTCGTCTGTTACATGCTAAGTGAAATTCAATTCGATTGATGATGATTTTGCATTGCGTTATGTGGCAAATTAATCTTCACGAAAGCTTTTAGTAATAATTAGGTTTACATGAATTTTACGGCGGTAGGAAGTTAAGATTTCGTTTGTATAAAAACACCAGCAATAAGTGGTTTTAAAACGACAAGAAGTAATTTCGAATATTGTTTTACTGGTCTTATTTAGTCGCATTTTAATTTTCTCGCTTTTTCTATAGTCAGGTTGGAGATTCATTATTACTATTATTAGTCATGAGTAGCAAATAATGTAATTCACATTATAAGCTGATGATATTATAGGTATATATGAATAGTATGAATAGCATGAATAGCTTTTCAAGCTAAGGTAATTTATATTGAAAAGTTCCATTAAAACTATTTATTACTTTCTTTATGCCGTTTATACGCGTATAAAAAATTTACGACATTCGCGCGTAATACACATCTTTTCTAAATAAGATTTTATGAAATGTGAAAGAAGGGTGACACACTATCGCTTAACGCTTTCTTGTATGGCGTGATCAATAGTGTTTTCTAGTCTACATTTTGTCTCCGTGAAAAATATCAATTTTCGAAAATAAATTCGCTATCTTGCAATGGAAAATTAATTTTATTATTCAATTTTAAAAATTTGAACCACTTAAAGCTCAAAATTTCCAACTTTCCCATAAAAGTATGGTATGTAGATGAAAATTTTATTTGAAATTTGAAATTTAAACGTTGTTCTTCATACAAAAGTTCTTCTGTACGCATTTTTGTAATATTAATATAATGCCATAACTAGTGCTATTAAAGCGTCAATGTTTATTTTTGGTGGAGATTGTTGTCGACCGTGTAGCGGAAAGTCTTTCTTCGGTATCCTTTATCTTTTATCAAGATGTATTTATTATAATTCGCAACATCAACATTCAAGGGCGTGTCAAATTGAACAAAGATTATCTCGCATATAAAAGTTTTTTTTTATTTATCCTGAATCTTTTCGTACATTTATATGGGTGTATTAAAAAAAATTCGGGTGTGGCCAACCCATGACTTTATCCATATATTTGAGGAATACAAAGAGTAATGAAATTAATTTTTTAAGTACGTAAGTAAATAAAACGCATGCACACCACCACACCAACTACATATGTGTGTACATATCATGAAATCACCGTGTTGAGTGCGCGCGCGTATGTAAAATACGATCTTCGGCATATATTCAAATAGGAAAAAGTACCACTTCCGGTCGGCGGATTTTGATCAAAACCTTATCAACTCTTAAATTTTATATGGAAATTATAAATATAAATTTTCAGCTTGATCAGTTAAGTTGTTTCAGAAATATTTCATGGTAACAGGATTTTTGACATTTCTACAAGAAAAAAACACTACTTCCGGTTGACTAATTTTAATGATTTAGTTTTTCATAACTAGTTATTTGTCTCAGGATTATAATATTACAATATTATGATGATACTAAATATTAAAAGGCCGAAAAAAATTAAAAAAAAAAAATTGTTCATGAATAAACTGCCTTTTGCGGTTGACGGATGTTGACCAAAATTACAGTATCTCTTACGGTTAACGTGAAAACTATAGATATGAAGTTTGGACATGATCGGCTTAGTAGTTTCGGAAATATTCCGTGGTAACAGGATTTTACAAGATTTTTAGGATTAACAGGATTTTGAAAGTCGTTACACCTACTACATATGCAAAATTTCAGCTTAATGTGTAAGATACTTTTGCTGGAAAAACCTTCCAAAGATTACACAAAAATTAGGTGGTTTTCTAAGGGAAGTACCAATTCCGGCTTACGAAAAATTTTAAAAGTCTAATGGATTGTAATGGTCGGTAAAAAAATATAAATATGAAGTTTCAGTTTAATAGGATAAACGGTTTTTGAGTTATTAGCGATTTTACACAAAAGTACACAGACATACAGACATTTTCCAGAAATCACGAAAACGTAATCAGCGGATGATACCTGATACAAATCAGTCAAAATCTCAAGGTCGAATTTTCGCGCGATCACAATACTTTATCCGATTAGGATAAAGTAAAAAGTAAAAATATATATGTACATATGTATATCATATCGTAAGCCAACATATTTTATAGCCTGAATAGAATAAATTTGCCACCACATTCTGAAAAATAATTAAAATATATATACCTATGTATACTATTGTATTGCGCTATAGTTATCACTTATATAGTATTATTTCACAATGAATTATTATTAATATCAAACAATGCCTCAATCAATGTCCCAATTTATTATATGTATATACATTTGTACGTATGTATGTACAATAAAACAAACACCTTTGCTTTTACATTGCGTGCTGTAATTCCTTCATAAGTTCATATAAAACCTCATATTGCCACCAAAATCTAAAAAATAAAATATTACAAATTACAATCATAAAAAAATTATTAATTTTCGCTAAATGCCTTTCTCCAACTCACTACACTGTATTATTAATCATAATATCACCATGTTTTTCCCACTCTTTTTTAACTTCACCCTATTCTTCTTTTTCTTTCCTCCTGTTGATTGTTGTGCAAACAAATGTTATACATATGTACATATGTACGTCACCGTTAAAATTGTATTCACGCGCTTTATACAAATTTATCAATAAAAAAATTCCTACACTATTGTTATTATGTTCAATTTAGTTGAAAATTCCAACGGCATACCGAAAATTCATTACATGCACGCATACGTAAAATATCACACTAAAAACAAATCAAAATCCAATTGTAATCCACGCGCGTTCATCAGCAGGCTGCTTCTAAATATTCAATGCCTCGACGAATGGAGAAGTGGATACCTTAATAAACTTATAACTTTCTCTTCAATAAATAATATAGGGTGGATACTAAGCTCCTTCATAGTTAGAGAAACTGTGAATTTTTTTTTTTTATAGGAACAATATTTTTTTTTTCGTAATTTACACGTAAAATAGTTTGTCGTGTTTGCTTTTACTCAGAAAGCCATCACCCATCATCTCGGGTACAACGTGTAACACGGGTCGCAAATCTGTACACATATAGACATCTACACTCGCATAAACCCCCTTCCCTCGCCTCTTAAGTATTTGTAGACATAACAAGTATATTGGGGAAAAGTTTTTAGGCGATTTTCCGACGGAGGGCGCGTATCGCACGCAAAACTTATCTAGTTTATTCAACTAACTTACTTGCTTTATCGGCGTGTCGCTTCGCCAACGTCAAAGTGGAAAATGGCACTTGTTGCTGTATGTAGGCGGTGGCTGTAACGCATTCCGAGTTGTCAGTATCGATTCAGTAGCGATCGGGGAAAAATCCAAGATGTCCGATCGGAAAACGCGCCCGATCCCGACCGCGTCCTGACGGACACTAAAAGGGGCTAGAAGGGGAGATTTGCTCTCATGCAAAGACCATCCCCCCTGTTGGGTGTAAAATCATCCCCTTTACTCCCAGCCTCCATTTCATCCACCCACCTCCATTGTAGCTCTACATAGCTACCCCCAAGCGAATTGTGAAAGGGTTTCGTAACGCGTGAACGCATCTACTTAGCATAAGGCAAGCGTGGCAACATTTCTCGTAAGCCGTCAATTGTCGATGGTGTATGTTGAAACCGTGTGACCACTCAATGGCGACTATTTTACGAATGTGTGGACACTGTCTATATAGGCTGATTTGGACCAGGCTAGTATTTAGGAGAGTAGCGAGTAGCCTTCCTCCACCATGCCCCGCCACGCTTTCCGCGCGTCTTTAGGCCAGTTCAGTATAGGTCGCGCAGTCAGAGTTGAGGCGAACCACACACACATATGCATTTTTATTACTTTATCCTAATCGGATAAAGTATTGTGATCGTGCGAAAATTCGACCGCGAGGTTTTGACTGATTTGTATCAGGTATCATCCGCTGATTACGTTTTCATGATTTCTGAAAAATGTCTGTATGTCTGTGTACTTGTGTGTGTGTTTTCTCCGAAACTATCAAGTTTATCAAGCTGAAATTTCATATCGATTATTTTCATGTAAGGTGTAAGAGACATAAGGAATTTGGTCAACATCAGTTAACCGAAAGTAGGATTTTTTTTTTGTAGAAAATTCTAAAAATCTGTTACTACGGAATATTTCTGAAACTACTTCGGCGATCTTGTCGAAATTTCATATCTATAGTTTTCACGTTAGCCGTAAGAGATACTGTGATTTTGGTCAATATCTGACGAGCGGAAGTGGCAGTTTACTCTAGAACGATTTTTTGTTTTATATTTTTTTAGGCCTTTTAAATGTGTAATATCGTCACAATATTGTAATGTTGTAATTCTGAGACAAATACCTAGTTATGAAAAAATAAATCCCCTGCCTGAAACTGCCCCATTGATCAAGTCTCAAATTTATATTTATAATTTCCATATAAAATTTTTAAGATTTAAAATTTTAAAATTTAAAAGAGTTGATAAGGTTTTGATCAAAATCCGCCGACCGGAAGTGGTAGTTTTTTCTTATTTGAATTTATGCCGAAGATCGTATTTTACATATGCGCGCGCACTCAACACAGTAATTTCATGATATGTACATATGTATGTATGTTGGTTGGTGTGGTGGTGTGCATGCGTTTTATTTACTTACGTACTTAAAAAATAAATTTCGTTATTCTCTGTATTCCTCAAATATATGGATAAATTCATGGGTTGACCACATCCGAATTTTTAGTATACAGACTGATTCAATTTTTTTTAAATATTTAATTGTAACTTTACTAATACCTCACAGTAACTCTATAGGGTTTAGTACTGGGTGGTAGGGTGGTATGCACAGTACACAATGTCCGTGATCTTCCAGGATTTTCCAAGTACCTATAAATTTTAGGTAATTTGGCTTATTCTTTAGTATTATGTCATATAAAATGGGTTTTGTGCTTTTCTCTGAATACGGTATATTCTAACTAAACTCTAACTAAACTACTAAACTAACTACTCTAACTAAACCAACAAATGATATAAAAATCGAAGACTGAATGATTGGACTGAAGGAACATGCTGTATTTAACAAAACAAAAATATACAAAACAATAGTGTATCTGTTACACTTGTAACGTGTACGCGCGCGAAAGAGACAGAGCGTTTTTATTGTTGCATTTAGTGAAAATTCGTATTATTCACCTAGTCACAGACACAGAATTTGTGTGTGTGTGTGGTTCGCCTCAACTCTGGCTGCGCGACCTGTAGTACATATGTATGTAAGTGCTAAAGCTTCTCAACACAAAACACTAATGATGGCAATACATTGCCGTGAATATTTTGATCGTTTACAGGCAGCTTTAGATTTGTTGGTTAACTTTCCGCCGAAAAAAACAAAAATTTTTCAGTAATGATTTTGTTTTTAAAGTAAACTGATTTTTTTCAAAAAACTGGTTGGTGTTCGTTAGATGTATGCAAACCAATTGAAACTGACACAATGATACAATTGAAGAAAAGTGTATGGTTTTACAGCGAATTATTTACCTAAATATGTATTGCAATATATTTTTCCCTCTATTTAACAATCATCTGGTGTTCTCGTGCTCAATTCGCAATTGGTTTTCCATAATCAATAAAGCGGTGGAATTGAATTTTGAACACAAAGAGTTTTAATCTACTCTTTGTTTGTGCATGATAAAATATTTGTACGATAAATTAATATTTGTTTATTTTGATTTCAAATAGTTTGAAACAAATTGCCATTTATGACAAAAAATAAATATAAATTTTCCTGAATCCTGTATATTAGTTAAATAAAATAAAATAATAATCATCGTTTTCTATCGGCAGTTCAAAGGAAGGAATCATCAACTAACCATGAATACATAATAGTTTCATTTAAGTTTCTATTGCAAAAAATTATATGAGTTATTTGAACATTTATATAATTATTGAACATTTTTTTCATTTACAGCGTTCAATAATTATTGAACCTTGAATTATACGTGTCATATAAATTTTAAGTACTTTTTATTCTCCTTATTTTCTTAAATGAATAACTAATATGTATGTATGTACATATGTATTCATAAAATACTAGGTTTTCAATTTTCAATTTATTTTACGATCTGTACTTTTACCACGTAAGTATATTATGTATATAGAATTGAAAGCACGTGTATGACACGTGATCTATCATATTAGACGAGGTACAATAAAAAAGTCAGTAAACTTACATACATATGTACTTCATATTTTACAATATATTTAATCAATTGTTTATTTCGCTACAATGTTGTCAATATGATTTCTCAAAAATGTATTATATGTAGTTTTTTTTAAATACAACATTATATAAGTATATTATTTCGTCTTCTATCTTCAATATTAAACTGACAAAGTTAATACTTTTGGTAATTTTTAAAAAAAAAAAATTTAATTGCTAGTGCATTTCATTAGTGACGAATGATTATTTGCTAATCGAAATTCACTTGTAGGAGTTAATATAATCGTTATCATTCGATTGTTTCATGACATAAATTTGCTGAATCACAATTGAATAGAAGGTGGAATCACGATTCATTGAACTCGTAACGTAACTCAGATCACATCTCGTTCAATTCCATTGATGGCAATTTAAAACTACAATTTTCCACTTACCAATTAGTGAATTGCTCGCCTAAAGTGACACGTGCACACGAAATAACACTCATCTGTCACTTCGCAATATTGACTTACTATTTGTAAAATTACAGACTACTTTTTTATATGTATAAGTATAGTACATATATTTTATTTACACAGAAGAAGCCTAACTGAGAAAATACAGGAGGCAAACGGCAAGGAGGCATAAGCACTCGGCACGTTTCGCATTTCGAAAGAATAAAACTAACACACTGAGTGTAGTGAATCTCAAAAAGCTGAGAAATATGATATTTCGAACAGTATTGTATTTCTAAAAATCGAACAAAATAAACATTTTAAAATTGAAAGTACCTACGAGTGAAATTTTTGGGAAATGAAATAATATTTTTCAAAGGATAACCTCGCTGACAATTATTATTCCGATCTACTCGCTTGATATTGTTTTTCTATCTATTGGTGCTTTTCTTTTAATCTTTATTTACTCTTATAATGCTGATATTTTGATTGATTTCCGTCAGAATATTATTTTCATGCCTCGTCAAATTTTATATGGTATATTTATCTCCATTCTGACACGAGGGACTGACTGCAAAGCTCTCTGGGACAAACACGAGTGACTTCGTGTCGAATAGGATTAACAAGAAATGGTCCCCGACGAGCAGTTATCGATTATTGGTGGGAAAACTGTTTATACTGCCTGCATCTCGACCTACTTGTCAATTATTTATGAGATTTAATAAATTATTTTGCGAAAATATTCTTCAAAGGAATATTTGATAAATAATTTAAGTTGAAATTACACTGTTTTGCCCATCGAGTCCTGGCTTTTAGCATTGAAAGCGTTATACAAACTTTTAGCCCGAGAGGTTCCAACTTTACATAGAGTATATTATGTATATAGGCACATAAATTTGTTGAAGTAAGTTGCACGTGCCCCAAAGTCCTTGCGAATCCAATGTGAGATTATAATTATCATTATAAATTATAATAGATAATGAAAATTCAATACCACATCCAAAGGTAAAAAATTGATATCATTCTATTGGTACATACATAATTTTAATGCATATTTAACATGTACATACGTTAAAACCACGCTTTTAAACTGAATAATGCATTTATGTATGTTCGAACTGATATAATTTCAATATTTCATGGATTTCCGTTAAATTATCGAATTCCATATTTTTTTTTTACCTCTAAGATAACGAGTGACCTAAATTTCTCATGTATTAATAAATTCATTTCCGATATGAACACACATCACCGCGCACCGATTGCAATTTGTATGATCGTTTCGCGTTTAATTCGACGAATTTATTTGTTTATAATAAAAAATTTAAGCACGGTCGCCAATCTCGCATTTCTACCTGCAAAGCATATATATTATTCACATAATCAGATATAACCTTTGATGGCTTACGTTATACGATGTCGAACGAACTGAGAAAGGATGCGGGCAACCTACCTATACGTAATTTGTGTGTTTGCACCATAGTAAAATAACGCATAAAATATACACAGTCCCTTATTTCGGACGCACGCTGTATGTGCCAGAATCGCGCAAGACCTAATAAAATAAAATATGAAAGTAAATAAAAAATAAAAAAGGGGAAGTTGTGGCTGTATCGTCATTCGCACGGCTACTTCCGTTTTATGAGCGCGGACTGGTAACCCTTCCTTTTTACCCATAAATACGTATTACTATTTCATAAAATATTCTCATGCTAATATTCAACACTATTTTCGGTTGAGCCTTAACGTTATATTGAAATATATGTCCCCGCAAATTGAACATTAACGTCATCTTTAAAAGGGGAAAAAAATGTAACATTGTATGTACATATGTACATATGTACATACGTAGTACTAGCGATTCTGTGTCGAGACAACCCGGGAATTTCAAAAAAATTAACCCGAGACTCCAGGTTCTGAATTAAAGGTTATATGCATATCTGATTCATTCCTAAATGCCTCGGTCTTTTTTAAAACTTATTTTGCCCTGCGAAAATAAAATATGTATCCTTATTTTTATAATATATATTTATTATTTTTATTTTAATAATATATATTATAACCCTGAACCCTGAATCTTCGCTCAAGAGATTAACTTGGCTAATGATACATTATATATGTATGTATGTAATATAATCAAAACGAGCAGTGAACCCATAGTTTCCCAGCAGTAACAAAAAAATTTCATTTATAAAATCTACGTAATATTTTTGTGTATATGTATATTTTTATTCTATTTCGCTTAAAATGATATCAGTTTAACAGCAATAATAGTAAAGAGTTGCAATTTGTCCCAGCGTCGTAAATAATGTAATGTAATTCGTGCGATGTAAATTTGCGCCGCGTTTTCCACGGATACGAGTTCAGCGAGTCGAATAATGTATGACTAACGATAATACATGAATATAGTCTACATACGTATGTACCTATATGTACATACTGCGAATGATAATAATGTACGGTTAGCATATTCAAATCACTCAGTGCGATATTATTTTTCATCTTCGCAGCTCCGCTTACGTTGAAGCTTTCCGATTTGTTTACCCGTTGTACATAAATTCCGTCGAGATAAACTTTCTTTCTTTCGTAGTATTTTTTCGACACCGACCGCGTTCGCGTCACTGATTCAAATTTATGATTGATCGATCGATGTATGTCACGTTACCTTTTCACCTGTGTTGGATGGACTAGAATTTTTTTTCGCCATTTGCCTCGTGACTCGAATGAGTCCATCGGAAAGGAAGCACTTCAGATGAACCCCAATATACAGAGGGGCTGGTATCGATTTCCGGACATTTGAGTATCGTTTCAATGGGGAAAAACAAAGAAAAAAATCGAAAAAAGACGTCACGTTGGAAAAATACCGCCAACGAACAATAAATATTACCTAAAAAAATAGGTCGCTTTCCGCGAAATGAGAAAGTTTTGCTTGCTATCCTAACAATATTTTTATTGTTATATTTTATTCAATACTATGAACGAGAACTTCACCAGGATTCATCGTACGCGTTTGGAAACTTTTTAACTTTCAATTAAAAGTTTGAAAGTATGTATGTATACTACATATATGTATGTACATAAAGTAGCGTGTCGATTACTCTAGACGTTATCGCAATGTTTTTCGTCGAAACATACATAGTAATAGATAAACATACGTTATGTATGTATATAGAAAATTTGAAAGGGTTTCAAGGTAAAATATGTATATTCGAGACACAACACATACTCTCCCCTTTACGTCTTACATCAAAAATGAGTATATTTTCTTCGCAAAAAGTTTAGCACGTAGCCGAAATTATTTCCAGGAAACTCAGGGCTTCTAATAATATTCGTTGTTTGTTTGCCTATATTTTTTTACGTATAGTTAAATTGTTGGACTCTTTCAGGTTTCTTTCACTCGATTGTCGTTCTGATTCCTATCCAACTTAGTTCATTAAATTACAAAGGAAACTGTATTTTTCAAAGAGGTGTGATCTCAAAATAAAATGCCGCTATCAACGGTGCCTTTAGCTGGATTGTTATCAGTTTTCTAGCTGAGGAATGCTTGATTCTATTTGTATTCCGGAATGGTGAACTTCAAACGAGATCAGCGTTTGTCGCAGGTTCAAGTTTGAATTCAGCGTATAACTCAAGTTATCTATGTACATATGTGCATTATATACGTAGGTACACAGTGAGTGCATTTCACGAGGAACACTCACTCAGCAGACGAAGCCATTGCTAGATAAAACATAGCACTGCAGCATTTTTCCATTTATGTATATGTGTCACTTTTCTAATATAATCTACATACATATATATATATAGGTATATTTTCGATGTCGATGTATGTACGTATCAATTTTCTCGAATGTTTATTACTTGGAGGAAGTTGAAAATTATCGAGATTCTCTATCGACGATTTTTCTCAATATGTAAGTTGTGTCGTTACTGTGCAGATAATGATTCACACAGTTTATATGTTATGTTTGTTTAATATGACAGTTATGCGATATTGATTTTGTGTACACTACTTTCAACTTTCAAAACAAGATACTTTTTGAATTTATAATCAGACGAGCTGTTGCTGTTGACTTGACACACATTGAAGTGAGACACGGCATTGAAATACTTTGTACATTTTATATGAATCAATAGTTTCTTTTATGTATATATTCGGACCATTCTCAATTCACATTAGTTGGATAATTAAGAGCCAAATCGACCAAACGAACTTCACAATATGTGCCCTGTTATACTTGCATCCGTTCACATTGTTGAAAGTCGAAAAGAATATGAACAGGTGGAGTGAGCATGAAAATGATAACAAGAATGGAAGTTGTATTCTCACTGTAATATTAATGTCATCTGTTTATTGTACTATCTATTATTGTCATCTGATAAATTGCATATGGCTTGCCCCCTTCATTGCTAGTATGTTTATGTCATACACTTGTATATAACATTTTATATTTAGGTCGTTACCATGTTTATATACATATGTATTTAAATTTAATGTAATTCGATTATACATATATATATATTTTTTTTTTCTACCATTATTTTATATATAATGTTTTTTTTCATGTCTCGCCATAGTGACGAATTGGGGAAACCTGTTATGTCACTATGGTATAATTTGTAAATAAATAAATAAATAAATGTACATAACAGTAGTGAACCTCATATGGTTTACTCCCTTCACTATTGGCAAGTTTATGTTATACAGTTGTTTATAACATTTTATAATTATGTCACTACTATGTTTAAACAGTGGTGAACTGTGTATTGTTTGTATCCTTCGATGTTATGTCTATGTCGCTATCATGTTTATGCAGTTGTGTAACTATGCTAGTGGCTGATACAAACAAGGGTAGAAGACCACCCCCAAGGATGAAGAAAGGTATTTAAGGTAATCAAAAACTGATGAAGCAGCTCATTCTTCTAACAGATATACATCCTTCAAAATCCAGTTCAAAATCAATTTTGTCGTGTCGGGTCGTGCCTTGCGCTAATTTGCCCGTATGTCAAGAACGACAACAATAAATATCACAAAATTTCTTATAATTAACCGGTCGCTTTTCATCTGTCATCGAACGATTTCTCGAGTCTGTGTTGTGCTACGTTAACTGTTCTAATCTAACAATCTGCATCTGCATCATTCAGCAATCAATACTTGTATAATACCTACAACAATACTCCCATACTTGCAGTTTGTGTCACAATATTACATCAATACTTCCGTACCTGCAGTTTGTTGCCATATTCGTCAACCTTTTTTTTTTCATAACAATGAAGTGTGCTTCATGTAACTCGACCACGAACGACGTTGTGCACTGTGGTGGATGTAAAGACACCTAGATTATTCATGTGCCAATATCTCGGAAGTGGGGTATAGAAAGCTCGGAGCCGAACGTAGAGCGACATGGAGATGCCCTCAGTGCAAACTATCATCACCCAACCCAAGCGTCAGCCATAATGATCCAGCTTCGCTCGAGGTGATCCTAAATGAGATACGAGACCTCAAACTCCAGCTCGCGGGCGTGCCTACCATCGTTGAAGAGATCAAGGCTCTTAAGAGCGAACTCATTGACCTAAAATCGGTATACGAGTTCAACTCCACCATGATCAACGAGTATGGAGTTAGACTCACCAAACTCGAACAGAAAATGCCTGAGTTTGAGCAGCTTCGTGACATTGTCATCTCAACCCAGAACGCTGTCGCTGAGATAAAAACGGATCTTGCGGCAAAGAACAGAGGTCTCGACTTACAAATGTCGAAATCAAGGGAGTACCTTTAAAGAAGGACGAAAACTTATTTTCGATCGTTGAATCCGTTAGCAAAAAAGTAGGCTATAATTTCCCCAAGCAGCAAATTAACTATATAGCAAGGGTGCCAACCTATAACCCTAAAGAAAATCCATTATTGTTAGTTTCACAAATCGTTACATCAAGGAGGAATTTATTGCCGCAGCACGCCAGTTTAAAAACTTAATGGCTAGTGATATCGGTCTTGAAGGTAATACCCAGAAATTATACATCAATGACCATCTATCCCCCCAAACAAAGACACTTTTAAATAAAACTAAGGCCGCCGCGAAGGAATCCAACTACAGCTTCGTGTGGGTGAAACACTGTAAGATTCATGTGCGCAAAAATGATACGTCACATGTAATTATTATTGCAAAGGACGGTGATTTAAACAAAATAGCCTAATCAATTTTTTTTTTTTTTTAAACAATTTTAAACAACTTGTCTACAACCACTGGCCAGACGCATCGCTATTGTCCACATGTTTTCCCGCACTTGCATTTATCCACAATCTATATATTTATTATGCTTATTATTTTTTATACCACGCTTTATTTGATTTTAATTATTGTTCTATAGCTACGCTGATGATTCTTGATCATAACACCAATGGCAAACCCACGTATTACTAATCCTAATAAATTAATTCTATACTATCAAAATACGCGCGGTTTACGTACCAAAACTTCATTATTTCTACATAATCTAAATAGTAGTAACTATGATATTATTATTTTAACGGAGACTTGGCTTGTTGATGATATATTTGATAGCGAACTATTTGACGATCGCTATGTTGTCCTACGAAGAGACCGAAATTACGCTTTAACACATCAGACTCTTGGAGGTGGTGTTCTCATAGCTGTGAGAAGGGACCTCACTGTGCTTCCGCAGTCCGGCTTCCACTCGAGTGCGGAGGATCTTTGGGTTACCTTATTCGTCAAGCAACAGGGATCTAAATTACCTATGAAATTACACATCTGTGCAATTTATTTAACCCAACAAAATTTAGGTTATACCTTCTCACAACAATTATCTAACTTTTTCGTAAAACTTGATGATTTAATTTTACAGTGCCCCTCAGATAAATATTTGATTGTAGGTGACTTCAATATGAGGGACATCGCTTGGTTACCTAGTAACATTTTACAAGATAAGTCACTATACCCATCCAACCCCCGTTCACAAGACGAAAAGTTACTTGTGGATGAAATTTGCGCCCTTAATCTTAAACAGTACAATGGAATAAAAAATAGTTTTGGAGTAACTCTGGATCTTGTATTGTCTAATGATATCGTTACGGTAACGAGTTGCTCCGACCCATTATCGGTACCAGTAGACCCCCACCACGGCGCTCTTAACCTACAGATGGATATTATTGAGCTTGACACCTTAAAATGCGCCCCGTATACCAGATTCTTGTTTAACAAGGGCGATTATGACTCCATTTCAAATGAGATATCCAATATCGACTGGTCTTTCGAACTGACGTCCAGATCATTTTCAGCGGCTGTTGAATTCTTTTATATTACATATATGAGGTTGAGAGATACATATGTTCCCTCCAAATTGATTACCCGCGATTTTTATCCCATATGGTATTCACCCGCGCTAAAAAAATTAATTAAAGAAAAATATAAATATCTGAGAAAGTTTGGGGTTTATGGTAACCGTTCTGATAATGATTCATTTAAGCTACTACGTGACCGGGTAAAGAACCTGGAAAGAGTCTGCTATAAAAAATATTTAAATTCTGTTGAAAATTCTATCGAACGAAATCCAAAGCAATTTTGGTCTTTTGTTAAGTCCAAAAGTAAAGACCACGCTTTGCCCAGTTGTCTAAAGTACTGTAATTCTACAATAAACACCGGCGAATCTATTTGTAATGCATTTGCAGATTATTTTTATTCTACGTTCTTAACTTCATCCCCAAATCACTCGCGACAAATAACAATTAACCCCAGTCCCCTTCTTGAAACCTCAACTTATTTATCTTCCATAACAATTAACCCAGCAGCCGTTTGCATACTACTCAAAAAATTGGATCCCTCAAAATCGGCCGGACCAGATCATTTACCTTCCCATTTCCTAATAAAATGTGCTGAAGCAATAGCTATTCCTATCTCAATATTGTTCCGTAGATCGTTGGTTGAAGGAGTTGTCCCTGATATTTGGAAACAAGCATACATAACACCAGTTCACAAAAGGGACCAAAGACTGACATTACAAACTATAGACCAATTTCCAAACTGTGCATTGTGTCAAAGGTCTTCGAGAAATTAGTCTATGATCAGCTATATCCTTCGGTTATGCAGGAGCTCAGTCCTCTTCAACATGGATTCCTAAGAGGACGGTCAACGGTCTCCAATCTGGTATTGCTCAACGACTACATAACCGAAGCTATGGAAAATGGACTCCAAGTCGATGTCATTTACACGGATTATAGCAAAGCTTTCGACAAAATCAACCATAAATTATTGCTTCTTAAACTTTCCAAGATAGGAATTTGTGGAGATTTACTTAGGTGGTTCTCATCCTACATAGATAATCGTACCCAAGCTGTAGTTACTAGTAATTATATCTCTAGTTGGGTTACAATTCCTAGTGGCGTCCCCCAAGGGTCACTTTTAGGCCCGTTACTCTTTGTTATCTTCATTAATGATATTCAGCTGTGTCTGAGGACTTCTAACTTGCTCTGTTTTGCGGATGACATGAAAATTTTTTTCCCAAATATCATCTCGTTCTGATGCCATAGCTCTTCAATCCGATCTCTTTCGTATTGAAGATTATTGTACTCAAAATCATTTAGAGCTCAACCCATCTAAATGTAGCTTAGTTACATATAGTCGTAAACGTAACCTCACGCTTTCAGACTATACTCTAAAGGGCCACATATTACGAAGGGAGTGTGGTATGCGAGACCTTGGAGTGTATCATGACTCTAAATTGATTTTCGATTCACACATAGATAACATTGTAGCCAAGGCCTATAGGGCCCTAGGGTTCATAAAGCGTTGCTCTAAGGAATTTAATCGTATCAAAACACTCAAAATTTTATATTGCTCACTTGTCCGTAGCAATCTGGAGTATGCCACCCAAATCTGGAATCCCAGATACGATACGTACATTTCGCGTATCGAGAATATCCAAAAAAAATTTATCCGCTATTTGTGTTATCGTAATGATGACATACTATATAACCATGATAACTACCTTACTCTCTGTAGGATTCATCATCTACTTCCCTTAGAAGTAAGACGTGAGGCTGCTGATTTAACATTCCTTCAAAATTGCTTCTGGTTCCATTGACTGCCCCCAACTATTATCCCGAATTTCACTTTTTTGGCACCAGTAAAGCTACTCCGGTCCAATCAATTATTGTATCTCCCATCGGCTTGTACAAACTACAGACAAAATGCGTTTCTTTGGCGGGCAAGCAAGAATTTTAATGAGTTGTCTAAAAGCTTCATTGATCTTGACCTCTTCTGTACTAGTGTTGCGTTGGCCAGAGGTTTTTTTTAAGTCATCGTTTTTTTTTCCCCATAGTAGTTCTTGTGACAATTATGGGATGTTTGCATTATTCTGGCTCTGTTATTTTATTTTATTATACATACATACTCTATACTGTTATGCTTAATTAGTTACTGTTATTTTATTTTTCTGTTTCTTTATTTTATTTACTATACCACCTGTGCATTTTACTATTTGTTGTTATTTTATTCTATTATTCTATACTATATGTTTTCTTACTGTACTATTGTTACCTTACTTTAATTTACTTTTGTACTATATTGGTTGTTGTTTTGTGTTCTTCAATTCTGTTGTTTTGTGTTCTTTAACTCTGTTGTCTTGTGTTCTTTTACTCTGTTTTTTTTATTATTGATTTTGATTTTCTTTTCTTTCTTACATTGTTACTATTTGTGGAGACCTGTTATTGGCTTTCTGTATTTATAAGTTTCTTACTTTTTTCTGTTGTAACATAGCTGTTGGTCTTCCTAAAATAAATAAAATAAAAAAAATAAAATAAAATAAAAAATCCTTCACTTGTACTCTCAATTATAATTAAATAAACGAAGTTTTATCCATCTACCTGTCAACTATCATTTTGAGCCACGTCACCTAACATACTATACCTAATCACGAAGTAAACCGCTGGATCCTCTGTCCGGAAAACATAACAATATTTAACGTATACGATTTCTCTTTGATATTATATGTATTTTGTGTGGATGGTTAAATAACTCTAATTGTTGCTCTGTATACGACAAAAGTCCATGATATGTCTGTTGTGAAGTGTCTAGGTCAAAGTAGATTATTGTGGTCCACATGAGCAAGGGTCAGAAAGTGGTAAGTTTTCTACTCGTTTACGTCCTTTGTCCTTTCCTCGAGAAAACGACCCCCATGCAATCTTTAGATGTATAATAAACTATAGATACATACCTACATATTACATACAATAAATAGTACTGTGGGCTATTATTATTTTAAAATTTTTGAAATTTTCATTGAAGCCAGTCAAGGAAATCTGGGGTTCTTGCGACAACGAGTAGCGCTAATGTAAAATTTATTTGACAACCGGAATTGAACGAGTCTGATGAATAATGGGGTTGGACCCCTAAGTTCAAGTCGTTGTCCGGTGAATTATGCCGAAAGTTGGGTATTCGCAAGTTTCGAGCGACTCTGTAGCTTATTATTCGATATGACTCGCTTCGTATTCGATAGCGAACGCATTTGCATATTTTTTATAAGCCAAATTAATGACTTACGCTAAATTAATTTCGTTTTTTCCCGGTCATTTCCAACGCAATGCTTTTTAATGAAGGAAAAAATCTCAAATCTCTATTTCGTTACAGAGCTACATTGTACATAAGTAACGAACATTTAAATTGAACTCCTACTTAACATTTGAATATAGGGCGTCACCACAAAAATTGACCTTTCGTATGAATTTATTACATTTCAGGATATTTTCACGATGATGAATGTTTTTCGTACTCATTTTCAATTCATTTCATATGCGAGTGTTCGTCGTATCTCAAAATTTTATTTCAAATTTGAAAGACGACTTAATATTTAATACAGGAAAACGCTATATCAATTTATTATATGGAATTTGGGTAAACTTCATCTCCACGTTGTCAAGTCAATATTCACGTTGGCGTTTGATTTAAATTGCAATTAATTCTTTGTCTTAGCAATTGTATTATGTTTACCGACGCGTTGAGTTTACTCGTTGCTTTCATAAGAAACTGGAATAAAGGAGGAGGGAAACACTCGTTGTTGAATTAAATTCCGGTGAAATAGACGACGTTTTTTTTATAAATTAACTTGGCGTGCGTGAGTGGACCATTTATTAAACCAGGTACACTTTTATATGAATTTTACAATACATAAAATAATTAAATCGTGAAATAACGATTCGAATGCATTCAAAATGATCTTCGTATGTCAATCAAATTGAACTGTTTATCCATTATGTATGTATATATCGACCAACACTCGTTTATTATAGCAGTAAGATTAATATGTGTATAAATTTTAGTCCATATCTGTTATAAAATAATAATTAATAATAAAATAATAATAAGGTGTAAAGTAATTTATTTATGTGGAAATTTTTATTACTTCCATGTTAATCATAAGTTTACATGTTTCTGTTTCTATTCACCATGGTGTATAGAAACGTAATATATATCATTACAATTATTTTTGCGATGCGATACTAAAACATGATTGGTAGTATATGGGACTTTATTATACATGGACATACATATTTTATTATATATATTTTATACATATTATACATATTATTTGTCGTTAAATATTTTATTAATAAATGGCGAAACATAAATTCTTCAGTTACCGAATGGGCTTCGGTAAATATTACGTCGGCTTAATGACGTTAGCGCGATGTTCCGTTTTCAGAAATGTCGATTTAACGAGACATAAAATCGGAGAGGATAAACCCCGAGTCGTTAAATTGGATCACTTGACGAATAATTAGCATGAGACGATTTCACATCTAAACTCTTGGCATGTCTCAAATTGAATCGATAAAGATCTACGTATACTTAAGAGCCGTTCAATTTATTAGACGGTATAAAAATGTAACCCAGTTCAATTTATTCACGTTAATTTTTAATGATCTGAATAGTTACACAAATTTTCATCGGAATAACTCATTAAAGTAATATACAACTTTACACGAGAAGAATAATATGTATAATATTACAAGAAAGCGTTAAATGGAATTATATTTTAATTTATTTAAAATTAAAAGCGTGCTTTTAACGAAATTAATGCTACGAATATCAATATAATTTGTGCAAAAATTTAAAAGCTTTTTTAGCGCCCTTCTATAAAGAATGTCAAAAAAATTTACATCGCATTTTAACGAAGTGCCAATAAAAATTTAGATAAATTCGTCGAGCAGATAAGGGGTTGCTTTAGTAATTGGAGCACCGAATGGCTTTTCTTATTAATTAATCATTTATCATACCTATGCAATTGTGAGCGATCGTTGTCGTTGCTTATTGTTCACGTTCATCCATATTCTGGTAAACATTTTGACCGGAAACGGAAGTACTCGCAGCGTTTTCCCTTTTATGGATACATCCCACGCAGTTTACAGAGCGGAAACTTTGAGTCGAGTAGGAAAACAAACCCGCAAACGTCTGGTTTTCAGCGAAATAGTTTAAATAAACGCGGTTTTGTCCGACGAATTTCACCACGGTCAAATCTTCACATTGTTTCCGGTCTCACGCGTTTGTGATTTTTAGAACAATCGACTTCACTTACACGGTCTAAGCACTTATACATCCATATAGTGCACCGTTGTAAACTTCGATCGCGCTTGTCCTCAATTGAGCCAAAAACAACAGAAAGCAATTTGATTTTTCTCCAGGGAGAAATTTCGTCTTTCTATCTCATTTTATTTATTTTCAATCAGACTACGTACACTTTATTTGTTAACAAAACAAAGAACTGAAATAAAATATCGCTTTTCTCATCTATTCAAGTTTTGTTTTGGTATAATTTGATATCAAATACTTTGCTATAATAGACTAACCCATTGGTTCGCAACATTTTCAACCACACCCTTCAATTGTTTACGTTGAGGGCTCAGCGACCCTTATATAGGTTGATGGAGGTTTCATAAAAAAAGGGAGACGTTATATAAACTCATTCAGATTTATTTTTACTCAATCCATATCAAAAATAGATATAAATATATAGGTATAATATTCAATAGTCATGCTATAAAAAAAATTGCAAAATTTATTATATTTTTATTATTAATGGGATTAATTCGACATACATATGTATGTATTTTATTTTCAATTTAATAATTGAATTTGTATTCAACTTAATCTCTTTGTATCGTTCAAAAAAGTTTCAAAAAAATCCCAACACTTGAGCTTAAGAAACAATGAACTGATCAGACGTCGCCTAAAGCAATCTGAAAATGGTACAAATTGAATAAAATAATAACTAGAACTTCAGATTAATTTTCCAAGTATTTTTGTTTCTATTGCAATTCTTAATTGAATTGAAAAACCGTGTAAAGCTTGGAAAAGCTACAGCATTAAAACATTGTCATTGAACTTTAAGCGCTTAAGTCGTACGAACTTTCATAAATAGTACGTAGGAAATAACAATGTTGTCTGTCATCCCTTTGCTTTGTGAAACACAATGGCGACTCTTTATGATATCAAACCAGACGGAGATAAAGCTGAGGATTTTCTTTAGCACGTACAAAATGGTGGAATTGACGAATAAAACCTGTTCAGTAAAATAAAACTTAACCCTAGCCAGATATATACCGTTTAATTTAATTTAAAAGTACGCTTCGTGTATTTTGCCTTTTTTATTGTGGTAGCGTTCGCGTCGTTCGTTGAAAATTTTAATATGCACAAGTAATTAGCGTACAAGTTTTTCAGCAAAATTAAATTTGCCTTGTTGTACGGAAAGCATTAGCGTAATTTCCGCGCTAGCAATTCCGTTTTGGCAATATTTCATGCATGCGTTTTAAGTGTGTACATTGTATCTGCGTATACATAATTGATGTTAAATGTTCACTGGCAGATATTAATTAAATAAAGCTGTCATTCTCAATCGCGATGCCAACACTTCAAAAGGAATTTGTTAGTCAGATTTCGCAGCACATCCCACGTAAATTATTCAACATCATTAATAATATTAATTCCGGATTGTTGCTATATTTCCAAGGGAAAATTGGGCGGCCTAGAAAAATATTTAAAATAATTATTTTTATGAGCGACAATTTGTGAACAAGCAAAATACATCGCAAACGAAGCTCACATATGGAAGTTCATTTATTGTTATATTATTGGATCAGTTCCATAAATTGATACTGCGATATTTAGAATTAAAGTAAATAACTTGTGGAGCCGTTGTGGAGTTAGACTTGGAGTTAGACTGTTGACACACAATGAATGTTTGTACGTATATACATACATATGTGTCTTAACTACTCATTAGGATATAAAACTACCAATTTTTCAAAATTGTGACACAAATTAATATAATGAACCCCTTATATATTGATACTATGTACATATGTACATGTTTAAAAAAATAAGGCATATGATCAACGCGTACTGCCAGTTATGACATATGGATGTGAAGCGTGGATGCTAAATTCAAGAATGCTACGTAAGATCCAGTGCACACAGAGAAGCGTGGAAAGGTGTATGCTTGGTATAACAAGAAGAGATCGTAAGAGTAATACACGGGTAAGAAGTATGACCAAAGTGGCAGATATAGCGGAACGTGTGAAAAAGTTTAAGGGGCACATGGCGAGAAGAATGGATGGCAGATGGACGTGAGAAATACTGGAATGGTATCCGAGAGAATTTGAAAGAAAGCAAGGTAGACCGAGTGTAAGATGGGCTGATGAATGTAGAAGAATGTGTGGAGTCAAGTGGATGCAGATGCAGACAGACAGGAATGGAAGAGGATTGAAGAGACCTTCATCCAGCAGTGGATGGTGAATGGCTGATAATGATGATGATGATATGTACAATGTACATAGCCCAGCGTTATCCGAAGTGGAAATTAATCTAATTTTTTCAGCTACTTTACAGTCAGCTGTCATTAATTAAAGTAATTGACAAAATATATAAGATCGAATTTTTGCACGATCATCATATTTTATCTAGATATACAGTATGTAAATATGAATGTACATATGTACATACTACGTATATGGATCAACTAAAAATGTACATAAGTCAAACGATACTGAAATGTAATTAATTGACAGATATGAAAGAATTCATTAAAACTGTATGCTATGTATGTATGTACATACATATGTACATACATCCGGAATTCCGGATTGGGTTTAATAATTTTTTTTTAGTGAAAAAATTTAAAAATTCAATAGATAAGAGGGGAAAACTATTGTTATTACTCGACAATGCACCGTCGCATCCATCAATAGAATGCTTAAACCAAATTGATGAAATGTTTGTAGTGAAATTTCTTCCATCAAATGTCACGTCTTTAATACAACTGATGGATCAGGGGGTAATAGAAACATTAAAGCGCTTACATACATATATCGAAAACAGATCCTTCGAAAATAATGAAGAATCAATCATCAGTTTCCACAAGATCAATTTAAAGGACTACTGTTGTTACATGTTGTTACTGACTGTTGCTACATGGCAGCAGAAAGCTAGGTTTCTGTAAATGTGTCAACATTAAAAAAATCATGGAACAAACTTTTGAAAAGACCGTTAGTGAGTTCCAGTAATGCAGATCTCGTTGATTCGGTTAATATACATATGTAGATGACATCACAAATACAATAGCACAAATTTCGCGAGTTGTTAAACTGTGATGCGAACGATCCTAGATTCCAAATTTTTTAATGATGAGGAAACAGTTAAGGGAATATCTGACACACCTTTAGAAGAACATGAT
This sequence comes from Parapsyche elsis, assembly GCA_022651745.1. NCBI lineage: Eukaryota > Metazoa > Arthropoda > Insecta > Trichoptera > Hydropsychidae > Parapsyche > Parapsyche elsis. The sequence goes on along the minus strand of JAGVSN010000001.1, from coordinate 15,277,356 downwards.
CAAGAAGACAATGGGGAGATATTGGTATTAAACATTCTGAAGCTTTTCATTGTTTAGATGTCGCCATGAAGTGGTATGAGAGACAGGAAGAATGTACATATGTAACTCAAGACAACTTACATACATACATATGTTTATGTGTGTATGTCTCAAAAGTATACGTGATTTGGCGGCTTCTAAAAGGAAAGCTAATTTTAAGCAAAAATCAATTAATGATTTTGTTAATTGTCAATAATTTTAAATTAAAGTATTATATTTATGTACATATGTATGTATGTATGTAGGTACATATGTGTAAATATTTCAATAAAAACATTCACAATAATATGTAGATATATTTTTCTATCTCCTCTTGATTATAATTTTTTTTTTCGATTATCCGGATTTTTGGTTATCCGGACTACCTTCATCCCCAATTAGTCCGGATAATCGAGGTTCTACTGTATGTACATTGTACACTGTGCGAATCTCTCTCTCGAGAGAGACATGTCTCGTTTACACAAGCCAGTCAAAGCTTCGGATGTATCTAACCGCGGTTGGTAAATTGCATAACCATGTGCACATGCAACATGCAAGATGAAGTTTGGGGATTTTGTTCGCGGGCCGGGGGCGTGGTGCTGGGGTCGTCGACAAGATGGCCACCGGCGACGTGTCGAGATTTCGCTTTAAATCCGCAACATGGCGGATTACGACCGTGCCGACCGTCGGATATCGCTGTTATTATTATTATGTGCCACCCCTCTGCTCTCGTTCCCGAATCCCGGGATTTGGCGTATCTTTTATACGGCTGTGCAAACTCGGGTATGTGAAGCATCCCCGACATTAGCCCCACCAGACCATCAGCTATGTATAAACCGAATACAAGACTATGTAAATATGATAGCCTCGTGTAATCCGGCACTGTGCGAGTAAACTTTTCGATTGCCGTACGAACTTTTTAATTTGTAGAAAATACATAGGATTTAACTTGCACTCGTACAAGTTGGGCAATTTAATGAAATCACTCACTCACTAGACTTGGCGCTTTCAATTTAGTCTTCCGTGAACCTCAGGGGCTTGCGTAAAATTTAATTTAAAGTTTCACTGGAAAATAAGTCTAATTTCATACGAAGACGGCGGAAAGATGGATGCTTTAGATAACGCGCGACCATTGGACCTTAAGCTGACGTTACACGGTCAATAATACTGTCATTACTTTATTATTGACAGTATACCCTCCACTCGCCAATACTGATGCTCCGATATTAAAATATCCGGATTCACGTCATTAGTTGCCGTCATTCCATCAATATCGAGTTTACACGATCAATAATACTGTAATTACTTTCAAGTAATGACAGTATTATTGGCCGTGTAACCGCTTTAGGACATTTCGTTACTAACGCGAACGTTTGTACTCTACCATTCTCTCATATTCTCTTCATCCTTTACAGAATAATTATTTATAATAACATATTTTAACCCAGCGGTTCTCAGCCGCCGTGTCGCGAAAACTTAACCTATACAGAAAAAGAAGAATTAATCGGGATTTCTTCTGATTCTTCGCATAAGTCAAAATTTCAAGACATTCCAATAGATACCTATTATTCTGCAATTACAAATAAGGCGTTGAACATTTTACTTCCGTTTTCCTCATCATGCTTGTGTGAATCAGCCTTTTCATCCTTAAAGGCAATGAAGTCAAAATATCGGTCGAGACCTATCTACATATTACCTAATATTGATTGTGAGATGCGTGTGAGTTTGTCTACCATTCACCCTAGCTACGATAAATTATACACCCAAATATACCTGCGGCAAAAGGTTTGAGAATCCAAAATTCCGAGGTCTATTCCTATGTATCGTTAATAATTTGATTTGATATTATTATTTTTTTTAAATATATGCGATTTTGATGAGGAGTACATCGATGAGCATTGTACTTCATTTTCTATACTTTACGATTGAAAATTCTTGTCATACATATCTACTCCAATATACATATCTACTATATCTACAATATATCCACATATCTACTCCAATATGTGGAAACTATAAAGTTAAATTGGTAAATTATGTCCGATGGAGCAAATTAGTTGGAATATACTATATACTCGTATAAATCAGTAGTTTGAATTATATTTGTCGCTATTTCTCGAAACAATCTACGTTCTCGAAATAACAAGAGTTTGGTTTAAACTTTCCGTGTTTCGGAAGCCGCAGAGTGGCCCGGGAATAATTTTCAGGGGTAGCGAACAACTTTTTCATTAAGACAACGCGAAAACATTATCGGAGTCACTTTTGCCTGTTGAGGACGTTCGCTAGACAAAAGCCGCGGAGTCGCAAAGTGTTCGAGGAGTCTTTGTGTCATTTCAGATAATGGGGTTGGCTCGTCTCGCAGCTGTCAGCTTCCGGATAATAACGGATAATTTAACGGAATAGTAGGGGGGTGGTAAGGGAGTGCGTACAATTCAAAACGAACCGCTAAACGAGAGCAAATTCAACGAAATCTCTGACATGCATGACAATCGCATACGGGGGACTTTGATGCTTATCTCCGTCTTCCGTCAGATACATAGTTTCAATTTTCAGAATGTAAATTTGTATGTACATATGTATGTTGAAGCGCGAGGAGTAATGTAAACAAACCCGACCCAGTTTGTTAACCGTTTGCATACTGGAAAAGTTAGCATGGGCGTAGAATTCACGAACTGAAGTTCGTAGCATGATTTTTTTCATATGGTTCGACTATTGTTGGCTAGTTTTAGATGGATTCATATCGGCTGTTTCCTGTCAGAATTTCATGATTTTATCTATCTCAAATTCAAAGTCGATTATTTACGAAATTGGCAACCGTCCAATATTTATACATATTTTCTACTCACCTATTCATACATAAAATTTCTTTCGTTTCATAAAGAAACTAAAAGATGCCGGAGTACTGTTTTTAAGAAAATTTTACATATATATGTATGTATGTAGGTACATTATACATATATAAAAAAATCCGTCTGTCTGTTTGTGTGTGTGTGTGTCTGTCTACTGATAACGCTCGCTGAGGTAAATAATTGAAAAACCAGAGCGAGAGGGCATTTGAACCCGAGATCATCAGGTTGGGAGGAATCGTGCTTACACGTTATCTTCCAAACGGAGGCGATGACGCACGTATTATAATTGGCCAATATTTATTCTTAAAGGGTTCGTGACTTTGCTAAATTGTTACATTGTTGTTATTATAACGCGCCATAGATGGCGCTTGGTTGCATAGATGCAACAACTATAAAAACTATTAAATTTAATACTATTTTTCAGTACGGGTGATGAGAAACCGCTCCGTTGATATTACACTAGTATAAAATAAAAATACAAAAAATGATAGGGCAAGAATTGAAGCCAAACACGTCACACGAAGAATCTGCTTTACATATCGAGTATTATATTATGATTTTTATGCAACTATGTATGTAGATATTTATTTTGAATGTTATAATAATTGGTTTTGATATTTTATTCAACTTGGGTACTTTCTATGGTTTGCAACGATCAAGGAAATTATGCAGCGTATACATTTTAATATTATGTTGAGGAGCGATATCCGAAGCTTTCCGAAGCCGTATAAATTTCCGTTTGCAAAATGGTGATATGCAATTAACAATGTGCGCCGTTCGTTGCACATCATTAAAACCCAAGTGCATGTTTACAATTTCGATTTATGTTTCGTCAACGTTTACACGTTCCAATAAAAACATCGTAAATAATTGAACGCGCACTATGCACGGCCGGGCCCGTAACGTTTTCATAAATTATAAAATTGTATGTACATACGTAAGTATTTGAATATGTACATATGTGGGTGCCATTTCTCGGCTCGAGGCATATTTTCGCAGAATACTGAAATCACTCACTGAAAATTTGTTTTGAAAAACATTTTCAGCCGTTCATTTTCCGTTTCGGTGAAAAGCGACAGTGACGCTGTACAAACAAAAAGGGCCAATTAGAGTGCCAGGTGAATTTCCTCGGGTGAATTATCGCCGTTGCCATAATTAAACGTTGCGTTTTGTTTTAGGCATTTACGTCCAATTTAATTTCTTTCGTTGAGCGTATAACTGTTGGTTAAGTATAACCAGGAGACTGGCAGGGGGTATCGTTATACGTCCCTCTGGACTTGTTTGCATAAGATGGATAGATAATACGGCGCCGGAAGCTCGGAAAAAGCCCCAATTCAATTAGAGCTTTCGGGAAATTTTCACACCCACAGCCAATCCCACGCGCCACATAGCGATTCTGTATTTTTTTTTTATATTTAAAGAAGGAATAATCGCTCAGGTGGAAAGGAGTGATTTGATTTTTTTTCATTTTATTGGATGAAATATTTAAATACAACTGATTGATCGGTTTCGTTTGACTGAATGCCTAATCGAGCTGAATTGATTAAAAAAAAAAATCAACGTGATCAACGATTTCATTTTTAGTTTTATATCAAAACGATCCAATTAGATTCAATATATTATGTAGGACAATAAAAATAAAACACCTTTTCACATTTAACCTTTAAATTAAAATACAAAACATACATGAAAATAACAAGCGATGGTAATTAAAAAATGTCCTCTGGGACATATAATAGCCTTTTCACACGCAAGATAGAATTTAATCGTACAAAAGTATAACGCATTATACCATGTGAGTCCCTTTCTTCCCTTTTGCTTAAATTCACGAAAAAAATTAAAAAAGGTTGTATCCTTGGTCTGGTAGCAAATAATATTCCCACAGTACGGTAGTAAGTTTATACTTTAAAAAAATAATCACTACAAACACACACACTCACAAAATGAGTTCGCACGGTATAAAATATAATATTTTATGTTTGTGAATTTTATTTGTACTTGTCTACATGGTTATGACGTTGAAGCACTGGCGCATAAATCGAAATAGCGTTTCTTGTATAGATTCGTTTTATTTTTTATTTTTTTTATTTTACTTTTAACGTCGGATACGACAGAGTTGAAATTTATTTTTCCATTTTTCGCACGATGTAAATTTTAAAAAGAAATGAATTTCACTTTGTAATATGTGTCCCGCGGGAACTCGTTACGAATTTGCAGAAATATTATATGTCCTGGAGACATTATTGTAATCTGATTTAATTTCAACAACGTTATTACTGGAAAATATTTCATGCAAACAAATAAGATTCTGTACAAATTGTATTATTCATTTTTAATTTAAATTGATGCCTTAGGGCTTACACACATTGACCACATCGCATGATTGCGATACATAATGCCGTTGCTATGAAATGTTACGTGGGGTGGGGTGTTGCAAGTGTGTATCTACGCCAGGGGTACCCAACCTTTTTGGGAAATGGGCCGGTTCAGAATTTTGAAATGTATAGAGGGCCAGATGAAAAAAAATCTTAATGGAATCCAATTCAAACCAATTTGCATATATTTTTTATAATTTTCCATAATAATAATATAATTTTTAATAATTTAATAATTTTCCATAATAAATTTCCATAATTTCCATTTTTTGATTTAAAATACCTACATATTTAATTTTGGAAAACGTCTGTTCGCATATGTATGTATATGCTACCAAAAATTGATACAATTTTTTTAGTAAAGCCTAACTTCGCGGTAACTAGACGCAGACGCTTTTTTTTTCAGAAATATCGACGAAAAAATGCGTCAATCGGAAACTGTATTCAAGCCATCCTGTGCCCAACCTAACTTCGATAAAAATAGACTTTTTTCACAAATATCGACGAAAAAATGTCTCAATTGAAAACTGAAATCAAGCCATCCTGTAACCAACCTTACTTCGATAAAAATAGACTTTTTTCACAAATATCGACGAAAAAATGTGTCAATTGAAAACTGTAATCAAGCCATCCAGTACCCAACCTAACTTTGCTAAAAGTAGACTTTTTTCACAAATATCGACGAAAAAGTGCGTCAATCGAAACCAGAATTAAAGACATGGTGTACTCAACCTAATATCGCTAAAAGAAGACTTTTTTCACAAATATCGACGAAAAAATGCGTCAATCGGAAACAGTATTCAAGCCATCCTGTACCCAACCTTACTTCGATAAAAATATACTTTTTTCACAAATATCGACGAAAAAATGTGTCAATTGAAAACTGAAATCAAGCCATCCTGTACCCAAACTAGCATCGCTAAAAGAAGACTTTTTTCACAAATATCGACGAAAAAATGCGTCAATCGAAACCTGAATTACAGACATAGTGTACTCAACCTAATATCGCTAAAAGAAGACTTTTTTCACAAATATCGACGAAAAAATGTGTCAATCGAAAACTGAATTCAAGCCATCCCTAACCTAACTTCGTATACGTATATTATAATAAACTATTTACTATAAAGATATGTACTTTAATTAATGTAACAACTAGTGTTCCTGCCAACTTCTGTTGCGAGATTGATGTGATGACAAAACGTCACTCATCACTAGAGACCCGTGTTTTACCCGAGGTAAAAAATGAGATGGTTTTACCAAAGTAGTTTTATTGATGGGAAATATCGAAAACTGCAGAATGCAGTATAATTAAAAAAAATTGCAAATGAAAATCAGTTCGTCGTTTGACTTCAACAAGAGTCGTTCTTCTTGTCTCGCGATCGGTCTCTTACGTCTCTGTAGTCGTGAACTTTTGAAGATTCGTGAACGTGAAAGATTTTTGACTTTTTTGGACTTGGACAGATTAAAAAGGCTAGTATTTATTTACTTTACGAATTTATCATTTTCATAATTTGGTTTAACTATAAAATTCACGAAAATCGACTGTAATTAAATACTAAATTTTATTTAAGTATTAATGTTCAGAAATGTTTTAAAATGTAAAATATTTTTTTTTAGCTTCAGAATGGGGCGTACTAATATTAATATTCGTGACAGAGCAAATCCATACAAAGCCCGCGAAATTTATATAAATTATGATAATTATTGTAATGTGCAGACATTGTAATTGTCGAGTGGAGTGGCAGAAAAAAGGATAACTTGGAAAAACATCTGAAATCTATAAATCATCGGAATGCAATTTCAAAACTTACTACGAACAATACCATTCAAGCATTTTTTTAAATAACTTGTAGCAAATGTAAAAAGTGGATTAAAACCTGATATACTGCAATTGTTAATGGCCACAAAAATTAAATATGAAGAGTTTGGTTCTGCTGCAATAAAATCTATTTGGTGTCTTGTAAATAGTGTGGATGCAGAAAGATTTCTTAGTAAATATAATTCAGTGGTAACTGATCGTCGCACTAACTAAAAGTGTCGTCTGTGGAAACATGTTCCATGCTTAGTTTTAATAAATTTTAAATTAATGTTATATTTTATTTTTTAATTCATAATTTGTCTCTGTATTTCTCCATATTGCTATTTTTTTCACGTACTATGATTATGGTCAAAATCCGCCAACTGGAAGTGGCAGTTTTTTCGATTTTTGGTTTTTTATATTTTTCGGCCTTTTAAATATTTAGAATCTTCATAATATTGTAAAACTATAATCATTATGCTAATTACAATCTGTGAAAAAAAATCATCAAAATCGCTCAACCGGAAGTGGGATCTTTTTCTTGTCAAAATGGTTTTTTTTTTTTTTCAGTGTTTGGTTACTCTTCATATTCCTCAAATACATATGTATGTATATGGATAAAGTCATCGGTTGGCCACACCCGAATTTTTAAACCAAGTAAATAAATTTCACACGTCTATAGTGCTCAAAATAAATTTTAGAGTACAAAAGTTAAAGCGTCGTTTGTTGTCGAAGTTATTTGATATGGAAAAGTTTTCATTCCAATCCCGTTATTAATAATTAATGATTAATTGAAAATGTTTCTCTGTTTTACATTACTGATCATGACGTTATTGTGACGCGGTAATTGCTCTATGCTCAAGTTAAATGTTTATTTTAATTTATATGCGGTTTCTAATTTGAGAATGTTTGGATAGTGAATCTATCGCTGGAGTACACACACTCGCATAACTAAAGCCCTGTTTATATGTACAATGCTCCCGTACAAAGAAAGTCGTTACTTGAGTTTGACGTCGAATCACAATGTCAGTTGGAACTTTCGACATTAAAGTTCGGATCGATATTTGAGTTTTAATCAGGACAACGCAATTAATCGGAACGGATGGGTTCAATTTTGAAAGTTTGCGCGAAGAAAACATTTTGAAAACATTTCCAATCGACCCGTAAAATTTAATTCGAAATGAATTAGCATTTTTAGACCAGGGGAAAATTCGGGACATTCCACTGGCTCACTGGGTGAAATACTGGACGGCGGGGATCATTTCGAGTCCGATTGTTTAATTAACTTGGAAAAGTCGACAATTGGTGTAATTTATTTGAATGGCTTTCTTCCCTGTCCTTTTTCCAGCAATCCCGGGACCCGGGCAGTAATTCAACAATCGAAGGTTCACGGCAAATGATATAATATACACGGTATACCTACGCAAAATAAACAAGAAGAAAATTAAACAAGGTAGAGCTAGAGCTCGGTGTCCTTCGAAAAGTTCCAAGACCGAAAGTCAACACGGTCAATGTCCTTTATTCGAGCCAACATCCAATACTTCATACATTTTAGAAATGTTTTCACATCATTCAAAATAAATGTTGTAGCGACGAAGTAAAAGTATAACTTTTAAAATGTTAACACCATCGTTAATTAAACCATGTATTTTTTCAATATTTTTTAGTTAGCTGGATCATAGAAAGCAACTTTGTAAATTTGATGCCGATTAATCGAAAAATGATGGAATGTACAATTGTACATATGTATACCTACATATGTACATACTATATATATTATATGCGAAATTAAAATGAACTTTTTTGTTGAATTCAAGTTTTTTTTTTTGTTTCAGATTGTATGTAATTACTGCCAGCTCCATTCTGCTTACTTTTGTTCTGCGTTCTGTGAATGTAAGAGTATGAGTTGAATTGAAACGTTTCTCAAAATTGCAATGACTTGATAGTAGTTTGTATGCATACAAATTGCATGTTGCACTCGAGCTCAACTCGGCAACGACTAACCCACCATATAAATGAATACATTTCGCTCGTTTGCTGAAACTCTTTACTGTCGCATTTCGTGTGTGATACATTTTGTTGGATACGTACATATGTACATAAACATATACAGATTCAGCTTAATACAACAAATTAATTATACATGTATGAAACGTATGTATGTATTGTGGAAATGTAAAACATTCGCGTGCTCACTTAATCACACGTTACGTTAGAATTGAACCAAATTTCTCCACAATTTAATCAGTGCGAGCTTTCAAATTTTGCTCTCGAGAATTAACATTTTGTAATTTAATTAGTGTAATTACAAATAGTTTACTGTTTGTGTATTTATTGTTGGGTGTTGGTAAATTTTTCGATAGAACGTAGGCGGTTGCGTTGTCGCGTTCGGCTCACTATTTATTAGTTCGATCGAATAAATAAAGTGGTGTTTATTACGATCAAACATCAACAGAATTCGGAAGTTAATGTATCGTGTATTTGACCAATTTAATTAAGCGTTGATTGAGTGACATTCAGAACTATCGAAACTGAAATTCATTGAACCGAATCGGTTACATAGCAATTTCATCCACTTCTCGGGGGTCAAAAAAAAACAAGCTTGAAAGTGTAATACCTTTGTCATGTAGTCGAGCGAGCGTTTCAAATAAAAAAAAAAAAAAATAAAAGCAAAAACGATATACATACATAGGATACGTGATACGTGAGCGATGTCACTAAGATGACTTCACGTACAAATTTGCTTTTGACACGATAAAGTTATTCCAAAAGTAATGTGATTAATTATTATCTATAATATTAAATCTATGATATTTCTTACATTCTTACAAGAATACCTAATACGTATTACTTAGCGAAGCTCATAATGTCGAATAGCTAAATTTAATGTATAATATTTGAAAGATTCTTTAAAAATAAAACTTGAACTTTTATTAGTGTGCATAACGTGGCCGTCATTGCGGTTTTTTTTTGATACATGGTGCACGCAAATATCTCCGCAATTTTAGAGTCGTACCGTGTCTGTAAGAGCAAGTGAAGGCTTTCAGCTTTTGAGCTTTTGCTTCCACCGAACAATATGGTTCAGATAAGAGAGGTACAAAGACACTCTCTTTGAATGATATGCGTTTTATTCTAAATCACCTTCAGGCATTAAATTCTATACAGCGACTATAGTATGTGTTTATGATAATCAGATTAATGTTAAGGGAGGCTGAAAGTGTTGTCAAATAAAAAAATAAACCGCTTTTGTGATATAGCGATTCTACACATATCCGTTATTTTATTTATTTATTTAAGGTTACAAACAAACATTACTTAAAGCTAAAATTACAAAATAAACTTATTATCTACTAGCACTTGTACAGAGGTGCTGTTTTAAGGCTGCCAGGAATCTACCAATTTTATTTATATTTCTGAGAACTTCTGCCAGGCTATTATATTCAATTACACCCTTGTACAAGATACTTCTCCTGGATCTACTTAATTTTAAATTCTCAACTATTAACTTATTCTTACCCCTAGTATTATGACTATGTATATTATACCCTATATATGTATATTACCCTATTATATTTATATACCCTATTATATTTGTACACACAGACATTTTGTGAAAATATGAAAAATTGATCAGTAAGTAGATGATACCTTATGCATCAGTCAAAATCTCGGGGTCGAATTTTCGCACGATTACAATACTTTATCTACCTATATACATATGTATACTACGTACCTATATGGATAAATTAATAATACAATTCATCCTTAAATATTTCGATATTATGAAAAATGTGAAGCTAAGTTGATTTCAAACTATTCGTATATGGTCCATAGAGGAAAATTTCGTTTGACGTGACAGTGCAAAAAATATTTGATTACCTACTAAAACTAAGCCATCATATAATGTCTATACACATTACTGAACAAAACCATAATATTAAAGTACATATGTAATTATTTCATTAACTTAATTTTTATATATGTATGTATGTACATACGTATACATATATGTATGTACATATGTACATAGAGTATCGAAAAATATTTTTCATACAACTTACACAATAAATTTTGATATTTGGTAAGTATAAATCGGTTCGATATTATTAATATAATTTGAAACTTTTAACGGCACTACTTTCCGGCACTATTTATGCTTGTTATAAAAGTAATAATATAAAAAAAAAAGTTTTTTCAACTTTCGTAAATGGAAATGGTCGTCTGTGTAGGAACGTGAGCGGTATACTTAGGCCCGTATTTGAATATGTTAACTTTGCGACCTTTTATTTTGGATACAAAGCATGATTGACCCACAAAATTTGTATACATAAAATATTGCATAATATATGCTATAGAATATGGAAGTGTTTACATAAATATAATAATTTTAATACACATCGAGGTCAAGATTTCCACCGACATATACTTTTCGGATAGCTATTCATTTATTCATATTAATTTATTTAATTTGATATATCAATATATTCGATATAAGTGGGCAAATATTGTTCAATTGGCATATGATGATTTTCTGTTTGTATTAAGGTGTACATATGTATGTAGATCTAATAGTTCGAAAGCTTGGCAACCACTGGAAGTGAACAGTTCGCTTCAACCGCAATCAGTTTGCGTTTCCGATTTGCTACCATATAACTGACAAATATTTGTTCTGGAAAAACAAACATTATATAAGGTCAATCATTTATTGTGACCGCAACAATTCAAAATTAATCAATTCGGGCTCACAACGTAACGTTCCGAATAACTTATTAAATTAACTAGTTGTAAATTACGCGAATCTTAGTAGCGAAATCGAAATAAATTGTATCAAATATAATAGAGTAGGCGTGTGTTTCTTTCTCTATTTTTTTTTTACTATGATACAAACGTGACGCTTCGATCAATCACGCGTTTTTTCTTTTCAATCTGAATGCATAAAGCATATTTGTATTTGAAGAGTTCGTGAAGCGAGTGTTTTTCATTCAAGTGTGGTTATACATATATGTATATTCCGAAGATACCTTTTAGTATAAAAGCCACGTTCTCTTTTGACATTTTCTCCGATTTACAATGAGTGAACGATGGAAAAGCGTAAGAAATCCTCTCGAAATTTTTATAGAAATATTGTTATTTTCATAATCCATTTATCCTTCGTTATCGACGTTGAGCTATCTTCACGCTTCTCGAAAAAAAATGTGATCAAAACAAAACATCGTCAATATAATAAACTAGCCGGTTTGCCAGTCAGACGACAGTGGATTCTAACCCCACCCCCTCCAACCACCACCCATGAACGCTGGTTTGTACAATAATATAACAGTTTGGCAGTACGTGAAACAATTGTATAGTGTACCATTGGTTGAATAGATGTATGGCCGTAAAATCGCGTTGTCAACTCGAACCAGATTCGACAGATAGTGGCTTGTTAAGTTGTTACCAACATAACGCTAGACAATGCTAGCGTGACCCCAACGACCTAATCAAGCAGGCAGGCATGCAGGCAAATGCTTACAAGTATACGAGTATATACCGAACTTTATGTGTTGAAAATGAGCTATGTGACATTTATTTAGAATTAATTCAACTGTAATTAATGTAACCGAACGTGCACACGTACGGAAAACTTGGGATCTCAAGTCGTTGAACGTATGAAAATGACAGTTTTACTCTCATGAAATGCCACCATTATACTCAATTTATATTTCACTTTCGGAATTTAACTTTCAAGTTAAGCGGTGTAATTTTTTTGCACTTTCCGAAAGTTTAGACTCGCTCACCTACCGCGATGCGCCATACTAACGGCGAATTATTCATTTCAAAAGTTATGTAAATGGCCGAGTATCAAACCCTACTTGCAAAAAGTTGTAAAAAATTATTCGCGCATAAAGGGAATGACACTCGCGTCGAGGACGAATTTGTAAATTAATTTATTGACACAAGTATGGATGTATGTATGTATATATGTATATATATATATATATTTTTTTTAAATTCGGTCGCTTTTTTTTCACCGCACAGTGGATTCAGCACACGTTCGGTAACCAAAGAGTTTATTCGATTTTGACGTTTGCGTTCACAAACATAATGAATACGCCAAAAGAATTACTCTGCATTGAATTGCATCTGTGCGTAAAAATTTATTTGTAAGAAAAATTCAAGCAAACGTGTCCATTATACGGATTCAATACATGTACATATGTATTAGATTTAGGTAGTTTATACGCAGTATTTAATAATGAAATATAGTAAATGTAATAAATATATATTTAAAACTGACATTATAATTACAAAGGTAGAATAAACTTCATATGTATGTATGTTCGTAACACTTATTGCTAGTTCAATTTTGTTGAAAATGTTCACGAGCGCGATTTATTTCAAAGTTAGCATATTCTCTTGAAAACGCTTTATATTGTATTTTCAGTTTATTTCTCCACTTTCACACGCACAAACTGAAACAACTTCAACAATATATTTTCTCTAAAAGTTAGTACATAAGTTAGTTACCAGACACCTGTTTATGTATTAAAATATACATAGGTACGCTTGAAAACATAATAACTGAACTGTTAACACTTCGATACGCTCGCAACGACTAAACCGAATTGTGTTTTGCTAAAATCGACTCGACAATACATTTTAATTAACTTTGCCAATTTTCAGTCACAATCTTATCATAATCGAGTAAGTTTCGAGCGCTTTTCTCCGCCGCAAACAATTACTACCTATCTCGTACAAGCTAAATACATATTACATTTCACAGAGACACGTATATATGTACTTTTCGAGAAGATTATTTTGAAATATGAATGTTCGGTTTTCCTTTATGTTATTGTTAGCGATTTCAAAGCGAATACGGCTCGTTTTTATGGCGACGATTATCGTTAAACTTCTATTAAGTTGTGTGATAAAATTTTTTACGTAATAAAACCCAACATTGTCCCTTTATCGATATTCATTACTGTAAAGCTAATTAAAACTTTACCGCTACGGCATTTATTGATTTGTACTCAAAGTTCTATTATATTATGTATATTGTGTAACATTAATATAATCTTCGGGGACTTCTTGTGTTCGTTTGTGTTTCGGTTTTTGATAGTTTAGTAGTAGAGATAGTCAGTGGTCGGGAACCTTTTTCGAGTTAAGAGCCAAATTAGGGAAAACCTTGCAAAATTGGTTAAGTTTGGGAGCCGCAACATATTATTTTCAGATTATATGTGATAAAACGAAGAACGAAACAGAAATGGAGCGCTTTTTGAAGAATGAACATAGTTTTTAAATCTAACATCCCTGCTATGCTTAAAAAATAAGGAATACGACCAATGCGTACTGCCAGTTATGACGTATGGATGTGAAACGTGGATGCTAAATTCAAGAATGTTTCATAAGATCTAGTGCACACAGACAAGCATGGAAAGATGTATGCTTGGTATAACAAGAAGATATCGCAAGAGGAATACGCAAGAGGTAAGAAGTATGACCAAAGTGGCAGATATAGCAGAATGATTGAAAAAGTTGAAGTGGCAATGGACTGGAGACATAGCGAGAAGAATGGATGGCACATCGACGTGAGAAATACTAGAATGGTATCCGAGAGGATGTGAAAGAAAGCAAGGTAGACCGAGTGGGCTGAAGAATTGAGAAGAGTGTGTGGAGTCAAGTGGATGCAGATTGCTCAAGACAGACAGGAATTCAAGAGGATTCGAGGAGCCGTTCACCATCCAGCAGTGGATGGTGAACGGTTGAAAATGATGATGATGATATTCAAAATTAAATCAAATGTTGCTCATTTATGAAATGGATAGCTTTGTAAGAAAAAAGTTATCTTCATGATATTCCTTAATGTCTGACAGTTTATTACTAAAAAGTATTAAAAAGTTTAATCTGAACAACGATTTAAAGCTTTTTATAGTCATGAAGTTATGGAAATAGGATTAATTTTGATTTGTGTAAATTGTGTGTCAACGTTGTATTTCACGTAAAACTTTGGATTACAGCGAGAGCCGCTGGTTTTCATACAAAGAGCCGCACGCGGCTCCGGAGCCGCCAGTTCCCGACAACTGGTATAAGTCTTGCCTTGAATATGGACCTGCTGTCATCCTCTCGAGGATTCAGCGCCTGTCGCTGCTATGCAGCCAAGTTTGGAGAGTTCAGATTTCCACCACCGACACCGATACCGAATCCAAACGCTTAGCCCACTCTGGGTATTTACTATGTACCTGCTTTGGGGCGGTTCGCTTTCTCGCTAAACCACCTACCCGAAACCCTGTCTGACATAGTTTGGGACACCGCAATGTTTGAGTGACTATTGACTATTATTCATATATTGTTTCTAACTTTATTATCTTTTTTGTTAAAATGTACATATGTACATACATGTGATCGCAAAAAAAATAGCGAATTATTTGCTGTCGTTTATTTTTTATTTACTTATTTTCTTTTATTTTTGTTCTCTATTATCAATTTATGTAATATGCACCACTGTTTCTACTAATAACCCGTGACTGGAGGGCCTCCACTCTGAATGTCCACCCCTTCAGACTGGACTCCCTCCGGGTAGCCTCATTAGCTGCCGTTCAGCCATCACAAATGATTTATGTATACCCATGATCCTCGTGCGCGTTAAAAAATAATTACTTGCAAGGGCCTTCTTTGTTAGAGTGACCTCTTTTGGGCACTATAGATGAGAAGGGGTGTGTGGTGGAGGCAAATCTCCTGGGATCAAGGCTATGTGTAATATAAAATTTAATTTTTGTCCAAAAAAACTTTTTTTTCTGTTGATAAATATTCATATTATATCCTCGAGATGTTTATCCAACGCGATAAGTTTCAAGCGATGGTTGTACAAATTAGCTCTGTGTAATTGAGTAAGCAACTTTTACGAGTATTTTTATGTACCGCGTAAAAAAAAATGTATGTATGGTATGTATGTACATACATACATACATATCTGATGTGGAAAACACACAAATTTATCTAAAAACATTAACACGTACATACAATACATACTGTCTAAAATAAAATATTTATTTTAATCTAGTAAATACAGAGAAAATGTAACTTTTCGTGAATCGTGTACATTTTATATACTGCGCATATAAAATTTGTGTTTTGGCGCACAGGAGGATACGAACGTTATTTTCAATTGCGCTTCATTAAATCTACATTTTTTCAAAAAACAAAAACCACGCGAAAGATACCGTTTTTGCACTAGCCATACGGTGAGAGCTAAACTGAAAAACAAAACCATTAAACTTTTTCGTACGAAACGTGGGGCAAAAAAAGCGAAATAAGACTCGCCAAACAGGTAACGATTTCAGCGAAATGGTTGTGAAATTTTCCGCAGAAGTTCGACGTACGGTCTGCGAAGTTTTCCCGGGAAAAGCCCGCGTCGGCCACTTAGAGCTTTCGCTGTTTTTACTTACTCGCGAATATCACGCGAAATTAGCATTTATATTACGGCACCGTGTGAGGAAAAATATGAGACTTCTCTCGACTGGCGGCGGTGCGCTAATAATTTTCAGCTATCTGCGAACGCAACGTGGCGGCGAAGCCTTCAGCTGAATCAGCCCTTCAGCCGTTTGCTCACTCTAATGTTCTCGGAAAACTCCATTGAGCTTTCAACAAATTACTATTGACGATCTCACGCTCGCTTGTTTACCGAGTAACTCAACAACCCTTTAAAATGGGAAAATCCACTCTGGCGAATAATGCATTCATACACGCACCCAGAAAACAATCATTGAACATATTCATATACATACCTATTTATAATATCGTTAGGAATTGTTAGAAATCGGCCTCGAGTGAATACACATTAAAATATAAGCAGATAGGTACTGCCTGTGTTTTCGATTGCTTCATTTTAATGTAAATAACGTTCACGCTATGACTATTTTGGTTTAATGTGAATGCCTATACAATTATACATAGCTCGCTGTAAATACCTGGTTAAATAGTTTATGTTTTTCTCTCTTGTCATCCATCCAATAGAATAAATATACGGCCATACGGTCTTAAATTATAATATATGCAATTTGAGAGATAAAGTAAAAGTTATAATTTATTCACCGCGTTTATTGGTGAATCGATATTTCAGTCTGAAAAGTTTTCGGCGCGACTCGTTGCTAAGCGAATCATTCAAAGACTTTTCTTCCAAAGAAGTGACGCTTGTTTTTATTTGAGCATAAAAAAAAAAACACGCGCGCATCTTTATATATGGTAAATATTACGAGAGAATAAGTGCGCTCTGCGAAAACAAATAATATTTATCTGTGGAAAACGTTTCGAAGCTTCATAAAAGACATAACCTTTTCCTGACGTTTCGAAACGTTCTTCCGGTTCGGCGATACTACAAAAGGCAATACTGTTTAGAATAATTGTGTAATTTGAACTAAGCGATGTTGTTATGTTTAATACATGCAAATTGTTTTGAAAGTTTATTTAGGTCGGGGGTAGCCAAACGAACGAGGGGTTCATTAGGTTTTCCGATTTTCCGCATCATCTTGCCTATCAAACTTAACTAGACCTTAACGCAACCGTGTTTAATTGTTATTAACTACGGGCCCACCCTGACCAAGTCTCAAAAATGAAAATCATAACGGTTGTTAATCGTTTATCTTTACTATGATATTTATTTTCATAATTAAAAATATGTTTTATTTTATTTATTTTGACGATCGGCAGAAATTTATAATTGAAATGTGAAATTTCCTATCGCGAAAATAGTGTAGTTCCAGATATTGGAAAATACTAACGGTGAATGTCAAATATACCGAAATAGCAAAAGCCTCGCTATCGCTTGTTGTGTACAATGGATCGTTTACGGTTTTATACAATAGACAATAAAGTGAAATTTGGCGTTATCAGCACCGCAGCCACAGGGTTAAACCCTACCGTGACGCACCAATTACAAACAATTAAGTAACACCCCAAAAATTCAGCCACTTGGCCTAAAGTTAATGTCGAATAAATTAATAATACTCTGTTCAATCGATAAATAATATGCAAACGTGCGTATTTTCATTCGGTTGCGTAGTTGAGATTCCTTGGATATAATGAACGTAAGTATCGGAAAACGGTATTTTATACTCGTGTAGTATGCAGGGTATCATATTTTCTTATTTCAAAAGTTTAAAGTGTACTTAGGGAAAACGACGATTTATTCGCATCAGCCGTTTTCTTATTTTAGTCCAACATACGCAAAAGCTCTCCCTTATATCATGAAGTTCTTCCGAAAACCGGATTTTGCGCAAAGAAACTTAGCCATTATCTTAAACTTTGATAAGAAAACTTAGATAAGAATGAGAAGCGTTGCGAATAATTAATTGTTAGGTACTTTCACCGATGCGAAACCCTTTTGCAGTATACATAATATGTACATATGTACAAATATAGTATTTCTTTTGTATATTTAATAAAGATTATCGTTTCACGTCAAACAATCGTGCAAAATATTTTATTTTATATATTATCATTACGATGGTTCTCTACTTTGCTTATATCGCAGTTAAAATCAAAAATAGAATGCTATTTTCTTCAAAGCGCTGGTGTTTGAAAATACCTAAAAAATGAATAAAAATTCCCGGAAATAATTTTGATCCATCTCGATTGTAGCAAACGCTCGTAAATTGAATCGACTTGTATTCACTATGAACGACTGTAGATAGGTAAAAGTTTTATTTCCGATTTACATACATATGTATGTAGTACATACAGTGTTCGATATTTGTGACGTTTGTGTGTACTATACCTACGTCCCAGAATTTCTATATTCCTGTTCCCTCTCCATCTACTGGATATTGAAAAAACCATTGGGATTTTCTCCGAAAAGCAATATAGCAAGTGGTTGTGAATTTATTGCACCACGACTCATTCTCTCCCTATTGTGAAAGATAAACCGGAAAGAGATAAAAAATCGTTCAAAAATATTTATTCGGGAATCAAAGAACTCAGTAAGGGTCTTCAAATCCTCTGTAAACGTTTTGAGTTCAATTGTATTACACATTCGCACTCACACAAGTAGTAAATCAATTGATACGTGAGCAGAAAGGTCATGTCTGAAATCCCAACTCCTTTGATAAATTCTTGTGATTCATATCAACTCCATGTAATATGCAATACATATTAAATAATCGTAAATTATTATATTATATAGATTTCATTTAGTTTCATTATTACTAGCATGAAATAATGGAAATAAAGTCTCTTGAAAATCACTGGGAAAAATATGCTCGAAATCTGCACTCTCGAAAGTTTCTTCTGTGCGTTTCGTTTTAAATTACTAAGCTTTTAATTTTGTAGTTATTCTCTTCGCGAATAAATTATTATTAAACAGTTTTGTTTTTATACTTATACTTTATACTACTGGAAATTATACATTGTAGGTGTGCTTTTATTATAAATTGTACGATTCATTATTTATACAATTTAACTTGTATTTGTATTTTACAACACAATTTGAAAACTCACCCAATAAAGTTTGAAATTGGACGCTGCGGTTGCTATTTCGAATATAATTCAGAATTATTACTTTTTTTTCACGAAATTTCGCTTCGATCGCGTAAAATAAATACCGTGTAAAAAATATAAAAAATAAATGAGAAAACCAGGAGCTTTTTGTTGAAACATAAAACGCCAATGTTGGTTTTAAAGCTTTCACGTTTTTTGGTTTGAAAAGGATTTTCCATTCTGCTCCTCATCCCTTCACCCCCTCTGCATACCTTCCTCATCCCGATGGAATTAAAATTGTGTAAATATTCGATAGCCGCGTTCGAAAGTAAAATATTATATCGGTTTTAAATTGGCGCATGTACCTATCCATTTTGAGAGGGATGTTCGATTTCGCATTAACTCTTGTGCGCAAAAGTGAGTCAAGTCGATTCATATTATAGATTATTTGGTTGATTCGATCAATCTTCACACGTAACATTGAGAAATTTTAAAGCACATCAAATTCTGATATAATAAATTATTACACATTGCTTGAATGTGAAATGTATGGTATCAGTAATATTATGTTTCAAAATTATTAGAATTTATAAATTGTACTGGTGACTCGAAGCGAATACATCGATAGTATTTCAAATGCACACAATGGCAAACTTGTCTTGTCATTTCGAAGAATATGTCCAAGGAGAGCTCTAGAAATGATGTTTGGAAGGTCTTTCGTACACTCGAGAGGGCCCTTGTCATCGGTTCGATACCCAAATCATTCTGAACGCTTCCGTTCTCAGTTTATTACGAGCGAAAAATTTTCAAAGCGGGGAAAAAATAAGTTAGATTATATATCTACGTGTGATAAATCAGTTCGAATGTGTCACTATGGGTATATATGTAGGTACAATCTATGTAGTGCACAAACGAAAATTTTGCATGTACATGTACATTTTCTATAATCTCATTATTTTTTGTGGCGTAAGGGGAGGTGAAGGGGGAGGGTTTCATCAAATTTTAGTAATATGTTCCCGTCAGACATCACCGCTCGGCGTTTTGTCACCAAGTGACACTGACTGATATGACAGCTTTGTCAAATTGACGATAACGTTCACTAACGCCGGCGAAATATTTCAGTCCCACAGTTTGAGTATAAGTGAACTAAAATGCTCCAAAGTGCGCACTGTATTGCAGTATCTTCGCCCCGACTTCGGGTGTAGATCGTTTTATTTAGAAATTTCGCTCGTTAAGCGGTTACAATTTCCAATGGTGCCTTATTTTTCGGTTTAAAGAGTATTTTCGGATCGTATCAGAGTTTGGGCAAAGTTTCTAGCCGCAAGGGGTTAAACTTCGGCAATTATTGTGGATCTTTGCCGCGAAACCATTTTTATTTTCTTCTATGATGCTAAATTGAAATTCAACACATAACCTGTAAAAAATCTATTGCATAATTGAAGCACTGAACTAACTTTGTAATTTGATTTATGTTAATAGATTTATTAATACGAAATTGATCTGAAACGCAGTGGTACTGGAAAAAATAATTTTTTTGTGGTTGTGTTGCGTTTTAAAGTAATCTACCTGAATTGTGCAAAACTGATGGGCTTAAATCCAACTAATTTTCCATAGCACTTTATGGAATTGAAATAGCAGCGTAGCTTTTGTAAATGGAGAAGTAAACTTTTCATGCCATTACCCAAGCTGGCGCAAACCATTTGTACTGTTTGTTATACATTATAAAACGAGACTGTACAATTGAAAAAGTCACCTCCGTGTACGAATTAATCTCCGACGTGGATATTCAAGTTGACAGTGTACGCCTCGAATTATGTGCGCGATAATGAAAATAAAAATAAAAATAAACTACGTTAAGGTACAATTTTTAAAAGAACGAAATTGGGGTCAAATTTAAGGGATAAGTACTTCTAAGTTCAATATTGTGAGGCGAACATAAGCGTTTACAAAAAGGTAGAATTGCCACTTGTATAGTTTTGTTCTTTGCTAGGTTTCTTTTCGACAAAAATAAAGCAAGCGAAGTTACAAATCCACATAATCGTTCACTAATGTCACCGTAATGTCGAGACAACCAATTTCGGCGAAAAATGAAAGGAAAACTTTTCTTTTTTTTTGTGTCACGTCACAAAGAGAAGGAATAAATTTAATTATCGGAAAATCCTTTTGCTTCCGTTTGTCTCTTTAGAATTGTCAACAAATCTATGAAAGCAACGATTTCCTCAAAATATAGTACCTTTAAATGTGATATATTCTTTTGAATGACTTGTTTATTTTGGGAATTGTAAAATATATTCCATATACATATGTATGTACATATTGTACATACATACATACATACA
The DNA here is from genome assembly GCA_022651745.1 of Parapsyche elsis. Classification (NCBI taxonomy): domain Eukaryota; kingdom Metazoa; phylum Arthropoda; class Insecta; order Trichoptera; family Hydropsychidae; genus Parapsyche; species Parapsyche elsis. The sequence goes on along the minus strand of JAGVSN010000001.1, from coordinate 15,255,527 downwards.
ATATGCTCCGGATGAAAAGTATTCTGATGAATTTTTTTTGAATAATTTTAACGATGATGATGAATGATGAGTAGCGGTCGCTAGTAGTAAATAATTGATCATTATTTTACTATCTTAATTAGGTATATTTTATTAATACTGTAACAATGGTATTGATTCTTATCAAATTGATTGATAGCTTTTGTATCTATTTAATTGATTGATTGTGTAAGCTTTGTGCAAACAGTACAAGTCGTATAATATATGAAGTTTAGAAGTGGGTTAAATCCAATTTGGAGTCAACTAACTTCACTAGAGTTGGTTTAGTGTTTGAAAGAAAGCTTGACAAAAACCTTCACCCCTTAGGCGTATCAACATTAACCAGAACAACACATACTCGGATCGGGGTCAGACCATTCGTAATGGAAAAGTGTGAAAAACAAAAGTTTTCTCAGCGTTTCAGTTTGCAAAGGGAAATCTATCCTGCTGTAATAATAACGTTCGCTTTCGCCGGCACACACATGGCAACTACATATTAAGTATTCATTTTCGAGAGCTTTCACCGATTTTAATCTCGCTGGGCGTTTTCCGTAAGCTCGCCAATAAATGTGTAAAGCGCAAACGACGATTTAATTTCGCGATTCGTTTCTAACGGGGTCTCCGCACGTGGAAAAGCAATCTCGAAAGTGATTGCGCTTGAAATTCGATACACCTGCTCTAACGAAAGCCCGAGTGCCGAGGTTGAGCTTTTCGTATTTGAATTTTTCGCTTGGAAACATTGCGGTGAATTCGATAAATAAACTACAAGTATTTTCGAGTCCACACTCGATAACAATATGCACGATTGAAGGTTGGTGGTTGTGCAATAATTTATGAATGGAAACGAAAAGCTTGGAAATTTTATACTCGACACAAGACACATACAACATACATACTACATACTTACTTACATACAAAAAATTGCTTTATAGATCGAACGCTTTATATATATATTTTTTTTTTATTACAACAATATTTAACACCTGAATATTTGTTAAACTGCTGTGTAACACTTTTAAAAATTTAAATATTTATTTCATCAAATTATCGCATAATGTCCGACAGTGATCGTTGGTACAAAACAAAATGTTGTAGGAAGAAATGAGGCAGGCATATGTATACTCATTAAACTAATCTCGTGTAATAATAGTATCGATGTATGTATGTATGTAACGCATGTAATTTCGAAAAAACGTTTTCTTTCAAGGTTGATCACATTATTAACTTTCAAAAAAACGTGTTGCCCTCAAGCAGTGCTAAGCTTTATCTGACGTTACGAAATTGCTTTTTACATTTTCTTTGTACATATAATATGTATTATCAAAGCTATTTTTTTCCTGGTTCTATATAAATTGATATAATATTTAATTTACAGGTACATACATACTAATTTTTCGAACGTAAAAACTCGACAGATGCCCGAAGATACAAATTCTATATTCGGATATCACCAATTATTGTGATAAACAATTTTAAATTTGATTTATAAATATTGCATAGCAAATAAAATACGATCTGTGCCTCACATAATAAATAGACTATTAATACCAATAGTTATTATTGAACCAGTTTTGATATGGAGCCGGTTTGCCCGTCACATGATGGTGGATTCTCATCGCACCCCCTCACTACCCCTCAACCCCCACCCATTCGCCCGTTTGACACTACGTGAAATAAATGTATAGTGTACCGTTGATTGAATGAATGTATGGCCATAAATCGCGTTTTCTTTGATAGCGGCTTGTTGCCAACATACTGATATATAATTTTTGTTTGTTATGTTGGAAGTGCCAGCGTAACCACAACGATCTAGGCAGGCATACATGCAAGCAGATTTTATGCTAATTACTATATGTACATAGTAGCGCAAGGATCTGTCTGGCTAGCTGCCTGGGTAGCCACGGAACGCTCGCATATACTCATGGCACGTACACATGGATTCACGGCACGGGTAGCCGTTCAACTCTCTACTTCATTTTTCCTACATTTTGAACTACTAAATACACTATTGACTTTAGGCAGAGCCGAAACGACGATTTTCGGCGCCCTAGGAAAACCGCGCCCCCCCCCCCCCCTATTTTTTTTTAATTTAAATTACTAAATTTAATTTATTGAAATTCAATAATTTCGCTGTTTCATATTATATCGACAGAATTGCAAAGGAATTAAGTCTTTCTTGACTTATTGAAGCTCGACGATACTTTCTATAATCTTCAATTTACTGAAGCTTCGTTCAGCCGAAACAATTCCAATGGGGAACGTTATGAATATTAGTAATATGTAAAATGTCTATATTTGGGAAGACGTCCCTGAGTCCCTATATAACTGCCTACTTGCCTATCCCTTAGTTGCAGCACTGACTATATGTATACATGTGCCAACTAATGAATAATAATGCCAACTATGATGAAGTTGAAAAATTTATTATGCTTTTTTTATATAATCTTTCATTTGTGAATTATTTGATTTAATGTAATTTGTGAATTAATTGATTTAATGTAATTTGTGAATTATTTGATTTAATGTAATTTGCGAATTATTTGATTTAATGTAATTTAGGAATTATTTGATTTAATGTAATTTGTGAATTATTTGATTTAATGTAATTTGCGAATTATTTGATTTAATGTAATTTGTGAATTATTTGATTTAATGTAATTTGCGAATTATTTGATTTAATGTAATTTGTGAATTATTTGATTTAATGTAATTCGTGAATTATTTGATTTAATGTAATTTGTGAATTATTTGATTTAATGTAATTTGCGAATTATTTGATTTAATGTAATTTGTGAATTATTTGAATATATTTAATTTTACTATCAATATGTTAAATATGTATAATGTTTTTTACATGTCTCGCCATAGTGATGAATTGGGGCAACATGTAATGTCACTATGGTATAATTTGTAAAAAATAAATAAATATACTTGGAGTATTGGAGTGGAGGAGGAAAGTATCCCTGTTGAAACATATATTCATGACATATGTCATATATAATGGACATATGTTCAATGGATTAATATTGGAGCGCCTCCAACTACATATGTATACACTCCGGATTTGTATTGTCGTGCACGGGGTCACGAGATTTTAATGGTGCCAGGGTGCAGAACAGTGCTTATTTGGTCCAGCCCGGTGGTTACTGCTATCAAAATGTTTAATTCGTTGTCGACTGATGTTGACATTTTCAACATCAGCCCAGCGCAGTTTTCAATTGAACTAAAAAAATGTAAATTTGTATATTATTTTATTATTATTTCTTTTTTTGTTATTTTGATTTTGATGTCTAATAAATATGGTATGTACCTATATATGTAATATATATTTTGGGCTAATAACCCGTAAATAAATAAATAAACATACATAAATGATACCCATCCGTATATATATGTATAAATAAATATATATATATATACATATCCGTATTATGTATGTATAAATAAATATACATACATAAATGATACCCATCCGACACTGACAACGGGCATTGACTAGTAGTATAATGTGAAGATAAAGTAAAATATAATACTATACGATTGTGGCAATAAATAATAATTAAAAAAAAATGTATGAAGGTTGACATAATTTTATGTTATAAACCATATATTGAATTTAGGCATGAAAATCAACGAAACCGTTTTTAATTTAGATCTTTTTATTTATTCGCATCATCTTAAAAGCAGATACGATTTATATGTTGTTTAAATTGGCATTATTAAGAAGAGAAATTTCAATGTAAAGGATGACAACGACCAATTTGGCGGCTGTCACGGTTGAACAGAAGCGGTTGGCTTACGAGTATATCGTTGCGGAGGCTGTGCCCCGGAACGTGTGCCCCCCAAGTGCCCCCATATCGCTAATTGTTTCCGCTCCCGAACCGAACAACAATAACATTGAAAGGGAATCAGACATTGCAATATATCGAACAAACTTTTCAACCAGAAATCGGAAAATATTTCAACTCGATCGCATCATTATTTATTTTCGTCTATTTCACCCAAGTAGTAAATAGCAAAGTCGTTAGAGCGATTGGCTCGTAAACAAAAGTCCGTGACTCCAATATTACAATTTATCTGACTTATAATAGGTAAAGTGAAAAAAAATGTCATTTTTTTGTTTGCGTTGTTTGAAACCAGTTTCTCTCCGGTTGCCGTCGAGTTAACACGTCAAGGTTGGTATCGTTTTGAAGCTCTATTAATTCTCTCACTGTTTCAATATTTTATTATTTTTTTTAACCCTTAGTGAAAATGTCAAAGCCAGAGATCGATGAGTGTTTTTATTCGACAAAGGATTGAAACCAAATGAAGCTACCCAGAGCATCTGCGATACTTATGGAGACGTATTGAATATTCGAAAATGCTATAGATCAGCGGTCACCAACCAACGGCCCGCGAGAGATTTTTATGCAGCCAAAGGAAAAAATTGACTTGATTTTAAAAAATTAATTTAAAATTTTTGACCTGATCGTGATATTTTATATAAGAAAAAAGGTCAAATCCCTTCATAATGTCTATTTGGATATGGTTTGCAGGTAGAAAGAAATGCAAAAAGCAACTTTCCGTTAGTCTTTTCTTTGACGACCGTACGTCATTTGTTTGACGACGTTTGGGAGTACCGTATTTTAACAAAAAAAATCACTTTCTTGGAAAAATGGCATAGTTAATCTCTTTCATGCATATCCTGAATGCATATCCTGAAGTTGCAAGTTTTCGGATCATCACTGATAAGTGACGATTTGTCTGATGTGATGAGTCATCACATCAATCTCGCAACAGAAATTGGCAGGAACACTACATACTTGTTACATATATTAAAGTACATATCTTTATAGTAAATAGTTTATTGATTTTTTTTAATACGTACATGAAGTTAGGTTAGGTATAGGGTGGCTTGAATTCAGTTTCCGATTGACGCATTTTTTCGTCGATATTTGTGAAAAAAGTTTTCTTTTAGCGAAGTTAGGATGGATACAGCATGGCTTAAATTCAGTTTTCGATTGACGCATTTTTTCGTCGATATTTCTGAAAAAAGTCTACTTTTCGCGAAGTTAGGTTGGGTACAGGATGGCTTGAATTCAGTTTCCGATTGACGCAATTTTTCGTCGATATTTGTGAAAAAGTCTTCTTTTTACGAAGTTGGTTGGGTAAAGAAAGGCTATAATTCAGTTTTCGATTGACGCATTTTTTCCTCGATATTTTTGAAAAAAGTCTACTTTTCGCGATGCTAGGTTGAGTACATCATGTCTTTAATTCAGTTTTCGATTGACGCATGTTTTCGTTGATATTTGTGAAAAAAGTCTACTTTTAGCGAAGTTAGGTTGGGTACAGAATGGTTTGATTTCAGTTTTCAATTGACACATTTTTTCGTCGATATTTGTGAAAAAAGTCTATTTTTATCGAAGTTAGGTTGGGTACAGGGTGGCTTGAATACAGTTTCCGATTGACGCATTTTTTCGACGATATTTGTGAAAAAAGTCTTCTTTTAGCGATATTAGGTTGAGTACACCATGGCTTTAATTCAGGTTTCGATTGACGCATTTTTTTTGAAAAAAAGTCGTCGATATTTGTGAAAAAGTCTACTTTTTTCGCGAAGTTAGGTTGGGTACAGCATGGCTTAAATTCAGTTTTCGATTGACGCATTTTTTCATCGATATTTGTGAAAAAAAGTCTACTTTTCGCGAAGTTAGGTTGGGTAAATCATGGCTTGAATTCAGTTTCCGATTGACGCATTTTTTCCTCGATATTTTTGAAAAAAGTCTACTTTTCGCGATGCTAGGTTGAGTACATCATGTCTTTAATTCAGTTTTCGATTGACGCATTTTTTCGTCGATATTTGTGAAAAAAGTCTTCTTTTAGCGAAGTTAGGTTGAGTACACCATGTCTTTAATTCAGGTTTCGATTGACGCATTTTTTGACACGATATTTGTGAAAAAAAGTCTACTTTCCGCGAAGTTAGGTTGGGTAAATCATGGCTATAATTCAGTTTTCGATTGACGCATTTTTTCCTCGATATTCTGAAAAAAGTCTACTTTTCGCGAAGTTAGGTTGAGTACATCATAGCTTTAATTCAGTTTTCGATTGACGCATTTTTTCGTCGATATTTTTTTTCGTCGAAAAAAAGTCTACTTTTCGCGAAGTTAGGTTGGGTACATCGTGGCTTAAATTTAGTTTTCGTTTGACGCATTTTTTCGTCGATATTTCTGAAAAAAGTCTACGTTTCGCGAAGTAAGGTTCGGTACAGCATGGCTTAAATTCAGTTTCCGATTGACGCATTTTTTCCTCGATATTTTGAAAAAAAGTCTACTTTTCGCGATGCTAGGTTGAGTACATCATGTCTTTAATTCAGTTTCCGATTGACGCATTTTTTCGTCGATATTTCTGAAAAAAGTCTACTTTTAGCGAAGTAAGGTTCGGTACAGCATGTCTTTAATTCAGTTTTCGATTGACGCATTTTTTCGTCGATATTTGTGAAAAAAGTCTACTTTTAGCGAAGTTAGGTTGGGTACAGAATGGTTTGATTTCAGTTTTCAATTGACACATTTTTTCGTCGATATTTGTGAAAAAAGTCTATTTTTATCGAAGTTAGGTTGGGTACAGGATGGCTTGAATACAGTTTCCGATTGACGCATTTTTTCGTCGATATTTGTGAAAAAAGTCTTCTTTTAGCGATGCTAGGTTGAGTACATCATGTCTGTAATTCCGGTTTCGATTGACGCATTTTTTCGTCGATATTTGTGAAAAAAGTCTACTTTTCGCGAAGTTAAAATGGGTACAGGATGGCTTGAATTCAGTTTCCGATTGACGCATTTTTTCCTCGATATTTGTGAAAAAGTCTACTTTTCGCGAAGTTAGGTTGGGTAAATCATGGCTATAATTCAGTTTTCGATTGACGCATTTTTTCCTCGATATTCTGAAAAAAGTCTACTTTTCGCGAAGTTAGGTTGAGTACATCATGGCTTTAATTCAGTTTTCGATTGACGCATGTTTTCGTTGATATTTGTGAAAAAAGTCTACTTTTCGCGAAGTTAGGTTGGGTACAGAATGGTTTGATTTCAGTTTTCAATTGACACATTTTTTCGTCGATATTTGTGAAAAAAGTCTATTTTTATCGAAGTTAGGTTGGGTACAGGGTGGCTTAAATTCAGTTTTCGATTGACGCATTTTTTCATCGATATTTCTGAAAAAAAGTCTTCTTTTAGCGATATTAGGTTGAGTACACCATGTCTTTAATTCAGGTTTTGATTGACGCATTTTTTCGTCGATATTTGTGAAAAAAGTCTACTTTTCGCGAAGTTAGGTTGGGTACAGCATGGCTTAAATTCAGTTTTCGATTGACGCATTTTTTCATCGATATTTCTGAAAAAAAGTCTACTTTCCGCGAAGTTAGGTTGGGTAAATCATGGCTTGAATTCAGTTTCCGATTGACGCATTTTTTCCTCGATATTTTGAAAAAAAGTCTACTTTTCGCGATGCTAGGTTGAGTACATCATGTCTTTAATTCAGTTTTCGATTGACGCATTTTTTCGTCGATATTTGTGAAAAAAGTCTTCTTTTAGCGATATTAGGTTGAGTACACCATGTCTTTAATTCAGGTTTCGATTGACGCATTTTTTCGTCGATATTTGTGAAAAAAAGTCTACTTTCCGCGAAGTTAGGTTGGGTAAATCATGGCTATAATTCAGTTTTCGATTGACGCATTTTTTCCTCGATATTCTGAAAAAAGTCTACTTTTCGCGAAGTTAGGTTGAGTACATCATGGCTTTAATTCAGTTTTCGATTGACGCATTTTTTCGTCGATATTTCTGAAAAAAGTCTACTTTTCGCGAAGTTAGGTTGGGTACATCGTGGCTTAAATTTAGTTTTCGTTTGACGCATTTTTTCGTCGATATTTCTGAAAAAAGTCTACGTTTCGCGAAGTAAGGTTCGGTACAGCATGGCTTAAATTCAGTTTTCGATTGACGCATTTTTTCGTCGATATTTCTGAAACAAGTCTACTTTTCGCGAAGTTAGGTTGGGTACATCATGGCTTGAATTCAGTTTCCGATTGACGCATTTTTTCGTCGATATTTCTGAAAAAAGTCTACTTTTCGCGAAGTTAAGTTGGGTACAGGATGGCTTGAATTCAGTTTCCGATTGACGCATTTTTTCCTCGATATTTTGAAAAAAAGTCTACTTTTCGCGATGCTAGGTTGAGTACATCATGTCTTTAATTCAGTTTTCGATTGACGCATTTTTTCGTCGATATTTGTGAAAAAAGTCTACTTTTAGCGAAGTAAGGTTCGGTACAGCATGTCTTTAATTCAGTTTTCGATTGACGCATGTTTTCGTTGATATTTGTGAAAAAATTCTACTTTTTGCGAAGTTAGGTTGGGTACAGAATGGTTTGATTTCAGTTTTCAATTGACACATTTTTTCGTCGATATTTGTCGAAAAAGTCTATTTTTATCGAAGTTAGGTTGGGTACAGGGTGGCTTAAATTCAGTTTTCGATTGACGCATTTTTTCATCGATATTTCTGAAAAAAAATCTACTTTCCGCGAAGTTAGGTTGAGTTCATGATGGTTTAAATTCAGTTTTCGATTGACGCATTTTTTCATCGGTATTTCTGAAAAAAGTCTACTTTCCGCGAAGTTAGGTTGGGTAAATCATGGCTATAATTCAGTTTTCGATTGACGCATTTTTTCCTCGATATTCTGAAAAAAGTCTACTTTTCGCGAAGTTAGGTTGAGTACATGATGGTTTAAATTCAGTTTTCGATTGACGCATTTTTTCATCGGTATTTCTGAAAAAAGTCTACTTTCTTGCGAAGTTAGGTTGGGTAAATCATGGCTATAATTCAGTTTTCGATTGACGCATTTTTTCCTCGATATTCTGAAAAAAGTCTACTTTTCGCGAAGTTAGGTTGAGTACATCATGGCTTAAATTCAAACCATTTTATATGCATACGCTCAAAGTGAAAAACGTAATTGGTCCATTACGCAGAAAAGCGGATTTGCGATTCTCAAAGTTCTCTGTGTCTCAAACGACGTACTTCGTTTATTCGAATTTTATGCGATTCCTATGTATAGCAAGCAATCTCGCATACGTATTGTAGATTGATGTTTTGATGTCGCGTTTCGTATTAACTGTTCGGTCGAATATATGTACATACATATGTATGTACATAAATACACATGTAGTTTACATACATATATAGTATTTCGTTAATGAAAATTAATGTGTGGGAGCAAGGCGATATTTGCAATTTGTGTTGGTGTTCGATGGCGAATTATTTATTCTCGAAATTATGTTTCAGACATTAATCTCGGACTTTTGGGGGGGTGTTAAGTCTAGCGGGGTAGTGACATCGCCTCAACACTGATATATGGGGTCTGCAGATGGCCCTTCATCTTGTCGTCGTAGGGTAATGGATTTTTTATGTCAGCTCACTGATGGTATACGTTTTGTCGTTGTCCAGTAATTATTGTATATGTGGTAGCAAAATATTAAAAGTTTTTAGAGATTCATCACACGTACATACATATATACATAGTTTACTTTTGACGTTAATTTTATTTGAATGTCTGTGCTATATTTAAATAAGGCTTTATCTAGGTATGGATAATAAATAATTTTCAGCTCATTCATCATCAAAGGAACATCTTTTAGGTACTGGTTGTACATAGGTTGATATCCTACTAGCGAGTCTATGGGGGCGCTAATTACACCACCGTGAGCCAAATAATTGTATACGATTGAGGGAACATTTTCATATTGGACACAATGAAAAAGTGTAATGAAAAAACTTTTTTTAAGAAAAGTTGTCTATGTAGAGAATTTCTTTAAAGCGAATCTTAAAAAGTACGCTTTTAGCATTTTTTCTTCCCCCCCCCCCCCTGTTCAATAGAAAATTGCTCCTCGGTGAATCGGGAATTTTTTCATGCAAAATTTTGTACGCAATTAAAAATATTCCCCGTTCAAGCGATGGGTAATCTGTGAGAAAAAAATTACCCAAGTTTTCGAAACTTTTTTTTGTACGCCGCCCCTATATGTATATTATTTTGGAACAAAATTTACGTCGAACGATAAATTAGTAAGCGTGCTTGATATATGTACATATAAATACATATGTATGTATATATATGTAGGTACATAAGATAGATTATTCAATGATTAACTACATTAATGTACACGAGAAAACTCCTTAGAGAGAGTTTCATCAGTTATTTGTAACTAACTACCTGGCATATTTTTTACCGCCATAAATTTTGTCTTTTTTGTTTGTGCTGGGAGGAAAGAAAAACCAACAGGTCTAAGAACACAACGATCCAGACCCAATAATAAGTTAACATTAGAATAATACATTTTTTAGTGGAACTGTCTCACAACTTAGTTACATATGTACATAAATTGACAAATTCAAATAGAAGACAGCCGATCTGAACTAATTAATGTCCATATCATATCAAAGACGATAATGAAGGTCGAAAAAATCATTTCGACATACGGGGATCTAACACTCTAACCACTGAGCTATCGCCTGGCTTATACATACATACATACATACATACATACATATATAATAAAACGAAAATTATGTTTAATGAATTTTGCACGCAAAGCGTAGTAACGGTAGATAATCATATTGTAGATGATAGTTATTTATACCTAGGGCAATTGGTGAATATGACTGTATGTAAAGAAGAAGAAATAAAACGAAGAATGAAACTAGGATGGAGTGCTTTTGGAAGAATGAACATAGTTTTTAAATTCAACATTCCGCTATGCTTAAAAAATAAGGTATACGACCAATGCTCACTGCCAGTTATGATGTATGGATGTGAAACTTGGACGCTAAATTCAAGAATGCTACGACATATCTAGTGCATGCAGAGAAGCATGGAAAGATGTATGCTTGGTATAACAAGAAGAGATCGCAAAATAAATACATGGGTAAGAAGTGTGACCAAAGTGGCAGTATGTATGTACATACATAGTACAGTACGTGTGAAAAAGTTGAAGTGGCAATGGGCTGTACACATAGCAAAAAAAATGAATGGCAGATGGACAGGAGAAATACTGGAATGGTATCCCAGAGGATGTGAAAGAAAGCAAGGTAGAACAAGTGGAAGATGGGCTGATGAATTGAGAAGAATGTGTGGAGTCAAGTGAATGCAGATTGCTCAAGACAGACAGGAATGGAAGAAGATTGGAGCGGCCTTCATCCAGCAGTGGATAGTGAACGGCTGAAAATGATGATGATGATGAATATATTCTTACTGATTATAATATGAAAATACTATTAGAACATTCAATAAAATTGATGCGATAATGAAAAAACGTTGAATTTGCGAATATTTTTGTCTTTGCAATTAGTGTCGACGCTCGTTAAAATTAACGAGGAGTGATACTATGTATAATACTTTCCTCTATATCCAACCTTCAGTTGTTAATAAATTGATTGATTTACTTATTTAGAGTATCAGCTTTCGCTGTTGACTTACCGAGGATATCCTTACGAATCAAAATATTACGATTATATGTATGGTATATTTCATTGCTCCTTCACCGCATTCCATCGAATCGCGGCATGAAAGCACCCATATCTGTGTGATCCTATTGTACTGCAGATTTACATGTCTCTCGAAACATCAATTCAACTATGTAAAAATCACAAACCTAGTGATAGGTGGCATTCACAACATTTAATGGCATTTTGGCCGGAACGGGCGTTCCACTTCGCGGTGCTCGATCGTTTAGAAAGTCGTATTATAATGGCATAACGGCGGGATAAAGCGCGATAACCGAACCGACCGGAACTGAACCCTCGTTCCGGTTCGTCGGGTTAAAAGCCAGAGTGCCAAAAGCGCACCATTCGATTATTATAAAACCGCAAAACCGAAAATTTGAACATCTAAACGCACCGCGCAGGGTTGACATCGAATTTTGGCCTATTGTCCGATTGACTTCTGTGCCTATCAAAGGAGCCTTTGTAATTTCGTGCGCACAGGTAATTGGATTACTTGGTCCGAAAGTCCGAGAACCTGACCCGACTGCCGACCATACTTTGTTAAATGGATGGGGGGGTACTTTTAAATTGGCGTTATTCTTTACTACCCTTTAAATTTCACGAGTCTGCTGTACAAAACGTGAACTCAATTACAATTATGAAATATTACAGCTTATTACTCGGACCGTACAATAACCGCTTATCAGTCTTGCTATGATGTTATGATGAAACTTCTTTGCCCGTTCTTCGCTGAACAAATACACGAAAATATGTTTTTGTTAAATTTCACCCGTGTAGCGTGTAAATAAATAATCCTCGTGTGTAATTAATCTTTTAGAGCTTTTACGTGAGTGTTAGCGCGATTTTATTTCAAATAGTCGTATGTATATTGTAACCAGGGAAGTGTTAAAGGCTATGTTATAAATTAATGAGTCATATTAGGCTTGGGGCACACGTGCGAATTTCTTTCAACCATACATTTCAACGAAAGACTAAATAGTCGTTGGACAGAAAGTGCATCAAACGCGCATTACATTACACGCGCTGTTTACTAATGAGTACGCGGCTTTAGATTTCGTAGAGCTGAGCTATGGTAAACAATGGATGTCTATTAAATTTTACATTTTAGACGTATGTAAATAAATAATGAATAAATGCGATTTTATTTGATTGTCTAAAAAAATCGTGTTCTAAAAAACAAATAGAAAAAATTAAATATGTAAATATACAGAGACTCAATAACAATACATACCACCTTGAATGGGTATTTATAATAATATATTTTAGCAGTCGATTACAAGAGGTGTTATTAATTAGAAAATCGTTCGTAGCTCTGTTTGTGTCAATTTTGAAAACAAATAAGCCGAAATCAAAATAAAATTTCGTATGAACTAGTCCAATTTTACGGTTAGTTCGATCACTTCGCGAATTGCGCGACGGAAATTCTTCTCCACCGTCGAGACGAAGGCACACCGTTATCTCGGCGACTTTTCCGGAGATAAGCGGAATCCGATCTTCAAACTTGAAATGTTTGCTCCGGGAAAACGTACTTCACCGACCGGAAAAATCGCATTGTCCGAACGCGCTGCCGATTTTCAGTCGCCATTGTTTGCTCGGATAACACCAAAATACCTTGAGCTGAAATGGCGGCCGTCGATACTTTTACGTGTGACAAAACAAATTTATACACATGGGTGTACGACTATGTGTGTGTGTGCTATCCATTCGTGTATGACAAATGTCAGGCAATCAACCGGAAGAGGGGCCATATTATTACGGTTCGATTTTGACCATAAAACCGCAGCGAGTGACCCAACTGCCGAGGCTGGAAAATAAGCGGATCATTCCAATTAAATTTCATCGCGAAAATTGAAATGTACATATACCTACACATATGCGTAGATGCTTTGTGGAATACCCTCGTGTAGTCAAAATTTATAATAGTTTGAGTGGGAACATGCGCAGTATTAAATAAATTGCAGTAATTCATAATTGTGTATACGTTCCTGTGAAGTTATTCATGTGTTGGATATACAATTGTCTAGAAATGTCATAAATCACATATGGGAAATGTACAAATGAGAGCGGGGTTAAAATTACCGTCCGCGTAATACGTAATACGTATTAATATTAACGTCGGAAATACTAACCGACAAAAGGTAATTTGTATTGTTTAACCAAAGCGCATTTACCGCATGGAATAATATATCGCGCACAAATGATAATAACGCTAGCCGTTTATATACATATGTACATATATGTTGTGCTGCTTTATACATTTGCGGTACAAATCCAATTGAACTCTGATTAAATTTTAACCACATGCAAATGGAATCGATGTGTAAAAAGCCATAAATTCATTTTGGAACAATTTTCATTCTATCTCACTTCGGAGAAAATGAGCCGTTCCTTCATATGAACATTTTTCTTAGTGGCAGCCGAAAACCGAAACGTTTTTATGTCGCTATAATAAATTTGATGTCATACTAAGTTCAGAAGCCCATTTCCTGCTAATAGGCTTTTTATCTTGTCGCCCATAAAATTATTCTGCAAAGGGTTTCTATGCTTTAATTAGCTCTTCTGTTTATACTGTTGTAAATATGGCGTAGATTTGTATCAAAACAAAATAATACTTTGGATATGTATAATAATTCAAAACGCCATATAAACATAAATTCATCTACACGAGTGATAATCGTATCGCCAAACTGGAATTCTAGCAAGAAATTGATACATATTTCCCGCACAGTTAGTATTATCAATATTATATGTTGTGTTAGCAAGTATTATAATTTACGAATGTTAACAAAATCGATAAAATACAATACCATCACGGTGACCAGAAAGTCGTCTTTCATTTTTTTGCAGTTGTAAATTGAAAGTTTTATTATCCGGTAGCCATTTTCATGTTGTAAATAGCTGGGCGAAACTGTTATACATGACCCAATAAAAGTTGCTTAATAGTTGCGAACTAACCGACCCGGTAAATTACATAGTTAGTCAACCATTATAATAATGTCTAGCTTGTTAATTTTTCCCCGGTGTAATATATTAAGAAGTTTTAATTTTGTAGAATGCCAGATATGTTTATGATGTTTGACGTGAACTCAAAAGAATATTGGATTATTTTTAGTTTTCCAGTAAAATATTGTACGTCACATGAAATCGAAACTGCGGCACTTTATAATCTGACAAATATGAATAAATATGTAAATAAGTTTCACGTTGGAAAGGTAACGTGCCGGGATATGAGAAGTTCGACATTTCATATGCAACGATCTCACATACGGATACAATGTTTGCATTCGAAATTTAAATGAAATCTTTGTGGTGAGCAAACTTCCGTTTTATGCAATGTAAAATGTGCTCGTTTCCTGTCAGTTTCGTTCGCTTTGAAATTCTGAGAACTTATGTATGTACTACTGTCAAAATGAGAACATGAACGTTTTGGAACATGTTTTTGAGAAATTTTTTTACAAATGTTCTGTTTATTTTCAGTACTTTCATCTTTCGGGTAGGAAAATTTTAAAACAACACTACTTTATACAAACAGTATCTCTTTACATATATATGTAGTTAATTGCAGCATAATTCTTTTATTTTCATTCGCTTAACCAGCCAATGTGTAAAACATCTATGTAGTTTATAATGAAATAAGCTTATTTTTTTTCTAATAAATTTATTGAAAACTTCATTTCTTCATAGACTTTCTTTAAAATAAAATTCAACGCATACGAATAATCATCCTGTTACATGTCCTAGACCTGCTAATTATATTGATGTGTTATTGATTTTCATAAAATCCAATTATTTAATATATGTATATTATTTAGTGTTAATTCAGTATACATACATTTATTAAATCTAATTAAATACATAAAATGTATAATACAAATAATAAAAATTCGTTGATTATTATAAATATTAATTACATGATACTAGAAAAAATAAAATATTATTTACAATATGTACACAATTCGGATAATTATAACTACATTGTATAAAAAAATGATTAAATATACATACATTTATACGAACAATATGTATTGAAAACAGAATGGTCTAAGCTGGGCTCGAAGCGTAGACGATTGTGTTTTCGAACATTAATTTAATTTTTTTCATATTCTTTTTTACTAAAATATAATAGGTTATATGTGTATATAGCTTACTGTACATGATGTTCAGTAATACATTGTTAGATTTTCATGTAATTTTCATAAGAATTTTCACTTGTGTATGATAATTTATCATATACATATGACTCTTGATATACTTTGATTAAATTACTAAATTTTTTAAAATAAATTTATAATCATTTGTGTAGTCATTATGGAATCAAAATATTTATTATTGATAATAATATTTACCTACTATAACTGTTTACTCAAAGCTTAAGCTTAACATAATTTAAATTTTCATATGCATATGTATGTATTATACACGTGAACTTATAACATTACATACGGCTATTAAGCGAACTCAATATACAAATTTTTATAACATACTTTAAATAAAATAAGAAGCAGGGGCACGAGCACACAGGTCGTCAACATTTTTTTTTATTATTAGTCTAAGTGTGCCATAATTTGATTTTTACGATATATATTTTTAACATAACCATTTTTTCCATTTTTTAAATTTTATCATTTTAATTAGTCCATATGAAAAAAACATTAAAAAAATAACAATTTTTAATGAAGCTCGAATGGTTGGGCGCGTCTCTGGTTTATGTTTGTTTCGCTCATTTCAACTGACAGCGGCTTAGAGTCTGTAAAAACCGTTGTCGACCATTTCCCGGGTAACCGTTTCCCATTTCCCAAATGTAAATTTTGATAATTGCGTTATAAAAGAATGCTGTTCCCATTTTATTCGTCCGATGATAAAATTCCACCTAGGGTGCTCTCACTCCGGTAACTTTTTCCGCTGGGCGAGTTAATTCGATTTGACACGTTATGACAAACTGTCATAAGTACTAAAGTAAGCCTTCAGTATTAATAAAAACCAATTCCTATACTGTATTCTGGTTTGCGAATTTCATTGAAAGGCTCAAAGCATTTCCACTAGAATTAAAATGAAATAAATCGATTCTACAACTATTTTCAAATTCTATTCACACGATGAAAATAAAAATGAATTTTTAAAATTAAGCAATAAATTGCTTACTATGAAATATTTCAAATTAGAAATATAAATACTTTCGTTAGGAGACTTTCTTTAATTGATGACCTCGGACACATTGAAATGTCAATCTCCAATTACAGCTATATTGATGCAAGGCCGTTTTATGGCATCTCACGATCCTTATAATATTATATTTCATTTGAGCTGATATATTTATTTAATCTACAATGAACTCGGGAATGCTTCTTAGTACTTTTTTGGTGTAGGAAATTTGAATAACGGTCGGATTATACACAAATTTATACAATATGTATGTACATACATATGTACATATACGCGTATTCATATAATAAACGGGATCATAGAATTTTCTCGATAGAATACATCGACAAATGTATTGCGTTTTCGGACGAATGCTTCAAGTTATATAGAAATATCTGATGAAAAATTTAAGTATTCATTTCATTTCAGAAATACTACACAGGATCTAATAAAGCGGGACTGAAATTTCAAGCAGGCGACGAAATGCACGCCTGAAAACGCGCTCTAGTTCAATTTTAATAATTCCACGTGGAAAAATGAAGTGTATTTCGATATGGAATATCTTGAATTCCTACGCTTCCACAAAGCCATGCACTCGACTGTACGATAAAGTTGCATTCTTGCGAAATTGACCTCAAAAACACGCCCGGCAGGCGCCGTATGAAAACGTGGAAAGTTCGAAAATTCGACTGATCTAAAAATAAATTTTATAGAAATTCGATAAGCCATCGAAACAATATTCCGGGATAAATTTCACAAATGCTGAAACGTGTTTATGGGTGTTCGGCGGTAACGTGTTCCTCTCATAGTTCACTTATTAGAGCAGTTTGTCAAACTAATGGCCCGTGTGCGGTCTCTCGAACGTTCACTTGAGCACCACTGGAGTCCATTGAAATATAAAATACCTCGTTTTGAAAACAGAATTATATTCCAAACGCATTCCCAGCCAAATACAATACAAAACGCAGACGATACAACCCATTCAAATATTGATAATGAAGAAATGACGAAGGTGACTAATCGGTATATGTACATACATACATATGTATGTATATACATACATATACATATGTAGCTTCTGCATTTCCTTGCTTTTTTGTCAATGGTCTAAAACACATATATACTGTACGGCGAACCGCAAACATCAACTTTATTGACTTTAGACAGATTGTGCGCCCTAATGACTATTGAATTTTGCGGTTTCGACATGTAAAGCTTGTTAACCAGAAAGCGCACACTAGAAACGTGGCGAATATTTGAACAAATCAATCGATCGAGTAGCTTGATAGAAGAAGGATATGATTTCAAAATACGTGTCAAAAAATAAATAAAAAAACGGCACTGGAAAGATAATGATCGATCATTTATTATTTCTTTGGATATGCTTATAATGTTGGACTCGACCGAAAAATGAACAATGCGCAAGGATATTTAGTCTAACTCCTTATACTTTTACAATGTCCATTTGCCCAAGATCCAAGGGTGAGTGAGTATAATGCAATTTTCATTTTTAATCGGTGTCTTGATGTTTGAATAATATTTTTTGCCTTTTTCAAATATATCGGGGTCGCCGGTCGCTTGGCTTTTATAAAAAGGGGTCGCCACTCGAAAAAGGTTGGGAACCTGTGCCAGTGAGTGAAGTATTCGGAGTTACATTATTAGCATATGTACTTTCTTAAACATCGAGGATACCAAATGTAAATCGAAATATATTTTCAAATGACCAGGCTGCTGAAAATCGGAACAGTTGAAGCTATTTTGAGACAGACCTACATATATTATACACATACATATGTGTAACTTTCCCTGTGAGTATTTAATCGTTACAATACACACGATTCTCTTTTTGCACGGTTTTGAAACAACACCAATTTTTTTTTACGCTGTTTTATTGTGTTTTAACACAGTTATAAAAAATTAAAAAAAAAAACGGCAGTAAACGGGCACGTTCATTGTCAATTGTAGCTGAATGAAATTGTACACTGAATGAATATATTTTTTTATATTAAATTAAATTCAAACCGAAAACCATGTCAATTTATTACTTCATCATGTATGTATGTATGTGTATGTAGTAGGTACATATTTTTTTTTTTTTTTACAGTTTTTTTCTTTGCGCCTCAGTCCCGGGAACGTACCCCCCGTGCAAAAAGAGAATTGGGTGTATTTCATCACACGCTAAAACAGGATGTAGCCGATATAAAACTGTGACTTTGTAAAATTCACTTATACAGGTCCAGGATTAAAAATATAATTATTTTTTTTAGCAGTTAGGCAGCGGGCTTAGGCTCCTCGGGGAATGTAGACGGTGACTCGCAATGGACATAATGTGTTTTATACGACGTCTGTGCACGTGCCATTCGCATTGCCCGTGACCCTTGTGACCTTAGAAGGGGCACTACGTGAATTGAGCGGAGGGGGCGGAGGACCACAGCAAGCAGCCCTCCTGAAGGCCCTCCGAAAATGCTCGCTGAGAAATGCATACAGCAATGGATTGATGCAGCTGCTGGTGTATGCAAGTACGTGGGCAGCGATCTGAGCAGCCACGGTCGCTTGGTTTATCTCGTACTTGCCCAAACTTTTCAGCACCAAGATAACCTGAAATAATAAAAAAAAGAAACATCAGTTATATGTACACATACTGTCATTATTTTAAATCCAACATCCCGCTATGCTTAAAGGCCGTTATAAATT
Organism: Parapsyche elsis; assembly: GCA_022651745.1. Lineage (NCBI taxonomy): Eukaryota > Metazoa > Arthropoda > Insecta > Trichoptera > Hydropsychidae > Parapsyche > Parapsyche elsis. The sequence goes on along the minus strand of JAGVSN010000001.1, from coordinate 15,236,162 downwards.
TGATTCGCACCAATGCGAATTACATACATATATCAGTGCGAATGGGACGACGATAGGGGCCGTCAGTTTGAAGCAGCCATACAGCTCAGGTTTGTGAGGGCCTTAAGTAAGAAGTGCGTATTGTCAGTTATGATATACGGATGTGAAACGTGGATGCCACGCAAGACTCAAAAGCAAGCATGGAAAGGTATACATGCTTGGAAGAACAAGAAGATATCGAAAAAGGAATACATGGGTGAGAGGCATGACTAAAATGGCGAATATACATAGGTATATAAACGGTGGCATATGCCATCCATTCTTCTCGCTTTATAGGACAATTGGTGAACATGACTGGATCAAAAGAAGAAGAGATAAAACGAAGAATGAAACTAGGATGGAGCGCTTTTGAAAGAATGAACATCTATATATATATATATAAATCAATGTCTGTCTGTTTGTCTGTCTCTTATAGGCTCCTAAACCACTCAACCGATCGCGATGAAACTTTCAGGATTTATTGTGATCATACCGGGGATGGTTCCTGTGAAAAAAAATCGGGAAAAAACGGGAACGGGCCTGCTCACGCGTCAGATAACGTACTAGGAACGGGAACGGGAACGGGATCGGAAACGGGATCGGGACTGGGACCGAGATCGGGAACGGGAACGGGATCTGGAACGGGAACGGGATCGGGAACGGGAACGGGATCTGGAATGGGAACGGGAACGGGAACGGGATCGGGCATTGCAACGCATGCCGGGTCAGCTAGTAGTTTATAAATGCAACATTCCGCTATGCTTAAAAAAGAAGGTATACGACCAATGCATACTGTCAGTTATGACGTAAGGATGTGAAACGTGGATGCTAAATTCGATAATGTTACGTAAGATCCGATATGTATGCTTGGTATAACAATAAGAGATCGTAAGAGGAATATATGGGTAAGAAGTATGACCAAAGTGACAGATATAGCAGAACGTGCGAAAAAGTTGGAGTGGACGCATAGCGAGAAGAATGGATGGAAAATGGTCGCGAGAAGTACATACTTGAATAGTACCCGAGAGGATGTGGAAGGAAGTAAAGTAGACCAAACGGACGATGGGCTGTCGAATTAAGAAGAACGTGTGGATGTAGATTGTTCAAGATGGAAAGACAAGAATGGAAGAGGATTGGAGAGATGTTCACATCAGTGGATGGTAAACGGCTGAAAGTGATAATAGGCAAAATGTGAAATACCACGGCCTTTTTTTATACAATCTACAATCCCCGAAATGTTCAAGTTCAAGTGGAAACGAAATGTTCAAGTTCAAGTTATTTGGGACAATCTTTGTATAGGTATATTCACTCCGTAAAAACCTACAGATATAATAATTTAAACGCAACAAGCTAACTAGAAATTGTTAGGACAATCCGAAGCCCCCAAACAAGCGTCTCTCCGATTCTCAGAAATCAATGCATTGGCAGTGAAAGTGCTGCAAAAAAAAAAACAATGAGAGATTGACGCGTTAATGGTCTTAGAATCAATCTCGCCGCGTCAAATTTGAAGGTGAATTCTATTTTTCATCAAAGCTCGCGAAAAGCGAGAAATGAATGATAAACGTTTCGTACGCGATTAATCAGCTCGTCTCTCCGTCCGTTCGTTCGGCGAAATATCGCAGGGTCAACGACAGACTTAATTAAAACGCTTTTATTAATTTCGTTTTTGAATTCCTTCTAAAAGAGGTGTGTTTTTCCGCGCAGTCTAGTCGTCTATACACATTCGCCAAAAGCGACATCAAACGCGCAAATCGTTCATAAAACGACCGCTGAATATTTGAGAACTTCCTGGAAAAAATTTGCACGTCTCGATGATTTGCACAAATATCGAAATTAAACTTAGACTTAGCTATCGTTTGTATTAATGATTACTTTACTGGGAGTTGTCAAAGCGTTATGATACAACGCTCATTATATAATTAGATCCGAATAATAATAATGTTAATTAGAATTTCAGCTATTTCCGGATAGAAACACGTAAAATACTCACTTTTATGTGCAGATAAATAAAACGATATTTCTATATAACAGTAGGACAAATGTAGTTATGTACTAAGTATATTAATAATCATAAATATTTGTATTCATATCAAATTAAAAATGTTTAGAAAATTATTCATAGATGTCGGTAAATTAAATTAAATATTAAATTTTTTAATAATTATAAAAATCTGACTATAGAACATTAATAACATTAGTATCAATAAATACCTGTAATTTTATCTTTATCGTAAGTTACGCAATCTCTTTTAATCGAACTAAAGCCTTGTATTTACAAAGAATGTTACATAAAATAAATTGTATATTTATAAGAATTCATGCGGAAAATTTCACGGTTTTTGTTTACTATTCTTGACCTTTTATAATAATACCCTAAATATTATATTCGAGCGTGTTTGTCCGGCTTATATTTACGCTTCTGAGATAATTCTGTGATAATAAAACTGCTTGTAAAACTCTAATTAATATTTCCAAGTCGGCGTTACAATAAAAATTATACTGCGATACTATCGAGGCTTACGCAAACTCTTGTCATATATTGTGGATACATTCAGTAAGTTAATTAAATTCTACAAGTTTCACGTATAATTTTAATTTATATGACTATTCAATTGCAATGTGTTTATAGTCGAAATATTTTTGTATTGAATGTAACATTAAGATTATATGATCGATTGTCGTACGTTACTGAAATTGAAAATAATTGTTGTTTGCTATTTTTTTCCCCCGAAATGGTTCGGTCCGTAAATATCGACGTGGCCGTCTCGTCAAATGTCGTGTTTTCTTGTTTGTACATTTTCCCGTGTCATTTCCTCAACATTTGTACATTTTCACGTATAATAATACCAAAACGCAAAAGCTCGTATAAAAGGAGTGTGACGCAAACGAGACCCTCCCCCGCCTCGCCCCCCCACGTATAAGGTTTTGAACCTTTTGTTTGCCGGCCATATTATTATGTGTATTGTGCAAACTTTGACACAATGCAAAAAAGTGTGCGGAAATTGTGGAAATCAGTCAAAAATTCAGGTTTCATTCGCGGGTGCCACGCCGCGTCCCTTTGTTCGAAATCGTCGCCCGAACGATAAACGAAACGCACCACCTTTGTTCCGTTTCAAGAAACGAGATTCCACGCCTGTTTTTCATTATTATTTTGTTTTTAAAAAATCGACAAACCAGACATGTTCGGATCATTTAAATTTTTTCAGTAGAATGTCGGAAAAATAGACGTGGAAATCGTATTTCCAAATGTGCGCCCGCAATATCGCTTTGAAAAGCATCGCTAAATCACTCGACTCCACCCCATAATATAGAGCATAAGTTGTGTGTATTTTTAGTTTATCCATGTCGGATAAAGTATTGTGATCGTGCATACATTCGACCTCGAGATTTTGACTGATTTGTATCAGGTATCGTCCCCTGATCGCGTTTTCATGATTTCTGGAAAATGTCTGTATGCGTGTGTGTCTGTGGATCTGTGTGTAGAATCGCTAATGACTCAAAAACCGTTTATCCTATTACACTGAAACTTCAAATTTATATTTTTTTTTCCAGCTTTTATAATCCATAGGGCCTTTCAAAATTTTTTTTCATACGGAAGTGGTACTTCCCTTGGAAAGTCACCCAATTTTTGTGTAATCTTTGGTAGATTTTTCCAGCAAAACTATGATACACATTAAGCTGAAATTTTTCATATGTAGTATGTGTAAAATAATAGAATTTTTTAATTTTTTCCAACCGGAAGTAGTACTTTTACTTTTGGTTTTCGGTATTTTTAACTTTTTCTCCGAAACTATCAAGTCTATCAAGCAAAAATTTCATATCTATTATATTCACGTAAGGTGTAAGAGATATTATGATTTTGGTCAACATCCGCCAACCGGAAGTGGCAGTTTACTCTTGAACGAAATTTCGTTTTTTTTTATTTTTTTCGGTCTTTTAAATATTTGATATCTTCATAATATTTTAATATTATAATTCTAAAATCATCAAAATTTCTGAACCGGAAGTGGGATTTTATTCTTGTAAAAAAAGTCAAAAATGTGCATGGTTTTTTGACATTTTCAGTTTTAACATTCTCTTCATATTCCTCAAATATATGGATAAAGTAATGGGAGTGTGGCCAACACTCGATTTTTTCATATACGAGTGTGTAAGATCGATCGATTTATGATTTTATATGCATGGAAGTATTAAAATTAGATTTTGGTAAAAGCAGATTGAAAGCCACCGTAACAACAACAAAAATCCCAAAGTGTAAGCTCTGAAATATCTTTTAAGTCTTAATACGTACCTATCTCGAGCTTAAGCTTTTCCGCTTTAGAACTTAAGCATTTGTAAATTTTTAACTTTATCGCACATTTGGCTACATTTGCATGTAATTTATTATGAAATTTTATTTTAATTTAAGTTAAAATTTAGTTAAAACTGTTTCGTTGTGATCCCATCCACCTTGCAAACTAATTAAGATTAATTAAGTTAAATGACTTTACTTTAACGTGGCCATTTTTGGCTAGATGCTTTTCGTCCAGTCATGAAAGATAAGTTTTACTGTATAATCTTTTTACAGACGCGGTGTTGTAGTATGAAATAGTGAATATATTATCATATACATATGTATATGTATTATATAATTATGTAAACAATGAAATTTCGTTCTTAAATTGTATGTCGATTAAGGTTAGTAAATTCAAAAATAAGGATAAGGATCGCTCTGAGTCATCTTTGACAAAAACTTTATATAATATTACCGATTTGTATAATATTATACGTATAATTAAATAATTAGCTGGGCTTGTTGTAGCGTGTTCCACAAAATATGTTCTCGTTAGCAACGCACAATAGTGGAAACTTTGACTTAAAGTTCTATTCAAACTAGGCAAATTTGCAAATGTTGAAAATAATTAACTGTACACAAAAGCATCTTTACGTTTTCACATTGCAAACAATGCTTTCCTCGTTTGAGACGAATTTCACAACTGTTCTCTCTCTTTATGCGACAAAGTGCTGAGTGGTATTGTAATAGTCGAAGTGCTTAAATGATACGTGGTGCCAATTCGATAATAAATGGACTATACCCACGCGAAAAACCTTCGATTACATTACGAACAAATACACTTGTAAATTGGCAATAGAAATTTTATGGTTTCATTGAACTGTAATGTTTAAAATAGACTCTACTTATATGGCCGATTTAACTCTGCAAAAGACGAATTAGTCCGACACAGTGCTTCTTAACCCGTGCAGAACGGGAAAAAAGGATCGAACCAAAGTGAAATAGGAATTTTTGCTTTGTATTAAGCGTTGGCTATTTATTTTCACGGTACATTTACCCTAACCTTGTATACTACGTTGACAACAATAAAATTTTAAAACCTTTTTTCGCGACCTTTTTTGGTCCTGTTTACCGAGTCGTAAAAAGCCCTGGAACCCCTTGTATGACATTCAATACTCTTGATGTGTGTTTTCGTATGTGTAGGTTTTTTAAGGCTTATCACAAAATTCATAACTCATAACCTTTTATTGTACATACATACATACATATGTATGTAGTTAACAAGTAGCTAAAATTTTTTATTTTATATTATTTAAATATTTTATCATAGTTATAATATACATTATACATTTGTATGTACAAATGGTATTAATAAAATCGTTTCATTATAAAATAATTATCTCTTGATTGGCACTATTTGAATAATAATGAATATTAAACTCGAGATTGCTTTTTCAATTGGTCGAAATGCTGAAATGTATCTGCGATTCGTCGACGAAATACGCACCCGAAGAAAATTAACATTTTTGAGTCTAATTCCGAAACTGTCTTTATAATTAAATTTTCGTTGTACAAGAATATCTAAGAAATTTCGGTGAATCTTAACAAGATCGAAACAAAACACCTACAGTTTACGACGCAGAATGCAAATTGATCTTTCTATCGCCTCCCCCTCAAAAACTATGATAAATTATTATCGTACGACTTTCCACGCTTGTCTTGTTACGAAAATAATACTAAAAATTCTAACTTTATACACATTATACATCTATATTAATATTATGACGTCAAATTTATTTTTGTCTCTTCTATTATAGATCCGGAGCTATTGAAATTGGCTCTTTATTTTGAAACGACAATATAATATTTTTTACGCGGAAATTGTGATGAAGGGATTCAATGTCATTTGATAATGCCAAAACATAAATATTATTATAATATCACTCGATATTATTATAAAAGCCCTATAGGCATCTGTTTGTTTTGCAATACGCAATCAAATTACAATTATGAAATCGATACCTATATCATAAATACAACATGAACGTTGGCAATAACTACTACATACATTGGCATACGAAATATTGTTATTATATTTTTATATTAAAAATCACTAGTTGAATTGAAATGTATTCCTCAACTGTGTGTACAATGTATAATAGAGCAACTACACAGTTTCAATACGAGCTTTGTTTTATAACGAGGATTTATTCGCAGTTCGTATCTCACAATTTTCTACCATGCAAAGTTCCACTGAATTTTCCTCAAAGAGTAAAACATTTTCACTTTGTTATTACACACAGTGCAGTGTGCTTTTGCGAAAATTATATAAATATGCATTAAAGCTCCGACGAAAAATAGCACCGCTACAAAGTGTATAAAATCAAGTTAATAAATATATTCATTTAATTTCTCTGCATATTATGAAACAACATACCAGTGAAACAATCATTTTGTAAAAACAGTATTTCGTGCAATATACATACATATACTCGGTTCACTGTTGCAATAAACTGTCTGATTAATTAATATGCAAATCTGTGTGTAAATACGACGACCGCATCCGATATGCAACGTGTGTAAACTTTTCACTCATCCTTTGGTTAACTTCAACGCACTTGCTCCGAGCTTTCAGCGGTCATTCGTGTCAAGCTTAAAATGAGCTTTTGCCCCGTCCTCTATTAATAAGGTTATAATAATTTGACTACGTATATATAGGTAGATTTAGAAAATCGTTATTCCGCACGACGCGCTCGCCGCACCGGACATAGTTTGAAACTAATCTCATATCTCATTAGTCGATTCTTTTTGAAAGGGCGCCAAAAAAAAAATAGCACTTCAGATATATCAAAATCAGGTATTCCGTAACAGAAGCTTTGAAAGGGTTCGCATACTCTAACTTTGTTCATTGTTTAGGCGAACGAGACGGGAATAATTGTCGGTTTTTTCCTCCCGAAAAATCTGTATTTTAATTTAATATGTGAGCAGCCTTATCGCTAAGCGACCATCGATTACGTACATATGTACGTATATGCGTATGTTTGTGTAATTGGATTAGAATATATTAATGTACATATGTATGTTGGACAAACACGATCAATTAATCCACTTAGCCTCAATCAAAACATTGTATGCGCATTGAATCAAATGTCTCTGCTAAATGTCAAGCTTTATCATTTGACAGTCCAATACGAAAAACAGCTGAGAAATAGGCGATTGTGTTATAAGATAAACATTTTCATTAGTTTAATTGAATCAACGGTTTTTGATCATATTTGACAGGCAATGATAACGATGTTGTGCAATTTGCACTAAATGTTTCAAATCGACTGTAAAGGTAATAATCTAGCATTCTCCGTTTGTTCGTTTAATCAAAACGCTTATTAAAAAAATCCATGGAATTTTTTTCGTTTATAAACGTAATAAATTGAAAAAATATTGCCTCACTCACTGAAATATATTTTCATCAAAAAATAATATAAATAAAGTGGGCGTTTGGTAGATACGATAAAAAATGTGGATTAAAATGTTTTTCTTCTACGTATTACTAAAATACATTTTTTCAGCATCACAAACAAATTTTGAATCATACGTTGCCTAAATCAGCTCAGTCGTATATCATACATATATTGTAATATTATTGAATAATTTTTTTCAGATGATATTATTTCCTATCCCTTCTGTATAATACCTTGAAGGTACATATTATACACGTGTTTCGTATCAATCCCGATTCCGAGTTTAATTAAGTTTGGCACTTAAGCTTCTAAAATCGCTGTTGATTTTCAAACACACTCACACACTAAAACGTCAGATACGCAAAGCTTAGGTACTGGAGAGTTGGTGAAACAATGATATTGTTTGTGTGTTGCGAAGTGAAAAGCTCGACTAAAGTATCGAGTAAGTGACACGAACACGTGTGTATGAATGCATGTACATATGTATGTACAAACATATGTATGTACATGCCCATGAACAACTCCACTCTTTAATGTTTGTTCATAATCCATTTATCATACGCGCGTACATAAATAACTTGACAATGAATTGCGAATAAATCGCGCGATAACGTGTCCCATTCGAAAAATTACCAAAAAATCATAGCGGAAAAGCGTAGAATATGTAAAAGAAAAATTGAAAATTTTCTTTCGAAATTATTCAGCGTGAATTTTTCCCACACGCCGCACAACATCATTAATGCTCGAATAAATCAAACAGCGTGCAAGGGAATTATTAAAATAACATCCACCCAAGCAAATCGAATCTAATTAAATGAATCATTTGCGTTCATACGCCCAATAAATAAAATAATAAATAATTTATACGGATTAATAATTATCATGAACGTGAAAAATTAATGGAACGGAACGCGCCATAACCGATTCACGACTGTTTGTTTCGCATTAATTTAAACGAAATATAAACACGTCGCTTTTAACTACGTATATAATGTTGATAATGCTTATTTGGCTGTCACTTTTTCCTGATCGATAACGTGGACCAATTAGACCGTTACAATTAATTTGAGCTAATTCTCGTTAGCAATAATCCACCCAATCGATTAATTATTAAGCTTGCAATATTGTACGGTACTGATTGTAATAAACGAAATTTGATTTGATTTAATATATGTATATTATATATTAAATATTCTCATAGTAAATATTTAAAACTTTTCCATTACGCATTGTTTGTTCATTAATTAGTATTAAGCTATTTCACTATACGTCAATTAATTCTCGCCAGTATCGAATTATTTTTCTAAACTATGCTCACACAAATTTATTTGATCAAACAACCTCCCCTATCCGCCTACACGATACGGCTATTGAATTTATAAAAAAAATACCTAATGGGTAAAAATAAAACAGTCGCGAAATAAATCATTTGTTATTAACGAGCAAAATATCCAACTGATTAAAAGCGTGAAATACGAAACGTTTCAAATGTCAGGAGCTTACCTGCGACCTTACAAATTCGCAAGGTGTTAAAAGGTTAACTAAATAACCTATCAAATTTTTTCAGTCTCGAAATAAATTGAATTATCTCTCTATTATTGCATATTTGATTCAGTGTTCATTTAATACTTTACTACTATACATATATGTATAGCGTAAGCGTCTGCCTGCCTGCCTGGATCGTTGGGATCACGCTAGCATTGCCAACATAACAAACAAAGTTGTGTTTTTTAGCAATGTGGCAACAAGCCGCCATCTGTCAAAGCTGGTTCAAGTCGACAACGCGAATTATGGTCATACATTCATTCTATCACTATACATATAATTGTTTCACTTTCTGTTAAACGGGTGAATGGGTGGGAGATGGTGAGTGGTGGAGGAGTGGGGTGAGAATCCACCGTCATATGACTTTTGATATTAATAGTCAATTTATTATGCGAGGCACAAAAGGTATTTCATTTGCTATCCAATATTTATAAATCAAATCTATTAAAACTGGTTCTAGTTAACAATGCTATTTTATAGCCATACACCCATTCAATCAAGGGTACACTCTAAAATTGTTTCACGTACTGTCAAACAGTCTTGGGGCTGTTTTTTATAAACCAGCGTTTACGATTGGATGTAGGGGATTAGAATCCACCGTCATATGACGGATAAACCAGCTAGTTTTAAATAAAATACCCAATCTCTTAACCTTTAATTCACTATATTATACGGTGTATGTGAGCTTTCGCTCGCTGGATGTTTACTCGACCAAGACAAGATCGATTATCCATAAAATGTCATTTTATTGTTTCGGTTTTGTACACATTTTCAACAGTTTTGTTTGGCACACGGACGCGCCCTTGCTCACTGTCCATTGATCGGGGTACAAGTCATCGTTCATTATTTACCGGATCGGTTCGTTTTTCCGGAATCGTGCTAATTGAGGCAATCGATTAACCGACCATCACATCCGGTTCCGCTCGTAAAGCACTTATGCCGAATTGACCAACGTTTCATACGCACCAATTCGTCTGCTTGGATCTGCATACAAATAATGTCAAAAGCCGGAGCCAGTGTTGAACGTAATTCCGGATTACAGTGTGTTACGTGGAGGAGCAACTTTGCGTCAACGGTTCTATTCGATAGTTTGTATCGTTAAATACCTCGGGGGAAGAATGGCGTATCCGCCAAAGAATCAATTTTGTATCTAATGATCCATATAAAAAAATGACGTCCATTGAAAATATGCAATCATTTAAAAAGTCAATTACGCTCTTTATCTACCCAAGTCCTATAATCTAAAGTAATATTGTAATAGTATTGAATCGTACTTATGTAACATCAAGCGTTAGCGTTGCCTTTTCACTATTTGACAAAAATTTTACCGTCTGTCATAGTGAAGTAACTAAGGAACGATACTCTCTAGTTGAGTGGTCGGGAACCTTTTTTGAACTAAGAGCCAAATCAGGGAAAACCCTTCAAAATTTGCAAGTTATGGAGCCGCAACATACTATTTTCGGATTATACATTCAAAATAAAATCAAACGTTACTCCTTTATGCAATGGATTGCTGTAAGAAATAAGTTATCTTCGTGATATTTCTTAATGTTAGACAGTTTATTACTAAAAAGTATTTCATCTGAAAGACAATCTGAAAGCTTTTTATAGCCATGAAGTTAAATCGTGTCAAAAAATTGTGTTTCACGCAAAATGTTGGATGACAGCGAGAGTCGCAGGTTTTCATACAAAGAGCGGCATGCGGCTCCGGAGCCGCCGGTTCCCGACCGCTTCTCTAGTTCTTGTAGTTTCCCATTGCCTTCCTGGGAAGGGAACGAACTATGATTTGGTAGGTATGAGTAGAAGGGAATTTTTTTGGTGATGCCAATTTTGTTGAACCGTCTCACAACTAAGTTAGATAAATTGAGACAGGAGATAACTGACTTGGATTAAGTAATGTCTCGATTTTGCCAGTGACAATAATTAAGGTTGAAAAAATCATTCGAAGTGCGGAGATTGAGCCCGGACCTCTGCTCAAAAAACTAATGTTTTAACCACTGAGCTATCTATCGCCCGGCTGTTATTGTAATGTCACAAATTATGGGATTTCGTGTTTTAATTTATATATTGTGTAAACTGTGGATGTAAAAGTTTTATGGCAATTATGAAAATAAAAAGTTTGCCATTAAACACATGTGGTACAATGTGAGCGAAAAGCATTTACGGCCCAAAGTTATCGAATGGAACGAATTGACACGTAACCAATATGGCTGACGACGATCATCAATCGCTGACATTTTGTGTACATAGGTATACGTATGTAGTACATATATACATATATTGTATTAACTGTCTATTTTGAGTAGATAATATCGTTGAAAGGTTCGCAACCCGTATATGTGCACACGTTTGTTTATGTTCATATGTATATATATATAAATTATATATGTGAATGCGACGTTTTCAAACTTTGCCAATTTAGTCGACTCGTACGATTGATCAGATACTGTCAAAGGTTTACCGAGATTCTGAAGCTATTTCCTAGAATCACCGTTCATTTGAAATCTTGTTCAATTTCAAATAAACCATATAGCTTAAAGTGTTTAATTGAAAGATCATATTCGATATTGGTTAGAGAGAAATTTGACTATCATTCGAAACCACCCAATTAAATAGAGTTTTACGAGCGAAAAGGCAAAAGTTAAAATTTACTGTTCTACAATTGTCATTTATAGCTCAATTGATCTTAATTAATTTGCAACGTCAAAGGAAAACTTTTTAAACGAAATTTTCAACACGAAGATCGTAATTTTAATATCGTTTATTATAACTCGAAATATGAAAATATATTTCTAGAATTTCTAATATACAGCATATATGTATATACACGTACATATATAAATATGAGTCATTATTATACAATACAAGCAATACATGTGTAACGCTTAATGAGCACTCGTTGAGAACATCTCCAAATTCGGCACACCGTCAAACGAGATGTCGAATTTTCCTCTCAAGCATGAAAATATAGAAAATATTCGCGTCGACAAGAAAGGATACGACAAAAAAAAGATACGTACTTTTGAGAGATTTTAGAAAACGGAACCGTTTTCTTTTCGAGGACGTCCCGCGAGACTAATAAGCCCAATTTATGCAAAAACACATTCGAAGGCATTTTAAAATATGTTTTTCCCCACAAGTGCGAACGCGATCAAATTGGAAAAATGTGCGTGGTAGTAAATGGGAGCTTTTCTTTGGTTCGTTCGGGGGCGAAAATTGCATACAATCGTATAGACATAACGAGCACTTCTGACGGTTCGTTTTGACGATGTCTTTATACCGAAATGATTCGATAGGCTAATAATATCAAAATAATCCAGTATAAGGTAAAAAGGTCCTTGCTTTCCCTTGATAAAAGCCTTTTCTTGTAAGCTTTTACGTGTTTAAAAAGTGAGACTATACGAAAACAGCCACCTGCCGATATACGAAACGAAAATTTCAATATGTGTAATAGAATTGAGTAGAACTGTATATCTCAAATAATATTTGAATAGATAAAATTGTGGAGCGTTCTATGTTAGATGAATTCGTAAATAATTGTGTATAATGCGTATACACTTTATACTTCGGTAAATATTTGAAAACTTTTCCGATCAATTTCGTACATCACTCATGCGGAAAAGAGGTTATGCATGTCAAAATGTTTCTTTTTTCGGTTTTTTTTTAATGGAAAAACGCTTCAAGGTGAATCATTTCTGATATGCATATATGAAACTAAATATACATATACTATGTATATTTACATCATGAATAAAAATCACGTTACTTTTAAATTAAATTCGCATTTGAAGTTACTTTCATATTTCAATTTAAAATTTGGCCTAAAAATTAAACATCGTTTCAAGTATCAAATCTATTCCGGATGAGCGATATTATGATCGAGCACATCTTCCGTAAGTCTACGAGCAACACTCGCTCACAGTGCTGAGCTTTCGAAAGCTCTTGCGCGAAATCGCTACGCGAGTAAGTTGATAAATCAAAAGCAACCGTCTGAGTAATTTATCAGTTTTTATCTATTGCGGCTTTCGACATAAAGCCCAAAATACAAACAAGATTGCTCATGTTCTTAAGCGCCATTTCTTTTTTTTTCCGCTGAAAAGCTTATCTGCAATCTCGCAGAATCGCAGTGTAACCTGTTTCAAGGACTGGCATACGTAATGCAATCATTCTTCGTCGGCCAAAAAATATTATGTACATACTGTAGTATATAATATTATGTATGTATATAAATATCACATATCGTTTGGCTTAGGATTACAACTTTTTTAGTTCATTTACTATGACGACGGATAAGTAGAATACGGTGAGCTATTTTTATATCGCTATGATGTCATATATAAATACATATGTATGTACGTATATGTAATTGTATATTCTTCATAACAATGTGCAAAAACAATCACGTTTTTGAGTTACCCGAGCGGAGACCGAAAAATTATTACTAATTCTGATCCACTGAATCCGAATATGATAATGCAATTTGTTGGTTAGCTCTCATTTATGAGATATGAACGTTTAAAAAAATAGCCAATTTTCCCAATTTTGCGGTTTGTAACTCAAAATTTAGTGCTTTTGTGTTCAAAATGCGGATGAACTGACTTTAGATGACTTGAAGTCGCGTTTAGAGGTGGTTGTGGCGTCAGGGGTTTGGGGTCAGAATTAAGTTTCATTATCATATTCGGATTTAGTGGGTCAAACTTAGTAAAAATTGACTAGTCTCCGCTCCGGTGGTTTTTTTTTGTTCCACAGTGTAATAGGCGATATAAAAATCGATAAGAAGAAGAAGCACGATAAGAAGAAGAAGCAACAAAATAACTAGGATTGAATATTCGATTGGACATTTTTAATTTGTAGTTTCAATGACAGTTCGGAAACGAATATAATTTCACCCGTGAGTATCTGTTAAAATATATTTTCACTAGTAGAAATATATGTATATCTACTGGTGAAAATGTGTTTGGATATGATTTCACCGAAACGCCAGTGAAAATATATTTTCACTTGAAATATGCTTTCGCTGTAACATATGTATGTACAAAATTGAATAATTTCGTATAACGATCTGTGCGCTTTCAGTCGAACTAATAGACGAGTGTGATTTGTGAGTGAGCGCACTACAGTAGTGGATAGGCCCCAGACTATCGTCACGCAAATTAACGTTATCCTTTCTTCTTCTTCTATTTTCTTTCTTTTTTGAAAAGCACTTACTTTCTCCGTCAAGTCGAGGGCAATCGAGGTGATCCTTACAAAGGAAAGTCGATCCTTTTGTGCGTACGTGCGTTGCGAGGGAAAGATTTAAGGAAAAATAATGCCCGAGTGCGTGGCGGCCTCTTTTGTCCCCACGGCAAAACATACAATCGTCGCCAGGGGTTTTCAAATGGGGGTCGCGGCCAAGCCGTTCGCAAACGGGTACTCAAGCGTCAAACGTACATCCTGAATTTAATTGTCAAAGTAATTTGTGTGCACAGGATGCTATTTTCGGAATTCTGCTGCGACTATCGACTAATGAAAGCAATCGATCTACATAAACCTAGCGTGCAAGAAAATGTATGCAGTTTTACAAAATTATGTTTAAATTTACAATGTTGTTGCGTAAAAATTTAATATTATATTCAGAATGAGACAAACGGCCTTTCGACCTTAAATGCTTTGTGCTTTTTTTTGCGTATCAAAAGTTCGCCGTGACGTTGACGTTATCTTTGCGTTGTGAATAAAATGTCACGTTCGTATCATCATTAACATGAGCGTCACATTCTTCCGTTGTTTTATGTGTTTTGTTCATTTTTTTCCGCTGTGTTGTCGTCATACAACATTTTCCTTCATTATAATAGACTATGTAAAAGTGAAAATCGAGACATTTAACGGGTACTAGAACATGATAATAATAATAATTCAGTCCTTGTTTATTTCACTCACGACAGCAAACGCTCTCATCGTAACAACAAGTTAAAGTTAATGAGGAAAATAAAACACAGCAAAGAAACGAAATAAATGGGACGCGGGGGAAAACGTGGATATATTGGCAGCAATAAAGATACAATAAATCTTAAGAATCAATAATCGGCCTGTATTATTATTATCGGCGAGTCTTACTTAATACGTGCGATGTAATGTTTTTGATAATAATAAACTAAAGTCTTCGGAAGCATTGATTGAATCGTTCTCGGATTACGTGTGAAGTACGTCAAAACATCCGGTAACGTTATCCTCGACTTCGCATAGCATGTTCGTTTTTCCGGAAAAATTGCAATCCGGAAAATACAACCTAAAGATTCTTCTATCGGAGGCTTGAGATTGAAGTAAAATAAAAATAAAATATGAAATAGCAAAACTCCAGCGAATGTAATCGATCGCTACTAGGTGTATTGTATACTACAATATTTCCACAGTTCAGCTTTTTTGATCGCTTTGTAAAGTTTGAGAAGGGCTGGACTGGAGCGTTTCGTGGAATTCGTCACGTCTTCTCCGGCATCGATTAGTGGCTCAGGCGAGTCTCGTTGACCCCGATTCGTGTGGTTCTCAAATTGGAGTGCGCCAGCTTCAAATGTGCTTCGTTCGTAATATTCGGGGCTTTGCGATCCTGTAGGGTGAGCGGGGAGGCTTCGATATCAATGGAGGCTCAGCCCTTTCAAGCCGCCTTCTTACGTCTCGATCCGTCTTGGTCCAACCGCAACCTTTCAAAGCTGAACGAAAAATTTATATTAAAGTATCCAACCTTATATGTGCTTAACGCAATATAGACTAGATTTACAGTAGTTTGATTGAACTATTTTAAAAGTTTGAAAATATACCAGTTGACGAGTAGTCAATGGTGAATACGGTTCTTTCATTCGAACGAAGCTTTGATGATGTATTCTTTTGATCTAGACAGGTTTATTTAGCATCCGTGCACCATTCCCGCCTCTCAGACGTACACAGTATACACATCTTATGTACATACATAATTACTGACTAGTTTTGCAACAAATACTTTGAATTTTTCAGCATTCTACGTAGAAATTTGCGTGTTATATTGTGACGCATCAAATTTTCAAACAAGCACTCTGAAAGCTATCTGTGCGATGTTTCAAATAACGAGGTCGAAACTTTGTTGGATTTGTGTATAAAATTATATTATATAGACGGAAAATGTTGTATGAAAAATTTTACAGTAACTTAATTAAAGCAAGTATGAAATAAAGACACGAAAAATCGTGTAGTAAATTTCCCACACATTATATTATATTCTTGAGATTTAATATACTATTAATAAAGAGCTTAATGTGTGTGTGTCTGTGTGTCTGTGTGTGTGTGTGTGTGTCTGTGTGTCTGTCCCGTAACGCTATGACGTCACTATAGGATTTTTTTTTTTCGAGTTTTTTTTCTATGAATATATTTTTTTTTTTTGAATTTTTTTTTCGGTTTTTTTGGATATTTCCAACTTTTTTTTGGATTTTTTTTTTGGAACTTTTTTTTGAATTTTTTTTTTTTGGATTTTTTCAACTTTTTTTTTTGGATTTTTTTTTTGGAACTTTTTTTTTGAATTTTTTTTTTTTTGGATTTTTCAACTTTTTTTTTTTGGAACTTTTTTTGATTTGATTTTCAACTTTTGATACCCCCCATTACCACCCCACAGACCCCCTACCCCTACGGCACCTTTTCAGCACTCCCGAAAGTATGCCGACCCCTCACCACCCCCCCCCAGACCCCTCCCCTGCCCCTAAAATACCACCCCACAGACCCTCCTATCCCTACGGCACCTTTTCAGCACTCCCGAAAAAGCTATATCGGACCCTCACCACCCTTTTTTTGACTCATGAAATGCCGGCCCATCACCACTCCAGAGCCGCCTTCTACCCCTACGGCACCTTTTCAGCACTCCCGAAAAATATTCACCCCCCCCCCTACCCCTACGGCACCTTTTCAGCATAATGCCCCTATTTTCTGCGCTCCCGAAAGCTATGCCGGCCCTTTAAATTACCCCGGCGGTCCTTTTTGACTCCCAAAAACTATGCCGGCCCCTACCACCCCCCTTTTTGACTCACTAAAGCCATGCCGGACCATCACCACCCCAGAGCCGCCTTCTACCCCTGCGGCAAAAACTTTTCCCCTCACCACCCCACAGACCCCCCCCCTACCCCTAAGCATTCCCGAAAAGCTATGCCGGCCCCTCATTAACAGACCCCCCCCCCCCCCTACGGCACGGCTTTTTTTGCACTCCCGAAAAGCTATGCCGGCCCCTCACCACCCCCCCCAGACCCTCCACTGCCCCTACGGCACCTTTTCTGCACTCCCGAAAAGGTAAACCCCTCACCACCCCCCCCCAGACCACCCCCCCCCCCTTTTTTTTTTGCACCCGAAAAGCTATGCCGGCCCCTTATAGATCAAAATCAAAACCATTAAAAATTCAGCGGGCGTTGATTATCAACGGGCAATAAGCTAGTTCATACATAAATGCTTCAAAATTATATAAAGTTTCGACCTTTTCTTTCGTAGTAACACGTATAAAATATGTACGCTTTTTTAAGGTTATGAAAAAAAAAACCTTTTCATATACAGATATTCACCCATAATGCATAAATAAGTAAACTACAACTTGTGTGACGTGTCTTATGTTAAAATATGCATTTATCCCCCCATTGACGATGTCCTGTCTTCCGGAAAAATAAAACCTTTTTTTTTTTTCATTGATTTCTATTAGGGAAAACTTTGCCTTGAATTTTTATCTTCATTACTTTTCCCCCAATAACCATAACCGGAATCTATTATCATCAGCGTTATCCGGAACGCTCTCCTCGTCGTTACTTCGCCTTTTCATGAGCATTATCGTTATCAATAAAGTCGCTATATTCGTTTATTATTTCTTCTACATAGTACACAGTTGCAACTGTGCCTCTCTTAAAATGTCTCACATTTGACAGATAAAACTATTCATACGCCATAACCTTTCGTGTTCATTTCGTTATTTTTGTGCACAGCACGATGAGTGGATTGTTGAACGCGGTCTAAATCACTGAGAGTTGGAGGCGTAATTTAGTTTAAACTGTGCAACCCTCCCTCAGTATATCCGGTTAAGCCGGAGATAAACAAATTAGAGTGCACAGCGTCCTTATAATCCAATCATAGCAAGAGCAAGAGGAATTTCCAGTTTTTATACAAAATAGAAAACTCATATTTTCATACTTGCATACACAAGCTTAGCAATACTCGTATGTATGCAGAAGCGAAGATATTATTAACGTTGGTTCACCTTTGTTCTCGAAGTGTTGTCATTCGTTTATAAATTAAGTTATTATTACATATATTATTATTATATATATAATAGGCCTATTCCGTCTATCTGTCTGTCTGCTGATAATGCTCGCCTCGGTAAATAATAAAAAAACCAGAACCTCGCACGAGTGGGATTTGAACCCAGTACCCACCAGGTTGGGAGGAATCGTGCTTACACTATCTTCCAAACGGAGCTATACGTGCTATAATTGTCCAATATTAAATCTTAAAGTGTTCGCGACTTTGCTAAATTGTTACGTTGTTGTATTATAACGCGTAACGCGTATTATTTTTCAATACGGGTGATGAGAAACCGCTCCATTGATATTCAATGGGCTAGAAATGGATTAGAAATCCGTCCGTCTGTCTATCTGCTGATAACGTCGCCGATGTAAATGATTAAAAAACTAAAACGTCGCGTGAGTGGGATTTGAACCCGGTATCTATCACTGATTCGGAACACTGAGCGCTTACGCGGTGAGCCAAACCAGATAACAATGGGCTGGCTTCAACTTGACAATTTATATAATAAATAGGCTCGCGACTTTGCTAAATTGTTACGTTGTTATTATAACGCGCCATCTATGCAACAACTATAAAAACTATTAAATTTAATATTATTTTTCAGTAGGGGTGATGAGAAACCGCTCCGTTGATATTCAACGGGCTTACACTAGTATACATATACGAGTATATATGTATGTACCATAGACGAGTAGGTGCGTAGAGTTTTATCGATGTGATTTTATTAATACATTGGATTCGATAGGCGAACAATTTATTCGTATAATTGAGTATTATCAGCCAATATCCGATACCGTTTAATGGATCAAACCCCACTCTTTACCCTCACCCACCACTCATTCCCCCATTGAATGATGATATGGAATATTTGCAGCCGGTTTTTAAGTGGACGTGTGTCACTCGACTCGACTCAATATGTGCCAATCGCGCATCAACTGTGAAAATGCGATTTCACGAATGAAAATGCACAGAGATTGGAGGAAAATTCGAGCTTTTTCCATCACCATAATGAAAAGTATCGGTCTCGATACGGCACTATTTCTTTTACGATTTTTTTCGCGTCTGTCTAATTTCTTTTCGGTCGCTATGCTGAAATTATATAATACATAAGAGGATTTATGTACGTTTACGTACAAAAAATCACAACATTACGCGCAAAAAATACAAAAATTACGTACGCGATCACAACAAACCACCTATGTACATAATTCCATATACCGAAATGGAACCACGTATATGTATATACATATGTACATATGTACATATGTATGTACATACATACATACATAAATACAATTTAGATAATTTAATACGAATAAAATGAATATACGGATGCGATACCGAACTACGTATTACGGTTGACTGATTTCGATGAAATTTTTATATTTATCTGTATCTGTTTATATATATCTGTATTTGATTTTTTTTTATACCTATGTATAAAGTCTTATTTGGGTCTTTTTCAATGTGGGATTCAATACGCCATTGAAGCGAAGTGCTCGTATACATTCTGTCGGTGAATTGGAACGTGTGTTTTTTGGCACGTCGCGGTTCCATTACACCTTCGTCTAAGTTTACGGTGCAATTTTTCCAATTAATGGTGTTTTCCCGGGGTCCGGAAACCATTATAGACCTTCGAAGCAACGTGCATTTTTCCGATATGTTCAGTCGAGCGCGTACCCAATGTAATTAAAGGGACAGCCTGGTCGCACTTTTGATAAATATCCCATGTTTATGTATGTACATATGTATATCGATGGAAAAGTGTCATAAACAAATTTGTCAACAAAAAAATATAATATACGTTCGATTTTCCACACTTTCGATCTACCCTTGTATATTTATGTGTATGTGCGGCGATGAAAGCTCATATGTCTTAATCAGTTTGAGCATCGCAATATGATCTTTGTCCATGCTTTGGCAGGCAATCTTTTTCTCATTGTTTCACATAACGCCTTTTCTTTTGCCGCGAACGCGGTCAAAGTGAATTTATAGATATTGTATAACACACAAGCGAATGTGTCGAGGCTATAAAAGTGGTCTATCCACGTAAGAGCATTTGAGAATCTCTGTAACCGTTACAGAATGTGACGTGTAAATAGTAGTGCGGTGCTTCAAGCTGTACCCGGACTAATTGGTTGCGCAATTATGCATTCAATTGTTACGACCAAAGGGGATGAATATACCATATATGTATACACACAATATGAACGAGCTAAAATTAAAATACTATGTGGTGGTTCAAATGGAAACGTTAAACTTTTAGATTTCATTGGAGAAAGTAAGATATGCTGAAAAAACAAATGTTCCGTAAACGTACGAATGTACTTCCCATACAGTATTCGTCAGAGTTGGCCAGTGAATGTGTGTTTCTTTTCTATGGACGTATAGAGCTTATTATCGTTTTGTCTACCTTAAGTAAACTTATTTGGTGTACCTAATGATTTGCCAAATGTTTTTCACGCCTTAGCCACCGCATTATTGTATTAAATTGTCATTTAAAACATGTCAGTATAGATTATCTCGAAAATAGATCATTTATATTTAGATTTTGATTAAATAATTTTCTGTTTTACTTTGAATCATCCTATTTAAATTTTGAATGCAAAACTTAAATCCAAACGGAAGGGAATGACCCAATTCTCGATTTAATTGTTTCCTATTTGTCACCAATACTCAATTCAACAGAGTATTCAATTACTTTTTTTAAATACATCACAAGGGTCAATGAGTTTCTACCTACATATGTACATATTTACATAAAAACGATGTAAATTCCTTATATTTAAATTGAGATTTAACGTATGAATTATTCAACGACTGTTTTTGATACAATTGTTAAATTCGAACTGTAAAATATTATCTAACCGTAATAAATTCATTTTTTTATAACTCCTATTAAAAATATGTATAAAATTCAGGGTCAGGGTCCAATTGAAGAGGCAATGAAAGTAGCGTCGTCTTTAGCGATGAGCACCTAAGTCACGAACGGGTTAAATAAAATCAGACGAAGAGCACGCCAAGTGAACCAACTCACCAGGACAATAAAATTAGAATACATTTATATACATATGTATATTTGTTTAGAGACAGAAAACGTTTGTGTTCGCGTGCTAAACGTCAGCTAGCACGTAAAGATCCGCGCCGAATTTATTTTATATGCAACGTTCGTGTTTCCAACTTGAAACAAACCCGCAAAAAAAAAAAAAAAAGAAAATATCGGACGAGTGAACAAAAATACAAATAATATAAGCGCATCGCTATCAATCAATCGCTGGTGAACGTTTTGCGTTTATCAGCGAAATGTTTTCCCCCTCTAGAATTGCGTACATTTCCGCGGAAACGGAATCACTAATGGTTTATTTTTTCGTTCGCTATTCCTCCATCAAAATGTTGCAATATATTCGTGTCTCCCGTGAGCGAAAAAATAAGTTGTGTTTTTTCTAGCGGCAATAAATTGACTTCTTTCTAAATATTACAACGTAGTAAAATCAATTTGGATGTATTAAAACGCCAGCTGTTTGCGAACGAACGCGTGCAATTGAAAGGTAAATGAGCCATTTTAAAACTTTTTCCATACTAATAATTTCTTCATATGTATAATAACAAGTTAATATAAATAAATACAACTTTATGATCAATCGAATCATATACTGCTAAAGATTACTTTTGATTATGCAAATTTAAAATTTTAAGCATTTTTTTATGATATATTTTAAAAACAGATTCAAAACAATAATAAAGGTCTTACATACTACATATCCATATGTATGTACATATGAAATAATATTGACAAAAATATAATTTAATAGAGTATAATAAATTTGTCATATGATGAAAGCAAAATTCAGCTTAGAGTGTATAAAAACGAAATGAATTATTCATGCGCATTAATTTAATTTAAATTCAAAGTATTCTTTTTTTTTTTAACTTCACTCAAATAATTAATTTATTTCGCCATATATTAATATTCCATCAAAGTTAAACTTTACCACGAAAAAATGAGCTTTTCAAATATTCAAAATCAATTTATTATAATTTGATTCATAGTCGAAATTCAATTTTGCTTCGTACTATTTTAGCGGGAATAAATTCACGTTCAATTAAGTCGCACAGTCACATTTCACAAGGAAAATATATTCTCTATTTAATGTGAAACGGCAAGAATAATAAATTATCATAATAAATGCGCAAACACTTGCATCATTAGACGCCAACGCGATTTCTTTAAATTTATCTCGTTGTAACGGTTTTAGATTGCTTGCCCTGCGATACGCATAAATCCTATGAAGCGACGTAACCGCGAGCTTTTCCGAGATTTTTCCGACCGGTTTTTCAATTTTTACGATATTTAAAAATTTATACAAAATATTTAACGTTGAATCTAAGTATTTCAATTGATATGAATTGAAAATTCCGTTTCGTTTTGATGCTGTGTAGACCACAACACCCGCATATAAAATTTAAATCGTGCGGTTCGGCCCTCATGTTTAAGTTATTATTCCCTTCATTATAGCAAACAAAATACTTGAAACTCATCATCGGGCTCTGATATACATAATTTATCTTACCGCATACTGTGCGATTTACTACGAACTCGATTGTTTATTAATCGCGACTATAATCCGACGATGATTTTTGTCGCCAATCATGCTATGTATACGACTTGTCTGAATCGCTTCAGGGATATACAGGAAATACTTCATGGAAATTAATCCGCATAGTATTGTCGACGATCACGTTCTACTATTTATTTTATTGTTTGACAAAAGCAAATAAGTCAGTTTATTCATAATAAACAATAATGAGTCGCTTTGTTTTGAGCTTTTGTGTAGTCAATGAGCTTTACGCATGAAAGACATGTTTGTATGGCGTATTCGTCAAATATTAATTAACGAATCAATTGAAACAATGAACCACGAACGCAGTAAATTTTTGATATAATAAATTATGACACAATTTCTAAAGATCGAAATGTATTCATCTTTTAAGTGGATTTCGATTTTTTTTTTTAATACTATTTTTCGAACGGTGAGAATATTCCGCTAGGGTTGAAAGGAGTTAATTTAATTTTGAGACGAAAACTTTTTCGTGAAACATTTGAAAAGCAATTTTAAAGCAACTTAATAAACAACTTTTTTAATCAAACCCCATTATTTTTCATAGCCAGCCTCTCCCTTCAAATTAAATCGATCTAAATAAAACGTTATATTCCATTCAAATTTCATAAAAGTTTTTCGAAAAACACAAATAAATTTATATCTCTTTTTATTTCATACAAAATTTCAATTGGAAATACATACTACATTAAATATTAATACCTACATATTATATACAGTTCTTCGAATTAAATTAAATGGATTTTGAAAAACTTATATTGTATGTTTATAAAACGTAATACAGCTACTAAACTATGATAATAATTTAATCGAAATCGGTCAACTAGTAGTAAAAGTTTTGCCATATATATTATGTAAATTCACACAGTTCACTGTTTTCATTTTGAATAATTAATTATTTTCACTGTATGTAATAGGTAATAAATACATGATTTAACAGAAACGTTTTTAATTTTACTTTATAAAAAAAATTATATGTTCAGGGTTATCAAACCACCGATTATAATGATTAGATTCACGTTTATCCACAATGATTCGAAATGTCAAAATTTTCGAGACTATCAGCGACCCTTTCCAGCAAACGCCCCAGAATAGCAACAAAAAGAGACACGGCTAACACGAGCGAAAAAGCGATTTGCGCGTTTTCCTAAATGTGTAGTAGAAATTTCGACATCCTATATTTTTACGAGCACTAAATTTTATCACCGTACACGTGTACTCTGGCTTTATCAGGATATATCCGCATTTATGTTTCTGTATTACAGTATCATATACATATAATATGGCGGCAAAACATGGACCCGATCAAAATTTTGTTTACCATGCATAAGACCATTTCGATGTACCCACTCTGGCTAGGGTTCGCCATTATATTAATTACAGTTGGGTGTGAGTCGAGTGTTCGGTGAATTAAGTCACGATCCCCAGAGATCCTGCTAACCGTCTAAGATTCCCAAACAGCCTCTATGTCTATAAATGTACATATGGATAATTAAACTGTGGGTATCTGCATACTATGGCGATATGTGAGATGTCGAAATGTGGGAGGCGTACATATCCTCAGATTTCATTATCGCACGCAGCCTATTCATAAAGTGCCCTGATTTATTATGCATATTATTGTTGACGTCTATGGATTCAATTTTATTACGCCTTAATTGCGTGCTCTCACTAAATCAATTTATCTCAACGCGATTAAGAGCCACGTTGACGACACTTTCCAGTATGTAAATTTACCCAAATATAAACCCCTAGTCAAAAGCGGTAAACACCAGCAATTAAATTACACGTTCATCAAAAATCTACAATTCCATGTATGTATTCCAAAAATACGATGAAAGTTTGTTTATTGCTTCACTGACGAGAACTGCAGACTGCAGAGTCGTTGAAAGAATGGCTCATGTTGGAAAATTCCACATACATAGTATGCATATGTACATATGTATGTAAACATACATATACATACATATAAATTTAATTCAGTCAATTTTCATATTGGACAGTGTTTGTTCATTATACGTACTTGTATGTACATAGCGTTTCAAATTACAGACGGACGTGTCTTTTTTAATTAAATAAATATTTACAGAAGAACTATGTGCATACATACATGTATGTACGAGCATTTGTATGTATGCATGTAAATGCTAGGTGTTGTGGATAACAATACATATTTCCACGGGTAGCACTCAGGTACGAGTCCCTTTTATATGTACCTCAATTATCGTGACAAATATGTATTTCTGAAACATCAGGACGGACGGATGTGGCTCTTTGATACTCATATTTCACACAAACTGACAAACATAACACACGTGTTTATGCAAAATTTTGACGATGATACACTTATTAAGTCGTCAAAGTGCGATAAGGCATGTCTTGGTTGAGTTTCGAGGGATTTCGCGTCAAAACTATTAATTTATGTAGTTTTGCGAGTGAAATATCGATCATTTATTATATGTAGAACATAGAATTGCAGCTTTTATTATATCATGGTACATATGTATTTTAATCTCAACGGTAGAAAAAATCGTATGATTTACCTTCACTATATTATATGAGTTAAATTCACTATATTATATGAGTTCAAACTTCAATACATGAATCTACTGAGGTATGTACATTTAACAAATAGTAGGTAAATAGATTGGTTGAATGTGAATGATACTTTTAGGATTTGTATGTTCGTATTTATATTTAAGTTAGATAATAATATGTCACCATCATATTTTAGTAAATTTATTGTGAGAGGAATGGATGTATGTGAATATAATTTAAGGAATAAAAATAATTTAATTATAAAACATGTTAAAATAAATAGAAATTGGAGAATTGATTTGTACAGAGGTGTTTTGGAATATAATAAACTGCCAGATGGAAATAGAAGTTCCAAAACTATTGAAAAAATTCCTGGCAGTCTTAAAAAAACATCTCCGTACAGGTGCTTAGTTAAGGATTATATAATTAGCTTAAGCTACTGTATTATATAAATAAATAAATAAAAAAGTGACCCCTGCTCTAACCACCGAGCTCTCTCATGGATACACAAATTAATCTATATACTACTTCAAATGATGTTCCTTACCCTTCCTTATAACAGTAAACTCTACAATAACATGACAGTCTAAATCTCTTAAAGTTTAAACGAATTTAGTCATTATAAAAAGCAACTCCGTGTCGCATAAATTCAAAGCCAAAGCTTACTGCAACTGCATATGTACTTAAATCACAATAGCGCTATCTAAATCCGCGTACTCGTTAGCGAACCGCGCGTGTAATGCAGCGTGTAAGGCCCGTCGCACACTGGGTGCGTATTCGTACGAATTCGTGTCGTATGTATGTTGTTGTCCCTCACACGTATGGCGTTGTCTCACGCCAGAGAGAGACAACGCCATACGTGTGAGGGACAACAACATACACACGACACGAATTCGTACGAATACGCACCCAGTGTGTGACGGGCCTAATGCAACAAAGTTTGTAGATGTGTACGCGTACGCGCGCACACTTTGCGCGCGCTCTGCAACGTTCGTGGCGATCCACTGTATAACGATCAACGGTGTATAAGTCTTATTGATATTTATAAGATCACACCAATACTGTGGAATCCAAAACAGACAAATTTTTACCGCTAAACTATCTTGCACTGAAATTGCTTCTCTGAATTTTGTATTTCTTATTTCAATCCTTGGTCCAACCAAATTTATCAAATATTCAAAGTCTGTCGGAGTGAGGCGAGTGAAATTTTTACAGTGGCCAGTAATTGATTGTGATTTTAAATCTAAAAGTAAAGCGGATTCATTTCTTTCTTTAAATAATATGTACCGCCAGAATCTTCTTGGACGTTTATAATCTTCAATGGTGTCGTGAATTATAATATAAGCAGCGCTGGCGATTATCGCAGGCGGTAGAGAAGACATGCTTCTACTGCGAGCTTGCCGCGAATGCTGGATCGGGTGCGCGGCGCGTTTGTACATGGCGTCCACATTAGCGTGCATCAAACGTTACACGTTGCATTACACGCGCTGTTCGCTAATGAGTACGCGGCTTTAGGCGGGCCCTAGACGTAACTGAATAACGATGCGTTTGAAAACGTTAGCGATTTTGCCTACGCCGCAGGTTTTTGGACGCTCGCGCCTACACGTATGGACGACGAATGCACCGTATAGCTCAAGGCTACGCGTGCGCCGTAACAGCTGTTTGTTTGCACCGTACAGCTCAGTAGGCGTATGCAGCGCCACGGCCGCGGCGCGAACTATACCAGCGCTAAAACGCTTAAAAATGAGATATTTCAACGCTAACGCTAAAGCGCTGTCTAAATCGAAAACGTTGCGTTGTTTTCCCCTACACGCTTCGTTTTTACGGCACCTTACTACAACCGCACCGTAATTCAGTTAGGTCTAGGGCCCGCCTAACAGTTGCAATATGCTTGTACATATATACTCAAATCATCCGGTGTACGTAATACAAAGCATGCCCCCTCGACACAGTAATTATTAGGATGGATTAGTTTGAATGTAACTTACATGTATGGGAAGCCAGCAAACGGCGAAAGCAGCAACAACCACCAGCACCATTCTCGTAACGCGCCGTTTACCCCTGCGAGATTCTGCAGACACCCTTTGTCCAGGTGCGTTGCGCCACAGACGCGCCAAAAGACGAACGTACAGACCGCAGATCAACGCCAATGGAACTGCATACGACGAGGCAAAAAATGCCAACTGGAACGAGGGCCGATGGCAAAAATCGCTCTCCAAAAACACACACGAGGACTGAGTTCGTCCTCTGTGATCGTATTGGCGCTCACCGTGACATATGGCCACCGGTATAGCACTGCTGACGATCAGCAACCAAGCTAGAGCGATGGCTTTGAAAGCGTTCCTTTCAGTGCGAACACCCATAGATGCAACGGGATGCACCACCGCCAAATATCTATCCAGCGACATCAGCACCAGTGTGTAGATTGAAGCGTGCGCCGTCACCACGATCAAGTATTGGACGACTTTGCACCAAATGTCGCCGAATGGCCAACGGGTCAGTACGTAGTCTGTGGCTGTGAATGGTACGCAAAATATTACGAATAGTAAATCAGCCACGGCCAAGTTGATGATGAGTAGGTTCGTTGTGGAGCGCATGCCCGGATTTCCGGACACGACAGCCACTACGAGAGCATTGCCAATCAATCCAGCTAATCCAATGACTCCGAAAAAGACAGGAACGACCGTTGAGACGATCCTCTCGATGTCCCAATCTTCCCCGCTGGGTGCGACCGTCGTGTACTCTCCCATCCAGCTGACGTTCTTTGTGCATATGTCGATCCATTCTTGCGAATGCGACACTGTTGAGCTGTTGCAAAAATAGATATCGGTCGTTTGATTCATCTCGCGATGGCGATGGCGGCCGCCTATTGTTGTTGTGAAATGTTTCTCTGCGTGTGTTTTTGTCGGTCTTATTCGCAATGTTGTTCCATGTGGGTTTTTTCGGTGGTTGCGCTACCCACGCGCATTTTCATCGTGTATTTTTCACGTCAATGGTTTTTTTTTTATCTCATCAATCGAATTTTCATATTTTCCCCGATTCCGTCCGGTTGTGTTTGTTTTCGTGTGTTTTCCTTTTGCGTCGTTCGCGTCGTTTCTACAAACAGTGCGAAAAGCGTTCGTCACAATGCGACATTCTCTCGACGTTCAAATCCTGCAAAAAAATAAACAGTAATTTTCGGATCAAATAATCTCTTTTTGATTTATAAATAAAAATACACACTCCGTACGGCCATCGTGCATCAAATACAAACAGCACAATTTGAAACACAACTTGAAATGCTACATTGTAGAGATAAAGTGAGGTTTAAACGAAATGAAGCCAGACTTTATGCAATATAAGCTCACTTTACAATTCCGTTTCAAGAATTCTCTATTCATGGCGATCGTTTAGTGTGTACAGTTGTCTGTTACAAAACAAAGATGAAAGGCAAATCTTAATTAACGCGTATCTTTGTAACGGAACATTTTAACATATGTACATAGCGCGTTTTGTTGTTTTCTACATTGCGTATGATAAAATTGTAAAAAAACATTAGTAATCAGTATCACCAGTGCTGCGTGACCGATAATTGTATATTTTTAGTGAACTTCAATGGTTAGGTTCAATTTTAACTATAAATATCAATATTCCATATACGATAAACATACGGTGTGTAAGCATGTAATGTGTACGGTAAACACATTCATAGCTAAGAAAATGGTGTAATATTGTGATAACGAGCGAAATTTCGATGCAGTTATCTTTGCGACATATTCAAGTTATCGAGCGTGTATAAGGTGTTTCAGAACGTCCTCGTTTCAGCGAACGGCCTACATATATTTCAGCAAGCTCTATATCGTGGCACATATCCGGTTTTAAATCCACTTGTAAATCACCCGACCCCATTGTTGTTACAAACTTAACTAAACTTCCATCTAAAACGAATTCCCTTCCTTTACTCATCGACAAACTTCCTTTTCTAAGCGCTGCTTTATCTTACGGCCATTATTTTATTTTTCCACTTTCGCCGAAGCGCGAAAGCTCTCGACGACAATTATCTTTATTTGCCAATAACGCGACTTTAATAATATGAAAGTACGGTCGAAATCGTTCAGTTGAAAAGGTATTCCTGTTTATTTATTTTTAAATTGAAAGCAATGTATAAACTGATAGCTATTTTCGTTCAACTATTTATAAATTGCTATAAAGTCGCCTTTGTGAATATGTTCTTATTTTATACATATGTACACACATCTAACGCCTACTCATTTTTCCCTTAACATATATCCTAAACACCAACAGAATTAAATTTCGTTCGTTACTACTTGTCTTAAATAAAGGAGATGTTCAATTTAATTAATGAATTGTCATGAAACGTATTGGAATTAATTTTACCTTCACCATAAAATGAAAATGTCGAATTTTCTTCGAACACGAATCTCATCGTATTTTCTTTATATCTTTCTTTGCCACATTATACGTAAACGAAAAAGAAAGAGATGCACTATATCAAAATCAAATATGTGAAATTAAATTAATAATGTACCTATATATACTACATATATAATATTATGTATGTATGTAAGTACTAACTACAATAATAATTTCCATGAAAAAATATTGTATCATGTCATCATCATTAACACGAGATAGAATCCAGAACTTTGGAAGTTTTCCAATTCTATAATCGCGATAATTCTCTCATATCGAGTAATAAGCTCAGACTAAAACTCTTTTCAATGAATTGACTAAATTCGTTCTCTACTTGGAAAACAGTGTAAATATCGGTTATCACCAAAGAGACGAAGTGCTCGCACATTTCTTTTATCTTTCTTTGTTCTGACGGCGTGTGTTTGCTCAAAGTAAAGCATATTTAATTTGCACGATGAATAAATTTCGAATTACATGCACATTAAGATAATATTTATATCGGACAAATATAAACGTGCCCGCACTACCGATAATTTAATTCCACGAATAGCATATTTTTCAGAGGCTGTTTGAAGCTTACGGTCGCATCGTTCGTTCGTTATATTGTACATACAACAATATAATACATGATGAAGCTGGACATTAAAAAATTTACACAAGCTCGAAAAAATATCATGAAAGTCGTTCGATGGGCAGTTAAATTTCACTTGTGAAAACAACGCGAGCGACGCATTAAAAATAATGGCAAAATTTATTTTTTACGATTCGCTATTACTAACCCGTAGCAATTTCGTCGGGGTCTAAATTTGGGTGTCAATCGACAATAATGCCAGCTTCCTTAAACAACTTAATTATCGAAAGTGGAAGAAGGATTTGGAAATAAAAATTTAAATTGCCCAATAAAATGAACGATCGGTGAATGAGTACCAAATTTCAACTTGATCCTTCATTCTGTACAGGCAAAGCTAGCTAAGGGGAAATTCAAATAGTATGTATGTATGTATGTATATTACTCAACCTAGGTATTTTCAAGTCGATTAGAATGTCATAATATAAGCCCACACTTTACATAATATTAGCTAAAATATATTATCTAGAATAATTTAGCAAATATTATAATTTAATGCATAACATGTTGACTTATGGTTTGTATTGTTGCTGTTTATGTACGTCATAAAATTCTAATATTAAAGTAAAAAAGTATCTACCACCAAAAAATTTTTTTTATGCAAGGTAAAACACATTGCCATAATAGACCTATAATATGAAACTCAATTTTGACGTAATTCAAAAAAAAATTCGCTCCAGATTTTACGAGCATTTGACGGTGTATTAGATTATTTACCTTATCACCTTCAGTCGTAAATTCGTTATAAATCTCGTGTCCATTTCATAATGCCAAATAATGGCAATAAACGAGGAAGTCTTTGCGAGTTTAACGAGTGCGAAAATACTATTAAGTGAAAAACAGCATAAAATGAAATTGATTTCGATTGTACTCGAATGAAAATAAGAGTTTTTCGAGGGATATATAGGCGCTCGTTAAAAAAGTATGGATTTTTTTTACGATAGCATTAGTAGCAAACACAAAAAAAAAAGAAAAATACAATTAAAAACGATACACCCTCTTTAAATTATAAAAAAAATACATTTTTAATAGCTCAATAAAAATTTTCGAATTATTTAAGTGTCAGTCAAAAATGATGGAAACTTGAAATCTCAATTATCAAACTTTCTAGATAATCCCTATCGAGAATGCTTTCAGAAGTTGCATTAGCATCAGAATCTTCGAATTAGAATTTAATTTATAATAAAGTAGAATATAATTATATAATATTAAGCAGGTTATATTTCAAAGGTCTATCCATATTTCGTATAATTTTTATTGAGGTGATAGTATATTATAAATAAATTTATAGCTATAGAGAACATTCGTGCGCGCTGTAATCGATAGGTTCATTTTTGTGACAAATGTGGGAAAGTGTGAAATTTCTTACGCATCCGGTCGAATTTCACCTCACATATAATATTTTTTCGCATTAAACTTCACAAAAGTTACGATATCAAATTTATCAAACTATCCAAGCGTGCAAGCGTGAAAATTTTGAAACTGAAAGCTCACACGAAAACTAAAAGCCAATACGTGTAAGCACTGTTATAAATGCCGCTTTTCATTACTTCACGTACACTTTCTAAAGTCTAAAGCACACCAACAACAAATTCATCACACAATAACGTTGCGAAACTATTTAAAAATAGCAAAGTTTCATTCTAATCTATTTACATATATCGGGCGCGTTATAAGATTTCGATCTTGTAACTGTAAATCCAATTCTCCCGAATATGATTTGTTTCGCGTCGTGAGCCTTTATTGAAAAGTGCCGTGCCTTGAATATATTGTACTTTGTACTATTTCTATTCTTTATTTGTTTCGGTCGAGTTATACGTGAATATTTTTTTGCAAATCCTGAGGATTATTACAGATGAAAGGAATAAGAGGAACGGCTTAAACCGTCTGTGAAGACCATCGCAGGGATTACGATCCTTAAATCGTCCTTTTGAGGTATTTTTATGGAACAATTTGGAACATATTAAATTTTTCATACCAAATTTGATAACCAGAATAGCTTAAATTAAAATCATTTACTTTCTCCTATATTCTTTGCGTAAAACATTGGTTTTTTTTTTATAACGTTTAAACTACATTAATCTATTTATTTGTGACGTACTGTGGTTCTAAAATATTATCAAATACCACGCACGTATGCTCTAATTCTCGAGCGCATATTCGCGATCGTTCGCTTCGATAATAATACGTCGACTTTCTAACCCCTTTCAGTGTGGGATTTTTCAGTCTATTTTATTATAGGAAAAGCTCAAACTCACTATCACGACACGGAGATCGCCATTGTGAAACGCCGACGAACTATGTAGGTCTGATTTGAAGGTGGGGATGTGAAAAATTTCGCGAATTTTCACGTGTGAAATGTGTGTGAAATTGCGTCACCTCTCAAAGAGGCGACTAATGAGAAGTCGAGCTTTTCGTATAGTCACTGTCTTGTGAAAAATTATTCAAAGGAGCGAAACGCGCCATTCTAGCAAAATTTTCAAACGAATTCAGGTTCGACAGCTTAAGACTTTTAATGCAAATTTGAAAAGTCATCCGGCAGAGTTTTCGCCGAAGCGAGAACATCTCCCCTAAATATTTTATATTATAAAGCCGAATTTAATGTTGCCCAATTAAAGCGACCCACCGGCGAGTTTCGACAATATTACATTAATATTATATATTTTCGGAATGATTAGGTTTGCGTGACTGGTAATAAACCTCGTAGCGAGATAGCGGGTAATTTCTTATGTGGGGAAAATGTGTCGTAAAAATTTATCGTTGAATCTCGTTATATCGTAATGCTCACTAAACAAAACAAAAAAAAAAAACATCATACATTTCCCATTATTCGACCAGTCAAAACTGTTACTCAAAAAATACGGTAATATTTATCATATCGGAATTGTACTACCTATGATCAAATTCTAATTATGTACATAGGTAGCCTTTTTTTTTGTTTTGAAAGCACTTACATACTAGCACATTATCGAAGTGCTATTACATAATGTATAGCTTACCGAAGTAAAATTTAGATAAGGTACAATTTTTACTTAACTATTCATTAGGCTTTGGTGTATTTATAGCCTTTATGAAAGCACTTAAAGCTTAGAGCTTAAACCAAATATCCACACAGTATGCGAATATATTGTTGATCAATGCTACATAGAATGATATCCATCTATGTATACATATATATATATAAATCAATGTCTGTTTGTCTGTCTGTCTCTTATAGGCTCCTAAACCACTCAACCGATCGCGATGAAACTTTCAGGACTTATTGTGATCATGCTGGGGATGGTTCCTGTGAAAAAAAATCTGTAAAAAACGGGAACGGGAACGGGCCTGCTCACGCGTCAGATAACGTATTAGGAACGGGAACGGGATCGGGAACGGGAAAGGGAACACACGGGATGAGTGGCATTGCAAAGCATGCCGGTTCAGCTAGTATATGAATACAATGCAATGATTATTTTTTGCATCATTCTATAAAAAAACTTGGCAGCCCGCTATTAGCTTCTAAAGTTCTTTCAGATTAACATATGAAATTTTTACAAAACTTTTACTAAACTACTATGATTTCAGTTATTGTTAGTATGTATGTATACATATGTATTGATATTATATTTTAGTGACTGTTATTGATAACACACATAGATCACATTTGTTTTCGAGCAAATATATTACAATATCATTTGATAAAAGGGTATTTTTCACTTTATATAAAAGGAACATAATCATTGACATTTTTGTACCTCCATCAAGTTATCGCTCGAGCGAATTTCTGACATCTCACCATCGAAATATCTAACAAACCACGCAGCAACACTCTCAAATATCCATTTTATTGATATTAAGACTTCAATCCTTCTCCAGCGAACGGCAAAGGAATGTGCTCGAAAGTATCTTTGCGTTTCAACCGTCAAATTTTCATAATACGACGTCGAATCTCGACACCTTTAACACTCAAAAGTGACGCCACCGAAAAATACGCACATGAAGTCGCATGCAAATTTGAGTAAACGACTAATTTTAATAACAATCTGTCGAGTATATCGCATTACAAAAGACCACGTCGAACAATGGCGCTTTTTGTTGGCGCAAAACAGTTGAAATATTTCCGGCTTCTTCGATGAACAAAACGAAAGCAAAAATGCAACGCGCCTGCTGGAACGTTTCATTCTTCAGCTCGGTTGGTTTGTCTCAAATAACATGTATATATACAAAATAACGTACAAAACCTATACATAAAATTCGAGACACGATGTGTAAATATTAAAAATACCCGCGTCGTGTGCTATTATACTATTATACACGCGTCTGTAGGTGTGGGAAAAAATTGTTAAAAATCCGTAGCTTCGTCTTCTTCTTCGGCTGCTGTAAATATAGTATTCGAATGTAAACAGCGCAGTGGAAAGTTATCTCTACAATGACGTCACGTTGTGTATCTGCCGTAATAGATACATACATACGTTGTATGTTTTAAAAAACATCACACATGTAATTTCCCATAATAAAACGATAAGATAACGCTCGCTTTTCCGATAACTTCGTAATTAAACGAGAAAAACCTTTTAAAAACACGTCGAAGGTGCTCTAGTACTATACAGGTAAAATACCTGTACGCCAAGTTTATGGTGATTTTAATTTGTGCTGAAAAATTTGCAATCAAATATTGACTGATACATTTCCATCGAGGTAACGCGAAAACTTTTTGTTAAATTGGTTTTTTTTTTGTGGCCAATTTGCTAATTAGTTTGTATCGAATGTGGGTATCAACATTTTCAGCATTTTTGATACAATTAATTGATTTCGGCAAAGTATGTACGCGTTCAATAATATAAATTGGAAAATTTTGTATCGAAAATTTGGGACGATCACGCAATACACCCATTAATATGATTAGGATAAAAATATATATTATACATTAATACCTATATTATAAAAAAAAGGAACACTGCTCGTTATTATATGAACATTTGTAGTTTATTTTTACTTTATAGCTTTTGATCCGAATAAAAAGGAAATATTACCATTTTTGCAAATGAAGCGAACGTCTTGGCATTGTTGTGTTCTATCGTTATAGAACACAGAAACGCGATCGAATATATAATATAATATATATGAAACGGTTATAAGGAGAAAATAAAAAGAATACCATTCAAACTGGCCGAATTCATTTGCATAAAATGCTTTGAATCTCTTTATATGTATATTCATTTGGCCGCAGCGCGCTACGTGTTAATATCGTATGTGCATCATTATACCACATACTCGAGCTAAAGGTTACCCTTACGGGATTCCAATTCATGTTAAAATTTTATTTTAGGTTTTTCCTATACACATCAAAGAAATATTCATTTTATGCACATAAATAAATTAATGCGAAAAATACATCTCACATTTCTTTAGCTCATTTTTCATTCAAGTCATAGCTTCCGGTCTTTTTCAATATTGTATAATTATTTCGTTTAAATTATTATATCGATACACATTCGTTACTTCTATATATAAACTTTCAATAGTAGATCAATCATAATAGTTGAAAATTTTTACATAATTTATATGAAAACTGTAAATTCTGATCTATTCCTCAAATGCACGTGATCTACATACGTTAAAACTCAACTTATAATATATTTGCTTTATTTTGACTTAAATTTAGTGCGCCCAGTAACCACCAAATTTATATTCTCCGTCTGTGAAATCTAATAAATATGATGAGGGCTGGTTCAAAATATGATTGGTATCTGAAAGGCTTACAGACCCACGATTCAGTATATGTACATATGTATATAATATTAAAAAATAAAGTAAAAATTGACACACGTCAGTTATTTTTTAACGCCACATTCACCTCACTTCACAGTTATCGCTGAGAACAAACGAACAAAATCTTTATTCAACTCACAGCAGACATCGACACGTTGTCGCTACACGTGACCCTTTGCCCACCAAAATAATATTATACTTTTCGCGAATAAATTTCAGGATGACGGGCGATAAACCTCGCACGAGCAAAACGTTCGCAGAATTTCGCAACGCAGAAAATGTTGGTACGCGTCGTGACACGCGGAATGTGTGCGGCAAGTGTTAATTATGAATATGAACGGACAACCCTTAAACCGCAGACCGCACGCTAAATTCCTACATTAAAATAATAATAATAATCGGTGACTATTTCTAAGGCAGATGTACTCTTTGGAAATGATACGGTTGCGTACTTTTTGCTTCTAGTGCTGGATTTGAGTTAATAGTAGGTACATTCAATGAACAACAGAGGCGAAATAACGGATGATTATTAAATTTATAAATTTCTAATTAAAAACGATATAAAATAAAAAAAGTTTTGAACTATGGAATAATGAAAACAATATATGTACATATGTACATACAGTTTTATATTAATTAATTATTTTTCTAACATTTGTTATATTGTAATATGTATTAGGGTGGAGCATATTGTGGCAATATTATAAATTGGAAAGATGTAACAGAGTCTCCTCACAACAAATTTATAGATGAAGAGATTATTTTACAAGCTATTGCCGATCAAGAACTAATAAATAGTCATTTGACCTCAGATAAGATTTTTCCTTGTCACACTCAAGCCACACAGTGAATACAATAGTGACAGAATCTTCTGTTACTGTTTGTGGATCATTAAGGCGAGATGGTTTCATAAAAACGAGATTTGAATAACGAAAAATAATGCCTATTTTCAACACAAATAAATATTATTACATACACTAGTATTCGGGTTATTTTTAAGTTTTTCTTGTGGGATCCTGGTATGATATTTCCTTTGTTTTTTGTTCTTAATTAGTAACTGAAACATATGTATTACTTGTATGCATTGTCTTAAATCAAATAAACAACAAGAATTGTATTTTATCTGCGTTTTAATACAGCTATATGAACCTTCCACTTTTAGCTAAAAACACATTTGTTCTAAATTTTTAACTCCATTGGGGGGGTATAAAGAGTTAAAATATCAAAACAATAATTACACCGTTAGTTTTGCATACCCATAGAGTAGATTTTATAGTTTTCCCAATATTCAAGCAGCTTGTAGCAGTACTAAACATTAATATTTTTAGGAGATATTTTGCAGTTATGATGGGTATGTGATAGAGCACTAATCCCGCACCAAAGCTTTTTGATATTACGAAAAAAAAATTCTTCACAAAAGACCGCTCCACCCTAATATGTATTGTAGGTACATACATACATATATGGATGAAATTTTATTTTCCTATTATATGTATTGTGTGTTGAAATTTCAATTTTTCTCAGAATTTATTCGTTCCAAATATTCCTTGAATATAAAGTTCAATATCCACAATGTAAAATACAACGGAAAAATATCAGCAATTATTCAAAATTGCGATCTTTTGTAAAATGTCCGACGGCTGCACATATGTACATATTTCACGTTTAAACCTTTTTTACAGAATAAATAAATCTGTTTGACGTCAGAAATAGTCGGAAAATAGAAAAACCGTCGTTTAACTAGCATGTCGATTCGTTTTCGATCCACAACGTTTCACTGCCCGGAGCTCCGAGTCTGAAAACAACCGATGCGAAACTGAAAAATACCCCGTTTCTGATCCAGAAAAATACAGTTCGCATTAATATTCGCCTTTCGCTTGAATAAAACTCTGCGGAAAAGCGTATATCTTTCATGCGCGAGATATTAAAAACAGGGACACCTCTTCTTTCCAAGTTAAATAAAAATAAAAACCGCTTCGTAATAAACGCATCAATCTTCACCACAACCCCTTATTTGCGCAACTCCATAACGATTATACGACGTTTTGGCGCAAATTGTCTGTAAAATGACCGAAAAATTGCTTATCCATTCCCTCGAAACAGAGTTTCTCAATTCAATTTAGTCGCACAGTAAATCATTTTTATTTAAAATTATTATTATTATTTAAAAGTATTATTTACTCGATTGTTTAAATATTTCAGTAAATCGCTCTCCACGTTAAACTTTATTATTGAAAGTGACGACTCGAATCAATTATCTTTGACAAAAAAGGTCATGATAAATTTTTGAAATTGAAACGAATCCGCCTTATTTTTATTATAAAAGATCAAAAGGAAGTGTGTCTTACTCGAATGCTCTTCAATGTTAATCTTTACAAATTGTTAATTCAGCAAAGGTCTTCATCTGCTTTAATCGCATTGAAAATGATCGATTTGCAAACTTGGATACGATAATCCCTTGTAGACAGACGGCCTCGAGCTCTCCATAAAGGTTTCATCCAGTTAACCTAATTGGTTCCCTATAAATATTTAGTCGACTCTTCTTCCATAAAACATTCGCGAGTTTAATTCCGAATGCAAATCGCTCTACATCACTTTTGCATTAGATAGCTGTGGAATGGATATGACGTACTAAAATGTGAAAATTTTAATCTCGGCGAAGTACGCTATTATATTTTGACATCAAAATGAACCCGAGCAATCAATTTCAAAAGCAGAATGTTTGTGAGCTCATTTATTGAAATTGTGATAGTAATTTCTCGATAAACCATGCACTATTATTAAATTCTATTATCCATATGTATGTATGTATATGGCAACCGTATGGCTCGAATGCAGTCAAAATCACGATCATGACCATATATTGGTAAAATCTGCTTATTAAGAATCAATTCGATTACGTTCTTCTTAATAAAGCTTGAATTTTAGTATGGTAGTACAGGTACCCGTAAGACTCTTTGTCTATTTACGATCCTAAATTAACTACGCAATTTCATCCGTACACAGTTATCGAACGAAGTAAGCTTTCAATTTTGCGAAAATATTTTTACGGATTATCGTTTCGTCGCGACACGTTTTCGGGGTAAAAAAAATTACATTACAATTGTTTGTTTGTCGGTAAAAGAATTTTCTCGAGGTAAATCAGCCATTTTGTGTGGCGCAGCTTGCGCTGAATACTAAAAGATGCCACACCGAATACATAAAATATTTTTCCTATTGAATTGTACGCCTCTCAATGACTCGTTCATTTGAGAGGATTCAAGCAATACACAAGAAAATTTAACACTTCCGAATAACAATGGGGCAATCGCGAAAATACAACTCGACTTTTGCCACTCGAATTATAACGATTCAGCTGCCAAATATTTAAATACTCAATTTATTTAATGCGCTATTAACACAAACAATTCATGGAAAAATAATTCGAATGAAATAAACATGCGCTT
Source organism: Parapsyche elsis (assembly GCA_022651745.1). Classification (NCBI taxonomy): domain Eukaryota; kingdom Metazoa; phylum Arthropoda; class Insecta; order Trichoptera; family Hydropsychidae; genus Parapsyche; species Parapsyche elsis. Next base: position 15,196,194 of record JAGVSN010000001.1, on the reverse strand, counting down.
TTAATTTCGATGAGATAATCAAACAACGTCCAAAAATGTACACTCCAAATAGACTTTAAAATTAAACGCGTATATTAATTAATTTTCTAATCAGGTTTTTGCAAAATTAATTAATTCATTGAAATAAAATCAAAATCGCTGAATATTATTTTTTTAATGTATATTCCTAGTCAAAAACTAAATTATTAAATTAATCGACAGATTTTAATGAAATTTGATATTCGAATTCCTTATTCCGTCTCCATCTACTCTTCGTTTCTTTTCCCACCTTTCTTGTCCCGTTTCTCTCTCTCCCCCTCCAAGATCGCTATGTCGAAAAAAAAATACCACATGGTTTCTGTAACTTAATTCCTAAGCGTTTTTCTACATCTTATATAAACATTCTATTTTGTCGGAACGTTCGATTTAAAGTCTTTCGCTTTCTTACAAATAAAATAATAGACGTAACTTCTCCACCTGAAGAACACCATAATTTACTACTTGGCCCTTTTGTACTCCTTGAACCAGATGCGTCAAAAATATTTCATCGAGAAACTGCCCTGTGTTGAAATATTATTTAGTTCAAGGACAATCATTGAATACAATTTGAATATTGTTAAAGTATTGATAAATTACACATTGTAACTTCGTGAAAGTCTTGACAGTTGAACTCTGGGGTTTTCTAAACTTGGTGGCTACTACCTTACCTACACCAGGTTGGGAATGTGAGGTCAGAACAATTCCAAAGATGAAACTGGCGAGCTTCCCGACTCGTTAATTGTTCAAACGTTTGTAGCAGCCATTGTGGGTCACAGACGGGCCGCCGGAACGGAAGCTCCAATATTAAATCCGAACATAATTTCCCGGCACAATCGCAATCTTCCACAGCCATCTGACGGGCTCTGATCACAAAACTGATTGCCGACACAATTGATCATTGTGTGCGAGAAGGAAGGGAGTGTCGAAGGGGAAGTATTTGTCAAAAGTGGCGAACCTTCGAGGGATTTTCACCGATGATGAAAAAAAATCCTCCAATCGGACATTATCGATTGTGAGAGAGAACGAAATGCCCTCTATTGAAAGTCCTTCCATTTGAATTTCATCGCTTCATTTTCAATAGCATTGTTCGACCGCAACCAGTCCTTCGATGAATTTCATTTTTGTCCATTTGGACTTGCGCCCATTCGATCCATTATTTACCGTCAAACTTGTAAAAGAACAATGAATCGTGAAAAATTTTCTGTTGTTAACGATAACATAAAAAAAATGACACGTCATATGTATCTTAGCATGATAAAATAGAAATGAAAAATTACTTCAATTTAAATGCTCAAATCACAATGAATATCTTTCAATATACTCTAGAACAGGGGTCGGCAAGAGGTGGCCCGCGAAGTGTTTTAAAATGTCCCGCGACTCAATTTCTCCCAATATTGAAAATGTTCCTGATTATTTACAACTGGGAGTAATTGATTTACAAACCAATGACGTATTAAAAGACACTTTTAAAGTGATGAAGTTAACAGAGTTCTATACTGGACTTTCAACTTCTTTATTTCCTGCTCTGAAGAAATTTTGGGACGATTACTATACATATTTGCCAGCACATATATTTGTGAATAAACATTTTCTACAATGAATTATATATTAAAAATAAACATCGGACTAGAATTATTACAGATGGCCATTTACGTTCGTTGCTTCGAGTTAGCACCACTAGTTTCGACGTTGATTTTACTAAATTGGCAAAAAAAATTACAAAAACACTAAAACTCTCATTAATTTGTATTTGTTTGTTTTACTTCTAAATTTTTATATTTTTTTATACCATTTTTATTATAAAAAAATTTAATTGATTTAAAAACCTACAAAATCGCATTTAGGTAAAAAAAATTATTTCATATGTGGCCCCCTGACAAATCCCAATATCGCAATGTGGCCCCCATGTAAATTATCTTGCCGACCCCTGCAGTCTAGAACAATACCTACTTTATTTATAATCGGCAAAAATAATTGATTCAAGCTTACAGTTTGAATTTCAAGTATCATTAAAAATGTTTTTGTAAGAACTTTTGAATTTAAACTCTTAGATTTACTGAAAAAGATCTTTAATTATAATTAATATATTAGGTATACCTAATATGTATATAGTTAATGCTTTAAATGTTTAAATCATACTTATTTATTTTAATCGATCAAATATACATACATAAATATCTAATTAAAGGCAGAGATACCCAAACAAAAAAATAAATAGCATAAAAATAGGAGAAACTAAATAAATAAATAAATTTGAATACCCTAAAATCAATCTACTTTCATCTCTTCATAAAAGTTTTATCATTATTAATTGAAAATGATTCCATTTTTGACCCCTCTTCGTCCTTGTAAGTTTTATGAAAAAGTTGCTGTAATTGAGTGGAAAATTTTGTATTACTTAAAAGAAACCGTCGTATTTTCTTTGTACTAAATAATTTGTTCGCCTAACAGGCTTAGTCTTTAAACCTGATATGGCTATTGTGTCAGATTTATATTTCTACACAGAAAAAAAAAAATGTTTTTTATAACAAAATTACAACAGTAAAATGAGGACATCGCTTAAAGAAAACGAGAACTTTCTTTTCGTAATCCTTGTGCGCGGGATTTTTGCGTAAAATTCAAATGTTCATTCAAGTGAAATTTTATCGTCGCTCACCCGTCATCCAGCGACGCCCTTATTTCACGCGCGATTAAATCCGTTAAACACTCAAAAGAAAGAAAAAAATTAAACGTATCCATTGTCATATTGAACAGTCACATACTAAATGGAGAAAAAAAAAAAACAACGTCAACTCACCGCAAAAACGTAGCATTCTCTTCGTGCCTTCGAGCCGACATCGCGTCAACTTTCAAACGCGACTCTCTCGCAGTCGAAAAACTTATCGAAACAAAACGAAAATTGAATTTTGTACAAAATGAACATTAAAAAGAGAGTATTGAGGATATTTTCGCATTGATTGTGAATTGTTTCAGCCGTTGAAAATGTATCGAAATCGTAATCGAGTTCGCGCGATGCAAGCGTTGCTTCGCGTCAGATCTCTCCGGTAGACTGCGTTGTACTGAAGTGAGTGCTAGCTCTACTAGCTACTCACTTACTGGCCACGTTCCCGGGGATCCAGTTCCCAAAGGGGAAGCATTTCAAATACGGGAATGTTCCCGTCACTAGCATCGTTCACGTACGCAAAGTCAACCCCAAAGAAGAATTTTCCAACCGTTAAAAAAAGTGGGGCAACTTCCCCGTGTCGAATAATCTTAGTTGGTTTTTTTTTCCGCGAAGTTTGAACAGCATGTGATGAAATTTAAATTCTTGTTTGATTTGTGTGCAATAAGACGGTTTTACGTATACCCAAAGCACTCGTTGCTGTTTCATATGATTGAATGAAAGAACAAGGGAAACTCGTTGAAATTTAAATCCTACTCTACGTATCCACACACGTGTACTTACATTATGTATGCGCCAGTATAATAATTTAATTTTTAAAATACAGTTAAGAAAAGTTCTTTTAAAAAAAATGTTCTGAAAACTTTCAAGCTTGGTGCTATGAAGTTTAAAAATAAATTATTTCATGTACTTCTAAAAAAAACTAATGAAAATAAACGGTATAAAATTTTAAACCGTTAAAAAGAATCTTTGAAAATCGGTCGATAATAATGATTCACAGTGAGCTTGCAAGTATTCATTATTTATCTATTATATGTATATATAAAAAGTTGATAAATATTATCTTCGTTTTGTACTGATATAAATATTCTATACACAAATGTTGACAAAAGTTTTTGTAATACTTATTATATATGTATGTATGTATGTAGGTACATATCTGTATATAAAATAATATGAAAAAAGCTTTCGGGTCTATTAGTCCCCTAATCCGAAAAGTACGCTTCTTATCATCCACTTCATTAATATAACATATCAATTTAATCCATAAAAGTACTTGGGCTTTAAGTAATTGGTTCAATGTAATATGTCACGTTTAATCATACGGAATACTCATTTTATATTCTTCGATGAATTAAATCGGATGTATTGACTTGAATCGTTACGTATCGAACCCCTTGTGTATTAGCGATACAAATTGACACAATTTTCGATTCAAATCTGTCTGTGTATCACACCGTGTACCAGAAAAAAAAAAAAGGTTTTCGAGCCCTAGATAAAGTGACTGGCCATAAAACGGGGCTTTCCCTAATGTTATACAATTTAGTATCCTTACAGAACCCTAATAAATATTGTGCAAAGTCATATTTTGGCTAACGTCGATTAAATCCGTGGAATGCACTTCGTCATTTCGTCCCAAATTGGTATTGTTCCTCGGCTAATTAATTATGAGGTCAAGCCACCGAATTTACCGACAGGGTTATTTATCAAAATATTTGCAATCTAAATGACGAATAATATATTTGCGTGCTTGAAAATATCGATATGTAAATTTAACTCAAATTAATGACAATATTGACATTTTGTAAAAAGTGAATACGATTTTTTATCTACCTATGTATATGTACATATGTATGTATATATGTATATAAATGAAAATTCTCTTTTGATAACATTTCTATGTTGATACCCTCTTTATCCAATTTTAGGTCAGACCCAGTTCCGTTTCCATTCTAATCAGAAGAAACATCTACAGATCCTGAAAAAGACTTTCCACAGTTTTTCCATATATCATTCCTTACAACGACAAGAAAAAATGTCAGATTTATTCAAGTATCTGAAACGGCATGGCATTTTAATATAATAATATAATATAGAATAACATTTCTCGAAAAGGATGATTATAATTCATTTTCTTTTCTCAATATATGTACATACATATACGAAGTTAATAAAAACTATGTATTTATGAAATTCACACCATTAATAAAAACGCTATAAAAAAAGTCGCAATAACAAGTCAACTTGAAATTGCGGTTTTGAAAATTTTTTAAGTATGCTTTCAAACATGTTTTATTTTAAAATTTCGGTATTTATTTATTTGTGTATTATGTCCATTACGTGTAGACACATTTATGCATTTTATGCGAGAGATATTTAACATGCAGGAAGACACCGCGTTCCATATTTTAAATTGCAATTTATCTCATGCATATATGATTTTATATTCTCCCTCACTGGGGGGGTACTTTTAATCAAAATTAAAAACAAACTTTTGATGCAGTCGCTTTTTGTTTAATTTTTGCATACACAATTCTCGACTCGAATTAATCGCACCGTTTAGACTGCGGACGGAAAGAGAGCAACACAGCTTTCGTATCATCGTAAATCTTATTTTTAATTGTGGCGCCCCTTTATCGACCCCGAGAAATAGGTCTAATCGCCCCTTGGAGAGTAATCGCTCTCAAGTTTGAGAAACTCGGCTTTAATACAATACAAACGATATCCAAGTCCGAGCCGAATTTGTTCGTCATAATTGCTTTGACGCATTAGTCAAAATTGACTCTCTTCTTGAAGTTTTCCCTTAGTTCATTGTTATTATTATTGTTATTAATATTATATTATCATCTGGACACTCTCCGCTGATTGGTTTTACTATTTTCAAACTTTTTTTATTTTTGTAGTGATGCGATCGACCATTATTCTTTCGTATCTACCACGCTCTTGTCAATCTTGAAACATAAATTCACCACGCTTGACAATGTGTCTAACTCTCATGTATCATACGACGATAAGCGCGACTACCCTTCATCATATATTGTATATCGTATCTGTAGATATTTTTTTCTAAAATAAATATAAAAATTCGATAACTATGTACATATGTGATTCGCGAACGATTGAATCGTATTCCGTGTCTATAAATGAACTTTATATATTGATATAATTTAATGCTTGAAAGCCACCTCAAATTTTTGAGATTCTACAGTGGACTTTCATTGTTGGCTGTGTATATTGTGCACTATATTATTATGTATGTGCTTTTAGTGACCTCGATATCTTTTGTTTATCCTTTTCCTATTGTTTTCGTCGCTGTCATGTTGTATATATTAATATTGCTGTATATCCTTTATGCTCAAAACGAATGTGGGCGTAGGAAACGATAATAACCGCTTATTTCTTTCTTTATTTTTGCTTACGGATTAATTAAATTTAGATATTGCTGAAAAAAAATTACTCTCATTTCCTGTAGGTATATTTTCTTTTCTAGACGGATCTTATAGCTTTTTTTTTAATTTCAAACTGATTTTTCAGTTATTTGTAAATTGCATCATTATTTACATATTTTTTATTTTATTTTATTTTAGAATAGTTTAAAAGCTAATAAAAAAAAAGTTATTTAGCTAAAAAGTACATACTAAACATCCATCTATTAGCAGTTGTAGGTGTTGTTGTGTTGTATATGTAGGTGTTGTTTTAAACCTGCCAGGAATCTGTCAACTTGTTTAATTTTTCTTCAAGTATCTGGCAGCCAATTGTAATCAACAACACATACTATACAAGATAATATAAGATACTTAAAAAGTGTCTCTTATACATATATGTATGTATTATAATATATTACCCTATACTCAGCAGGGATTGGTAAACTTCCGAGACAAAATAACCAAATATGTATCGTACAATGATCAACGAGTTTTTCGAGATCCATAGACAATTATTTTTTTATGAAAATTATCTCGGACTAAGAGTGGCTTTTAATTATTTTATTATTAGTGAAAATGTCTTATTTTAATTAACTCAAATAAGTAAGTACACAAATATCAATATACAATTATTTTTATTAAAAATGTGTTCAAAATCAACATTTCCAACTAAAAAAAATCACACAAACATAAACCATATCATGTTTAACCTTAACTAACCTTACTAATAAATTAACTTAAAACTAATGTGAGGGATGACCTTGGATTTCTTGGGAAAGCTTCTGTATATCTGGTACGTAGCTGGTGGGTTTTAATTTTAGACAGGACTCTAAGTTCTCATTAGTTATTTGACTTCTTAATTTGCTCTTTATAAGGTTCATGCTTGAAAATGATTGCTCGAAGGACGACGACGAATTTTTTAAACTGATTATATGAGTCTGGAAGGCTATTACAAGTGTCAAAAATCATTGTATCGGCTTTCTGTAGATCTTTCATAGTGGTCCACTTGTGTTGTGAAATCAAATCGCATTTTTTTTTTTCCAGTTTTTCTATTTCACTACCTTAGGCGTGTGAGTTTGAAGTGCCATAACTCTTTGCTCGTTAAATCCAGCAATTGGATTTCGAAAGTACCTCGTGGTATAATCTCTAGAGACTAACGTATGTTTTTCTACAACTCGGGTTAGTTAAATATGTACGTATGTCTACTAAAATTTCTTTTGTGGTCCAAGACTTTCATAGAGTCACACGCATGCACCCAAAGAGCCATTTACCGACCCCTGCGGCATATAGTATACCTTTTAAAGGGGCTCATGCATAACCAATTACATGTTCTATACAGTGTTGTTCGGGCCACGTTTTCAATTCTCACATATGTATGTACATACATATGTTATTTACAGTAGTCATGGCCATTACACTCGTAATCGTTACAAGTATACAAGTTCGGTTGGACATTTGCATCGCATGTTGTGAATCAAACCTCACGCAACCGCACAGTCTTCACAGTGGTATGTGAAATTCAGAATAATTTTCCTGTTTCGTGTTGCGAGTTTTCCGAGTGCTTCCGGCTGGTCATAAATCATGGGCAGATGTGGCTTCGTCAGTAGCCGCCTTCAAATCGGATCAAAAGTTTAAAAGACGGCAGTCCACTGGCCTTCTCAAGACGGTTGAACCATGGAATGGCGGTTAGCTAAGGGATGGTGGGTTGGTTACGTTACATGGAGGTTTGGGGTGAGAGTGAAACTTTCATTAAAAAGACCTCAGAAGCGCCCCGGGGAAATCGAGCGCGAACCTTACTCGAAATTGAATTATGGCCAAATTTATGCGCATTCGAGTTGCCAATTTAACTACTCATATGTACTAGCATAATAATACACGAGCACGATAAACTGAATGTGCGATGGCGTCGTTGTCTTGCGCTGACTCATGTCCTTTGTTAGTTACACGCTTAACTTTGTTACGACATGGTACATATGTATGTATGTACATACATATGTACGTTGCCGTTGGTTGGTGACAAAATCCAAATACGTGTTTTGGCGTCAAAGGGCAGCCGATTGTGTGAACTGAATTTAATTTCTACTAAATTGGCTCCAAACATTTCCCCATCCGTTCATGTTCTTTCGACAATTAACTAACTTTGTCAAAGAAAAAGTTTAACTTAGTCAATTATTTTCCACCCCCTCCGACTGTCTTGAGTATACATATTTGGAAGGAATATATACATTAAAAGTTATATTTATTTTATTTATGTATGTACATATATAAAATTCATGGGCAGGTGGTATATTCGATGGAGCCCAGGGGTCTGTTATAATTTGTACATACAATTTTTAATTATTTATATTTGAAGGATTGTAAAATTCCATTTATGTTCAAAAACTTATCGAGATGATTTTTAAATAGATTTTTATGTATTTTCAGACGTTACTAGCTGATCTGGCAGGCAGTTCCAAACTTCGACCACTCTCTGACAATTTGTCTTTTAGGAGTTTCAGTGTATGACCTCTAAAATGTGCGTTTTTATTGAAAGTGAGGAGGTTTTATAATGGGCATTTATATTTATTATTTATTATTTTATACACTTATTTTAGATCGCCTCTTAATCTTCTCGTCTCTAAAGATGTAAGACTCATTTTCTTCAACCTTTCATTATAGGGCAGTGATCAAAGTTTTTTTTGTAATCCTTCTTTGGACCGTTTCTAAACATACAATGTATTTTTTGAAGTTTGGGTTCCAAACATTTACAGCAAATTCTAATTTAGGTCTAATATAGGATTTATAAATTTTTGACAGCAACTGGATACTCAATTTCTGAAATACACGTTGAATAATATATATAAATGAATAACACTTATTTACTAAGGAGTTTATATGAGTTGACCATTTAAGGTCTTTTGAGATAACAACACCCAGGGCCATTTGAGATGCAACTTTTGGGACACTTACATTATCAATTAAATAACGGATTTGGGAGTTAGTTCGGCCTAGGTGTAAAACAGAGCACTTTTTAATGTTAAAAGATAATAGTTACATATGTTGGGCACCATCTACATACACTAAATACACTAAAACACATCTACATACACTTAAGTGCCACATAATTGTTATTTTTAAGTACTGCAAAGACTCTGGCAAACAGACAGGCAGACGCGTACGCTAATATATATAGTATTTTATTCATAACTCAATAGAACTTATTATTATTTTTTAAATAGTATCTATAAAATATAAATAAAAATTGCACAGTGGTGTCCCAATAACTATGCTAAATTTCCAACCAAAATTCATATTCCTATGAGACTACAATCGTAATTTTATTCCACCTTGTTGACTTCATGACAATATATAATATAGTAGATTTGGTATTAAATATACTATCAAAATAAACTACAACTTTTCCTCGATTGAAGGCCTTAAATCATCACGTTTCACTGGTAAGTTTTAGCTCAATAAGTTATTTACATTGGAGCCTTGCGTTCATAAAGTACCACATTTTCACAACTTGGCCTACTGCGGAAACGTCAAAGAGAATTCAATTTATATAAATATTTTAATATAATACAAGAATCTGTGTGGTTCAATCTATGTCTGTTTGAATCTTAAATTTTAATTGCTATCAGCTAAATTATACATACTCGAACAATAGTAATAAGCTTTATGTTTCTATTCACAAATCGGGAGTTTTCAATATTTTTCATATCGTCCGGAAAACTCAACGCACCGAGGTCTTATGCCATATCCAGATACGTCAAATTATATAGGTAGTATTTGTGCAAGACGTGTGGTCGCCAACATTTAATAACCTGACATAACCATAAACCACACACATCTCCAATACATATTTATGTTTATATGTATATTCATTGTCGTATTGCAAATTATGAGAACTCGCTCAAATTACTACAATATAAAGTATGCGTTCGCCCATTAATTATTTTCATATCCGTAATGGGATTATTTTTCTTTCGGTTGGCGTAATTTGAATTTCAAGTCAACCACGCGTAAATCTACCATTAGAGCCACGTTTTTAATGAAAAACGTCAAAAACAATACGCCTTCGAGGATTATGTACACGCCAAGTAACAAAGAACAGTGAGCACTCCTGGACGACTTACTAATCTCACCAAAGAATGAATGTTTTCCTTTATCCTTCCCCCCCTTTTTTCCCGCTTTCCCATCCTACGCTTCCTCATAGCTCGTGGTAATTGTTATTCCGTTTCGGTCACATCTCACAAGATTTCGACATTTAAAAATAAACCGAAAACAAAAAAAAAATTGATCGTCATTAATTTTCATGCGTGCTATTCGTCGTCATCATCACGGTCCAGCGATTAGATGACAACGTTGAAAGTTGGCTAATGCGTTTACCATTGCCCTCACCCTCCCTCCCCCTTTCACATTCCCTTCATGTCACATGAGCCCCATAAGCCGGGCTGAAGGGTCCCAAATTAAAATCCCGAGGATTAGCCGCGCCGTAAATTGAGGGAAAGCGCCTTTTCCACCTTCGCGTCATATAAATCTCCGTTATATATCACCGCACACACTCTGCCTTGTTTTCAACACTATAAAACGATGCTGCCTAAACCTTTTACATCTCGCACTACCCTTTTGATCCTCTAATAATCTCGCTCTCTAGTAAAAATGGAAAATTTTCCAAGACACACGAACCCGTATCCGATCAATGTTAAAGCTACACGTTCGCAGCAACTTACCAGTGTGAGAGGCCTCTAGAATATAATATACTATAAAACATTTTCCTGCCTATACAGAATGATTCATAGCGCACGGTACACAATATAAGGGTAATATTGACATTTTCCGGAAATTGATTTTTAAAAATTTATACGTATTTAAAAATTTCATTCGTACGAACGTTTGAATGTATGTAGCTTGACAGCAGTTCATACATGGACCTTGTGGATCATGAGCCGTGGCGTTTTCTATACAAAACGCATTCAAAAGCTGATCTTTGTGTGATTAATGTCGTATTTTTTTTTAGTCGTACATAGTCGTATACTTTCGGCAAATAATGGAATAAATCGAAAAATAATTCTAATGGAACGTTTCGAGTGTTGTGCCTCGCTTGAAATTAAATCAAGATATCAAAAAGCGCACGATTACATCGGCGCTCCGCTCGCTCGCCATTTTTTTACCATTAACCCTTTTCAAAACGAAAAAAGTAACCAAAATAATTAACTAAGTACGTTTAGATGTGCGTGTATAAATAAACCGAGTTATCTTTTTTTTATCTCGTCTTGTTAGTGAAAGCGCGCGAAAACAAAGGCGCTTGGTGCTAAGGGTGAGAGAAAACACGAGATAAATTCATTACAATATTAAAAAAAGTTGGTTTTCCAGAGACGTAAAACCCATTTATTACCAGAGAATTTTACGACTTTGCCCAATTCTTGACACAATTATACAGCTTGAAAGCTATTTTATAACATTTTCGTGCTAAGTTCTCCGGTAGGTACTATCGTATACATATGTACATATGTATGTATTTACCTATGTATATTCGTTAATCTTTTTTGTTTTCGAAACAATGGATGCTTTTGGTATTTATTTTTGTAGATACCTTCGTTCGGGCCCATAAGCCTTCGTTGACAAAATTACAGGAGCTTTAACCTGATGCGATGGAGTGATTCTGATCTTAACAATCGATTACTCGAACCCACCACAAATATTTTCGTCGATTGGCTTATTATTTTTTCATATAAAATTCTACATTTATGTTATATTTTAAACTCTTATTAAAATGAACCTTAATTTTCAGCCCATATACATACATATGTTGGGTTAGATATCATCGCTAAATGATTAATCTTTCCCAAAAAAACATAATTTTATACAATTACCAAATGAAAACATCACCGAAAAGAGTTCCACGTACATTCAGATTATTTTTTAAAATAGATCGGCCACAAAATGTATTATATTTTATATTGCAATGTCTGTCTTTTCCATCTCAAAAATATTTTGTTATATGTCATTTGAAGGATACAATAGAATTTTTGTACATATACATAGTTTGAGGAAAATTATATTTCTGTAACAAAAGGTGAAACCCAAAAATGTCCATTTGCAAGGGATCAGTTGCGTGTGGGATCGACCCATGTAAGAATTGTATTTTTGATTAGGAATGTCTCGTATACGTTAAAGTAAAATATCAATTTGCAAACGGAAAGGACCGAGTGATGGCAAGACAGAGAGAGAGAGAGATGATGAGAAGAGGAGAGGAGAGAAAGGAGAGGACAAGGTCCGATCTCGTCAATGATGAATGTCGGTCAAACCCTCTCCGCCTACGAGAAACTGTCAAGATGAATATCTTAACTTTGGCACAAAATAAACGAGGGACCTGTACCGTCGAAGTCCCGATAAAAAAGATTTTCCGAAAATAAAGTTTCGTCCTCGGCGGGATCGCGGAATAAAAAGACTTTCGATGTAAATGAAAATTTTTAAAGGGATTATTTTTCCGAATCACGGTGATCAATCTTCTTCGCCTCGAGTTGGTTCTTTTATTTTCGAGTGCTTTTGCGTTTCATATTTGTCCGCGCTAAGCCATTGTGTTTTGTACAATTTTTTTCATTGTTTTCAACTTCCGCCAGCGATTAATTTTCAGCGCGCCAAGAAGCTCGTTTTAATTAATTTAAGCATCTTGATTGCGTCCTTCCTTTACATTCTAAACGACTCTGAATATTTTAACGAAATAAAAAAAATATATTTATTTAGGTGTATTATTAATTCAAATATTTCGTATAAATTTCTTACGCCACAGTGCTAAGCTCGCAACTACGCGAGAGAAATATAATACATTATTATTATTATTATTATGCGAAATAATGCTATATGATTTGTAGGGAAATCTGAATATTACCGTTTAATAAGTATTATGCATAATTTAAGAAGATTGTACCGGTGTTTGTGTTTCTCAAGTGAATTGTTTATGAATTTATGTAATACTATATATTTAGCACTCTTCAGTATTTGTATGTACAAAGCTGAAGACATATTAAATAAAAAAAAACAAGACAACATCTTTCATACCACACATACACAAACACAAAATATACATACACAAAATACACAAATACCTACATACACAAAATATAAAATATTTGTAAACTATTAACTAAATAAAATATGTATAAAATATAGATAATCAGTTATTGTGTTTTCTGGACAGACGATCCAGCGGTCGACTTCCTGATTAGGTATACATAGAGTGCTAGGTGACGTGGCTCAAAATGATAGTCGACAGGTAGATGTTTGTTTATTAATTTATAAAGTGACGTGGTGTACGTCTGTTATAAGAATGACTTCCTCCATCAGCTGTCGGTTACCTTAGATACCCTTTTTCATCCATTGGGGTGGTCTTCTATCGTTGTTTGCATCAGCCACTAGCATCGCAGTTGCACAACTGCATAAACATGATGGCGACATAGACATAACATCGAAGAACACAAACTATACGCAATTTACCACTGTTTAAACATAATAGTGACACAAATATAAAATGTTGTATAAAAACAACTGTATGTATAACAAAAACATACCAATAGTGAAGGGGGCAAACCATATGCGGTTCACTACTGTATATAAATGGTAATGACCTAAATATAAAATGTTATAAACAAGTTTATGACATAAACATGGAGGGGGCAAGCCATATGCAGTTCATCCCTTTAAATTTCCAACTACGCAAACAGATGACAATAATATAACAGTGAGAAAACAACTTCCATTCCTGTTATTCTTTTCATTCTCGCAAGCTATGTAATACAAATGGTGTCGAGTCTCTATGATGGAATTTGCGGTGAATAAATGCAGAACCATAAGTTACACCAGGTCCACTTCTGTGGTTCTGCCTGATTACCATATGTTGGGAGAATCTCTTGAAAAGGTTAGTGAAATCAGGTATCTTGGTGTCATTTTTGACACCAAGATGACCTTTCACGCCCACATAAATAATTTAGTATCATTCGCAACTAAGCTTCCGGCCTTTGTAATAAGGAGCTCGATAATATTTATAGATATCAGGGTAATTGTGCGATTGTACGTACTGCTCTTTGGTTCTGTCCAAGGTTGAGTAAAATTGTATAATATGGTCGCCATATGAACGTTCGTACAACAATATGCTTGAACGAACTCATAAGAAGTTTATTAGATATCTTTATTTAAGGCAGCCATGTCAAACTTGCGGCCCGCGGTCTACGTGTGGCCCGCGATGGGTTGTATTTGACCCTCGGACCTACATATGTATGTACATATGTATGTACATATGTACGAACATACATACATACCTACATACCTATAATTTTATAAATATTTTTGATTTCACATGACGGCTGTTATTCATAAAACTTAGATATAAGATTTTAGTATTTTACTTGATTGTATGGTTTCTTAGGAACATTTTCTTTGAGACACAAAGTCAATTTGTAGAATTGCATTCGAAATACATATCTACCCTTACAATTTCACTTCATTTTGTGACGTTGTATCCGAAAGACATAGTGAACTTCTGTGCAAATTCTTATGAAAATGGGAAATGGAATACCCCTGCATCCAATTGAAAAGTAACATCCTATGTCTCGTTTGTTAAAAAACCATGTGTGTGTTTTCAAAGAATATAATACTAAACGACGTTATGAAACAATGCATAAAGATAAATATTTTACATATTAAAGTTGTGAAAAAGATTTTGCAATGTTTACTTCGCCATTTAATTTCAATATCAATAATGCAGATGAAGATATACAAATGGAGTTAATTGAATTGCAGTGTGATTCTGTATTAAGAAAAATTCATGAATGTTGACTTGGCCAATTTCTACACATATTTTATTTGAAAAGAAACAAGTGTATCGATGTTGTATTGTACATATGTATAAAAACAATTGTAAAAAAAATTATTATTTTTTATTTACTTATTTGCACCATACATATGTATACAATGTATATTTTGCCCTCGGTCAATTTTTCTTTTGCAATGTGGCCCTCTGACCTCACGAGTTTGAAATGTCTGTTCCATGCCATATTCCCTTGAATTTTAAGGGAATATGGTTACTATCCATTTCTGTACTCGAGTAAGTTTCTTCTGGACACGACGGGCATCCAATCACTCGAGGTTCGAAGGAGCATGTTGTTGTTGCGGGACATGTTCCCAGTGTACAAGTTCTTGAAAGGCTTAGCCTGCTTGCGCCTGAAAATTACATTCGTTCGCGCTCTCATCGTCTCTTTCAACAACCCTTAGTTAGGACTGTCATGGGGGCTTCGTCTCCTGTTGTTGAATTGAAAGTTACATTTGGCTAGGGTACTTGATCGGGATGAGGTTGCATAATTATATTTTATGTATATATATATATTATGTGTAAACTTTGGGTTTAAACCTGTAAATAAATAAATAAATTCTCACCCCACCTGTTCATATTCTCTTCGACTTTCAACAACGTGAACGATAAGTAACGACATCGACTTTCAACAACGTGAAGTAATATGAACTGAGATATGATAGAGATATAACAGGGCGCATATTGTTAGTTCATTTGGCCGATTCGACTCTTAATTATTCAACTAATGTGAATTGAGAATGGTCACAATAAAACACAGTTACGTAAGTTATTCAACGAATTCGCGTATTTCAGCTAGTTTAATAATAAATTTCTGCAAATGTCAAAATTATATCGTCACATATATTATAGTACACCCACATATATTATGGAACATGAATAGATTAAATTAGTTCTGGTTGTCAATTATCCGGCACTGGAGTAACGGTACAATACAACCTTTGACACTCGTGAACCCCGTCATCCGGCTACATATCTCTATCTGGGAGACGCCGACGAACCCATTTCCCTGCAACGTTCCGGGAAATCGCATCAACCAGAGCCAGGATTCCCGAGAGGAATACACCGGATACGGATATCGGGGTTCTAGTCGTCAGCAGTTGCCGATCGCTGGGGACTTGGCAAACTTGGCGAACGTCTTCGCGTGATCCACAATCAACATAGGAATTAAACGGACTCGATATTCGCAATACCTTGCAGTTTCTGCACAATATTCCCGTGGGGCGTGATCAAAAAGCGCCGAATTCATTCCTCGAATTGAATTAAATTTTCCGAGCGCGACTTGCGAAGTGCATCTGTCTCAAACTTGACACTTTTAATGTAATAGTATCAAATTGGAACTGTGCTGTCTCCAGAAATCCAATCAATTTTACAATTCAAATGCATTCGTTCACTCTATTGATCGATGAGGGAAACTTTTTTGAAACGATGAGGAAAAAAAAAAAAAACCCACAGAAAGTTCAAATTCAATAATTCAATCAACGCAACATTTGTACTTTAGTTTGAATAGTTGATGTGCGTGTGTGTATGCATAGTAAATAAATCAAATTTCACTACTTCTGTGAAAAGGTTGCCGACCACTGTCTAGAATAATAAATGGACAATGTGTTTGATATTTGGTAACGAAGACACAGAAACAACATGCTTAAGCGAATATTTGCTTGGGACAATTTACCTTCGTGTCATATTTGATTTCTATTCTGCTACTTCTATATATATGTATGTATGTATGTAGGTATGTGCATGAAATCACTAGGTATCGTCTATTGTCTAGGGAGACTTAATGAATTTTCACGTGCATTAACATATAAAATATTTTAATATATGAAAGTCGAGTGTTGGTCACGAAAGATGCTTTTGATTGATCCGATTTGAATATGATGTTGTTTTAAATGTGATACAAATTTATGGAAATATTTTAGACACGGGAATTTGAGGAATAAAGCGAAATCAACAAAATTGATTACAAAACGGGGAACTTTTAAGTTCCCGAAAAACTTCATAACAAAATTTCCGCACAAATTCATTTATAATTTATAATAAAATATAAAAAGAGGAAAAAGCCTCCCCTTCTTCTGTGGGGCATCTTTTGCGCGCTTGAAGCCGCATCAAATTGTTTGCCATTTATTTTCACCGAAGTATTTGCTTTCGCTATTTAAATAACTCTTAAATAAATATAATATTTCACAAATATATAGGAATACTATGCACGAGTGCGAGCTAAAGAAATTTTATTTATGTATTTAGCTGTCAAAAACCATTTGAAATACTTAACGTTGCTCAAAAGCCCAAAAGTATACCTTTTTCATATTTAAATATATGTATGTATATTTGTCCGTTCAATGTTTTGCGCACACGTTGCGTTCCTATTGAATAATGAAATGTGTAATCCGATTACAGTTTCGAATGCATGTAAAAACTGAAAATTGAGTGTGCATACATACATTGAAAAAGCTTTTCGTGCGAACAGCCTATGTTAGGCGAGCGTTTTAAATTGAAAGTTTTCGCATTGTTCCGAACTAGCGATTTGTTTTACGTTTTGATTGAGTATGTTTCAGTTGTAAAAAAAAACACATTCAGCTACGCACAACGGGAAAATGCAATTAATTTTCGTTGAGTTTCTATGCCTCGCTGCGATAATAATAAAACCCATCAACAATCGTCGACAAACTCTCACAGTACAGTTGGAAAATTTAAAGTTTCCGTATGCCTCGTGGTTTATACCATACTTACATACATACTACATGTCTTGGCAACATTAGTGTGTTTGTCCGAGAGGGTTGACCAAACTCCATTAATCGGAGTGTAGCCATGCCAAACTGAATGCATCTACGCTACGTCGCTCCGTGTCTACACCAAATAGTGCACTTAGCCACCATGCTAATGCACCACACAAATAATGGACTTCAAGATATTGTAGGGGCCTCTATTAATTACGTACCAATTTAGAAATCAATCGGAGTCTTAATATTTATTTTATTTATTTATTTAACGGGTTATTAGCCCAAATACATATTTTATTTTATTTTACAAATTATACAATAGTGACAATACAAGTTGCCCCAATTCGTCACTATGGCGAGACGACGAAATATTATATTACATATACATACATATTTTATAAGACACTAAGAAAAAAATTAAAAAGCATAACAAAATCAAAACAAAAAAAAAGAAAATAATAAAAAATAATACTAGAATTTACATCCTTTGAGTTTGTTGCAAACTGCGCTGGGCTGATGTTGAAAATGTAAACATCAGTCGACAACGAATTATACTGTTTGAGTGCAGTAACCACCGGGCTGGATCGCATAAGCACTGTTCTGCACCCCGGCACCACAAAAAGCTCGTGACCCCGTGCACGACAATACAAATCCAGAGTTTCTCATACTGAAAAACTACATACATACAGTCTATAATTGATACAGTATAACAAACTGTTCGACGATTTTTATTAAAAATTGTGCGATTTAAATATACATACATACATACATAGGTACGATAATAATAATAATAAATAAATTGCGCTTCGACCTAAATTCGATCGGACGAACAATGAGAAAAATCATAATTGCTTATTCTTCTCCTTTGTTATTTACGCGTGTTTAATGAATTCACAATGTTTCGCATTTTTGCAGGAAACTTCCCCTCACCCCCCTCCCCTCACCCCCCCCATGATATGAATATTTATTATTCTCGTCTCGCACAAACGAACAACGACGTTGTCGCCGCCAGCTCAGACGAAGCATGGAATAGTGGTGAGATTTTTTTCCGATAAAAGAAACTTACTGACCCATATCGGACGATAAAATATATTTTATATTAACTTTCGACGAGTGGGGCGAAGGAACGAAAACGAGAATATATGTATGCTGCACGTACAACGCGTACACGTAACACACGTTTGCTTACTTTACAAAATCTTCACGTTTTTGTGCTCGTCGACAAAACTATAAGCAGGCAACGTGTACACCTCTTTCTCTCTCTTCTACCCGTTTTGTCTTATTTATTTTACTTTATTTCGCCAGACTAATTGTGACATCCAGAGGGGTGCGATAACGCAAAGTGACTCGGTGTATTGTTTGTAAGTGGTATTTGACACGTTCGGTGATCAACAGCCTAGATTAGACTTTCTTTGGCCGATCGTAAAAACAAATCTGTCCATTTGCGGCTAACACCGCCGCCGCCTTTACTTATTATATTTTCGATCTCTTTGTTTCGGGGCAAATCTCACCACAGTGGCTGTCGCCATTAATCACCTTCACACGCAGTGGTAAAACCTGCTTTCGGATTGAACGGGGTGGTGAAAAACACCTCGGGGTGCTCCACTGTAAAGATACTAAGGGATGAGGAGGCTACGCCCTCAAACAAGAGAGGAATATGGGGTTGGGGGTGAATCGGGGTCAGGCGGCCGCTCGGGGCTCTCTCATAAATGTCTGGTAGGTCTTCATTTGCTTCATGAAGCTTCAGCGGGCTGTAACTCGATTTGAGACTCGCTTATTATGTGGAAAAGAAAAACTTTTTCGATTATTTTCACCCGTCGTACGTCGGTGAAAAACGGATTAACGCTTCTGGAAAAGATGTTAAAGAAATTGCGTAATATGTGCATACCATGCTTTATTTTTGTATGCATATTCGAAATGCAAAATGTTCTAGTGCTTGATTTCAAGCGATGCCGTTCTTCACTTGTCGACAATAAGTTTTACTCTTTTTCTTGGTAAAATTTGTTAAGAATGATACTCCACTCATTTGCCGTTAGCTTCTGACGAGAAAAGAAACAAGTTTTTATACAATGTGTATTAGATACTTAGTGCCAAAGTTCTTTGTGAAAAATCTGCTTAATTAAAAAAGTTTTTCTGGTACTTTAATACTTTTACTCGTATGAAAATTTCCAATTGATTGTTTCCAATCTCTATAAATAGCAATTTTAATAGGAAAATTAGTATTTATTTTTACTATACATATGTACATACTAAATTTACTCGTATATACTTATATTTACTTGTATGCCTCCCTCCACCACAAATTCACACTTTTTTGAATAATTCAAGGAATACGTAAATAAATTAGATTTTTACAAAAAGTACTTATAATATTCAAAAAAGTTAGGGTAATTTTATGAGCATGTTATCTAAAATTTTTGTATTCTGTGTACAGATTTCGAAATTAATAGGCAAATTTTCATTTTTCGCCTGAAGACATATTCAGTAGAGGCCTGAAGACATATTCACAGATATTTTTCAGTATTTTTACGAGAATACGGATGATACAACGAAACTTTTGGTAGGTATTACAATTCCGATTTTTAATTTTTGCAATGTCAATCCACCCTATTATATGTATGTATGTACATATATGTATGTATATACATATGTATGTATGTATATATACATATATATGTATATATGTATGTATGTACATATTGTGTGAACTTTACGTAAGCTAAGCAGACTGACTCTAGATCGTTTCTAATACAAATTCTGCTTTTGAGTTATACCTCCCGTTTGGTCGCATTCACATTAAATATTTTAATGTTTGAATTTTGGGTCGAATTTCTAACGGTTTGCTCGCACCGAATTTTATGAATTATAACATCGTGGTTCCTTTTACACTGCAGTGTAAAATTTTAAGGGTCAGTGGGTCAGTGTTTGGGCTGTGCAAAATATGACAAATTGACTAATTAAACTTTAAACTGAATTATACTTTTAACTCAATTCTAGTTTAACACTAACAATAAGTATGTTTCATTAATCAAAATATTTTACACAGAAATGAAATTGGTTTTACAAAGACAATTGTGTAAAAATTCTTGAATTATTTGACATACATACTTTTCGAAAATAATTTTTAAATTTACATTTGTCCGAGGGATTTCTTTGAATTTAGAAAGTGAACAACATAGATTTAAAAAGAAAACTTGAATGTAGGTCAAAAGAAAAGAAGTTTCATCAGCAACTTTTCATAACGTGATATGAAAATCCTCCTGTTACTCCGAGCTCGACAAATTATTCAAAAAATTCGATCAGTTTCATCACAATACATTTGCATATAAAATTTGACCTAATTTATAAAATATTATACAAAATTCGCCATTAAACTATTGATTATGTTACGTGCTTTATTTAATTAATGAAATTAAAGAATTTTTCGCAACTCATTCGCGTTTTAATACAATGACATTGCTAAAAAATTAGCTTTTCGTCCATTTCGCCATAAAAAATAAACAGAAACCCCATTATAACACACCTTTTAAAAAATTACCGTATATTCATAAAAATCGGTGAATATTGAAACGTACATAAAAATTTTATAGAAATTAATCAAAAATTTAACCACCGTAACGGTTCACGTAAAATTTTCACGACACGATAAAGTTGTTCACATGCAAGCTTCTTTCATTATTTATAATTATACTTAGGTAAAGTAAAAAGTGCAATTTCAGAAATTGGCCACGTTCCTCGGAACGAACTCGTCGAACACGAGAAAATCTTACCAAGTTTTGACTTCATCCAACACCGTTCGGTTGAAGTTTCCATAATTAAATTTGAAAAGTTTCCATTATCCGGTAACAATGTACATAAAGCGCAACAAGCCAATGTCGTGTTTCAGTTCGCACTTATGTACACGTCATGTGAAACCATTAGGCAAATAACTCAAAAATTTCCTCCACTAAAGCATGAAACATTCTCCCCCGCGGACACACAAGTATGTATGTAGATACACAGCCTTATCGTGCGAAAATGCACCCAGTGGAACAATACGCGAATGTGACAATTTTCCGAGCCAATTTCCACTCTCGCTCATCTCACGCCAATTCTGCGTCACTCTAATTTTCGTAATTTCGTCCACTCGTCTCCCACATGGCCTTTGTCGTGTAGCCTTACACAATTTTTCACCTACGACAAAAGCAACTTCATTTCACTCCACTCCACTATTCCTTATTTCTCTCCATACAAACGACTACATACGTATATGTATGTACCAACAGATCTTCTATATATACATATGTATAGGTACATAAAGTGTCTCTCATCTCTGTCATCTCATAAGGTAGGCACTTAAAACGAAACAGAAATAACCTAAGTTGTTTTTTACTTTATCCTAATCGGATAAAGTATTGTGATCGTGCGAAAATTCGACCTCGAGATTTTGACTGATTTGTATCGAGTATCATCCCCTGATCACGTTTTCATGATTTCTAAAAAATGTCTGTATGTCTGTGTGTCTGTATGTCTGTATATCTGTATGTCTGTGTGTCTGTATGTCTGTATATCTGTATGTCTGTGTGTCTGTATGTCTGTATATCTGTTTGTCTGTGTGTCTGTGTACTTATGCGTGTGTGTGTCTGTATGTGTGTTTTCTCCGAAACTATCAAGTCTATCAAGCTGAAATTTCATATCTATTATTTTCACGTAAGGTGTAAGAGCCATAAGGAATTTAGTCAACATCAGTGAACCGGAAGTAGCCGTAAGCGATACTGTGATTTTAGTCAACTTCTGACTAGCGAAAATGGCAGTTTACTCTTGAACGATTTTTTTTTTTTTATTTTTTTCGACCTTTTAAATATGTAGTATCTGCACAATATTGTAATGTTGTAGTTTTGAGAGAAATTGGTATTTAAAAAAAAATAAATCATTAAAATTAGTCAACCGGAAGTAGGTTTTTTTTTTCGTCGAAAAGTTTACGACAGAATATTTCCGAAACGGCTCCGGGAATTTTGTCGAAATTTCATATCTATAGTTTTCACGTTAGCCGTAAGAGATACTGTGATTTTAGTTAACTTCTGACTAGCGAAAATGGCAGTTTACTCTTGAACGATTTGTTGTTTTTAATTTTTTTCGGCCTTTTAGATATATAGTATCATCACAATATTACCAATGTTGTAATTCCGAAAGAAATTGCTATTTAGGAAAAAAAAAATCATTAAAATCAGTCAACCGGAAGTAGGTTTTTTTTTTCGAAAAGTTTACCACAGAATATTTCTGAAACTGCTTCGGCGATCATATAAAATTTTATAATTTTCATATAAAAATTAAGAGTTTATAAGGTTTTGATCAAAATCCGCTGACCGTAATTGGTAGTTGAATATATGCCGAAGATCGTATTTTACATACGCACGTGCACCCAATATAGTAATTTCATGATATTTATGTATGTATTTTGGTCGGTGTGGTGGTGTGCATGCGTTTTATTTACTTACGTACTTAAAAAAATAATTTCGTTACTCTTTGTATTCCTCAAATATATGGATAAAGTCATGGGTTGGCCACACCCGAATTTTTTTTTTTTATTAACATTGAATCAAAACTGGAACATTTGGAAGTCGCGTACATTATACACTGTATCGTTTGTATACATGTATACAAACGATATATTAATATTAATACCAATACATTAATATTGAATGATGTGTAAAGGTTCCGCCAAATTTTTCTTCACAATTTCCTATGACGTAAAAGTACATATACATATACGTACATCAATTTTGTCGTTTCATGTGAGCGAATTTCGTGTGCTGATTAGATATTACATTGGATAATTTCAGTTACACAATCAATCGAGCTACACAATATCGCACATATTTCATTATCGATCGTACAAAAGCTTCAAAATCGTTTATTCTTCTTCCTCGTGCAATAGCTACTCGAACTATTCCGCACATTATACATACATAGTATTATTGAACAATAACGCTTACAATGAAAATCATTTCCTTTCGAAATTAATTTCCTTTTCTGTTCAGCCGATTTAATTTAAATTTGACCGGACTCCTACCGGTGGAGCTAGATTTATTTCCGCCGTGTGCTTCCCATTTCCGTTTCTCTTATCTGATCTCAATTGAACACCCTTTTCTTTCCAGGGAGAGAGAAAAATAAACGAAAGTGAAGTAGATTCTCTATAAATATTCAATGTTTTATAGGCTCGCGTATAAATAGTTTCAATCGGGAATTGTTCTTAGCAAGAGAAATATAAACTTTTATATTCACATTGAAATGATACGCACTTACACTAATCATTCGACGTTTTCAAATATTGCAATTTAAATACCCGAGCTTTAAGATTTTAATACTATATATTTAATATCAAGCTCATAGCTACATACTTGCGTGTTTACATAAAACAATAGCGTGCTGCGTGTAGTTTGAAAATATGTAATAATTTGTAGACATTGCTATTAGACGCTATATGTATAGTATTTCGCACATCATAAAACGATGAATATTATAAAGCGACCGTTAATCAGTATTAAAATCAAATTGATTGTACAATAAACTGAATACTGCATTACATTCATAAACTTCAACCGAACGAAGTAAAAAAAACATAGACTCTTAAAACTCTCTATTCGGCGAAAGTTCTAAAGTACGTTTGAGTGCACGTAGGTGCTTTCGAAAAGCACTGAGATCAAACACTACACGAATGTCAATACATTTTATGTATGGTTGTTTGTTTTTGCGCTCGTGCTGAGTTTATGATATCGACGAGGGTTCAATGTCTTCCGCGTTGTGCTTTATAGTCTGAACATGATTAAGCTTTTTGTCTGTTTTTTTAGGTTTTCTCGCAAGTTATAATATTACATACGTGCTTGTATACAAATATCTATGTATTATATATACTTACACATAGACATACGTGTGTATATTTGTGTACGTAACGGATTGAACGTAATCCAGTAAATTCGATGCCCACAAAATGTGGCACGCCTCATTTCGTGGGCTACTCGATGGCGCGGGAGTAACTGCATTATAACTCACTTGCCAAAAACCAACTATGTTACATTATACATATAAATTGAGCACGTGTGTGTTTATTTTCATTTAATCCAGATATGGATACAAAATATTGCTAAAGAAATCGGCCGTAAGATTGTAACTGATTTGTATCGGTTTCGTTGATTCTTCAACTTATTTCTTTAACTATGTACATACATACAATCGGAGAACTGTGCGAGAATTTCAAATTTTACCCTATCTTTTTAATATCATCGGGTAATGTTCTATTCTTTAATTTTGCATTCTCTAATTTGTCATTTTTAAAGATTTTTTCCATATATTTATTAATTGCTTAAGTTTGACGACTGCCCTTTAATGTGTCATAACAAAATCAAAGATAATGAAGTGTATTTTAACTGTAAAACTTTATCGAAAAATATGAATGCCTGATTGTTGCGGTAATACCTCTGTGTTTCCATGTTGTATTTTTTTTTATAACTTTAATAAATTTCTGTAACGCTTCGTCCAATATGGATATTTATTATGAGAAAATGCTTTAAGCGAGCGTAAAAATGTGCAAAATCGATATATTTCAAGTGTGAGAAATAGGTCAACATTTTATCAGTTTGGGCTCAGGTGATAGTCCAGCTTTTCAGGGTCGTTTTGTTTATTCCCCCGAGTGAAAAGACTGAAAACGCGTATCTATCGCAATTTTCAGCCAGGCGTATGAGAAACACAAAAAAAAGTTATAAAAAAATACACCAAATAAACACTTTTATTGCAATCGTATGCCATGAGATGGTAAAATTTTCCCGAATTTAACAAACTAAAACTGTCTCAATTTATGTATATCTGCATGTATGGGAAATGCATAGCAGTAATATCTAACCTTTTTTTATGAAAAACGTTTTGTTCTGGGTTACATTGCTGAACTGAAAATTACATTTGCATTGCATGTAGGTATAGTTGGTATTACTCTCATTCCTTGTCTCACTTACAAGGCAAGCTTCCACTTAAAATATACTCTAGATAAAATCCAAGTACTATTGAGATGCTATCCATTGTGCCTTTGCGCGAAAATCAATTTTAAAGTTATTCCAAGCGTTGATTTTCACGCAGACTTAATTAAATCTTTAAAGTGTTAACGGAAATATGAGAATGGTGGGGGAAGGAGGAAGCATAATTCGAAACCATCGAATTCGTTATTCGGAAACAAATTTTGATTTCAATTTGATTAATGTAACAGGCGGACCAATTTTCAACGTATTTAAATGAATCGCGACGATTTTACTTCGAAATTGCTATTGCATTTTTTTATTTACATTATATATGTAGGTACATCAAATATATGCACTCAGTATATACTCACATGATAGTTTTATTGACTTAGTGAATCATGCAACATACTGTATACGAGAAGCACTCAAACAAATTATTTTTTCATTTGCATTACAAGTTAAACAAATACATACGTATACAACATGTATGATACATTTTACATTTATAACAAACAAATAACATTCTCTATATGATATATTTAACCTAAAAACTTCTAATAGGAGTGAAGAATTTGAAAGAGCGAAAGATTGATCTGCTTCATTTTAGAAAAGCACTCTATAGACTCTCTATAATCACTCATTGTACCTATCGTGAAATACGTTTCATTGTACTTTACTCAACTATGTATTTCTTACTTCGTCGTACGTTAAAGTACAAGGAAAGTGGGTTCAATGTCCATACATACTAGTACATGCACATGTGTGAAAGCTTTTATCGGAGACGATGCTAAGATGAAATAACTTTCAAGGTTTCACCAAAATTCCTCCACTGTGTTGCAGTTAATGTATTCATGTATATATTTACATTCTGTAATTGCTTTTTTGCTGTTATTTTACTTATATCAGGATTCTATCAACGATAAGAGAATATTCTAAGACGTGCTCTTTCGCTTCGTTTCACTTCGCGACTATCTTTCGAATCCGTACCAACCCATTTAAGAGTATTTTGGTACAAATATATAGTTTTACTGGATAGCAATATCGCACTCCCGAATGCATTACTCGATTCGCATTCCGGGAGCGATCTTGTTATCTAAAATAGCATATTTGTGAAAATGCACGTGTCGCTTCTGTAACCATTGGTCACATTTTCTTCTAAATTATTATACGCAGTCCGATCTAAAGAGGGGCTAAAAAAAGAAAAACAAATGGAAGAAACGTGCTCATGTTTCGCACAATGGTCATCGACTAGTTCAACGAAATTTATCACTGTCTACGCCTATCAATCTCCAATTTCCAACGTGTTATTTCGAATGTATCGGTTGTTTATTTCGTGTAAAAATACAGACACATCATTGGCTTAACAGTATTGTCTATTTATACATATATGTTTATATGAAATCGGTAGATTTTTACGGCCTAAAAGAAGGTTCATCATACATAGCCAAAACATTATGTAGTGTGTAAAAATGTAGCTATTGTAAAAATTGAGACCAAAGACGTGTTTAAGTATGTAATAATTTCACACGAATTTTCGATGGAAAATGCGTTTACTTTTAGAAATTTTTTTAAGTTTTTTTTTATATAAAGGTATTAACTATCCCTGTTATATATAAATAAATCAACTTTTCTTGTTGAATTATTCAATATAAATTCATCGTTAGCGAGGACGTGTTAAAATGAGCGTTTCTTGTCGAGGAAACGGCCTTTGTTTGAGGAGCTGTTTTTTCCATTAACTTTGGACGTATGGGCGTGATCCCCAGGGATCGTCCTGCTTATCCTTTTTCGATCAGATGGTGACTTAAAAAATCGCAAATACTGACTCGCAATGCCGAGGATTACTCGCATGGTTTGAGCACTAAAATTTTGTTCACTTTAATTCGAGCGCTCTGCTCGTATGACAAGATTCGATCGTTCGTAGCATTTCGCTATAAATTTTTGTGCTCTATTCCAGTTTATAGGATACGCTAGTATTTATGAGTTTTGGGAACGATAGCTGCAAAATTCAATCTTTCAATACGGACCGAGACTTTTCTGCGTATTTTTCGCGACAACTCACACGAGTGTGAGGGAAAATCGACAGACTATTGGAATTTCATTGACTTCCAACGCTCACTTCCGGCGAATGAAAAATTACTTTTTGGCACATGCCGCCGAGCAATTCCTAGAAATGTCTTCGATACATTTTTATTTTCCGCGCATATTCCGACACGCAATAAACACCCATTGTCGTGATGTGTCGTCATAACTTCTAATACGATCTTTGAAATTTTATTCACGTTTAAAAATACAATCGACTCGTATGCAAATTGTTTTGACACTTGAGAAACTGGGTCGGGTTTGTTCACATTATTTCAACGCTCACCGCTGCTCAGGTATCTCTGCATAAATAAAAGATGCTTTATATGTGCGGATTTGTACGGTTGTTTGTTAACTTCTCGGCTCTATAAAACTTAAAACCTATACATCTAGCTTGATAAATGTTGACACACACACACATACACACAACCTACATCGACTTATTATATATATAATAGCCCTATTCCGTCTGTCTGTCTGTCTGTCTGCTGATAACGCTCGCCTCCGTAAATAAATTAAAAAACCAGAACGTCGCACGAGTAGAATTTGAGCCCAGTATCACCAGATTGAGAGGAATCGTATTACACTATCTTCCAAACGGAGGCGATGACGGACGTGCTATAATTTATTTATTTATTTTATATAATATTAGCTAATTAGCTAATTTAACTTACATCTATTACATATTTATAACAACTACATAAATCTATTACACAGTATACACTATACTTATACATACTATGTACTATCCCTCACAGAGGTGTCTCCTCACACTTTGCAAGAATGCATCTATGGTCTTAGAAGACCTGACGCACTCAGGGCGGGCATTATACATTAACACTGTCTTCGTTTTCCTTAATCTACCTACAACTAAATGGTTCTTATTTCTAGTACAATAACTGTGGATATCACTATTTCTAATGATATAATTCTTAAAATAATTTGGCAATAACTTATAAACAAAAGACAATGTGCTTAACTTTAAACAATTTCTAATACTAACCCATCCCAATTCATCTAACATACTTCTACATAATACTTTTTAGCCTTACAACATTCAAAACACCTCTTATAGCTCTATTTTGTAACCTTTGCATTTTATCTAAATCTTGGTGGCACAATAAACCACGTGTGGCAAGACAATTGTATTATAGACTAAAACCTTACTTTTTCTACTTAAAATATTTCTTAACCTACATAAAACACCAACTTTTCTAGCCATTTTTTAAATTATAGGTATGTATGTATATTCAGCATGTAGCTTTAAGTTCAGTTTAGAGTCTACATGAATTCCCAAATATTTTGCGAGGGGTTCGCGACTTTGCTAAATTGTCACGTTGTTGTTATTATAACGCGCCATAGATGGCGCATTGTTGCATAGATGCAACAACGATAAAAACTACTAAATTTAATATTATTTTTCAGTACGAGTGATGAGAAACCGCTCCGTTGATATTCAACGGGCTTACACTACATAGTTCAAGTATATTTCGTGAAATCGTCCCCGTAGCAGATAAGCTTTTCATAATTACATGACACTGGTCGCATTTCTCTTTGATAGAAATGCGCCGCTCGGCGGTATGTAATTAGCAGCGTAAAATGTGTAATATTCTCCAGCTTTGCACGAGATAAAAAGCACGCGCGTATTTATTCAATATTGACTAGATGAAATACACAAAGCGGGTTTTTGTCGAAAACACGCAGCCCCTAGCCCACCCCCTCTTATGCCATCTACTCCTTATAAATCTTTCATGAAGGAACTAATATCTGACGGCCAGCCGCTTCCACCAGGGGTTGCGAACCGTTGGTTTTCGCGAATTCGCAAAGTTACGTGCTGCGAATAAGCCCATCCAATCCGCAATTCGAACGCCATTCTGCGGTGCGATTTTTATCCTAATAGTGTCGTTACACGTGTTTATTACGACATTCGATTCGCTACGATGCAATCGCGTGTGATTGTATGGGCGTACTAATGCGCTGCCCTTTTTTGCCATTACTCAAATGGTCATATTACAATAACAATAGTGTGTAGAGAAAAAATGGCAAAGCTTAAACCCATCAATCTTTACTTATTCCGGGCCTTTGGACGTGAATGTGATATTAAAATATGCTTTTGGCATTGTGCGGTCTTCGTCCCGAAAATTGTCAATTCAAGGATCAAAGTCAATGTTGGAATTTACATGTGGTCCCCGTTTTCATATTTTAGTTATTATGTTTATGTATAATTGGACAACCTATAAAGCTCACCGAGTTCGTGCTTGAGTTTTCCACGTTTGCAAATTCATTTCTCATTGCAATTAAGTCGTGTATCAAAGATTCAATTTAATTGAATCTATTATATGTACATATAAGAGTACTAATATAATCTAAAATGATCTGTTTGTCAATTAAATAATAGTGATTTGGTTTTCATACAAAGTTTGATATTTACTTCGATTCCACCAGAGCCCTTTGCAATACTTTTCAAATTTAAAATTTTGAATTCATAAATTCACTGGACGATTTTTACTATCATGTATAAAAGAGTCGTAAATTATCTTTAAAAAAATCGTAATTTGTCATTCAAGAATAGAATTTAAAAAAAATCGTAAAAAAGATAAAATTTTATATAAATATGAAAATAAAATGAGACTTGAATACTGATATTTTTCTCATTAAAAAAAGAATACTTCGTCAAATTAAAAATCGTCTACAGACATAAATTTGTCATCTATCTAATTCCATGTACCAACATATTCACGTTGAAATTCTTTAGAAAAAAATTGAAATCAAATGTCGGTAATGATACATTTTGTAAATGCAGTGATACTTTTATAAATAAATTATCTTTGAGACTTGGTTCACTATTATACGAAATCTAAATCTGAAAGTATTATAAGAATTACAGCGTAATGTGTATAAACTAAGTCGAGAGGAAATTCTAAATCACTCACAAATTTTCAGAAGTAATTTATACACATTTTTTTTCCTAGTGATTTATCGCCACTATTGCAAGCATCTAATGATTTTGAATCTGGATGGCAAAGAGTAAAAACAAGAATTTAGTGTGGGAAAATACGTATAAATCAATTGTGATATCTCTATCGAATTTAACCTTGTAATAGCGTACTTATAGCCATCGCATTTGAATGGTTATCAATCTTTAGGTGTAATACAGTTTTGTCCGTACATTTTAATTTCGCTTTAGTGCACGTTTATGGCGGTCTCTTTTCATTTGTATTAATGCAAGTATAATCTCGTTTTTTATTATTTTTCATCATACAAAATACACATAGCTGGCGTTTCGTTTTCTCATATATATACATGTAATACTCATATAATGGTAATGCTCATTTATATTTTAGTATTTCACTTGACAAATTATTTAATTCTTGGAAGTAAGAAATTTTAATGGGAAAAGCGACTGAAAATTAGTCATGTCCAAAACTTTGCTAATTAAGCCTAAGAAGACCTCAACAAACGACAGTTTGACATCCTAACATAAAGCATCATCGAAAATCAATGTATTAAATTTTTAATGTAATAAAAGATATTTCAAATGCTTTTATTGAATAATTTCAGATTATAAATATTTTAAATGTTATAAAAATTATTTTTTAGCGATATTCCTTATAAAATCGTTATTTTCTTTTCCATAACATAACAAATTATCTATATTTCATTGGTCTGTATATATTTTGCACGGCATTCATGTCCAAGATCGATTTTTCAACTATGATTATCTTTTAGATAAAAATGATTAATATAATAGAACTACATACATATGTATGTACATACATATATCGAATTGTAATAAAAAAATGTGCAAAAAATCGCTACGTGAATTTTCAGCGTCGATTTTGACAATTTTCTCGCAACATTTTCTATCTGATTTCATTTTCTTTTAACTTGTATTTTTTCATACGTAATACAAAATCTCACACACAAGATACGAAATAGAACAGCATGGAATGAAAGAAGGAATGATTAATGTAATAGCCTCGTGAGTTGAGGTTCTTGCAAGACCCTCCTTTGATACACATTTTGAATAAAAGGGAAATCTCACAAAGAGATAAGAGATATGCCGTGATAAAAATTCACAATCTCGTAAATTATCCTGGTAATTAATTATGCGAAAATTGATTGTTAATATTACAGCAAGATAGAAATTTATCTCATATCAAAATTACCACCCGTCATCATTTTCAATACGAATTTTCCCTATTCAACGCTCAACTATACTGTATAAAACGGTTAGTTTCAATTTTGGTACAAACTAGTAGCCAAAATTGTTGTATAAAGTTACATACATATGTATGTACATATATGCAGCTCGTTCACTGACAGGAATAATATTGCTTTTATGAGACCGGAAGCAGAATTTATACAGTACATACAGTATAATTATGTATACAACATAAGCTAAAACTTTTCTCAACAAATATAAATTTTACATTCATCTAATTATTAACATGTATTAACCGATGGAGTGAATAAATTACTTTTGTTACTTTGGGAATTTTTCTTTCAATGGGAAAATATAAATATAAAATTTTTTTCACGTAAAAGTAATTTCGAAACTTTAAATCAAAACGTCGAGATATCTTCGCTTCAATTTATGGGAGTTTTTTTTCACCTACTTGTAAAGTATTTTAATATCGTCCGACAATTCAATTCCAAAGTTTGAATTTCACAACTGTACATGTATGTACATATGTATACGCACATTATTCTTACCACACTGTCCTGTGTTAATGTATGAACTATTCGATTTTTAATTTCTCTCTGTTATAATTTGCAACCACAATAAATGTTTATCCGTTACACTCCTAGTTGTACAAAATTACCTACTGTATATATGTATGCATGTATACTCGTATGCATGATGGTACAAGTGGAAATACGTGCTATGTTACAACTCGAGAATTCTGAAGAGAAATGCGATTGAAAATTTCAATTGAGTTCAATATGCTGTATGTGACATATTTATCTTCTGCATATCTTGTAAACGATTTCCAGCTTGAGAGAAACGTGCATCTTAAACTTGAGTTCATAATACTTTCATTTCTATCAAAAAATAAGCTTTTGCGAAATGTTACGTATTATACATACATACATACATACATACATACATACATACATAGGTACTATGTGTATTTTGACTTGCCTCTTATTTCACTTATACCTATACAATTGTACATACCTATGTACATATGTAGATGCGTAGATGGAATCGTTTGCTAATTGGAAAAGTAGATACGACAACGATATTCGCACGCCCATTGTATGCTAAGTCGTTTCTTTGCGGGTTAAGCCGGACTCTAAGGTCCCTGATAACCCTTTGCGTCCCTGTTCTTTGGGTAAACACAAGAATAATTATGCGAATGCTAACGCTTCGTCTCGCTTTCAATTTAATGTTTGACATTAGATAACAGTCGGCTATAACCACGGCCTACAACCCACCACCCAACCAACTCTTACCCTAAACTCTAAAGCCTCACTGCTCAAACCCTTCGGTGACTATGTATGTATGTATGTATATAATAGCTGAATGCGACCTTAACCTCATGAGGACGTATTAATTTCGTATGCAAATCGCTTTGGCATGGCATGGCGTTGCTCCTAACGTGTAGCGTGACTTTTCGCGAAAAGCGCCAAAAGGAAAAACGACACTTTTCCACATATGTACATACATACATACATATATATATATATATATATAAAAACTCGTACGTTATACAAGTTTACTTTGTCAGTGCAGAAAGTGACGCTCCTATCTCTAGTACGTCGTAAATCGAATCCACTGAGCACATATTTAACGGTTGCAACACGTAAGTGGTCCCACACAACACTGTTACTATTTTTAAAGTCAAACATTCGCCCAATGATGAGTTTTTATTGCGACTTTGAACGTTCGCAAATACCAATACGTTGGAAAACAACGCGAAATATCTCCTCTTTACGTGTTTTCGTTTTAACAATATTGTTTTTCTCGATTTGTGTACGGACATCTTCATGGAAGCGAAACACGTGTTGTTTTTCACAAGCCTATATATCGTGGACTAAATAGGTATATATGAAATGATTACGTGACCCGTTGGTATTAAACCCCGTATTAAATAACTCACTTTGATTTATCAATTCATTATTACTACTACTATGAATTATTTTATTAATTTTATTTATTTATTGTATGTGTGTCGCATCACGCTCGATTGTAGAAAATGAAGACCTCAAATATGACAGAAAACTTTACATTGAAAATAACTTTAAAGGAAGAAAATGTTAATTTTATATTGTGTATGAAAATATGAAATCAATTCAAATGTATTATTGGAAGTGCTTAAATTTCTGAAATCACTAGACGAGAATAATTGTCATTTACTTTATATACATACATACATAAATCGGCGAGCACTGTGTATATTTTCCGTTGGGAAATCAACCGCAATGTTAAAAATCTGCATACCCTCTATGTACATATGTATGTATATGTAGGTATCTATATTAAAACAGATTATATGATATTTATGAATTCGATACGTCTGAGTTTGAATTCGACAAAAAATTGAAAGCAAAACTTATATGTAATACTTCAAATGAATATCTCCGGGACACGTGTGACACATTTTATGAATTCGCACAAGGCGAGAATTGAATGTCAGACGATCCTATGTCAACAAACGAAGATTTTTCACAATACATATATTATTTTACGTTGATTTTTGAATGATATGGTTTTTGTTTTTTACTATGCATATGATGTGCGTATGTGAGCTCAAACCGTGAATGATTAAGTTTGGTATGAAACACTTGCTTAACAGCTTGTTTGAAATACCATCAGTTTTCGGATCTAGAGCAGTTAACGCGTATTCAATATTCTTGAAGTGAATGGACGGAAAGTTTTGTATATTAAAACGTTTTTCATCGTTATTTTGATAAAATGCACATGTGCTAAACTATACAGCTTTATCCGTTCCGATTCGTTTGCCAAATTTGCTAACAATGTTGGCTCAATTCACCCCGATAACTATACGAACTGAAGCAACGGTTAATTGGTCGTGCCAATCCGGAGGGCACATTGGAAATGTTACAACAGTCGGCTATGGAATGGATATTGGAAAATTCTCCCTAATATTTTCCCTTTTACATAACCAAAATTACATCTACTATGATGATAAAATTACGATCCCATTTGAATCCAATTATTACTCGTTATAGCTATAAAGGTAAGGTTTTAGTATTGGAAAGTGAATTTCAGCTTTAATACCCCAGGGAATGGCATTAACGTACGAAATTAATATTCTCATATTCGCTTAATTATACTTACATATATAAATGTATTCATATGTTATTATGTAGTAAACAGTCTCCATTTTGATAAAACAGTAATATAAATCAGCGGTCGCCAACCTTTCGGACCTCACGGACCACTAAACTCAAAATCTTGAATACCGCGTACCACTGCCATAATTTTCTCCATAAAAATAACATTCTAAATATGAAATGGTAATTACACTTGTATTTGCACTCCGAGTTATTTGCAAAAAGTTGGATATCACCTTATAATGATAGAAAAATCATAATAAATCAACGATATATATGTACATACATTGTTCATTATAAAAACTGCCAGTTATGACGTATGGATGTGAAACTTGGATGCTAAAATCAAGAATGCTACATAAGATCCAGTGCACACAGAGAAGCATTGAAAGATGTATGCTTGGTATAACAAGAAGAGGTCGTAAGAGGAATACATGGGTAAGAAGTATGACCAAAGTGGCAGATATAGCAGAACGTGTGAAAAAGTTGAAGTGGCAGTGGGCTGGACACATATGTAGATGGATGGCAGATGGACGCCAGAAATACTTGAATGGTATCCGAAAGGGTGTGGAAGAAAGAAAAGTAGACCGAGTGGACGATAGGCTGATGAATTAAGTGTGGAGTCAAGTGGATGCAGATTGACAGACAGGAATGGAAGAGGATTGGAGAGGCCTTTATCCAACAGTGGATGGTGAACGGCTGAATATGATGATGATTATGAAAAATGTGAACCACCAAAATTCACTGGCGGACCACCGGTTGGCGACCGCTGATATAAATGTCCTAAAGTGAGTATCGATAGCTGATGAACCTAAAGGTTTTCTGTTCAGTTAAAAACTAACCCGTGAAACTTTCCCAATACGTTGATGTACGATTTTCCCCCAATATCTTTAGTAGCTTTTACATTAGTTTTACAACATACATACATACATTTCTTTTTATGTGTTAAATTTTTGCAATATTGCATAAATGAAGTAGAATTATGGCCACACCCATATTGCTTTCAATAACGCGGCTCTTTTTTACGATGAAACTTTAGCGTGCAAGGTTTTCAAATTTATTTCCTTTTTTTTTTGCTGAGTCAACGTTGATGGCAAAGGACATTTATTCACAGGCGTATCTCTCAACGTGTGGATACAATTTGTCAGTGTGGCGGATACGTCGTTGGATTCAGTGTTTTTTTTTTTTTTTTTTTTTTTTTACTTTTTGCGGTACCCGAGACCAGCTCGAGCTGATGCTGGAGACAACCTCAGGAGATGTTATTTATGTTTGGTACGTGACGGACTGGCCGGCCAGCGCGACACACTTCTTATTCAACCGCCCCTGTGTTTGCGTTTAATCTTTTTCAGCGCCATTATAAATCACGACACACTGGCACCGAGATAGTGAGAGAGAGAGAGAGCCCACTGGGAAAGTATATTTGAAAACGTCGATGATTTGCGAGTTGCAGGCCGTAATCTGAGCGTACGTGTGATTGCACCATAACTTTAAAAGCTTCGCCGATTGTGTTTACACGGTGAGCTTCCACCGCACGAGAGAGTGATTCGACACGAGCGATCCAATCTCAAACATAACTTCTTCGTAGTAACACTTTATTACGCAAATATTTATTTTACCACCGTTGGTTTTTTTCACAAGCGTTGAACTATTGTATAGTGATCTACCCGTCGATGATACCATTATACAGAGTGATTCACAGCTCACAAATCACAATACGTTGTGGAATTTGCTACTGTAGGTAGCGGCAGGTACTGCGTTAGGTACTGTAGGTAGACGTGGATAAATAATTTCTAGCCCTTAAAATATGTAGGTAATAGACCTTCCTTCAGATAGAATCGTCAATCGTAAAAAGGTCAGTCCTAATCTTTTGCACACATCCATAACGAACACAGTTTTAATAAATGAATATTTTGTCTGTATATATTTTCGACTCGTGACCTTAAACGATATTTACCATGAGCTGTCAATCATTTTGTTATACACAATGCTATTAATTTATTTCGATCCTGTTCATAAATCCCAGTAGTAAAAATAGGCACAAGCCCAAGTATCAAACTTTTAGCCAACATTTGACATTAACTAATTGTTGTTGTTGTTGGGGGGAAAGTTGACCAACAGGTCAAAGAACATAAAGATCCAGAGCCAATAATATGTAGGTTCACGTTAGAATAATAGACAGAAGGTGCCAATTTTTGGTGGAACCGTCTCACACCTACGTAAGTTAAACAAATTCTAACAGAAGACGGCCGATCTGGATTTGATATTGTCCAGATCTTGCCAATGACGATAATTTAGATAAACGATAATACGGGGTTCGAACGCCGAACCTGCACTCAGCTCAAGAGACTAATGGTGGCCATTCACAGTCCGCATTCCTCGACGTACATACATATGTACACACGGACGTTTTGTTTAAATTTATTTATTTATTTATTTAAGGTAGCTTGAAAAGCTAATTACAAACAAACATTACTTAAAGCTAAAATTACAAAATAAACTTATTATCTACTAGCACTTGTACGGAGGTGCTGTTTTAAGGCTGCCAGGAATCTATCAATTTTATTTAAATTTCTGAGAACTTCTGGCAGGCCATTATATTCAACAACACCCCTGTACAAAATACTTCTCCTGGATCTACTTAATTTTAAATTCTCATATATTAACTTATTCTTACCCCTTGTATTATTACTATGTATGTACGTATATTATATCCCCTTATTAAATACTTGTGATAAATTCTTATCTAATTTAAAAATATATCTATGCACACTTTTAAGGTTTCATTTACATTCATCCAATTCAATTCATTCAACATACATACATATATCTTATACTAGTTAATCTATTGACTTGTAAAATACTCTGCGTAGCTTTATTTTGCAGTTTTTGCAACCTATCTTTAATTACCATATTTACTAAATTTAAAAATATATAAAATGAGGACGAACAATTGGACGAACAGGGAATTAATTGTGAATGCACTCAAATGATCTTACTGACAACGGAAATTGACACATTCATAATCCGTTTTAATAATACGTCCGTATGTAAGTCGAGGAATACGGACCGTCAATGGTTACCATTGCACTCTAACCACTGAGCTGTCGCCTGGCTGCTATTTACTTATTTATCTGTAATTGATTGATGAAAATAATTGTGGTGCAGATAAATACGTAGCCAAAGCGGGAAAGCATTCCACCTTATGGCTCATCAAGCCATGGTCTTTACGACAACGGCCACATGCGAGTGCTCCTTCAAAACGGCGCGTTCGATTTTGACGTCAGAATCGATAGAACCTTCGCTTATCTAAAACTTTCGCTGGGGTAGAAGCGATAGAAGGCGTTTGGCAACGCTTCTAAAAAGGGCGTACATAGGGAATGGCGGATATTTATTGGGGTATACCGGTATTTATCGCGAGTGTGTGTAGGGAGAGTACGAAACCCCGGACCGATAAACGCTGACCGCCCGTCGTTCAAACCCCCCTATCGAACTATCGAACGTGTAACGGCCGTGCACGATAAATAATAACGAAATGACATCCCAAAATGGCGGCCATTTAATTCTCGCACGAGGCAAATGCGTGTTCGCGGTCGAGCGCGTGGGGAATTCGCGAACGCGCGCGAAATGGCGGCCGCGAGCCGAACAGCCCCACTCGACAATTAACGCGTCATACGTCGCCATTGTGTGCGAAATCGAATTGTGGCGTGCAGATTTTACAAATGGACGCCTGCTCGCTGGTTCACCGTCAATTAGTGTCGCTTCGATTTATTCCCGTTTGATAAATTAATTAATTGTACGATCGGTGCGGTGCGCTCGCGAGCGCGCAGCTGGATGGCCATTGTTGTTCACTACTGTGTGCACGTAAATTGCCATTGCTTCCCAGATTTTATTTCATTATTTTGGTATTTATTTATTTAAAATAGAATTGGCATCGAATGTTCCGGAATAGTGCTGTTAAAGGCTCTCGCACACACACCACACCACCGTTGACGCCGTTGCTATGAATTGTGACGTGGGGTGGGGTGTCGCAAGTGTGTATCTACCTTCAGTGACCAGGCCTGGACTGCTTGATCGTAAAGAGTTTTTATTGAGATTCATGATTGAAAATGTTTGTTCACATATTGTACATATGTTATCCAAAAACAACCAACATTTTTCGAGTAAAATCTTTAAGTTTGTCGAATTTGTCCGAATGCGACGCTGCAATTCCCACTGCAGTATCACACTGCAAATCTATAATCTGAAGTTGTAGCTCCCTCGGTATTATTATTATATTAACCTTTCCTTCCCTGTGATATGTATTTACTACAACTCGACTCTAATAATGGGAATATCGATATGAAATGTAATAGATACGAGGTTCAGAATTTTTGTATTCCTCCGTAATATAATTAGGAATTACATCAATGCATTATAATATATAATTATTCATCTGCAGCGACGGAAATAAATAATTTGTCGAAAAATCGGGGATTTCGCGCGTGTCGCTTGTTTGTGTGCGTGTGCGATTGCGTGTGTGAGCGTAAACGACCTTTTTTTTACTCGTGCAGTCTGCAGTCTATAGTGGTTCTCAAGCGTTTTGTGATTATTGTTATTTCTCGTAATACTTTTTGGTATGTTACTGCACTTTATTTAATTTAATTTATTATACTCGTATATTATATATTATCTTAGAAGAAAAATAAAATGGATGGAAACAGATCTATGAATGAAGTTGAATATGATAGCGATATCGAGTTCGAAATCAACGATGACATTACAGACACGGAAGATTTTGAAGATGAAGATGAAGATTTTGTTGATTTTGTCTTTATATCTATATGTATAATTTTATATTTTACATGTATGTTTTTTTAAAAAAATACATATTTGTGGTATTCACACGCATTCTGTCTTTTTATTCCACGAGAAATATTATTAAAAGATTTAGAACCACTGATCGACGATCTTATAACGACACGTGCTGGACTCGAGGCCGCTGAGTCAGTCACACAGTCACACACATTTAGTCGCTCACAAGTCGTTCTTTGCGATGGATCTGTCAACTGTTTGCGATGTTTTTTTACGTTTTCAGACACTTTTCAGAGCTAACACTACAAAAATTGATTACATTTCAACATCAACTATGGTCAATAAAAGCAATATTTATGAATATTTCAATATTTCCGGTTTTTAAGTCACTTTTTCATATGGTGTACAAAATACATATCACCGGAGCGCGCGGATTTTTTTAGCACCGTAAGGGAAAGGTTAATAAAGAGCTTAATGTGTGTGTGTCCGTGTGTGTGTGTGTCCCCGTGTAACGCTATGACGTACCTATAGGATTTTTTTGAAGTTTTTTTTTCTATGAATATATTTTTGAACGAACTTTTTGAAAGATTTTTTTTTTTTTGGTTTTTTTTTTTTGGATTTTTGGATTTTTTTTTTGGAACTTTTGATACCCCCCTTGAACCATTTTTTTGAATTTTTTTTTTTTTGAGACCCCCCCCCCCTTTTAACCTTTCAGCACCCCCCCTAAAAGTTTTGCCGGCCCCTCACCACCCCCCAGACCCCCCCCTGCCCCTACGGCACCTTTTCAGCACTCCCGAAAAGCTATGCCGGCCCCTCACCACCCCACAGACCCCTCCCCTGCCCCCTACGGCACCATTTCAGCACTCCCGAAAAGCTATGCCGGCCCCTCACCACCCCCCCCCCCCCCCCCCCTAGGCACCTTTCAGCACTCCCGAAAAGTCCCACCACCCCACAGACCCCCCCCCTACGGCACCTTTTCTGCACTCCCGAAAAGCTATGCCGGCCCCTTACCACCCCCCCCCAGATCCAAAAAAAAAATAAAAATTCAGCCGTTGATTATCAACGGGCAATAAGCACCTATTTCTATTGAAAATAGATCCCGTACAAAAACTTGTGCCGGCCCCTTCATTACAATAGGAGTTATAATTAGTTATGACGCCAGGCAATAACCCTTCAATGGCCCCCCCTATTTAAATTTAATTTTCTTTTAAGATAGACGTCCCATAAAAGAAAATTTCAGAAATACGATTATGCCAGCCCCACAAAAATTCACCACCCCCCCGTAGACCCCCAGGCCATTTTACACCAAACCCCCATGTGCGGCCCCGTGGCGTTTTGTGAGCCCTCCAGCTGTTTAATTATATTAGTGCCGGCCCACACACACCCCCCACATACACGTGACGTGATTGCGCCCCGTTGGCCCTTTATGAATTGTGACGTGGGGTGGGGTATTGCCCCCGTATCTACGCCATAAAAAAAACAAAGAAAATAATGCCGGATGTGTACCCAGCGTATGTATAAGTGTTTGTGAGCCCCTGTAGATAGAATTTAAGGTGTTGACCCTTTAGCACCCAAATTTTTATATAAGATAAAATTGATGATTCCCTTTGTTAGCTATGCCGGCCCCTCACATTTGACCCAACACTGCAGTCCCTACATATGATAGGTTATTAATGAATAAATGAGTTGATGTCAATTTAATTTGTATTCAAAAACATTATTGTTTTGTCATGGGTAGACTTTAAAAATAATTATTTCGAATTTTATATTGAAAATGTGAATTTTAATCGATGAGTGTTTTTGATTAAAATAATCAAACATGTTGACAGTGTATACAGTAAATACCTTCTCTAATTAACAACTAACGGTAAATTCTTACCATAATCCAATATTAAATTAAATCAATGTTCTATGTAATATGAATTCATCGTGTAACTGGCACAAAAAATTGCTATAAAACGAGCAGTATTCTTAAATTAACAATACATACTTATAGGAGAGTGGTATGTTGACCACAACAGATTTTTTTCGCGAAAATTTAGAATGCTGTTGACACAATTACACGAAAAACGATGATGGAAAAGCTTTTAACGATATCTTGCTGAAAACCGCACAAACAGTGTACTGAACAAGAAGCCCGCTCCAAAAGTAAACAACATTTTGATATTCGCCTCTCAATATTTTTACAATGTAAGAAGCCCTCCGATAAAAATGCAAATATTAATAAACAATTTTTGTATTTGAAAATTAAATTTCAATCGTCGTGCACTCTCTCTCTCTCGGGACGCATTATCTCGGTTTTTGCATAATCACACTGAAACATTTTCCCTTCTTGTTCCTTCACATTCGACTCGCATAAATCGGAAAAAATCTCTTCCGACAATTTTTAATGGCGTCTCGTGCACAGTGGCATCTTCAGGTAACGCGATTACAGACAATATTTATGTATGTGTGTAAGTTTGCTGCGCAACTAGTTGAGTGCTCTCATTAGTCTGCTGCCAGATAATTATTTGTTCATAACGTACTCGCGCTCGAATCCTCGTCGCATTCATTAACAACTCTCAAAGATACCCATATTTGTAATTAAGTCCAGGATTCTCAAAGATTTCAACATGCATATACATTTTCTACAAAAATCGGTTAATAGAGAGCATTTCAGATTTCAGGTATGTATGGAAAACTCACTCGACGTATATAATATTCGTATAATAATACAAATATTCAATATTCAAAATAATAATCAAACGACGTAATACGTAATGAAGATATTTATTTTTTATCTGCACGTAGTTCAGACTTGTACTGCTAATAGAACACTTAGCCAGAAATTCAGGTCGAATGACAAGGCAAAAACATGCAGTCAAATAACGAGGTAAAAAAATGCAATCCTGACGTAGAGTTGACATCAAACGAAAGTTGTCTTCACACTTGAACGGAATAAGAAAACTGCCAAACCTTTGTAACAAATTCGTTTTAAAGGTGGAAAACTGTATGCTTTTCTAAAAAGTGACTGTA
The DNA here is from genome assembly GCA_022651745.1 of Parapsyche elsis. Taxonomy (NCBI): domain Eukaryota; kingdom Metazoa; phylum Arthropoda; class Insecta; order Trichoptera; family Hydropsychidae; genus Parapsyche; species Parapsyche elsis. Next base: position 15,153,337 of record JAGVSN010000001.1, on the reverse strand, counting down.
ATATTTTATCATACTATTTTTAAAGTCCGGCTCAAATCCAAACAGTCCTATCTTACTTTATAATGAAATGTTCAATATTCTAGAATTCGTTATGTGTACAAACATGTTGGACTAGTAAGTAAGTGCGCTCGTTAATTCACTACAAATACGTTCGGTACCAAGCAAAATAGAACTTCCATTAGAGGTTCCATTGGGAATTTTCGGGAAATCCTCCCCCCCCATCACTGTGAGCGAACCCGAAGGTTTTCCCATGAAATGGACGAACATTTTCCTATTAACAAAACCCTTTGGAAAACTATTCGCACGTTTCCACTTCATTTGAAGCCGTTCGCGTCCACAAACTTTGACGATCGCTAAATTTTTAGTTTTAATGCTAATTTATCCAATGGTGCGATCCAAATTACTTTTGTTCCACGTCGCAATTAATATGTTATTTATTGGTTTCGATATTTTGAAATAAACGCACGTATGATGTGAATGTAAAATGTTTACGAACGGACTGTTATGTTATTGCATGAGCCGAACGATGGAAATGAAAAAAAAGTTTAAACTCGACAACAAACGAACATTTGAAATGAAGAAGTAGAGAGGGAAGAGGAATTACTCCAGCACTATAACAGGAATATTGCAAGTGAAAAAAATAAAAAAAAAAAAACACAAAGTCAGCTCGATTTCAACAATATTTTTCGACCTCGTGAGAGTAGCATCAAAAAATCGAAGCAACGACAGACTCGCGGAGAATATCGAAAAGGAAATGGAATCGATCGAGATTGTTATTGAAGATCGCAAAGGTCGCAAACTGAAAGGATAAACCGACCACGAATTTCGACTATTGTCTCGCCGTGACGATTTTGCCCTTTGAACCGCGAGATATCTAACTTTGGTACCGAAATTCACGTACGATAAAACTAGACGTTAAGTTTAACCCAATTATGCGGAATCGCCCGTCCCGACCAGGTTACGATATTACGCAATTAACGGTAGTGGATACACACCAGCTCTCGTTAATCTAAGATTCCCTTTCCTAAGTAGATTATGTCGTCAAAGTAATTTCATCTCCTACACACCGAATGCACATATGTACAGCGCACTATACATACATATGTATGTACATTACGAAACATCAAAGGGAAATTTAGAATAAACGCCACGTTTTAAACTTCTTTGAACCTACATCATTCGAATCCGTAGTGTATAAGTACGATTGTGAGTTATTCTTCCATTAAATGCACGAATGGATTGGACGTCGATTACACCGAGCGAATTTCCGATAGGTCAGTGAAAATTCGAACTATGTGTGAGCGGTTTGCGCAAAACGAAAATTGCTAAAGGAAAACTCTACCCAATTTAAACTTCATTCACATTCGTTGAATTTTAACAAAGCTCTATGAGTACCGGTGTATATATGTACATACATATTCGAATCTATTTTGACATGTCTATTTTATTTCGCTCTCGATCCCGTTCGGAAAAGCGTATGTTACGCCAGATGCGGCTAATTCATTTGCATATCAAACACGAGCGTTTACAAGGGCTGCCTATGTCGATTTTTGCCAATTTCAATGACCCGCAGCGTCGACGGTTTAATTAGGTCCCGTTTCGGTGAAATTTGCTATTGCGCCATGATTAATATCAAATGGATGTGTGAGTTTCTGCGGTCACAGAGGACCAATAACGTCACTAATTAAATAACGAATAATTTACACGACACCGCAAAAACCACGCCATGCATTTATAATAGTATACATCAACCGATCGTTAATTTATAAATTTAATAATAAATATACATATGTGTGTGTATCGGTGTTCGTTATGTTCATGCACTATATTGTATTTGGAATTGTGAGCATCCGTCTAATTAAGTATTCGCTTCAACTTTATCCAAACGTCTTTACGTACAAATTAATCGTTCCGAGTAAGTGGAAAATCAACAGGGTATAACCCGTCACATAAAGCAAGATTAAACTAAACGATCCTTCGACACATATCTAATTTTATTGTACTGTATGTCTAGCAGAAAGTGAACATAAAAGTGTTCACTCGGTAGTAAACTGTGACATCAATTTTATATTAGCTCATATATTTTCAAGTACTTGCGTCTGTCTAGATATTCGTTTATTTATACGGTTTATATTTGTAATTGAAATTTGGTATAGTAACGGTTAGATTTGAGATTAAACCCGTAATAATATTATATTTGAACATAATTCAAATAATTGTTATAAAAAATTGATTCGTAATTACATACGTATTTGGAATTCGAGGAAGATTAATGTGCGGCGACCGATATTACAGTAGTATATTTTGTTCTTTATGTTCGGCAAATTGCGTTCCAATTAAGGATAGCATTACGCGCGTGTATAAATTACGAAATCGCCATATGTAAATTGACAGAAAACGAGCTATTAATTGGTATCGCATGGGTAAAATAGTAATTTGAATTTCTTATTCTCAATAATTTAAATAAATTTCTATTGAGCACCCGAAAGTGAGTGAAAAATGTTGCGATTTAAACCGCGATCAATCGGCTGGAATGTAAATAGCGAACAAAAGATTCGTCGAACAAAAATTTCGTAAGCATGTACGTATGTAGATACGCTTGACAAGATTGAGATTTACATCTTGAATCGACTTTTCAATTGGATTTTCTTATCTTTTCTGTTTGTTTAGGACGCGCGCCTAAACATTGTGCCTCGAAATTGACAACGTTTTCTTTGGAATACTTTTTTTTTTCGTTCGCGTGATTAATTTCCCAGATATCCATTTTCGCACATGTTAGCTCGATAATTGAGGAATACGTAAATAATAAATATTTTGACATCGACTATCAATCTAATCAAAGAAACGCGCCTATTGACGAGTGATATTTTTAGTTTTGGCATATGGCCTTTATGTTCACATAACAAACGTCCGTTGAAATAGTCAGACGAAGATTGATCCCTATCCGCTATCCCTACGTTTTCTCGGTAGTGATTTATTAAAACACGCACTACATTAAAATCAATCAAATCGAAATGATAATTTAATATCATGTGATATTTAATAAATGTTAATGTTGCCATATTAAATTACAGTTACAGCCATATAAAAAAACAGTTACATAAAAACCTTAACTCATTTTCATACTCGATAATAAAATTCACAGTTTCAGATCTGAATGTGAATCTGAACCCATCACAAATAAAAAGACTTAACCAAGGGTGACTAAGCTACAGTTATACGTATACTATAAGAGGGATATAAACCTAAACTCTCGGTATATCCTACATAAGGGTAACTCAACGACTATCAATTTTTTTATGAAAAATTCTATCTACGATTGACAGAGAGGTATGTAGGTATTTTGAATTTTTCATACAAAATGTCACACGTATTTTGACATTTTGTATTTGTCGAAAGGATTCAAAATAATATCGAGAACGTATTGAGATTGAAACCGTTTTGAGATTTGTGTATACTCACATAATTACAGTTTCGCGACGTTTGACAAATGACATTTCACGTTCGAGAATTGGCAGCGCAAAATTACCAATTTCGCATGTGTCGTTACGGATTGGGAAACTCCAGTTACGTATGACGCCGTAATGAGTTTAGCAATTACTGACGACATTGGTGGTGAAATCTCACCGGAATTCGAATCGGCACTACAAGTGATACGATTTGTCTACCATAATCCACCACAAAATTTACCTCTGCTTATATTTACCCTATAGTCCAGGGGTCCCCAACCTTTTTTGGAAATGGGCCGGTTCAGAATTTTAAAATGTTTAGAGGGCCGGATTCAAAATTGACTTCAAACCATCATTCGCTTGAAGATCGATTAATTCTAATTGAAAATCTTCTTCAATATCGTTTATATCGATATCAAACACATTTTGGAAAAATTGAAACACTTTTAAATTACTCTTAAAATCTATAAATCGATCTTCAAACGCTATCTGTAATAATTTAATATTTTGAATACAATTTTCGATTGGAAAATTCTGAATAGGTATATTTTTAGACAAATTATCACAGGGAAAATGAGTAAAACTGCACAAGGTAATTTTTAAATAACTCTAGTTTTGTTTCAAACGATTTAACATGATACTAGAGGTCGTTAACAAGTTTAGTTCGCCCCTGTAGCTACTTATTTAAAACATTGAGATGTTCACAGATATAGATATAAATATCGACGAAAAAATGCATCAATCGAAAACTGAATTAAAGCCATCCTGTACCCAACCAAACTTCGAGAAAAGTAGACTTTTTTCACGTATGTATATCGACGAAAAAATGCGTCAAACTAAAACTAAATTTAAGCCATGATGTACCCAACCTATCTTCGCAAAAAGAAGACTTTTTTCAGAAATATCGACGAAAAAATGCGTCAATCGGAAACTAAATTCAAGCCACACTATACCTAACCTGACTTTGCGAAAAGTAGACTTTTTTCACAAATATCAACGAAAAAATGCGTCAAACGAAAACTAAATTTAAGCCATGATGTACCCAACTTATCTTCGCAAAAAGAAGACTTTTTTCACAAATATCGACGAAAAAATGCGTCAATCGGAAACTAAATTCAAGCCATGATGTACCCAAACTATCTTCGCAAAAAGAAGACTTTTTTCACAAATATCGACGAAAAAATGTGTCAATCGAAAACTGAATCCAAGCCACCCTATACCCAACCTAACTTTGCGAAAAGTAGACTTTTTTCAGAAATATCGACGAAAAAATGAGTCAATCGAAAAATGAAATCACTCCCATCCTGTACCCAACCTATCTTCGCGAAAAGTAGACTTTTTACACAAATATCGACGAAAAAATGCGTCAAACGAAAACTAAATTTAAGCCATGATGAACCCAACCTATCTTCGCAAAAAGAAGACTTTTTTCACAAATATCGACGAAAAAATGCGTCAATCGGAAACTAAATTCAAGCCACCCTATACCTAACCTAACTTTGCTAAAAGTAGACTTTTTTCAGAAATATCGACGAAAAATGAGTCAATCGAAAAATGAAATCACTCCCATCCTGTACCCAACCTATCTTCGCGAAAAGTAGACTTTTTACACAAATATCGACGAAAAAATGCGTCAAACGATAACTAAATTTAAGCCATGATGTACCCAACCTATCTTCGCAAAAAGAAGACTTTTTTCACAAATATCGACGAAAAAATGCGTCAAACGAAAACTAAATTTAAGCCATGATGTACCCAACCTATCTTCGCAAAAAGAAGACTTTTTTCACAAATATCGACGAAAAAATGCGTCAATCGGAAACTAAATTCAAGCCATGATATACCTCACCTATCTTTGCGAAAAGAAGACTTTTTTTCACAAATATCGACGAAAAATGCGTCAAACGAAAACTAAATTTAAGCCATGATGTACCCAACTTATCTTCGCAAAAAGAAGACTTTTTTCACAAATATCGACGAAAAAATGCGTCAATCGGAAACTAAATTCAAGCCATGATGTACCCAACCTATCTTCGCAAAAAGAAGACTTTTTTTCACAAATATCGACGAAAAAATGTGTCAATCGAAAAATGAATCCAAATATCGACCAATCCTATACCCAACCTAACTTTGCGAAAAGTAGACTTTTTTTCAGAAATATCGACGAAAAAATGAGTCAATCGAAAAATGAAATCACTCCCATCCTGTACCCAACCTATCTTCGCGAAAAGTAGAATTTTTTCACAAATATCGACGAAAAAATGCGTCAAACGATAACTAAATTTAAGCCATGATGTACCTAACCTATCTTCGCAAAAAGAAGACTTTTTTCACAAATATCGACGAAAAATGCGTCAATCGGAAACTGAATTCAAGCCACCCTATACCTAACCTAACTTCGCGAAAAGTAGACTTTTTTCACATATATCGACGAAAATATGCGTCAATCGAAAACTGAATTTAAGCCATGCTGTACCCAACCTAACTTCGCGAAAAGTAGACTTTTTTCAGAAATATCGACGAAAAATGCGTCTATGGAAAACCTATCTTCGTATACGTATTAAAAAAAATCAATAAACTATTTACTATAAAGATATGTACTTTAATAAATGTAACAACTAGTGTTCCTGCCAACTTCTGTTGTGAGATTGATATGATGAGTGACGATTTGTCCGAAAACTTGCATCTTCAGGATATGCACCTGCAAGAGATTAACTATGCCACTTTTTCAAGAAATTGTTTTTTTTTTTGTTAAAATACAGGAATCCCAAACGTCGTCAAACAAATGACGAATGGTCGTCAAACAAAAGACCAACGGAAAGTTGCTTTTTGCATTTAATTTGGGTCTTAACTACCTGGAAACCATACCAAAATAGAAATTGTGAAGGGATTTGACCTTTTTTCTTGTATAAAATATCACGATCAGGTCAAAAATTTTAAATTTTAAATTAATTTTTAAAAATCAAGTCAATTTTTTCCTTGGGCCGAATGAAAATCTCTCGCGGGCCGGATCTGGTCCCCGAGCCGTAGGTTGGTGACCGCTGCTTTAGTCCAAAGCGATGTTTCGCAAATTTCACGATTTTACAATGATCCAAATAATCCACACAAACACCCCCTAACCATACACTTTGATATTTGTAGGATTTCGACGCTTTTGAATTTAGGTAAAGTGTATAGTGTGTGTTATTGTACCTAGGTATCATCTCAAAATCCGCATTGTCGTCGTAACGATATTCATTTCACAATAATCGGCAGATAATGGTGCGTCCCGGTTAAATTTAATTAGCTCCGTATATACGGAATATCTTAACATGTCGCCTATAGACATGCGACCGCAATCTCATGCATATGGAAAGCTTGCGACAATCCGGTTAAATTAACATGTTACTGCTTTTCTGATGATGAATTATTACTTTTTGCACAATTTCATCTTCATGTAAAAATGAACTTCCAATCGGTTTCATACCAGTAAAGAGCTGAAACAATATTCTGTTCCCAAAAATTCACGTATTTTAATTTCACATTTGTCAAACGACTTTCGGAAAACTGTTACCCACTCGAGTATAATTGAAGTCGCTTTGACACGTGAGCACAGAAGAATAGGACGACCCTAATGGGTGCTTTCGCAACCTACATAGATATGTATGTATTGCTGGTAAACTTGCCGAAAAAGGGGAGAATTAAATTGTAGGCTACATTTAATGAGCTGTCAAAACATGATCCCGCACGATAATATCCGGTGTAAACCAAATAGAACTTGTAGTTAGTTTCGTTCACAAGACACATAATAACCCTTGTGTGCAAACGACGTACGTGTAACGTCTTGTTAAGTTCGAAAATAAAACACGCCGAATATGCGCATTTGCCCTAATGTACACAAGCCTGTTGTTAATTTGCATATATTTCGTTCGCACGCAAACGTAATTTCGCTCTAATTTGCGGAAAAATTAAAAATGAAACATACACCGGGCTCGGGGTAAATTGGCCCATCCTCAGATTGTCGTTTTGTGATGTGGAAGGAAGAAGGAGGCAGCTCACGGTCGATGTTCCATTTTCATCCCTCGAACGTTGTAAGAATTATGACACGAGTCAGAGGGTAAGTTAATAAGGTGATACGGAACCCTAATGGCTCAGACAGCCCTCACAAGTCCATCGCAAGTTTATTTAGGGGTGGCCAATTTGGTGCTGTGATGGATTTCAGTAAACGACCCCGCAAGCTGCTTTAACTACACACTACAGAATTAAACTTAAATTATTATATTTAATATCAAATGTGAGGAAAACTGTTCTTAGTTATTACCTTTTGCGTATTATGTATGTACATATGTGTATTGAAGACCATGGCCATATGGCCTATGGCCATAAAATCGCGTTGTCGTGTCGATTCGAACCAGCTTTAAATACAGATTGTTTGACAATATGTACATCACTAAAAAAAATTAATTTGTTATTTTGGTAATGCTAGCGAGACCACAACGACCCAGACAGGCAGGTAAGCAGATGCTCGTACTAATATGTATAGGTCGCGCAGCCAGAGTTGAAGCCAACCACACACAAACACATATGCATTTTTAGTATACAGGCTGATGCAAACTTTTTTTTAATATTTAATTTTAACTTTACCCTTAATAATACCCCACAGTAACTCTATAGGGTTTAGTTCTGGGTGGTAAGGTGGTAGGTGCAGTACACTATGTCCGTGATCTTCCAAGATTTTGTCAAGTACCTACAAATTTTTGGTAATTTGGCTTATTCTTTAGTATTATGTCATATAAAATGGATTTTGTGTTTTTCCCTGGATACGGTATATTCAAACTAAACTCTAACTAAACTATTAAATTAACTACTCTAACTAAACCAACAAACGATATAAAAATCTAAGACTGAATGAACATGCTGTATTTCACAAAATAAAAATATACAAAACAATAGTGTATCTGTTACACTCGTAACGTTTATGCGCGCGAATGAGACAGAGCGTTTTTATTGTTACATTTAGTGAAAATTCATTTTATTCACTATTCACAGACACACAATTTGTGTGTTGGTTCGCTTCAACTCTGGGTACGCGACCTGTAGTATAACTACATATGTACATACGTATATCCAATACTTATACTCGGGATACAAATTATATATATTTACATTGTATAAGAAATCGCAATTACATTTATACATAATATGTAGTACTACTGTTTTCGAAATCATTTCTATATAAACTTTTATTCTGCATTAATTATCACCTGAGTAATTGCATTAACGTAAAATTTAGCCATTGCACGCGTAGTTACGAGACATCCAATTAAAACGTGTCAAATTAAACGCGACCGACAAAATTGGCGACGAACGCAAATTAATCGAAACAAATATAACGCAAAAATATTTAAAATTTCATTCGAGCGTACATACGTTATCGTAAACACGGGTCAAATCCCACGTTGCCGACGCATCGTTTTTATTATTTTTTCATATACCTGTGATATATGTACATATGTATATGTATGGAAAAGCTGTGACATCGGTTTTTTTTTTAATAATTAGCACGCAAGCATTTTCCCGAATTAGGAGCGCCATTTCGCTCATTAATCTCATCCGAATTACGAGACCAACACTGCGAAAGCTGCAGACCGCGTGTTAATTAATTATCAAATTTAATATAACGACGTCGAAAATATCATACATACATATACCTATGTATATTGCACAGATTATGTCTCATTAATCAAACAATGAATACCACAAATTGTGCACAACTGAAATTTGCTCTGATATCATCTGAAAGATTGAATGAAAATTATGAAAATAGCTCACCGCATACGTTTATAAGTATAGTACGGATGCGATCGCGTCGTATCGCATAGAGCTTTTTGCATGAAACGAGGCTGAAGTTTGCGGAAAATTCGTCCGCATTGCGAATACGTATATATGTATATTGGATTTTTTACGCCATCACCGTTGCGTTGAAAATCCCTTAAAGTTTACCTCGTAAATCTCGGCCGTTTTCAGTCAATCGTAAATCTGAAACAATCGTCCGGATATCTAGCCGTACAGACATTCTTTTTTTTTTCGCCTTTCCCCATTTTCTTTTTGTTTTTAGACACATAAATAAACAATGTCTGGTTTGCATATGATAAGGGGAAGTTTATACGACAAGTTTTGCAGAATTGAAATGCTCAATGGGCTCCTTAAAACGTACCCTCCTTAAAACACATTGACACGTATCTATAAATATAATATTGAACTTTTGTCCCTCCGTTTGCTCCTAATATTCACAACCCAATTGAAGGCTCAAAATAAGCAATATATGTACATACAAGCAACGCTGGTTATTTACAGTAAATATGTACATACATACATATGTATATAAAATATCAAAAAATAAGTGATAAATGGAGCTGAAATGTTGTTAAGTTACCTCCGGTCGTACATACACATATGCAATGTCTATCGTCCGTTTTGCATTTAAATATTTAAGTGTTTGAGTTGAATTCGGTTGTACGTTTTGTTGCTGTTGTGAGAAAAAATAACAATTGTTGTCGATGTCAAAGTCGTCCTTTGGGATTACCTTGGCCAATATTCGGAACAAATCTGGAAAGCGAAGTTAAAACCCTTCGGATTATTCTTTCAGGTTAACGGCACGTGCTGAATACATACACGTAAAAACTGAGCTTTGAAAAAGATATATTATACTTACGTATCTTTTTATATATGTATTTATTTAAAAAAAAAATTCAAACCAACTTGAGAATACAAATAACATTCCAACATTAAAAATTTACTCTGACTCGAGCGAAAAAATTGTAGAATACATAAATAAATAATTTTCCATAGCAGGTGCGCAAACAGATGAACGCATTAAATTTAAAAAAATACTAGCATCCGATCTCTGAAAATTTTACGTGCAATTTTTGGATGGGATATATAAAATATTGTGACGAGTCACGTAGGCGGCAAAACGTTTAACACCCAACAGAATGATCATTTGCGCTCTTTGAATACTAATAGGAATTTACGGAAAAGGTAAAAAGGCCCCAGGCGCTCTCACTGTACTATCCCCAATTAATCTTTTTTCTCCAACTCAAAATTCAAGAATATTTCACCCACGTGTGATTTATCTGAAATATAAATTATTTTGTCAGAAATTTGTGATTTGTTGCATTTACACTTGTAGTATAAATAAGTCGATCAAATCTGAACGAAGAGTTACTCAAAATATTCAAATTTCTTGCCTTCGTCAGTAAATTTCTAGCTTCCTACGTTTCCCGAATGCAGGTTACATAATAAAAATATATATAAACGTTCACCGTTTTAGATGGTGATCATAATAGTGTCGTATTATTATAATTCATATTTCCTACCACTTGATAACATCAACCCCGGAATGGTAAAAGCACAAAAACTTGAGGTTGAAATAAAATATTTATACAAAAACACATTAGATGTAAATTTAATTCATAGAAAGAAATAAAATATAGTAGAAACTAGAAAAGTTAAGATAAAAGTAAGGGCTTCTTTAAAAATCATCAGATTATATTACAATTTTTATCCAAGTAAGCGCCATAATATATCCACGCGTCAAATTCGATTCAATTCACTGGAAATCCTGCAATAATATAATCGGTTCAATTCAGTTTGAGCACATTAAGTTATCAGCTGGATTTCAGCTCTAAACAAATCACTCGAGTATGCCATTTCCCCACCATGAGAAAATACTTTTCGGAAAACTCGATACCTACGCTTCACATTCTATCGAAAACTATTCACCCGTCGAGCAGAAAATCACCAGTTTTCCTTACGTAGCGATAAGCTTCAAATAAAAGATCAAAAACCAAAATGGGAGCACAACGTTGAATATTTCAATCAGAAAATATTTGTTACTTTCAAACTTGCACTTTCACTTATATTCACTTTTATTTTAGGTACGCGTTTAAACCAATAGATCAAAGATATCGTTGGCCATATCTGTGGATACATCATATTTTAAGTATGCGTTGGAATCTTAGACACTATTTTTTAAGCTAAACAGTAGTTTGTCGTGTACGTAATATACATTTCGGTTACAAATAAGCGTCGTGAATTATTGAACGTGCAAACGGCAGTTATCCTTTGGAGATAAATGGTAGTCGTGTCACCCTTAACATATTAGCGACAATAATTTACAGTCGCAAAAAAAAAGCACGTATGTATTGTGCACGTTTATATGTACATCGATTGATGTTATATGTTTCTACGGTGAAATGGTTATAATGAAGTCGTTTTATACCAGCGAAGGCACAATGCACCGTGTCCTAAATACTCACGTCATTAAACATCATTATTGCAATTGCAATGACACTTATTGTAATTTTAATTGCATCCTACACGGGCGACAATCCAACGTACCTGACTCGGATGCAAGTCAGTGTCAAGGGCGACTTATTTTATTATTTTTCAATAAAATATTTAATAACAGTTGATTATGTGATTTATTTTTCGCGTGCGATTTTATCAACGAACGGTCGTGGTCATTGTCACGTTTTGACTTTTCACATTCATATTCAATTTTAACGCAATTATTTTTGTCATAATTGTATTATTTTCCATGGTGGCTATGCAACGTTTCTGTGCACTCGATAATTGAGTACATATACCAAGGTAAATGCATTAACGCCGTGATGCAGTGATAATTCAATTTTCATAAGATTTTTCTTGCAATAGAAATTTATGATATTGTATGAGGAAAACACTAATTTGTCTTTATTACGCTCCTGTGCACACAATATTAAAATTTTGAGAATATTATTTTAAAAATGTATTACCAACGTACACCTAAGAACACTTTAATCATAGTATACATATGTACATACATATGTAATATGCCAGTTATGACGTATGGATGTGAAACGTAGATGCTAAATTCAAGAATGTTACGCAAGATTCAGTGCACAGAGAAGCATCGAAATATGTATGCTCGGTATAACGAGAGGGGATCGTAAGAGGAATACATGGGTAAGGGCTTCTGCACATTGGGCGGATCTTCCGTCGCGTACGCCAATACATTGGTTTTCATGCAAATGAGCGATAGCCGCCACACTACATAAGCGGTGTGGCGGCTTATCCGCGGCGGAAGATCCGCCAGTGTGCAGGAGCCCTAAGAAGCATGACCAAGGTGGCAGATATAGCGAAACGTGTGAAAAAATTGAAGTAGCAATGGGCTGGACACATAGCGAGAAGAATGGATGGCTGATAGATGCAAGAAAACAAGGTAGACCGAGTGGACGATGGGCTGATGAATTGAGAATAATTTGTGAAGTCAACTGGATACAGGTTGCTCAATACGGACTCTTATGTCGACTTAATTAAAAACTTGAAAAAGCAAGTGAAGCTTGAAGAGACCGGGTGCAAAGTAGCCAAAATACGCAGGACCAGGGGAGGGGAGATGCTTCTGGTACTTGAAAAAGGAGGCTCGAAACCCGACAAATTGGTAGATGAGATTAAAAAAATTGTGGGGACTAGTGCAAATGTGCGGAAGCTAGTCCCCATGCAGACAGTAACTATTCGGGACCTGGACGAGGGCTCGGAGGAGGAGGACGTCAGAAGAGCCCTCCTCCACGTCCTCGGAGATAAGGACGTCAACGAAGAGGACATCAAGATTAGGAATATGAGACCGGCGTACGAAGGCACGCAGACGGCGCTTGTCTCCCTACCAACAGAAGCAGCCTCCAGCCTTCTCCAACAAGGGCGACTGCGGGTCGGTTGGGTTAATTGTCGAGTTAGACAAAGAATCGAGCTAACGACGTGCTACCGATGCCATGGTTTTGGTCACCTGGCAGTGGATTGCAAGGGAAAGGACAGGTCGAAATTGTGCTGGCAGTGCGGGTCCGGCGAGCACAAGGCCGCTGAATGCACAAATGACCCTCAGTGCGCGTTATGCAAAAGCCAAAACGGCGCTTCCACAAATCACCGCACTGGAGGTAGCAAATGCGCTGTATTCCGGCAAGAGCTGCTGAGAAGAAAGAAAAATCAAAAATGATCTCATTCCTGCAGATAAACTTAAATCACTGTCAAGCTGCTCAGGACCTGCTAGCACAGACCATTCATGAGCGGCAGGTAGACGTTGTGATTGCGAGTGAGCCGTATAGAAACGCTGATGCAAACTGGTACTCGGACACCACTTCACGTGCGGCAGTGTTTCTTCCGAACAATAATATCACAGTCGTCGAGGTGGGTCGCCCGCTGATGGGGGTAGCGTGGATACGAACAAACAAAAATCTCCGTATTTACAGCTGCTATTTCTCCCCCAACGAACCGCTTGCCGACTTTTGCATCAAATTGGGTGAATTAGAGGATGCCATACGCACAGATTCTGGGCCGGTCCTCGTTGCCGGAGACTTCAACGCGAAGTCGCCACAATGGGGATCGGATACGACGGACCAGAGGGGTGAGATGCTGGCCGAGGCTATGTCCAGATTAAATCTCTTCACTCTCAACACTGGAACAATCAACACTTTCCGAAGAAGAGACATAGGTTCCGTCATCGATGTGGCATTCACCAATGGAGAGACTCTCGCGAAGGTGGCCCGATGGCAGGTACTCGAAGATATAACGCTAAGTGATCATCAATATATCTACTTCAAGATAGCAGATACTAGACCGCCTCCAACATTCACAGAGAACAGAGGCTGGGCGACGCGGAAGCTGGATAGGGAGACGCTAATCGCGTCTCTCGAAGCAAATATACAAGCCATGGAAGCAGAAGGTGCCGAAGGCAATCTCGTCGAGCGCGTCACCGGAGCCATCACCAAAGCATGCGACGATGCAATGCCTAGAAAAGGTGGAAAAAGCCGACGTCCTGCATTCTGGTGGAACGATGAGATCGCGGAGCTTCGGAGGCACTGCATACGGCTTCGCCGAGTGCTGTTGCGAAATCGAAGGAGAACTGCTAGTGCCTGCGATGAAGATCACCGGCAATTCAGCGAGGCGCGGAAAGCAATGCGACATGCCATCAAGAGTAGCAAAGCCCGAGCGTGGAATGACCTGATCGACTCTGTCGACCGTGACCCCTGGGGCCTTCCCTATAGGATGGTGACGAAGAAGCTGGCACAGAGGAGGCAGATCCCTTTCCTGAATGTCAAGCAAAACCTCGACGCTGTAGTCAGCTTTTTGTTCCCTGCGGATGACAGGCTGGACCCACCACATTGGAATATACACGGCGAGGATATTCCACCATTCACCCCCGACGAGCTGAAACGGGCCTGCGATAGACTGGGAGCCCAAAAAGCTCCAGGTCCAGACGGAATTCCAAACGAAGTGCTCAAAGTGATGGGAAATACCCACCCTAGTGTGCTCCTTCGGATGTTCAACGAGTCGCTGTTGTCCGGTGTGTTTCATAGCTCCTGGAAGATACAGAGGCTAGTGCTTCTTCCTAAAGGTGCTAAACCACCCGATGACCCGGCATCATACAGACCGCTCTGCATGCTGGATGGGCTGGGGAAGCTGCTCGAGAGGCTCTTACTGCAGCGCATTGAACGGCACGTGGAGCCGGACGGCCTCTCAGCGAACCAATACGGATTCCGCCGAGGTAAATCGACAATCGACGCGATCGCGAAGGTGGTCGAAACGGTTCGAAAAGCATGGGAGGGTTCGGTAAAGCGCAGCAGCAACGTCGTCTTCATCACCCTGGATGTGAAAAATGCGTTCAATTCAGCAAGATGGAGTGAGATCATGAAGTCCCTCGAGAAGAAAAATGTTCCTCACTACCTACAGCGAATACTAGGGAGCTACTTCACGGACAGGGTGCTGAAGTACCACACGGCGGGAGGGAGCGAAGAAGGCGTACGAGTTTTATCGGCAGGTGTCCCACAGGGGTCGGTCCTAGGACCTACCCTGTGGAACTTAATGTACGACGAGATCCTGAACCTGACGCTACCACACGGAGCCCAAACGGTCGGATTCGCTGACGATGTTGGATTGCTGGTCACCGGCAAGATGGGGCCGTCGCTCGAAGTAATCGCGAATGAAGCACTTCGAAGAATAGCCCGTTGGCTGAATGACGTCGGGCTCACCCTGGCAAACCACAAGACGGAAGCGGTTTTCTTCACCAGGAGAAGATCCCCAGTAAGACCTGCCATCAAAATTGGCGACTTTACGGTTCCATACAGTAGATCGGTGCGCTACCTGGGAGTTCGGCTCGACGACAAGTTGAACTTTCGGGAGCACACGATCATGGCTGCGAAAAAGGCGACTGATACGGCGACTGCCTTAGGGCGACTTATGCCGAACTTGGGCGGCCCGAAACCAAGCAGGAGAAAGCTGTTCGCCAGCGTCGTTCACTCGATTCTCCTATACGGAGCGCCGATTTGGGCGAACAGCTTGAAAACCGAAAGGAACCGAAAAAACTTGGCCAGAGTGCAGCGCCAAAGCGCTTTGCGGACAGTGTCTGCGTACTCGACGGTATCGGAAAGCGCGGTCCTGACGATAGCAGGAATCCCACCTATCGACCTGTTAGCCGAAGACCGTCGCGATTTATTCCAATTCCAGTCTGCAAACAGGGAACCCGACGCCATACGCGCTTTCAGGAGACGAGCCCGCCTCAAGCTCATGGAGAAATGGCAGGAACGATGGGACAACGACCAGAAGGGAAGGTGGACCTACAAGTTGATTCCATCGATCGAACAGTGGATAGCCAAAAGACGAGTTGAGGTGGACTTCCACTCCACGCAGTTGCTGACGGGACACGGGTGCTTTGGTGAGTACCTGCACCGGATCGGGAAGGAGGCAACACCGGAGTGTCACGAATGTGGAGCAGCATGTGACAGCGCTGAACACACACTGACGAAATGCCCGCGCTGGGATGAGGAAAGACGCTGCCTAGGAATCTCAAGCATAGAAGATGCAAAGAGACGGGTGCTAGGCAGCGAAGAGGAATGGCGGGCATTCGCTACATTTGCAGGTGTGGTTATGCGGTCAAAAGAGGACATTGAAAGAGTCAGACGGCGGAACACTGTGGCACCGGAAGCAGAAGACGTGGTCCTGAACTCCCTAGCCCTAGGCTTGGGATAGTATGGTAATGCCACTAGACCAGGCGCCTACCTGAAGTATTGTTAGCACAGACCCAGGAGGCGCCTTGAGAGGGGGGGTTTTAGTCGGTAAGAATCCGACACTATCCCAGAAATGGGGTGTCTATGCAAGATTTCCCCCCGACGGAAAAAAGTTGCTCAATACATACAGGAATGGAAGAGGATTGGAGAGGCCAAGAGGACAATATAAAACAAACATAATATGATACATAATATAAAACAATTTAAAAAATCGTTTGAAAATTATGCTCGTCATAAACGGCTGTATTGAAAGAATCATACTAACTTTTGTCTGAACTTAAGCTGAAAAGGCTTTTTTTTCAGGCTATATGTACATAAGTGCCCAAGGCGTATATAAAAAAGTATTTGTTCTTTGTTTTAGACATATAATTGTTTAAAAAAATCACGTGTCTTAAAATGTATCAGTGAAAATTCTCACAAAATCACCATTCCTAATTACATACATACATACAGGTAGGTACTCTCTGAAAAAAAAGTTTTCGCTTCTTAGAACTTTCAGTGGCAGCTTACCGTTGTACAACAACCGTTAATCGTAAAAGCTAACACTTGACGAGGCGGATAATGTTCATTGTACTTATCTTACTGGCACCATTTGCAGTCTCCACGTCCATTTCCGCATGTTTGGTGTGAAAACGTTACCCACTTCGAAGAAAACTATCTACGGTGCACATGCAGCTATTCTCTGAAAATGACATCCGAATATTATGGCAGAAAATGTGTCAAGGGTGTGGAAAAATCGAGCGCGACGTACGGTACAGTGTAGACAGGGGATAGTAAACGTAGCAACCCTTAAGCGAAGGCCAACCCCTAGCATTTTCCACGAACTGGTTTATTGTGTTTTTAGGTCACACCCTCACTACAGGTATTACGAGTGCTACCAAAGTAAAGTATATAAAGGTATACACAACGACGATTCTCAAACTCGCTTTATTATACTCAGAGGACCTTTTCGCGAGACAAGACGAATATTATACATACATGCATACACCCCACCACGATTTGAATGTAACGAAGGTGAGCTCGTTTTGCTGTACTTGAAAAAACTTTTAACTATTTTGGGTTTTCCCATTTGTATAATTGCGAACGTTGATATGGTATTATGTCCACATGGGTACAAAGTAGAATAGAGCGATTTTATTAATAGCTCGACTGTGATGATTTATCCTTATTTGATGTACATATATTAAACTGATGTGGTTGAATAGTAAAAATGTGTTGAATGAAGTTAGGATTAATGATACAATTATTGAAATAGTTGATAATTTAAAATATTTGGGTAACCTTAGAGTACATGCTGAATATATAATTAAAATTAGGATAAAGTAAAAATGGCTAGAAAAGTGGGTGTTTTATGTACTTAGGTTAAGAAATATTTTAAGTAGAAAAAGTAAGGTTTTAGTCTTTAATACAATTGTCTTGCCACACGTGGTTTATTGTGCCACTGTACTTAATACGTTCAGTGGCCAAGATTTAGATAAAATGCAATGGTTACAAAATAGAGCTATGAGAGGTGTTTCGAATGTTGGTAGGCTGAAAAGTATTAAAAGTAGGGTGAGTGTTAGAAATTGTTTAAAGTTAAGCACATTGTCTTTTGTTTATAAGTTAGATCATAAGTTATTGCCAAATTATTTTAACAATTATATCATTAGAAATATTGATATCCACAGTTATTGTACTAGAAATAAAAACCATTTAGTTGTAGGTAGAGTAAGGTAAACGAAGACAGCTGATAGCGTTTTTCATAGGGGTGTGTTAATGTACATATGTATGTATGTATTGTGAGTGCTTCAGGTCTCTAAGACCATAGATGCATTCTTGCAAAGTGTGAGGAGACACCTCTGTGAGGGATATTACATAGATATGTATAAGTATAGTGTACAATATGTACTACTACATATATAGATTTATGTAGTTGTTATAAATATGTAATAGATGTAAGTTAAATTAGCTAATTAGCTAATGTTATGTAAAATAAATAAATAAAATAAACTCTTATGTCTGTATGTGTGAATTTTCTGTGTTGTGGATTCCGAACGCACCGATTCATATCGCATGAATAAAGTGGTTTTTTTTTTTTTTTTTGCGTAGGGTTTTTATTTCACCTGTGCTGGTAGTAGTTACGGTGACGCATATTGAATTCCTGCTCGCTCGGTTGCTGTTTGAAGCCAGTGAATAGGGTATCCATAAAATTTTGCACAGTGGGGGTCCTCTTGGAATAAATTCAGCACTGGTTCATTCGAGTGGATTGCCACGGTTGTGGCTCACGAGACGAATGAGTGTCGGCTAAATAAACGGCAGACGTATACAGATAGTTTAAGAAGTCTCCCTTCTTGTTAACGTAAACTTGGCGAATGAGTTTTTTATACGGCGAATCCTAGACGTACCATTTTCCTAAGGAATACATTACCGCCATATGCTAGTCAAAACTGCGTCGGAAAATATTATAGGAGCAACCCTTTCTCGGGAAAAGAATAAAAAGGGAAAATTCAGAACGGCGAGTAGGGAAATTTGGCATTTTTTTTTTTTAATATAAGCATAGGCGGTTCCAAAAGTTTCGTAGGCATAAACACACTGAAGCGTTTGAAGTGATTAGTGATAAAAACGAGCAGAGTTTACTCGATAGGAAAAATAATGTAAACATGTGTGTTTTTATGTACATAAATGTACGAAAGTCTCACTTACTAAAACACTAAAGTATACCGTATAAGATAGCACACTGTTTATATTTGTAATTGACTTTAAAACAACAGTCGTTTAAGTATTTCGAATTTATATTCAATGATTGTTATTCGGCAAGTTTGTACGTTGTTATTTTGACGCGTTAACTTTTGCAATTATGTGAGCTGGGAGTTAGCGTTGACAATTTTGCACCGTTTGATTCGTAACTGTTGTATGTACATATTTGTGCCGTTATAATTTTCCATTTGAAACATCTTCAGATAAGTAAAATATGAAATATAATATATTGATTTTATATTTCACATTATAATAAATCAAACTATAAAATACTATTATCGTAATCGTTTACTTGACCTTGAACGAAACATTCACACCGTTGAACAACAATGCAAACGTGTCGGCAATAATTTCTTCCGATCGATTACTATTATAGCATTCGACCGGCATACAAGTTGCTAATTGTTATTCCAATATAAACAATGATAATACTTCAATGTTATATATGTATGTACTCGTAAATGATTGCATGAATATGGTACGCGTCGTTGTGGTTTTTACTTCTTTTTTTTTTTTTTTGAACGAGATAAAAGTTGGTAATGGCACACAACACAGTACAAAAGAAAAGCGCTTTTCGCAGCTCGAGATTTTAAAACGTGCCGATACTAAAATCTTATGTAGCTTTATGCTCAAAACCAGCCGAGAAACTTTCATGTTATATTTTTATACCTGGAGGCGATAAAAACATTCTAAAAAATTAAGGAAAAAAACGATCCATATATGCATAAGTGACATCAACCTTAATGGCCTAAAATTAATAAGTTAAAATAATACATTATTGTATATTCCTGAAATATGTACTTTCATCGCTCAAATACATAATACATGTGTACATACGTATGTATATATGTACATATAGGTATACGTTAAGTACAATTTACTTTAAAAAAAATTAATAAAATAGGTAGATGCTCAATAAAGTAAAATGATATTGAACAAGGAAAACAACATTTATTTTTTTTTGATAATAAATTATATTGACAATAAACAAACATCCATTATCAATTAATTATTTCATAACAATTAATCACGAGACAGACGAGGAAAAAATTAAATAATAAACAATACTTGATATACATTTCGTATGCTCCAAGTTACTTATATGTTATCATCTAAATTTAACTGTATTACATACTCATTAATTTCACGATACACTTGAAAAGGAACATTTTACATTATCACATACATATATTACATCGGTTATCGTTGCTCTTATCAAATAATACGAATACAGTGCACAAATTCATACATACATACATAGATACATCGAACATTGTTCATTCATACATACTTGAACGTACTCAAATAGTTGTGTCAACACAATTCTGATGAAGCGATAAATAAATGTTTATAATTTTACATAAGTAGAGTAGAGATTGATTCGTACTTATCTTTGATGACGTAACATTTAATGGCCCATAGACACATATGTACAACGTTTTGTGTTTAATTGAGATACACTATTATACAAGTCAATTGCATCAATCTTATCACTATATGAACTATGTATGAACTATGCTTTCTTTATCTCAAAAACTATGTAAATACGACATTACACTAGCGCTCACCGAAACGACTAGATTTCTTCAGACGTCATAACTTCACCATACTGATCCAACATCTCCAAAACGACTCCATTTGTCCAACCGAATCCTGATTGTACCACATATTCTCCACCACCACCATATTCTCCAGGTCTTTCAGCGTCGTACTTTTCGAACATTTCCTCGCTTTTCTTGAACCCTTTGTAATTAGCCCTGACCCACCTTTGAGCTATCTCCAAAGCCAGCTCGTTACTCTCCGGTGTGTTTATGTTCCTCAACGCTTGGACTACCATGGATTGGAGTGGAGGCCAAGCGTTCGGGAGATCCCATTGTTCGCCAGTCCTCGACACCGACGAAGGTATACCACCTGGATATATGCTGGACAATGCTTGAGATTGCTTCAGGTAATTCACCACTCTAGGACCGTACTGGGCTAACTTATCAGTACCGACACACTCCATCCACAGTGGAGCCACGTTGGAGGGGTGGAAATTCCTTCTGTGTTTTCCTAATTTAGTATCGAAATCGTACCATACTCCATCTTCATCGTTCCACAAAATTTTGTCGATAGCATTTCTCCAATATTCAGCCATCATCCACCACCTTGCGGCCGCCCCGTTTTCCCCCAGCAAATTTTTAAAGTTACCCATTGTCTCCAGAGCTGATGCGTATATTGCGTTCAAATCCACTGTCACAAGTCGTCTTGTATTCACATCCGATAAATTTCCAACATTAGTTCCGTTCTCATTTATAAACCATCTCGATGAAAAATCCCAACCGCTCTCAGCGGCGCTCTTGATGTTTGAATAAAACTCTTGCTGCTTTCCACTATCTCTTATTTCATTAGCATAATCATAATCTTCGGCGTATGATTCTGGTCTAGGTCCTTCACTCTCAGCAGAGTATCTCAACATCATATACATTTTTCCATTCACCGCTACATTTATAATTCTTTTTTCGGTCCAGAACATTAACTCGTCTTCTATTGTTTGTAGATTTTCCCGTAGCCAATTTGTATCATTTGTAGCTTTAACGTATTTCCAAACCATTGCCGTCAACAAAGGCGGTTGACTCCTCTCTGAGTAATAAACCCTACTTCCATTGGGTACGTGCTTAAACTTTTTCACTAAATGGAGAAAATTTTCAATCATTCCTTTAGCTGTTTCTGTCATGCCGCTCAATATGAGTCCTTCTATTATCCAATAGGAATCCCAATAGTAAATCTCTTTAAATCTACCACCAGGTATAATAAATCCATTGGGAATCGATATTAGACTGTAACGCTCCGGAAACTTTGACACTTCGGGACTCACTTTTCTAGCCAAAGTGGGCCAAATTTCTATTAAATCTTTCGCGAACTTTCGAAAATTTTGATCTTTTATCTTATTCAATAGTGGTGGATTCGGTTGAAAGTCAGTCGGCGTCCAATTCATCAATTCCTTTCCTTCTTCGAAGTGTTCGCTCACGAACTGTTCCAATTGCGACTTTGTGGGGTTCTCGGTTTTGTTGATCAAATCGTAGAAATCTTCTAATGTTTCATTTTCAGATTTGATCATTTTTAGATCGACGAAAGTTTTCGAATCGCGGAAAATTCTCGCCATTTGCACCGCATGGAGTAGCGGTCCTTTGCAATACACATCACTGGAGCAAGACGGTGGCAAAGTGGTCTGACAAAAGCACGAACAAATCAAACCCACCAACAACAACAATGTTGACAATTGAGCCATTTTTAACATCAACTTGTACCTGTGCCAAAAAAAAAAAAGATTTGCGATTATTATTAATTATAAATGGAATGTCTAAGTAATGTACAATTTGTATCATGGTGTACCAAGTGCGTTTGACATTCGTGTGGAAATAAGTGAACGACCACTTGGTGACGACGGTTTGACAACAACTGGCTCTATCATCGCTTACACGGTACGATTTATACTTATTAACTTATCAGCGCTCCTCCAACGAAAACGATGTTATCTTAACGCGAATCGTTCAAATTTGCAAAACAACACAAACGAAAATTCCAGTTTCAAAACTAGTTACAAAAATATTGTCGAATATATTTGACAACATGGGCATAAAAACAATCTTTTTACTTTATCCATATGCGTAGTATATACATACATACATAGGTAGATAAAGTATTGTTTTTTAATGAAATTAAAGTTGGTTTACTGTTTACGATGTTTTTGAATAATCAAAACCCAAAAAAATACCCAAAATACATTATTATATTTTAATATATTATCTCTAGACTCTGTGTGTTTCTTTTTCTGAAAGGATTGGATTGAAGCTGTCATCGACATGTTCAACCTTTAAGTTTTTCAAATGAACAATATATGTATTCATGTATTTTTATAAGAAGGAAAAAATCAATTTGAATATTTTAATATATTTCACCGAAATGTATTTCTTATCTGTGCAAAAGTAATGTTTAAATGCCAATGTCAGCAATTTGTTTTCCAAATCTAATTCAATCGACCCTTGTAAATTTGAACCTCCAATACCGGAAACGTGTCCCTTAAATTCAGAAATGTCCATAGTGGAGGTTGAGCGTGTTAAATTAAACCGATCCGCCAAATTAAAATTCAAACAGCGACAAAAATTGGTTTGTAGCTCTGTAGAGTTGATCTCGTCGGTCTCTAAAATTCTATTATGTATGTATGTATAAAAATAAAACTTCCGTTTTCAATTGTTTGCATGATTGAAGTGTTCCTAAATTTAAACGATGTAATCATTCAACTTCATGCTTTCCATTGTATCTTACACCCATAATGGTGTTTTTTTCATCATACAATGTTATCTATGCGATCGCGAACAACGTGATCATTGAAATTGAATAGAATCGCGCGAATCGACCACTTTATTTTGCTGAAAAATATTAATGTAATTGTACATAAGTACCAATGTTCTGTAAGTATTCTACAAATTTAACAATGGTGACACTATTCCTTCATTGTTGATTTTCCTCTTGAAATTACATTTCTTGAAAATCCTGAAATGCACACTTAGCGGAGTACATCTTCAGTTTTCCACATCATTAACTTAATTTCAGCGGCGCGAAAGGTGATCATTGAATTATATTATTTTCATAATTCAATGGACGACGATTCTGAAGCGAACGAGAGCTACTTCATTATCATCATCATTCAAAAAAACGTATAAAATATACCGTCAATCACTTTTAACATTGAAAAATTTATTATCTATATACATATATATATATTATACATATATAAATGTGGTCTTTGACACTCTTATTTTTTCATCAAATGTTTACTTTTAGAAAACGCGCCTTGACCCACGCTCTTGAAATATTTCGTAAGGCAACTATTAACTCACCAAGGAAACTACCGGTGCGATAAATTATGCCCTGTTTACGGATCACTGAAAATATATTAATAAACTCGTTAGTTGATTTGAAAACAAAATTATTGTTTTGGCACATTTGATGCCAACCCTAGCTGTGCGATCTGGCATAAAACTGAAAATGTCAACCCTTGACTTTCATAATATCGTAATACTGTCAATTATTTATTCAGACAAGACCGACGAAAATAAATTATATATTTTGCGTACTTTGAATATTAAATTTCGACGAATCTCATTTTTTCGAACGCTTTCGCAATTTATTCTCGTGACGTCAAAAACCACTCGCGCAAAATCGTTTTTATTTATGTTTGTGATATTTTGAAACTTTTTCATTTTACGCCCTCAAAGTGAAGTATGCGTTTGATTTTCGGTCTACCTCTATACATTGTTCCATTGTCTTGTTTTTGCTCGGAAACATATTGAAAACTCAGAAACAACACAGCACAGCTCGGCCACCGTTGAATTTTCGCAAGATTGTATTTTTTCATCACTTCCGGTGTGAATACATTTTCTTTTCGTTCAGTCACAAATATGTATAATATACAATACACACACACATACACCTTTTACAGCGGATATTCATACAACTGCCAGTGCCGGTCAAACGGATCAAATAAATACACAGTCGAAACCCAAAAGATATATCGTGTTCAACTACATACATACATACATACATATTATTCAGAATTTGGATTTAGGTTCTCAGGTTGATGTCATCTATACAGATTTTAAAAAGGCGTTCGACAAGGTAGATAATGATGTGATGCTTAGGAAATTGGCTTCATTTGGTTTCTCATTTAGCTCCATCGTTTTTTTCTCTTCATACTTTAAAGGTAGAAGTCAGTATGTTGACTTCTGTGGTTTCAATTCTGAAACATTTCTTGCTTTTTTCTGGAGTGCCTCAAGGGTCTAATTTGGGACCACTGCTTTTCATCATTTTCATAAATGATGTCAGTAGTGTAATTAATTCTTCGAGAATTCTTCTATTCGCAGATGATCTCAAAATTTATAGGAATGTGGTTGACATTGAATCTTGTCAGTTGTTACAGGATGACGTAGATGCATTAGTTGAATGGACTCGTACAAGTAATATGGAATTCTGCATTCATAAATGCAGGGTGGTCAGCTATACGAGATCTAATAATCCTACTGTTTTCAACTATTCCATAAATGATGTAGCATTGGAGAGGGTAATGGAAATTGTTGACCTTGGAGTCATTTTTGATTCAAAGTTAAATTTCCATTCCCAAATTCTTAATGTAGTTAAATCAACATTAAATCTTCTAGCCTTTTTAATAAGGAACTCTGGGTTATTACGCAATGTTGACGTAATTAAGATTCTTTATTATTCCATAGTTTTATCGAAACTTGAATATAATTCGTTAATTTGGTTTCCTCATGAACAGTCGTACATTGGTATGTTGGAAAGGGTAGATAAAAAATTTGCCCGTTACATATATAAGAGGATGTACGGCTACTACCCTTTTCTCTTCCCAACAAAATTCGTTAGGGGTATGACTGGCATGAGGTCTTTGGAGTGGAGGAGGAGAGTATCTCTGTTGAAACATATGTTCATGATTATAAATGGACATATGTTCAATGGGGAAATACTAGAGCGTCTCCAACTTTACACTCCGGATGTTTATTGTCGTGCACGGGGTCACGAGCTATTTGTGGTGCCGGGGTACAGAACAATGCTTATGGGGTCCAGCCCGGTGATTACTGCTCTCAAATTATTTAATTCGTTGTCGACTGATGTTGACATTTTCAACATCAGCCTGGGGCAGTTTGTAATCAAACTAAAGACTTATAAATTATAGTATTATTTTGTTATTATTTCTTTTTTTTTTTTGTTTGATTTTCTAATGTTTTTTTCTTTATTATATTATATTATACTCTGTGTAACTTTTATGTATCTTTTAATATTCTTATTCTTTTGTTTTTATATATGTATGTATTTAATTTTGATATGTATGTATATGTAATTATATTTTGGGCTAAAAACCTGTTTATAAATAAAAAAAAAAAAAAATATGTACATATATGAAGCTTGCTTCTCTAATTAACTAACCTCACCTAAAAAAAACTGCCAATTATAATTAACTAGCCGGTTTGCCTAACTTAATTCTAACCCCAACATGTGCACGCCATATCGCGCTTGACACAAAGTGAAACAATTATATAGTGTACCGTTAATTGAATGGGTGTATGGCCATAAAGTCGCATTGATCGACTCGAACCAGCATTGATAGATAGCGGCTTGTTGCCAATTTTATTTGTTATGTTGGCATAATGCTGGCGTGACCCCAACGATTCAGGCAGAGGCTTACGTTAATATATCGCATCCTCACAGAACAAAGGTGACATGTCCAAGATTTTGCTAAAATGAGTTATTAATGCAAATTTGTTCTTCTTTCATTATTCAGGGCAGACGAGTGGCACATCCAAATTACGTCACAATTTTTTTTGGCATCACAAAATACAAAAATTCTACTAATATTCATGGAGCACACGAGTGACAAGTCCAGACAAGCGTAAATTCAATAACAACAAAATAGCATCATAAAATCTAGAGTACAATATGTCAAATTATTATTTTTATATAAAGTTTCCCTGATTTATGATGACCAGTTCAAACTTTAAAACTGCCACCCTGAACAATTTACTATTTTGGACATGTCGCCTTTGTGCTCTGAGGACGCGATATAGAACAGTAAATGAATGAAACAGTTTGAAAAATTCTACTATATATACATATATATAAATATATATATATATAATTCATCTTTCACGACGTAATATGACTTGCGTATGTCTTCGGATAGTACGATGTAATACGAAACTGTCATTTTTATTTGGTAACTCTGTCATTGGCTTATTAGATTTACAACAATTTTCCGGGAAATGCGTACAAATAATACTAGTATAGTATTTTTTTTTTTACCCAGAGGCTTCTTGTCCCACAGAACCGTCCCTGTACTGCGCTTTCATTAATATTTGAACACGTCCACCGAGAGCAGAGCTTTCACTCAGTATTAAGCAATTCCATGTAAAATTCACGCAAGATATCTTGGATGATTCGCTTCCGGCGGAATTGCCGCGACAAAGACCCTCGATATTTTCAGTTTCTTGGCCTTCCGGCTTGGAAGAGTTCCGTTATTTAGAACACCTTCATCTGATACTATGTACTTATTACTACCTTCAGCCATCCTCTTCTGTAGTCGTGACACGTTTCTTAATTTATAATATCGACCTCAAAATGTGACCTCAAAAACCGGCCGGTAGTGCAATTTCAAGCGCCGAAACGAATTTGCATCGCATATCATAATTTATACACAATCGAACGACTTTATTTGAATATATATTCCTATTCGATGCGCGAGAACGTGTTTAATAGCTCCGGGTTCACTGTAGTCGGGTTCAGCAGCACAACGCGCGTCTGCGAATTGAATTAAGATTTGCATAAACAATAACAGTTTTTTTTTTTTTTGTTTTACTTCATCGCGTGACCTTAGCCGTTTAACGATTATATACACTTTATCGCGATGCACTGGTTTTACTTGGTTCTATAACAAATATGGTCATCTGTTTGACACACATCTACGTCTGCATTATGACATTTGTATCACGCTTTATGACTCCGATAAGGTGTTGGAAACCGGCATTTCCATTTCCTATTTCCCAAATTGCTGTAAATATAATAAACCAATATCTTATGACAGAGTTACCAAATAAAAATAAAGAATAATCGACAGTTTTGTATTACATCGTACTGTCTGTAGACATAGGCAAGAAAACTATGCAAATCATATTACGTCGTGAAAGATAAACTACATACATATATTGTCTATAGTATAACTGTTTCATTAATTTACTGTTATATATCGCGTCCTCAGAGCACAAAGGTGACATGTTAAAGGCTCTCACACACTTACCACACGTCTTCTGACGAAATCCTAAACGCATAAATGTCTATGGTTTTGTATGGCGTAGATACACACTTGCAACACCCCACCCCACGTCACAATTCATAGCAATGGCGTCACGTGTGTGTGGTAAGTGTGTGTGAGCCTAAATTGTACATTTTGTACTCTAGATTTTTTAATGCTACTTCAAGTAAATTTTTCAAATTTTCATTGGTGACAAGTCCGGACTTGTCACAGGAGTGCTTCAAGAATATTAGTAGATCTATAAATCTACCTAATTCTGTAATTAATTTACACAAGTTCCCAACCTGGGGGTCGTGACCCCAATTGGAGTCTCGAAGGGTTTTCTGTGGGGTCGTCAACTTAAACAGTAAACTAAAAAAATAATTTCATTTTTAATCCGTTTCTTGATGTTAATAATATTTTTTGCTTTCTTCAAATATAAAAGTTGAGAACCTGTGTTAAGTAGAACTTTTGTACTTTGTGATGCATGCCAAAAAAAATTGTGACGTAATTTGGATGTGCCACTTGACTGCCCTGACAGAAAAATGAAAGAGGAACAAATTTTTTTCGGAGCATTAATAACTCATTTTCGCAAAATCTTGAACACCTCTTTATAAATATATAATGTTTCAATGGAATTTTACAATGTTCAATTTAAATACAAACATTTAAGATTCTAAGGTAAAAGTTTACGAGAAAATAATTTGTACATATTGCGTCCTCAGAGCGCAAAGGTAACATATCCTCAATAGTAAATTGTTCGGGGAAGCAGTTTTAAAGTTTTAAACATAGTCCTCACAATTCAGAAGAACTTTGTATAAATATGGTAGTTGTACATATTGTACTCTAGATTTTTAGATGCTATTTTGTTATAATTGAATTTACGCTTGTCTGGGTTTGTCACTTATGTATGTGCTCCAAGAATATTAGTAAAACTTTTATATTTTGTGATGCCAACAAATTTGCATTAGTAACTTACATATATTCGCAAAATCATGGCACCTTTGTACTTTGAGGACGAGATATGACTATATTAAGTTATTAATTGAAATTTTGTATACATTCAATCTAACTACGAAAAAATAAATTTCACACTTTAGTGAAAACAGTTTTCCACGGAATTAAATCAAATTTATTACATACTGTAAATGGCGATCGTAAAAGTTTGAAAAAATGCACGAAACTGCCGAAACGACGATTAAATCCGTGCATCGCTAATATTTACGGCATTTTCAGGTCAAAACAAGCGTGCGCTATTCGCAATATTAAATACGAAATTGCGAAAAAAAAAAATGCACATTTATCGTCCACCATAAACGAAAATCATAATGATGATCCGAGACCGATGGGCAAGATGGGGGTGGGTTTGGCGAGGGGTTGAAATATTATATTTCTCTTACGCCATAACTCCCATAGCATCTTACGACCAACATAAAAAATAATAATAAAGAAAAAACGTATTTTTTTTTTACCTAGAATAGTTCGGTCGACGTTGAACGTGAAACAAAAAATGGCGCTACGCCGAATACACCGTTTCCACTGATGCGCGAATGAATAATGGGTTATTGAGGTGTCGCCATTTTCTCACACACAAACTCGCAACTACATAATATATGTACATATATACCCAATACCACAATATACATATGTGCACCCGAGCTGATAAAATGTACCTTCGATATGAATGCGTCACCTTGTCACGAACACCTTTGCATATTTTCATGGCGTAGGTCGTAACGTAATCGCCTACTCGTGGGATTTCCCCTATGATATTAAGTGCCCTTATAGTACATTTTAAATTTAATTACAAAGTGTGACAACTTCGCAGATAGATCGAGGTCTAGATTTGTGAATATCGCGTCGAAAATGCAGTCGGAAAATCGCACACACTTTTCCGTGGAAAACTAGCGCAATACGCGCGAGAGACTGACTGAGAGACTGAGCAGGTCATTTCAATATTTCCTACGTAGTCGACGTCAATCGAGTGTGAAAAAATTATTGCATATACATACGTACATACATGAGTAAAATTACTAACAGTTTCCCATCCTGGTATGATTATAGCAAATTTTTGGCACCGGTGCCTAATTGTGCTGAAATATTTCAATGTGTATAAACAAAATAAAATTGTGTTTCGAGAATAGTTTATGTGTAGAATAAATTACAAGTATTCCTCTTTGTATTTTTGAACGGCTGTAAAAAAATGCAAACAGGTTGCTCTGAATTGCAGTATTCCGGCAAAAGTCTCTCAAATTAAATTCCCGAGATTCGATTAAATCGTGAGAATATCTCGATGCTGAACGGACTACCTGAGTATTACTTTCCATTAGTTAGTCAAAGGAATTTTTTTAATTTGATATTACAAGTATAGGCACATTTCAAACTATGTAATATGTTGAAAATTAATTTTTTAATACCTGGATAGTGAATGTGTATTTTTATTGGAATTGAAAAACAAAATGTTAATGAAAAATTAAGGAAATTGTCCAACTGTATTATTTTATCCATATATGTATGTATACATATCGCGTCCTCAAACCACAAAGGTGACATCTCCAAGATTTTGCGAAAATGAGTTATTAATGCAAATTTGTCCCTATTTCATTGTTCTATCAGGGCAGTCAAGTGGTACATCTAAATTAAGTCACAATTTTTTTTGCATCACAAAATACAAAAGTTCTACTAATATTCATGGAGCACACAAGTGACAAGTCTGGACAAGCGTAAATTCAATAACAACAAAATAGCATCTAAAAATCTAGAGTACAATATGTAGAATTACCATTTTTATATAAAGTTTCCCTGATTTATGATGACCATTTCAAACTTTAAAACTACTGCCCTGTACAATTTACTATTTTGGACATGTCACCTTTGCGCTCTGAGGACGCAATATGTATGTACAAATTATTTTCTCGTAAACTTGTACTTTAGAATCTTAAACGTTTGTATTTAAATTGAACATAGTAAAATTCCATTGAAATATTTTATAGACTTTATCAAATGCTATGAAATAAAACGATCGTTTGCAACATTCGCTTGATAAAAAGTACATCGTAATTTTTCACGACGCTATTAAGCGTAAAATATATGATTTAAAAAAAAAAAAGAAAATGTTGTGCAAAGCAACTGATTAAACGCATTTTTCATTCGAATGCATCAGCCTCCGTAATAAAACCGTAACGGTTACATTTTTTTATCGTAATGCCCGCAAATTCAAAACGACAAAAAACGACCATAAAAGAGAATGGAGGCCGCGCGGATTTGTCGACATTAATTTAATTAAACCACCCTGTCTCCCTCAAAATGAAAATTGACAATCTCAAAATCGACATAACACCCGGCAATTTATGGCTGGCGAAAAAAATAAAATAAAACACGGCACGAATGCAAGCGACGCGGAGAGATTTATAGCATTTTGCAATTTAATCAACAGGACACATCACGTCTTTGAACGTACCCTGTATTCGACGTGCAAAAATTGCGGAAAAACGTCGCACTACGGCGATTTAATTTTTTTTATATTTTCGTGCCTATTCGTGCTTTAAATAAAATTTCAAAAATGGAGGACGAAACCAGACGATCGTGAATAATAAACGAGCATGAGCTCGTGCTGCACTAAATATAGCGAAAGCGTTGCACGGATCGCACAATCAATCAATGAAACGTTACACAGACTGACCGCAATTTTTACATTTTTCCTTTCTGTGATATAAATTAAAAAACTGTCATAACAGTAATACGTTATGGGAAATTTCAAGTAAATATGCATACTTAGAATACCCGGATATTGGTTTATAGTTTATATGGATTCATCAATTTGTCTAAAATCCTAAAATATCATGACTATGAGGCATGAAAAAACTAAAATAAAAGATTTTTTTTAAATCCATGTAATTTTTAAGTGTGATACAGAGGTAATTAAAATCATTCTAAAATATAGATATAAAATTTAATATAAATATCTTTTTACTCAAACCCAAACATAATTTCATCAAATTCATATTGTACAATTTAGAGCCCACACTTGATAATACAAACCATAATTCATAAACCCATTTTCTTAAAAAAAAATAAAATCCATAATGTAAGAAACTAAAAAAAAACTATATAAATATTATACAAATTTATATATGTATGTATGTATGTATGTGCATACATATTATTATGCATATCTTATATGCATAATGGTGAATATTATGGTGAATGGTGAATGGTGAATGCATAATAATGATATGCATAATGGTGAATATTATGCATATCTTATGCTGCACTTGAAATATTATCATATCCAAGATCTTTCAAGCCTTTTGATATCTGTGAGGATGTGAAGGAAAGCAAGGTAAACCGAGCGGATGATGGGCTGATCTATTGAGAAGAATGTGTGGAGTGGATGCAGATTGTTCAAGGCAGTCAGGAATGGAAGAGGATTGAAGAGGCCTTCATCCAGCAGTGGATGGTGAATGGCTGAAAATGATAATGGTGAATATTATGCATATCTTATGCTGCACTTGAAATGTTATCATATCCAAGATCTTTCAACCCTTTTGATATCAAATTTAAAGAAACGTTTACACAACCGTAAGATTTAGTTCTGAGCACTGAAATCAAAGAAAATATAGCAATCAATAAAATATAATTAACTGTTTGAAACAAAAATCTTGATATACTCACAATAATTATCGTTTCCATCGGAAATAACACTAGGATTGATAAGTTCTGGTGTTTTACCGGTAATCCAAGACATAATGTTTCCAAAAGGTGTATCGGGCCTAGGTGCAAATAAAGGCACTCTAATCTGTCGCACTCCATGTGTAGTCGGAAAATATGTTCGACCGTATCCAACAATTGTTTCAGATCCCCAAGAGTTCATTCCGTACACGGAAAGAACCAATTGCGGCCCTTTAAAAACAAACATATGATACGATTTATTCTCAAATGCAAGGTATTACTATAAATATGTATGTTTATCATCAATGATAAGAAAAACACAAACATCCAAACGGTGTGTTTGATCTGTATGCGACGTCGATGGGAAAATTCATAACGATAACATCGCCATATTCAACTTCCGCTGTCTGTGACAGACCACCTTGTTGACCACTAAGTAATGCCCAGCCAGATCCTGCAACTACTTCATAGCGTACAACCACAGACTGTCCTTGTGAACATGCTTCTAATTGGACAGATTCTATACTTCCTCCAAATTTTGTCAAAAAGTGTATCTCTACTTCCGATTCCGTCTCTAAGTCATCATTTAAGTCTTCCATTGCTTATGGTAATCTAAAATTATAAAACAATGTAAAAATATCAGGGTGATTTGTAATACTCTATAACCCACTAAACTATACTAAAAATATTATAATATTAAAAATCGATGGAATAATTATTAATTGCAAATAATACCTGAAGAGTGAAAGTCTCAAGGAAAGCTTTGCGATCCACAAGTGACATTCGAACATTGTTTACATGTCAATTTGCTTGACAACCAAATATGTCATAGCGCTGTAAACAGTGGCCATGACTTATTATTACCACACAATATATTCTGTTGAAATATTTTTTCTTAAAATTTGAATAAAATCTTAATCTTTACTCTTCAATTCGATACAATTTAATTTTAAAAATATTGGTGTCAACTAAAACCAAAATGGAATTATGTATCATTAAATTTTTCAATTTTTTCATATATAAACCCTGAAAAGCGATGGCAAACTTTTGACAGCAGAGCGTAAAATATGTACCGATGACGTATTTTCACAGCGTTTACAAAATGAAAAGCAATATTTTCACTGACAAATTGCCGCTTCGAATATAAAGATAGTACAAAATGGTAGAACCATCTTTAGGGCCATTTTAGAAATTGTTGGAAATAGTCTTAATCCCAAGCCAAAATTCATTTAATGATTTATTACGAAACTCAAGTTTAAAACCTGTATCGTTTGATAACTGGGCTAATTTATCTTGAGCTTTTAATGGCAAATGACTGATGTTTTTTATTTCAATTGAATATAGTTTTGACGGGAATACGTCTTTATATACCACCTACATATGAGATACCAGTACGGAAACGGCGATGCTACGTTTGGATGGGTATACATTCTGAGACTATAACTTTGTTACTAATAATACGATTGACACGAATCTTATTTTATTCCCTCGGGTATACGTCTACGATACATTTGTGACGTTGAGTTGGCATCGCACATGCGCTAGGTGCGGGGGAGGAGGCATACCTTCCAACGGCTATTTTGGACGATTTTAGAAATTGCCAAGCAATATATCTCGCGACTCTGATGTCCAAGCGCGGTAATTTTGCTACTAAACAAAGTATCTCTTCGAGGTCTGTCGATTTAAACCGTACAGGTGAACTGTGTAAATTATCTGTTGGTGAAAAATCAAAAACAAGTCGAAAAAATATCTAAAATTTCACTATATCCGCCCACACGCGGTGAAAGGCCAATAGAAAATTCAAAAAACGCATATCATCAGAAAGAGGGTTTAATCATCTATCGATCAGTGCCAACATGTCGGTAACAGAACGAGTGAGACGGTATCGGGAACATTGGAAAGTTGACACGGCGCGCAGGGAAAACAACGACGGCCAACAACACTTCGCGGCCAAAATTGTAATCGGTAAGACTAGTTAAGACCTTGTTCATTATGCTAAATAAAAATATATTAATGTATCCATTTCATAGATATAGAATGACAAAGATAGGCCATTCCAAACAAATTTGTCTGGAGAAATCGTCAGAAGTAACGGGGATGTGCAGAGGTCTAAAGTGCGGGGAAAGGAATTCCCACAGAAAATAAGTCAAGCAAAATGCATGCATTTTGCATCCTTTTTTGTATGTCGTTTTTAGGGCGCTCAGTCCCATCCATGTTATTCTATATCTATGATCCATTCCGAAGCTTTCGTTTCATTCTCATATTCCAAATAAAATATTAGTCGCTAACGCGGACTTACTCACGATATACAGTATACACACGTGATCGGCCACGCTGAATTTTTTGAACCCAACTTAAATTTTTATCATCAAAATAGTATTGTCGGAACGTATGCCCATCCAAAACGTAACGTCGCCGTACAACAAGACGTATTTACGTCAAAGCAACAATAGACGCAGACCGTCATTGCGCAAACCTAAGAAAATAATAATCCGACAACGGCGCGCGGCGAAAAGGCGACGGTTCGCTCGCACACCGTTCGCGCAGCGCCGCTGGCAGCCGGCGTTGCGCGTGCATGCGCTCGTGTGCGTGTCGATGCAGATGCGGTTGCGCGCGTGTGTGTGTGTGTGAGTGAGCGAGCGCGAGCGCGTAGTGTTGCGGGTGTGTGGTGTGTCGTGTGTCGCGTGTCTGTCGCGAGATGTCGCGTCGCGCCGCTGGCCATTGTGGGCGGTGCGGGGTGAGGGTGAGGGGAGCGGGGTGAGGCCGCGCCATGTCGGGCGGGCAGCTGCCTCCAGCCCCGTTGAGGCCGAGCCATCACGCTACTCACGCCACTCACGCCACTCATGCCACTCATGCCACTCATGCCACGCCACAGAGCCAACCCCCGCATCCACCGCAAGCCTGGAACCATTTGCAGGTCAGACAACCCCATTCACACAACACCCCCGACCACCTCGTATCATAATACACACACACACACACCCTCCGGCTCCATCCTGCATCTGACACTTGGTGACGCCAGTGGCTCTCCACGTCATCCCTCCCCGATAGCTCCACCCCTCCCTCTCTCCGCCCACCCCAGTATGGTCGTTGAATGCGAGTCTAAATGCACACATCCACGACCGAATCACGCGTGCCAACGTCCCGTCGACGAACGCCAAATACGACCGGTGTTGCCACATAGCACTTTTCAAATTCAAATGTATTCCAATCGGTTTTTTCCGCGTTCATTTGTTTTGTACGACGCCAATGATGTTTGATTACCACTTTGCGCAAATTTTACACCCCCATACTAAATGCTGGCGTGTTTTAAAAAAAGTATGATGATACACGTATGCCTGTCGGGAGTTTTTTTTTCAGCTCGCACGTCGACGGTCGAATCTCTAACGTTAAACTGATGGGGTTTCAGCGTCGAATCGGCCCAAGCGTACGAAATAATGTCGAGATAGTTTTACAACTGCGTACATAGTTTTCCCCGGACTGGTCGCTTTGAATTATGTATATAATGTGGTGTATCCGACTTGGTCGGTCGTCGTCGATGTTCACGAGACACGGGTATAGTCTGCGGTGTTTCTTAAGTTGGACGTAGTATAGCGTTCGCATGTCGTGCCTACCAATGTTTACCGATGTTTTGCCTAAAAAATAATGCAATATTGCATAGACAAATTTTCTATTTACCGTATGCGCTCATTTCCTACAAACGATTCCTAACTTTTATCACGATACTGACTGAATTTTGAAAATCCAGATTTGCAATGTTAGGTCATAGTGAATGGAATTAAAACTGAAAATGATTTGTTTGCCAAATCTGGATAGGCAACTGTTTGTTAGCACCGAAATTCATCGAAGTTTCAGTTTGAGAATTTCCGCCTCGGCAGAGATTTGCTCTATAAATCGATAAAGTCGTCCTTCTGCACGTCCAAATTAAAACTGAAAGGATTACGTATCCACTCTTCATTTATTTAAATCAGGTTGAATGTAATCATCGAAGGACTTCGTTAGATTAAGCATTGTGTACTAAATTTCTCATCGTTATCAGTTGTCTAATTTACCAGATTATTTGATCGGTAAAACTTTTATTATCATTTTCAACCGTTCACCGTCCACTGCTGGATGAAGGCCTCTCCGATCCTCTTCCATTCCTGTCTGTTTTGAGCAATCTGCATCCACTTGACTACACATAATCTTCTCAATTCATCAACCCATCGTCCACTCGGTCTACCTTGCTTTTTTTCACATCCTCTCGGATACCGTTCCAGTATTTCTCACGTCCATCTGCCATCCAGCCCATTGCCACTTCTTACCTATGTATTCCTCTTACGATCTCTTCTCGTTATACCAAGCATACATCTTTCCGCGCATCTCACTTCCATGCACCGGATCTTACATAGAATTCTTGAATTCAACATCCACGTTTCACATCCATACGTCATAACTGGCAGTACGCATTGGTCGTATGCCTTCTTTATTAAACATAGCGGGATGTTGGATTTAAAAACTATGTTCATTCTTCTTTACATCCAGTCATGTTCACCGATTATCCTAGCTATAAATAATTATCAACTATCTCAATATGGTCATCTACTGTGACTAAGCTGTGCTTCCTTAGTTTACGTTGGTAAAATTATTTTATTGAAAGCGGAACCGAATTTCAAATCCGGTATAGAGAAAGTATCATTGGATTACTCCTGCTGTAATAGCAAATCCTGTTCCTATAGAGAGAGCGTAATGAAAGTGAGCGACCGTATAATATGCATTGTCTACAAACCCTGCCGTTTAAAATTCGGTTCCACTTTGATTCGGGGAAGACTTGAAAACAATGAGTAAAACAAGTAAACGACCGACCTTTGGGTGGATCTTTTTATATTATCATTGTCAATTTGTTTCAGGTGCCGAATTTTTATCAACGTCAACCGCAGGCGGCTCACATGTCGTCCGATCGACCGTTGTCTCATTCGCCGCTAACGTGGCACACTCCGACGCCTCCCGAGCACCAGCAGAGTATGAAAGGAGCGCCTAACCTATACCGACATACGCCGACACCTCCAGACATTCAAATTCTGAAGAGTTCGTCCAATCCGATGTATCGACACACACCGACGCCGCCAGACAGAGACACGCTAAAGTCTTACAGGCATACTCCGACACCGCCGGACGTGCAAAATATCAAAAGTGCGCCAAATTCCTTGTATAGACATACTCCGACACCGCCTGACATGGCGCACTCGATAAAAAGTACAGCCTCTTTGTACCGACATACACCGCCTCCTGATGGACACAAGGGACCGTCAAATCCTCTTTTCAATTTGCAACAGATGATATCCGATAATCGGAATTTGCAAGCTGCTCGTGTGAATGAATCTTTACGAGGTATAATTTTGATTGTTTTTTTGCATTATTAAATTTGTTAACTTTTTTAATTGACGTTGTTTTTAATTTTTAGATAATTTCCGCGCCGATGCCTTAGGATTTTCTCGACAGTCTCCTGGTTTAGTACTTGGCTCGATGGATCTTTCAGTCACCCGGTCTCCCAAAAATGGTAATCAAAACGGAGAGACCGGACTGCCAATAAGCTTATCGGTCAGAGATGCTACAAAAATTAACAGTTTGGACTCTGCCGAGATTACGAAAATTCACCAAGTGCCGTCGGGCTATAATGTAACAAAAGCTGTGGAGCTTTCAAAGTCGTCAAGCCCTACCCCTAGTTCAATGAGCCAGAGTTCAAACAGTCCCAAATCTCCAAAACAGACAAACAAGCGTCCTTTAAAGAAAGTCGATTCAATTCTAGAACGATTAAACAGTGGCAGCGACGGTGTCGTTATAATGCCCATTCAGCACACGCCATCTCCGCACTCTGTGATAGTAAGTGCTCACTCGTTGGAGGACAGCAATAGTCGAGGCTCATCCTCGTCATGTAACATCACGCCGGTGATAAGCAGCTCAAGTTATCCGCCGTGTGAAATATCAAACATGGAAAAGGCGACGTCTATAATCAAGACGAATCACCCGATGCCGTCGTCTGAAAATTCTCAAAGTTCCCAAAGTGCGTCGTGTGTTTATACGGATTCAAATTCCATTGTGGGAATCAAAGAACCTCACGTGTTAGAATCTCATTCTGTTATAAAAGAAAGTATGTCGACGATGAAAGATGAAATGCTTCCTAAAAATTATTTAAACGAAGACTCGAATGGATCATCGAGCGATAGTAGCAGATCGAGGAGGCGACGCAAGCAGTTAAAGACGACAAAGGTAGAGAGTGAAGAAAATAATTTTAATCAAAACGCGTCTTTAAATACCGCCCCGCAAAATGTCGCTAGTACTAATATCGATCAGCTAATTAGTAGTGTAAATAACGATGATCGAACGGGTGCCGATGTTAGTCGTGTATCTATCGTGAACTCCCAGGAATTAAATGTAGGTGCACAACCAATTTCTAACCAAAATTCTAATAATGACATCTCTACGGACAATAGAATAATACAAGAAATTGGACAAATGAGTAGTGAAGAAAACTCAATTTCAGTTGTATCAAAAGCTAGAAGAAAAACTTGTTCGGAATCGGAAACTATTGCAGACATTGCTGCAATGATAGCTTCAACGAATTCTCCCTCTACGAATATACAAGAAACTGGTATTACGAGCAACATTCACGATTCAAATCCCTTTGCAACGTTATCGGTAACATCACCTGTGGCTAATTCGATTAATGATAATTTAGATCAAGTTTTAGGTAATTCACCATCCAAGCAACAAATTGAAGTAAACAGTGTCTCCAATGAATCACATATACAACTAGAACAAAGTAAAATAAACAGTCAATTAAATTCAACCGATAAAAATCTTAATATTGATCAAATTAAAAACGAAACCAAATTATTTGCCGAAGAATGCACGTCGCAAGATCAAGATAAAACTCAATTGAAAACTAGTTTCGTCGAAGTCGAAAATGAACTTGAAAAAATGTTTGCCGGTATTGAAGAAGCCGACTCGAGCGTGGCTGATAAACCCCTAGGTATGTCCGTTGATACAAAGCTAGAAAATGACACTGTTACAAATGAAACTCCTTCAAATCAAAATGAAAGGTCGAAAAGGAAAAAACGAGGTCCGAAGAATGTCGGAGACGGTGCATCCACGGGACTTTTGTCTAGTGATGAAAGCACACCAAAGAAAAGGCAAAAACCTACCAAGAGAAAAGCCACAGCCGATTCCAATAGAAATAATAAAAAGAAATCAAAGTTGAGTATTGCAAACAAAAAAGTGACTAAAAAGTTTGATCCGCTGCGCGATAAAGACGCTTACGATTCCGGAAGCAACGCCAGCTCGAGCAAATCTCGCGGTCCCTACGTTCAAATCAAAGGACCCAGAGATTCACCCCTCTCGGTCAACGTCATCAACACTCCCATTCAAGAGGAAGACATTGATAAACCACTGCAAAAGATCAGAAATCTTAAGGGGAAGATGGCGCTGAAGACCGACGTCAATTTTAGAAACAAAGTCAAGTCAAAAGGTTTGCACACGAGTACTCTTAGTATGAAATACGACGCCACAACGACCGACACCAGTTGGATTTGTGTTTTCTGTAAACGAGGTCCACACACCCGCCACAACGGGAACACCAGCACCATCATAAACGGCAGATCGCAGTACATGGGCGATCTATTCGGACCATACATAGTAACCACAGATTGCCCCGACTATTCCTTCATGATGAGTGATCCGCACGACGCCCTATTCAAAGGTAAAATCAACAGGCAACATTCATTCCTTCAAAACAAGCAATCTCAAAGAGGGAAGAAAATCAAGTTGGATCCAGAAACTAGTGAATACGATAAGACAGTTTTCCCGACGGAGGAAATGTACTTTGGTATGACGGATGCCGGGGCGAATTCATTTGAAATTTGGCTGCACGAGGAGTGTGCCGTGTGGGCTCCGGGACTTTACCTGCTGGGACCCAAGGTGGTCGGCTTGGAGGCTGCAGTTTGGAGCTGTTGCACAATGCGTTGCGACTTGTGCAGTGTTTTGGGGGCGACGGTCGCCTGTGTCCAACGAGGTTGCCAAAAGACTATGCATGTGAATTGTGCCCGCACTGATATGTGGTCACTGAGCGAAGATAACTTTATGGTATATTGCAAGGAACACAAACTACCTTGACAAACTTCCGCGGTCACTCTTAACTGAATATTTTCGTATACCGCATAGGACTTGTTTTGAGCGTGTACTAAAATCTCGAAGAGATTTTATTTATCCACTCGTTTATATGTAGATATGTGTAGTGAATGAGTTATATTTTTTGTTTTTTTTTTTTGAGCTTCTGTCGAGTGAATACAGCCTGTGATTGAGCAACGACTATTGTTCAACTTTTGAACGGTGACCAAAAATGTACGTTTATTGTGAACTTAGAAATTGGTACGATGTATTTTATTATTACTGACACATTTTAATTATATACATACATTTTTAGACGTTTAAGTTTGTAGTTTTCCAGTTGTAACATTTGTAACGAGTTTAATTTATACGATCATCGGGTTACCCTATCTCTGTCATGGACCTAACTGCTGGCCTGCCTTCAGTGAACATGCACCAAATAAATTATGTATATGCCTATAATATTTGTACAAAAATAATTTGTATTAATGTCTATTACGCTTGTTGCCGTGCATCATTGATATTTGTTAACACACGTGTTGTGTTTGACGTATCTCGCTGTACAAATAAAAATAATACAAAAAAAAAGTATCTGTACCGTTAAAGATATACTTAAATTAGAAAAATATAAATCTTTTCAGTTTAGCGATTAAGTTGTATAGTCGTTCTGCGTCTATAAGAACCTGACCTTCTGTATTGCAAATGTATGACGTGGTATCAGTTTAACGTTATCGGTGAATTGGCAATATTTGCACCGATACGGCACTGGTTGTGGAATGACCATTTCGTGAGCG
This sequence comes from Parapsyche elsis, assembly GCA_022651745.1. NCBI lineage: Eukaryota > Metazoa > Arthropoda > Insecta > Trichoptera > Hydropsychidae > Parapsyche > Parapsyche elsis. Next base: position 15,111,621 of record JAGVSN010000001.1, on the reverse strand, counting down.
ATGCCGGTTTTTTTTCCCCATTATTGCCAGAAGGTATGAGACTGCTGTTTGCTGATTGTTTTGTTTAATACGCATATGTATGATTTAACCTTTGCCGTTTTGTGAAACGTGACCTCATTTTTAACACGGTGGCTTGTCTTTGTCTAGGTGCCGAAAGCCTACCATTACTTATTAGAAAAAATACCCCAGTGCAAAATTTAGTATTTAAGTATTGCAATTTTATTTTTTGTACATTTGTGTCATTCCATGTGCTTGTAATTTCGATCAGAAAACATGACGTGTATTTTAAAGATATTTATTTTATTTTGTATCATTTTAAATATATACATCAAATCAAATAAATTTACTAGATACTGCTGATTAAAACATGATTTCTTTTTTTTTCGCATTGCAATACTTTTTTTTTAATTTTACCAACTACAATATAAATTTTAAAAATCGATTCAAATTTTATGATATAGTATCATCAATTACAAAGGCCAGAACTTGTGTATTGCTCTGCTACTGACACTACCTCGTTCATTGTGCGATAACCACTTCCTAGTTCTCGTTTACTGTAATCCATTTCAGATTACGCAGTTAGGATTAAGATCAAACCTGCCTTAACGGTTAACTACCTCCCGACCTATATAAATTTGTATAATGTATTTACGTATGAATGTATGTATTGTATGTGCATCAATCGGTGGCACAATTTAGACCCTTAAATAATATTCCCATGATGAACTCTCCCAAGCAATGAACGCGTATTTTTTTATACATATTACCTGTTCCAAAACAATATGAAAAATATATTTATTTAATCTCTCGTACGCTTATTATTCTGTTATTATGCACATTATTTATATTTTCAGTTATACCATTGACATTGCACTTGTGGGTTTAGTCACAAATTTTGATTACTGGGAATTCTGTAACTTAAGTAGTTTGCACACAATAAGCTTGCTTGAATACACTAGGGTTTTTTTTTTTTATGGGTTACGTATTTAACATTTATAACATGAATTACATATCTATATTAATTTGCATTTTATAACTGATTTGAGGAGTTTTCATACAAGTAAAATCTTTACAGATATGGGGAATGTTACAACATAGAATTTATCTTAATTTTTAAAAAGTCCTATTTGTTTCAAAATACAAAATTCCACAAAACCCGTTTAAGACTAAAATTAATATCGTCTTAGTTGAAGGTCGATGATTATTTATCGTAATAGTTTTGATTGTATAATGCTTCTATTCAACTTTTATTATTATTTTCATCTCAAAATGATAGAATATTAATAATTTAATAGTTCAAAATGCAAGATAAATGTACAAATCTTGTTTACATTTCTAATGAAAATTGACAATTACTTTACTCTTGCGTTTCAATAATTTGATAACCACGAGTTTTTATCATCCGTTATGTATTTAACATTAGCAAATCAAGTAGACCCATTTATTGTATTGTGATATATTTTTTATAATTCACTTATACTAAGTAGATGATTTTATCCATTACTTTTTTATCCGATTGATGTTACTTAAAATTTTATATTAATGTATATATTTCAATTTGTAAAGTGTTAAATTAACACATGCAGTTTGTTGATTTATTAATTCAAATCAAATTACGTAAAATGGCCGATAAATTACAGCTGCATCATTGAAATCGTTTATCTCTAAATTTAAGTTGTTGAAAATTGTATTCCGATAATAGTCTAATTTTAGAGAGCATAATATATATAATGATAATTTTACTATTATACATTTTGAATATAAATGATCCACATGTACAAAAAGAAAATTAAATAATGATATTTTGGATACTGTTAAGTATTATCAGAAAAAATATAATAAAAATATAAAATAGCTTAGATGAAAACGTTTGAATTTGCACAAAAATGACTCATCAAATAATATTGAAATAGTAGAAATTAATTTGCTAAGCTTAGTCTAACGCCGATCCCAGGATCCCGAAGTTTGCACGATTATAGGAAATGAAACGTATAATTGTGACTAATGTGTAGTCATTTATAATTAACTTTATCATACTTTCAATACTTCTGTATATCTGTTAAATAGTGCGAGTGTACTTTTAAATAAATTATTTAACAGTAACTTGTTTTGTAAAGTTTTTGGTATGAAATTATTATTCAAGAAAATCACATCACTGTAAATATAAATAAAATACTCACTTGTTAAATACTAGTTTGATTCATGTACTGAATAAATACAACTAGATGAGAATCACCACAAGACTTCTGCTTTTACGTGATTTCGTTTTATTTTATACACGATTAATTCAGTTTCACACCAGTTACCTCATGCTCGATCAATGATCTTGCACTAGTTTTATAATAAAGATACACATTAATAATCAGATTTTGGTCAACTTTTTATTTTACTCTTACAGAATTACAATTTCACCACAGCGGTAGTAAGTTTACAATTGTAAAATGAACAAGTAGCTATTAGATTACACGTAGGACTTCTGTTTGAACCCAGCAGTGTCGTGTCGTAACACCAATCGGCTCCGTAGGCTATCGACTCATGATCATATCTCGCTATTACATCCAAGGTATTTTCACATTTCAATAGTGCAAACCCTCCATACATACAAGCGGCCAATACTAGTTTATGTTCTTTCGGTTCCCACTTGAGACGCCAAACACCACCACCGGAATCAATCTCTTGAAGATTTTTCGTGAGTTTCCTCGTGTCCCATATTCGTACAAATTGATCATAGCTGTAATACTCAGATATAAATTTTATTGATTCAAATCAAGTATGAAACTATCCTGACTGCTGAGTTAAATATATTTAGATAGTTGCCTAATGACTTACCCACCGGATACAAGACACATCTCCTTTTGGACATTTGAATGAAAACTGGTGACACCTGCATCGTGTTTTAATACATGTTGCGGTTTTTGTGGACACCGTCTATCAAACACTTTCAACTTGGAATCATCACCCCCTACAAAGTAAAACAATAAAAATATGTATTTTAATATTAACTTATCCGATTTCACCGAATAGTTTACCTGTGAATACAACTGAAGGATTCCACGAGTCGAAAGCACAGATCCAAGCTTCGTAATCGTGCGCTGGCCACGATTCCACCTTTGTAAGAGTGCCGTCATATGCAAAAATCGATATTGCGCCGTTCGAATCGCTGACTGCCAGGTGAGGATCGCCGTTGTGTTTATTATTCGACCAGTCTAGTGATAGTGCCAGAGTTTTCGGCGTTTCGCTCACGCACACTTCAGATACTAGATTGAGGTGAGTTGTTTCGTCACTGATGCACAATGAGTATATTTGCAAGAGACCGGAAGCGTTTACGACACCCAGGTGAGGTTTTCCTCCTATTGAATATTGGCACCACTTTTGGTCAAGTATGGCGGAAGTTTCGATCGTTTGTATCGGACTCAGTTCGGCCCCATTTTCATGGAATATGAATAAAAATATTTTTCCTAGTCTCTTCACTGAACTTGTATCTGAAGATTCTAAAAAATATAATTCAAAAATTCTGCAGGATTGATTACTTTTAAAGGAGTAAAATAGTAAACTCTTAGATCAAATGCAGGCTAGATGTAAGCCAATTATGGACTCAATTAAATTTGTCGCGAGTATAAAATATCTCACCATTCTTCTCTGTTAGTTGATATGTTCCACAAACGAAGATGTTTTGGTGTTTTTCTATTGGACACCATTCTACTGAATCTGCACTAAAGTCGGTATTCCATGTGTGTAAAGTTTCTATAGTTCCGGAGTGGTCCTCCATGCCTATTATATAAATGTGTAAACAAAAATAAATAATCATACCTACACATCTAACTGCCGCTTCTGTATATTGCGTATTTGATTAAAATTGTATTTTAATAATAATATACAAGTAGTTGTGGTAAAACTTCTTTAATATGTTTAAAAAAATACACTGTAAAATAGATTCACTACATAACATTAGTCATTGCTAAATCAGCTCAATATTCAATTCAGCAAGTACATAGAAAATATGTTTTTTACCTATTGGTTCCTGAGATAATAAAATTGTTTATTGAAAAACATAAGACAATGGTTCTGCGTAATTCAACAATTTGCTTTTTGGTAGATATGACTTATAACTGTAACTGACACATTTGTACTAATTCATGACACAAGGTGAGATAAACAAAAACTGAAAGAGGGTATTTGTAAAATACAAACCGCTGCAAGTTATAAATATATTCTTAACGGTACTACATGGTAACAAATCATACTTTTGGCATGGAGATATTGGTATTAGAGCTAAATCATAAATCTGTGTAAGAACACTTTTAACAAGTTGACGAAATTAATTTACAAAAATGTTCTGAGAATCAACAATATTAGAGGTCCTTTGTTTTCTGACAAGAAACTATTACACAGCAATACGGTTTTGTTACGACAGAATATTATTACTAGTATGATTGTAAATTAAATGTAAAATAATATGTATATGCAAATAAGCACTAAATCAATCATTAAACCAAATACTCCCACAAACTGATTGCACAGGTGAGAAGCTTGTAAAAGACCATTTTTTTGATTTTACTCATTGTCAATTCTAAATAAAATCTGGAATAACTTGCCTAAGCTGAAAATTGAATTACAATAGAAATATAATAAGACAAAATTTTTTTTTAATTAAATAATATAATAAACTCAAATGAAATTAAGTGAATTTTGGCTGCATAGTGATTTTTTCGATATATGTCTTTAACGCAATTCATGTACATATGTACATATAGTAAAAAACACTTGTATTTGTACTAGAAAAATGCAACTTCTAAATCAAGTGATCGAATTGTATATTATAATATAGGTACAATAATTGAATCGTAAGTTTTGCATCTCACGTATAATAGAGCATGTTATAGTGGACGTCAATTATAATCATTAAACCTTGGTGAATGAGAAAATGTAATGCAAGCCCCTTCAGTCCCACTATGTCATTCCTAGTTCATTAGTTATACCAAACTTACAAGAAGTCCTGAATGATTACACCTTCCTAGACATCAAACCCAAATGTGACTGCTATACAGTGAAATTGTAAATATACAAATATTTTTCATTCACAATCAGTGAAAGTCCGTTAAAATAATGACTAGTTTTACGTCGGTAAAACGTTATTTCGATGGAATCAAACTATGTATGTATGTATGATTTAACTGATAAATTTTTTTTTTTTTTGACATCACTGATTCAATTGACTCAATTGTGTTAACTAAATTATGAACAATCATCATGCAATATCACAGGAAAAAGCATTAAAAAAATAATAATAAGAAATACTTTTCTGTTAACACATTACAATTACAGTATTGTTATATTATACATATTACAGTTTTACTAATATTATAAAATCTTCACATAAAATGAGGTCCTAAAAATCAAAAAGACATCATAACGATTGTGACAAACATTTGTTTGATTTTTTTAAGCACTACCAAAATAACTGTAATTCAACTTTGACTTACATTTTGCACAAATATGCAAATCTAATATTCTTTCAAATATACATTATTTTTATTTTTAAGTTTGTATACAAGTCAACTATGTATATATTCATTTGATAATGAAACAAATACTCAAAAAATTTCTTAATTATTTATGAGGTATATAGTATACGAGTTTTTTTTTAGAGGAATCAGTTAACTAATGATTACAAATTTATAATACGCTTATGGACTTACGGGTTTTGTAAAATTTATTAAAAACTCAAACAAATATCATTAATATTCACCCAAAAATATTTTTTCAAAAAAATACATTATATTATTATCAACAATGAGGTACAGGGAAATGTTACAATCTATAAGCTATCAACCTTAATTAATAAAATTCACTTTAAAAATCCAGGTTTTTATTACTTATGTACTAAAAGCTTAATGCCAAAGTATACATTTGTTAATCGTACACATACATTTCGTCCAAATCATAGGCTCGAATACAATTTGATCTGATATTTGAGAAATCCCATAAACTAATATTTTCGTCCATATAGTGTTTGTATATAGTCTAATATTATCCTATAAAAATAAAGTCAAATAAAGGGATAAATTGCACTATAGTCGAATTCTGCTAACAAAGATTACCACTCTACTCAAAATATCATATTATATAATGAAACTAATATATTTTCTATGAAAAAAATCTAGGCAATTCCTGTTTCCTTTGAAAAAAATTATTAATCATTAAGTTCTTAAGGGCACATTTTTTAATTTACGTTTGAATAGGGTTTCTCAAATGACCAGTTCAACTGTATATGTACTTTGAAAGCCATAATTTTAATTTTTCAATATATTAACAAACACTGTTAATAGACCAGCGTTTCTCAAAGTTGTACATTCCATAGATCGTCGGAACGAAAAACTCCCAAACCACATTGATTTTCAATGCGATAAACAATATTATAAATATTAAAAGTAGATATCGTTTGAGATAACAAAGAGATTAATCCTAAAAATTATATGTGGTGGATGTTACTTAACAAAGTGAGGTTCACCCGTTGAGGATTTTCAAATGGAATATATTTATAAATTAAACCATAAAAGTTTACAAATATTGTATTAACTCTTTTCCAACTCGCAATCGGTAAATATTTCTGAGAATTCATTCCACGTGACTTTTGATGTTGGTGATAATGCGAAGGATTCTGCAGCTTACACTTTGAGAAATACCGTAACAGATTTTTAAGTATTATTATTGCCTAGCAGAACGTTCCGTCTCCATAAGACATTCCCTAACAAGTATCCTAGCATTGACTATCCCTCGTTTTAGTCTCTCTGCTGAGCTCCTGCTGCCGGAATAGCTAGGGCGCACATCCTTACCCATCTCCTCGATCACAGCCAACAGTTGAGCATATTTTGATACTCCGTTATCTTTATCTTTAGACGTGACTAAGTTCATACCGCTGCAATTGACATTATTTGCCGTCATCGATTGAACTGAACCGTTATTGCTAAACGTAGTTTTGCTAGCGTTCATCGGTATAGCCGTCACGGTGACATCACTAAGCTTTGATTCTACTGCTTGAATATCCATCGCATCCATTTAGAATAACTTCGATTATTTTACTCTCCACGACCGATTACTTGCCACTGTTCAAAAACAAAATGAAAACAGTTACATTTATAATCGTCATATCAACCAAAGTAACACAAAATCATACTACATCGTATTACAAAACCATAAGGAAAAAACAAAATAACATCAAAATATATAATAACAAGTTCTCGATATTCATATCCCCAAACATAAATGCACAAACAAACAAACTGATCATTGACAACAAATGGAATTTCAACCCGATACATCTTTCAACACAGCAAAATTCGGTCCTCAACTTAAATGGATCCACTTTGATAGGTATACTTTCGACTGCAATAATTACACTGTGCTACAAAAAAACCACGTTTTTGAGTTACCCGAACGGAGACCCAAAAATCATAACTAACTCTGATCCACTGAATCCGAATATGAAAATGATTTTTGTTGGTTTGCTCTCCTTTATGAGATATGAGAAAAAGAGAATCGGGTGTGTCACAATTTATAGGAAAAACATCTAACTATTGCTCCTAATACTCATTTTGAGGGTTGGAAAATGAGAATTACTTACTAAGTACTTTAAAGCTTTTAAATATCACAATTAATGGGAAAAACATCTGATTATTGCTTCCAATACTCATTTTGAACATAGAAGCACTAAATTTTGAGTTACAAACCACAAAAGTCAAAAAAATGTAAAAATTGTCTAATTTTTTGAATGCTCATATCTCATAAATGTTACGTAGGATCCAGTGCACAAGAGAAGCATGGAAAGATGTATGCTCGGAATAACAAGAAGAGATCGTAAGAGGAATACATGGGTAATGGTGAGTCCATACAAGCGTACTTACTCGACTAGTCGGATTGAATCGAGTACATCGCGTCCACACAATAGGTTTTTATAATGTCGAGTAAACTGAGTCGAGTGTCAATCAACTAGGTCTGCCGAAATAAAAACAAGTTCGAACATGCATCCACACGTTCGATATGCATTGATTAGTCATCCGCTCGAGGCTTTCGCGAGGCTCGATCTGCAGTTGTTCAGGCTTCGAGCCGGCTCGGATCGAGCCACAAGTCATAATTTTTGTTGTCCACACGATTGTACTTACTCGAAATCGAGCAGGTACGCTTGTGTGGACCCACCATAAAAAGCATGACCAAATTGGCAGATATAGCGGAGCATGTGAAAAAGTTGAAGTGGACATATAGCGAGAAGAATGGATGGCAGATGGATGAGAGAAATACTGGAATGGTATCCATGAGGATGTGAAAGAAAGCAAGGTAGATCGAGTCGACGATTGTCTGATGAATTGAGAAGAATGTGTGGAGTCAACTGGATACAAATCGCTCAAGACAGACAGGAATGGAAGAGGATCGGAGAGGCCTTCATCCAGCAGCGGATGGTGAACGGCTGAAAATGATGATCTCATAAACAAGAGCAAACCAACAAAAATCATATTCGTATTTGGCAGCTCAAACTTAGTAATGATTGATTAATCTCCACTCCGGTAGTTTTTTTTTGTCGTTGCAGTGTTATCATCAAATAACGAGGTCCATATAAAGAATATCTACTATACTCCGGCCGTTTTAGGAAGACTTCTGGGCAAAACGTACATGCTGTCCCTTTCATTCCCTCTCCACCCGCAAATGACCAATTGCAATTTCAGTTTCATGTTGCATTTTAGTCAAGCGATACAACATTGTGCGTGCGTCGGTAGAATTCAACGTTAATATTTTGTTAGTTAGAGTTCTTTGGAGTTAGAGTCTGATAATGTCTTCAATTAAGAATAGACAAGTGAAAGACAAGGCAAAATTATTTACTGCGTGCACGTGCAAGCTAGATGACATTTTAAACAATAACTTTTCGGAAACATTCTCATGTGCCTTAACATAATCTTCAAAAAGGACCGTTTTATTTATTTAGTTTCTCGGAAATTTACCGGCCAGGTCTCAACCAAAAGATGCTCACAAATAGACAGAGATAACATTGTAGATACAACATACTATTAATAATAAATAAATAAATAAAAACAAAGAAATTATTTTACGTCTTTACAATGTTGCATCGCATGCACGAAAGGGACAGCATGTACGTTTTGCCCAGAAGTCTTCCTAAAACGGCCGGAGTATAACTCTACCGCACTAATGAAACTCAATATAAATCCATCCATTTTCTCATTATATAGTACGATCGACTCGGTTGATAACAGACGACTTGAAAACGCGTTCATAAAGCAACATTTAAAAAAATTGGGTCACACTTTGTAAGGCAAAAAAAAAAAGTATCGACACTGTCGCACCAAAGCCACATACAGATCGCGCATTCCGACAATCGACACTGTACTGCCGATGCGAAACGAAACACGTGTCCCCAGTCGACTGTACAGAACACGTAAACGTCAAGTCGGCGAATTAAACCGATTGCGTGTATGTACTGAAAATTTTACGCGCAAAAACTTATCGACTGTCCGAATCGGATCGAATTCAAGTAGAAGCTCGACTATGGAGAATATTGTTATCAGTGGAATGTGACACGAGGAACGAATGTCAGTGACAGATGTGGAGTGAGTTGCGGAAGGGGGGGAGGGGGGTAGGGGTGACCGATTAGGGCACAAGTGGGTGGGGTATTTGGTGGTAGATTGTACCTGAAATGTTCTAGAAGGGGGCGCAGAGGAGCACAAAGGGGCGCAAAGGGGCGCAAGGGGAGCGGGTGGGTCAGCGGACGCGCACCGGCATCGGCATCGCGCCCCGCACCACCTGCTCGAATACGGCCATGACCGTTACCAACAACAAACAATTAAAAACAAACGTCACGCGAACGTCTCTCGCGAAACATTTTTCGTTGGATTATTTTTAAATCCTAGAATTCTAGATGGCAGTTGCCAATGTCGCACGATGCAATGGTCTAGGTGAAGGTGGAGAGGGGTGGTAGTCGCGCGTGCGACGGTCATTTCGATCAAATTTATTTATTTATTTTACAGGTTAAACCAGGGGTGTGGAGTCGTTTAAAAAACGCGACTCTGACTCCGATATTTTCCCACAATCCGGCTCCGACTCCAACTCCGATTTAAAAAATTAAAAAATCCCAAATTTAATTTTTTTTCCCATTTTCCTTCTTATATGTGTAAGACCATTTCCAGATACATAAATATAGTCGTAATTTCACCAACCAATGCGACTAATAAGCTCATTTTCAAATTGCCATTTTTAGCTTTAACCTTTCAGGCTCATTTGAAGGCATTTTCCATCACTTTTATTAGGATTTCAGGTCTTAACGCTCGTTAGTCTCTTCTCTAATATCAGCCTTCAGCTGCTGGATGGTTATTGGTTTATTCACATTCATCCCAGACTTTGAGAAGCCCCACAGAAAGAAGCCGAAAGTAAAATCAGGTAAACGCAATGGCCATTAGACATCGAAAAATCGCGACGCTATTCGATCATCAAAATTTCCTCCAAAAAAAGAGCCATACTCTAACGGGCTACGTAATCAGTGCACTATCATGATTCGTGACGCTATCCTAATGTAACCACATCTCTGGATTGTATTTGTTGCCCCCCCCCAAATGTTGACAACGTCTTCTCGTGAAGATTTTGTGGTTTTCTTCAACTTTCTCTTGCACAACAGCAATATTCTCCTCGATTTGAACCGAACGACGTCTTCTGAAAGATCTAGAGATTTTAGACAGTTCATTTGTCCTGGAAACGATGAATCAATCGAATAATTGTTGAAGTACTAGGTGCGTCTCGAGCGTGGAAGTCATGACGGTGTGCTTGTTGAGCTAACCAACAATCGAACGTTTGTTTTAAAAATTAAATTAAATGCGGAAAAAGGAGTCGGGTAGCTCGATTTTTTACTACTCCAACTCCGCCAAAAAACCACGACTCAGCCTGGCTTTATACATAATAACGTAGGTATGGTAATCCCGACTCGCGTCAACGCACGTTTAATTACAAACACACGTCTCTATAACCGTGGGACCCCATAAAGATTCGTAGAAAACAAATCTGCAACGGACATAAAAACACTGTCGCGAAAACTCATAAAATTCCCATAAAAAAAATTACACTTAAAAAATGAACTAATTTAAAATGTAATCCATTACACAACTTCTCAGGAGGAGAAAATAAATAAACCACGCATGAATCACAGCGAACAAAGAGCTTCGTGAAACCTCGTAAAAATTCCCATAACACAAGTGACACTCATAAAGCGAACTCATACAATTTTCCCTCTCCTGTTGGCCATCTAATTGCAAAATGCAATTGGTTGAGTTAAATACGTTACGTTCGTCCCCACTTACGCAGTTCTCTCCGATCTCACAACTCTATCACATCATCTGAACCATCTCCATCGATGACAAACACCATCGCTCACTGCTATGACAACCAACCAGGACAAGCTACCTCAACGTGGCCTCCCACTACGCACGGACAAGGCCGGTGCGTTGTGTTTTTCTTGTGTGTGCGATGAATGTTTGGCGTCTTTGTCCTGGAAAATTGCAATTTTTTTCCTTTTTTTCCCTTTATTAACCTAAATAAATGCAAATAAAACGAACAGGAAATGAAGAGCAAATGAGAATTTTGTTAAATGATCGCCCTACAACGTCTTTTGGCTAATGATTAATGTTAGCTCGTATGGGTCCTCGTATCTTTTCAATTTGGAAATTCTGTAAATTTTCGTGCCAATCCGCTATGTTATCAAAACCATAACAGTCAGTCGACTTCATTGCACTCGTTTCTACATTTAAAGATTCACATTCAGACATTTTAATGATTGAGATCCCATCAGCCTGCTTAATTTTACTTGTAAAAGTATTTGATACAAAATGAACGTAAATTTCATCAGTTTCAGCTCCAGGCCCCTCATCGATTATATGTAATTGCATCGTCGAAAGCGCAAATCGACATGTCTGGAAATTTTTCGTTTCAAAATACCTATATTTTTTGACAACTTTTAGGCACCGCCTTTTTTGCGTCGCACACTTCGCACACACTGCGAGCCGACCCTGATTATACGTTTAAGCGTAGTTCATCTCAAAACGCTAAGCTGCCAAGTTTGTCCTAAAACTTCGGCGAGCTCATAGTGGAAGTGGCGTAACAGTGAATGGTACTGAGGATTGGTACAACTGCATACGAACTGTCATTCTGACAGCTAGTAGGCTGTATGCCTGTAAGTAAGATTATTCGCTGAATTAAATTGAATTGATTTATAATACCGAAAACGGTTCAAGATAAAATTCATTTGAATGTGGAAGCAAGTTCTACCAACATAATATATTGCACCAGTAGGAAAAAATCAGAAAAGGTCAGTGTGAAAGTGCCCCAAGTACTCGCCGAGTACTGAGAATTGTGAACAGAGAACAGAATGATGGAGTGTCGGCTTTGCCTATGCTCTGCATCAGCAGAGTCTTCCATCCCTATTTGTGGCTATTCTGATTTACTAGCCAAACACGTCTGGAGCTGCAGTCAGTCACTGGTTGGTTCAACAACTTAGTCGTATGACATGCTCTAATCAAAGTCGGGTGCTCAAATAATAGTGTAATGTGTATTTTCCTTGCAGATAATAAAACACGACAGATACAATACAGACAGACCTGACAGACCTAATACAATATGCTTGTCTTGTGAATCCAACCTCAAATCGCTCATCAATTTTAAAGAAACCTGTGCTAAAAATGATGAAAGGGCAAGACTGAAACTAACTGAATGCTTAAATATTAAAGTGGAAGAAGTTTTACTCGACGATTTAGCTTTGGAGGATGAGGGTTTTGATAACAATTTACAACTGTATAAATTACCTGTTGATGATGAGGGTAATGAAAAACAATCAAGCAGCATAGAAGAAAAATATTCTACAAACGAAGTAGTAGATCACCTGCCCAATTTACATGTAAAGAGTCAAAACACCGATGTATTTGCATTATATCGTGTATTGACACGATATTATGATGAACGAAAATGTTCACTGGTAATATTTCCATGATGAGCGAATTTAAATTGTTACTTTAGCTTTATTAAAACATAAATTCACAGAGTTGATGTAGAATTTCATTTGAAAGGTATATTTTTTTTATTGATCGTTTTGATTTGCAGATGGATGGCGAGAAATTAAACACACATACTAATCGCCAACCTGGGAAAAATAAATGTGACATTTGTTCAAAAAGTTTTACAAAAAAAGCTTACTAAAAGTACATATGAGAATTCACACTGGAGAAAAAACCATACAAATGTGAAATTTGTTCAAAAAAGTTTTGCACTAAAATCTACCTTAAAAGAACATATGAGAGTTCACACTCGAGAAAAAACATACAAATGTGAAATTTGTTCAAAAAGTTTTACAACAAAATCTAACTTAAAAGTACATATGACCATTCACACTGGGGAAAAACCATACAAATGTGAAATTTGTTCAAAAAGTTTTGCAATAAAAGCTACCTTAAAAATACATATGACCATTCACACTGAAGAAAAACCATACAAATGTAAAATTTGTACAAAAAGTTTTCCAAAAAAGTACTATTTAAGACAACATATGAAATATCACGCTAAAGAAAAATCATTGAACCGTGAAATCAGTTCGAAATGCTTTGTAAATCATGAAAAAAAGCCTCGCAATTGAGTGTCAGCTTTGCCTATGTTCTGCAGCAGCAGAGTCTTCCTTCCCCATTGATGACTATTCTGACTTACTAGTGAAACATATCTGGAGCTGCAGTCAGCCACAGGTTGGTATCTCGACTTATTCACATGGCATGCTCTCGTCAAAGTGTATTTTCCTTGGAGGTGAAAAAACACAACATGTTACCCAATATAATATGCTTGTCTTGTGAATCCAACCTCAAATCGCTCATCAATTAAAAAAAACCTGTGCTAAAAATGATGAAATGGCAAGACTGAAACAACCTCCTCTAAATGCGACTTCAAATCATCTACAGTTCAAATTTGTACGTTTAAACAAAAAATAAAACCATAGAAAACCAATCATTATAAATCCATTAAAATAAAAAAAAACTGGCCAACGGAACGTAACATTTTATAAAGCAGTGATGCACAACCCGCGGCCCGAAATAACATTGTACTTCAAGTATTGTTCTTGACAAGTACATACTTCATTGAATATGAAAAAAATCTATGTTTGATATATTAACAAATTATTGCAATACCAAAGGAGTATAATCTGAATCTTCACCATCAAATGAAACATAAAGAATTTAACGTAAAGTTTCAGGGAGAACTAAAACAGGGCTCAGCAAAACTTTTTTATCAAGGCAGCCGATACCTCAACAGCGGTAACAGAAGTGAGTTTTGATATTTCTCAGTTAATAATGAAAACATCGAGGTCATTTACTAATGGCGATTTTGTGAAGAAGTGTTTGGTAACCGCATCTCAAAAACTTTGTTGTGTGAATTGCGTGAAGAAGTTCAGTAAAGAGTCAGTGAGTCTTAATCGAATCCAAATAATGTACAATAGAGTGGAGAGTGATTGGAGTATCTTATATGTATGTAGCTATTAAATTTAAAATAATAAAATGGATTTCTAGTATAATATATGTATGTATCTTTATTTTCAACACTTTTACCCACTGCAGCCGTGAACAATTAGAAGATGGATAAATTGGCCCTGGTGAAAAAGTGGTTAATCAGGGATGTTGTATTCATGACAATTAGGGATTCCAAAATTACCGATATTTGCAAAAACCGGTATTATCGAAAAAATCCCACCGGCGGTAATTACCGGTTTTTTATAATTAAAAAATATATAATTAGTAAAAAAAATCATTAATTAAAAATTCACCTTTTAATGGCGGAACTTTGATGTATTTCATGATGAATTATGTATACACGAAAAAAATCTCCAGGTTTATTCAACACTGAAACCGAGTCCTTCTATGCTGCGCGAATTACCGATCAGCGAGGGCGTCAAAAGGAAAGGAAATACTATTTTTGCGTACTTTTTGATCTAAGAAATTTTGTGTGGAAGGGATGGTTTTAGAATTTCAGTTGAATTCCGAGAAAAAAATCGGAATGTGCGTAAGTTCAAAATCGAGGACATACTTGTAAATCATTATATGTATTCAAAAATAGTCTCAGGACTGAGTACGATATTTTCAACGTACTTTATCTTTGCTTTCAAGATTATAAATTTATGATACCTACACTTGGCGGCTCGTTTGAAAAACAGTTCGAAAAAGGCAATTGTTTTTTGATCTGCTAGTCAAACGAATTGGCAAACTAGACGTTAAAATGTTATTTTCCGAATTCAAAACAATTCAGTGCAAGTATGAACATATAATAGCCGAAATCCGTCTGTCTGTCTGTCTGTCTGCTGATAACGCTCGCTGAGGAAAATAATTAAAAAACCAGAGGGAGTGGGGGATCGAACCCAGGACCCCAAGCTCGAGAGGATTCGCACTTATGCTATCTGCTGTCACCAGTTGTCAATTTAGTCCTTTTTTTTTTTAAACATTACCTATACAAGGGATCGTGATTCTGTTTTACCTATAAAAGGGATCGTGACTCTGCTAATAATACATAGATGGCACTATAAAAACTATTATTTTTTTTTTTTTTGATTTTTACAAAATTATAATTATTATACATATATGTATATAATAATTAATAGTTATAATATTAATAGTAAGTAAAGTAAAATAAAAATTCAGCGGGCGTTGATGTTCAACGGGCTTACACTAGTATACATATATTGGGGGTCATAAAATATAAAGGTTTCCTTAGAAATGTGTACCCACCTATTTTTGTATTGACGTAGACGATGAAATGAGAATATTAAATAATCTAGGGCTGAAAATAAAAGAAATATATAAATTTGAACAAAATTAATATATTTCGGTAATTACCGGTAGTCTATTTTGTAATACCGAAGACCAGAATTTACTAAACTAGTGACAATATATCTACATATTTATATTTATTTATTAAAAAAGATACGGCTGTGGTATTACAGGTTTCCCCAAATCGCCACAGCGCGCCCCCTCTTCCACGCCTCGCGCATGCACGGTACCAACTCAAGGTCATAAATGTATCGTAGACGTATACCCGAGCGAATAAAATAAGATTCATTTCAATCGTGTCATTAGTAACGAAGTTATAGTTTCGGAATGTATGCCCAGCCAAAACGTAACACCGCCGTTTCCGTACTGGTACCCCATACTGGACCGCGTATAGACGTATTCACGTCAAACGGTCAAGTGGCAATGGGCTGGACACAGCAAATAAAATTGATGGCGGATGGACGCGAGAAATACTGGAATGGTATCCGAGAGGATGTGAAAGAAAGCAAGGTAGATCGAGTGGTCGATGGGCTGATGAATTGAGAAGACTGTGTGAAGTCAAATTGCTCAAGACAGACAGGAATGAAAGAGGATTGGAGAGGCCTTCATCCAGCAGTGGATGGTGAACGGCTGAAAATGACGATGATGATAATGATTATTCTTTTTCTTCTAAAAATTTCTACTTATATTCTTGGAGTACTTGGAGACTTTTTGCGTGCAATTGGAAAAATTTACTTATGTAAATTCAATAACAATGAAAAATCTAAAAATCCAGAGTACAGTATGATTAATTATCATCATTATTATTATTCTATATAGTGGCGCGGGAATCTGTCTGGCTGGCTGGGTGGCTTAGCCGCGAAACGCTGTATACCGCCGATGATATATTGATATATTTTGTATGCCTTATCTCGGTTTTTATGTCCTTTCTGAAATTAAATTCAGCAATAATACTCGACCAGGTGGGGATTGCATATTGATTTGTTTTCAGAAGAATCTGTGGAGTCAACTGGATACAAATTGTTCAAGACAGACAGGAATGGAAGAGGATTGGAGAGGCCTACATCCAGCAGTGGGTGGTGAAAGACTGAAAATGATAATGATTACAACTATAAACGGCGGCAAAAATAGATTGAACGGCGCTTGAATTTTGAAATAAACCCGCGAAAATAATTCGAAACGGATATATGTATGCCCATGGGCAGATAATGCGCGGTTGCTGTGGTCGTGTGTCAGTCGGCGCGGCGCCGCGGCTGCCATCGGCGGCAGCTGATGCCGATCGATACAAAGTGAGCAATTGACCGTCGAATGGTGACCGCTGACCGCTGACCGCTGACCGCTGACCGCGCACCCCTTTCTCATTCACACCACCACACCTTTCACCCATATATACCCCAACGCTCGACACTGTCATTACGTAGCGTTTACTCTCGGCTCCATTGTCGTTTCCTTTTTTCGTTAATCATTTGATTGACAAAAAAAAACACGAGGAATGCGCCCGTTTCCCCCTTTTAGTGTCCGACTCGACGCTATAAATACACCGTTCAATTAATGGCAATTGGCCATTGCAATCATCGCTTTTTCAGTGCATGCTCTGTGTTTGATGTTTTCTTCTGTTTTTTTCGCTTGTACAATGATGCAGTACATACAATTTTTTATTTGTGTTTCAGCAATAGAACAGTGACACTCTAGTTGTACGGCACTGAAAAGATCACATCATTGTACATATCGCGTCCTCGGAGCGCAAAGGTGACATGTCCACGATTTTGCGAAAACGTGTCGCGAATGCAACGTTGAAACTCTTTGATAATTATTTATACCTAAGTACAATTGGTGAACATGAGTGGATGTAAAGAAGAAGAGATGAAACTGGGATGGAGCGCTTTTGGAAGAATGAACGTAGTTTTAAAATCCAACATTCCGCTATGCTTAAAAAAGAAGGCGTACTGCCGGTTATGACGTATGGATGTGAAACGTGGATGCTAAATTCAAGAATTCTATGTAAGATCCGGTGCACACAGTGAAGTGTGGAATGATGTATGCTCGGTATAACAAGAGATTGTAAGAGGAATACACAGGTAAGAAGCGTAACCAAAGTGGCAGATATAGCGGAACGTGTGAAAAACATGAAGTGGCAATGGACTGGATACGTAGCGAGAAGAATGGATGGCAGATGGACGCGAGAAATACTGAAATGGTATCTGAGAGGATGTGAAAGAAAGCAAGATAGACCAAGTGGACGATGGGCTGATGAATTGAGAAGACTGTGTGAAGATTGGAGAGGCCTTCATCCAGTAGTGGATGGTGAACAGCTGAAAATGACGATGATGATGATGATTATTCTATCAGGGCTGTCAAGTAGCACATCTGACTGACATCACAATTTATTTTGGCATCGTAAATTACAAAATTTCTACTTATATTCTTGGAGCACTTGGAGACTTTTTGCGTGCAATTGGAAAAATTTACTTATGTAAATTCAATAACAATGAAATATCTAAAAATCCAGAGTACAGTATGATTAATTATCATTATTATTATTCTATATAGTGGCGCGGGAATCTGTCTGGCTGGCTGGGTGGCTTAGCCGCGAAACGCTATATACCGCCGATGATATATTGATATATTTTGTATGCCTTATCTCGGTTTTTATGTCCTTTCTGAAATTAAATTTAGCAATACTCGACCAGGTTGGAATTGCATATTGATTTGTTTTATTGTATGTATATTCATTATGTGTACTTTTTGTCTGTAAATAAATACTGATATATTGAGGAGTTATTTAATGCATTACAAATTTTATTTATTTGAATTGAAAGTTGCCTATGTCATGTGCAAGTCGTGGGCAACTAAAATACGGTAACCACTCGATGACACTGTCAACGGGCAGCTACCAGTTTTTTTAACATAAAGTTCCCTTGATTTATGATGGCTAGTTCAAACTTTAAAACTGCTGTCCTGAACATTGTAGTATTTTTAACGTGTCACCTTTGTACTCTGAGAATTTTTTTTTATATTTTCAATAGAAATGGTTGTTTTCTAATTGGAGTGTCGAAAAATTGTATTTTCAACAAAAAAAAAATTGCATTATTCCTTATTTTCAGGAAATGATTGTTTCATCGTCCGTTGAGATAGTTGCACGATTCTGAAGCTTGGATTGAAAAAAAATTGGAAATGCGACCTGAAATCGGTGCCGGTAATCCGGCGAGACCGATCACCTACAACCGATCAATCTCGGAAGGGACCACCCGACCGAACTCTCTGTTTCCGCCGGAGAGGCCGCTACAGCCGGAAAAACAGCCGTTGAAATTCGACGTCAATCTGGTCGGAGCTCCGCCCGAAGTCGAGCAGCTGGTCAACAATATCAAACAAGTCGCCGAAGAGTTCCTGTATCATTGGAAGACGTTTCCAATCGGTGCATATTTTACTATTACTTTCGCCGCAACACTCGCACAACCCAAGTGTGTTACACTTGATAATTTTCTTGTATTTTAGTATTACCGTCTCCATTGGGTGTAACACCGTCCCAACCGGGCGCTCACAATGATAACAACCACCGACCCAAACGACTCAATCTGCAAGATTTGTTTTTGGCGCCGTCGTTCGATGAACTGGACGCGGTTGCTGTGGATTCAAAAGGCGAACCTAGACGTCTCGGTCACAAACACTTGGAGTGTATCCGCGAACGAGGGTAAAAAATGTCTTTTCAGTAAATACTCTATTCATTTGTAAAGATACATATGTATGTGTGTAAAGTTTACAATTCTCTAGTAGAAATATTTGAGATATCAATTTTATTATGAAAGGTAAAATGATAATAAATTTCACATTCAATGTTAGTGAATTCTTATTGATCGGTAAGTATGTATAGCGGACGAGGGGTACCCCTAATTCTTTGAATTGTAAATCTCTATTGGAATGATTCTCTTTAGGAGACGAGCAAAGTCGCAAGTAGCTCGTAGGCTCTAGCTGCTTTTTTTTTATATAAATTTACCTACACAAAATAATATCTTTAATATTTGCGTTTCAAAATTGTATCACGTCTTTCAAAATCATGCACTATCATTGCCCTTTTATTATACATTTTCATCAATACAAATTATTATTTCCTCACTATCGTGACTGAATAATAATTACACTCTTAAAATTTTTACACATCGTAATTTATTGATATCAATACTCTCAATGTATTTTTTAATTTTTTTCATTATTATTTCAACTAGAATAATAGTTAATTGTGTCAAAAATTCAAATCCTGAAATTGATTTCTCCAAAAGCTTGCACAAGGATAAATACAGCAAAGCCAAGATGTTAAATTGTAGCCAATTGGAATCGATCAGACGACGGGGGTACGTGTTACTCCCAAAATGTTTCAGTTTCGACATTTCGTCACTTCAAAATTTATTTTTGATTTTTAGTCACGTGTATTATTATTGTTTATTTTATTTTTCACGTTCATTTGGATGTGTCATTTATTATTTTCACTTTCACCGTTGAATATCTATTGATGTATTTTATTTTCGGAATTCGTGATTTTCTTTTCGGTACCGAAATTTTTATTTAGTCTGAAAATTATGTACATCAATAGTGTATCGATGACAAAATTTAATGTGCCTTGTGAAATATGTGTTTAACATAATGTGTATGTAAATTTAAATATTTATTGAATTGAACTGCAGCATGATATTCTAATCCTGTATTTAACAAGCATGTTTTTGTTATCACCATAAATTTTATTTTATTGTCCATCATAATCATTATCTGCAATTGAAATCATCAATGTTTACATATACGATGTATGCGGATTTATTCTAACATGATGTAAAATACTTACAAACTTTTTTGCTCTTTTTAAGTGTTTTACATTATATTGAACTAATCCGTGTATTATTTCTGTTATGTGGTAAATTTATAAAAATTTGTTGATGTGTAGTTTTTAATAATATTTTATACAATATTTTTTTCTGTTATTCGTTGTGAAGTGGGAAGTTTTTTTTCTGGAATATAATTTATATACCAATATATTCCATTCATTTTTAAATGTGAGTCGTAGAGTATTGTACCACTCATTAAGCTATTACCACCATGGTTAGCAGCTACATTTATAGATATGCAACATGGATATATTAAAATATGTACCTCCGTGCATACATATCGTATTAAACTTTTGTGTTTTTGCGTAAAAGATTAATTCGCAATAATAAATTGAACATAAATTAGTTTTTTTTTTCTGAACAGTGAATTCGAGGTGGCATCCTTAAATTTTCCGGGACAAGTTCACCGCTGGCAATTGTCGCTTTTACTTCAAAGGGGATGTGAAAAGTCACGCGATTGCTTGTTGGACGATCTCGCTCGTTCTATAAAATTGATTTTGGTCACAGGTTGTGCGAGAGTGACATCAAATACGTTCTCCGTAAAGGAAAGCCTCAAAGCACTTATTTTAGGTTTAACGAGGTACGTCATATTTTATAAATTCAATTAAATCAAATTCTATATTTTTTCTAGTAGCTATCTATTTATGTATTTTCATTTAAAATTTTCAGATTATTGGATATCGTACTTGGGATGCCTTCTTTGCTAGCACATAACCTGGATAACAAAATAAAAGAAGAAAGATGTCGCTACCTCGTTGCTGAACTCGTTTGCTGTGTAAGAATTTGTATCTAATTTACTATTTTGTGTTATAACAAAATATGGTTTTGTTATAATGTTTATATTCTAGCCAGAGTATAATGGATCATTGTCAATGCTATGTGGCTTTGTACGGCGACAGATCAGAAGGGCCGTCACCGAGAAGTTTGAAGTGGAAAGAGAATGTTCTCGACCACCTTGTGCCGTTCCGTATTTATACCAAACGCCACAGGGTGCTCATATCGATTTAAGGTACTCGACAATAATTATAATGATTATATCTATGTATTATATCATCGGTCAGCCAATCTTATATTTTTATATTTTATTTCTGTAAAAATAGACTGTTTAAACGTGATATAATGCGAAGAGCTCTACCTATTTTAATAAATATATTAGAAAAGGAAACAAGAGGATGGTTCTTGCATTTTCGTGA
Organism: Parapsyche elsis; assembly: GCA_022651745.1. Classification (NCBI taxonomy): domain Eukaryota; kingdom Metazoa; phylum Arthropoda; class Insecta; order Trichoptera; family Hydropsychidae; genus Parapsyche; species Parapsyche elsis. The sequence continues at coordinate 15,089,709 of JAGVSN010000001.1, read as the reverse complement.
AAGACTGATTGCTGAATTAAGAGCACAAAAAATGCCTGATCATGAAATTGAAAGGGTACGCTTTAATATAATTTAGATTTTATTGTAGTATTAACGGTTTTGGTTAAATTATTATTTTTTGCATAGGAAGTGAAAGAGGCTGTTATGAGAGAATACCTTCAACGAGTATATAACAGTGTACTAGCTCATCCAGGTCTGGCAACTCTCGGCTCTGGAATACCCGATTTATTAGTTAAACAAGCTCAGGCTACAGTTATGATGCATAGGTAATTGTAATACTTTCCTGCGATAATTCTTATTGCGATTTATTATTAAACTTGTTGACCTTTCCTTTTTTTTAATTTAGGGCTGTCGACAATGTGCAAAGGAAATTGAATAGAACTAAAGACAATTTACGAGAAAGACTTGAAAATATTCACCCTGTACTTTCTAGAATAAAGTCATGGATTGAAGATAAATTAAGGTATTTCAGTATTGCTTATGTAAATAGTAAATAGTATTTCATTGCATTTACCATTACAGACTGGCCGAAGAAATGTTTTCCCAGCAAAATGCATGGAATGCTCATCAAGAAGCTGTCGCATTGTGCACTGCGCACGGCCTTACACAAGCTGCCTACTTTTTTCAAAGAGATTTAGCATTCATGAAAGAAGTCAGTTTATTACGACATATTTCTTATATGAATCACTATGAGTGTTGAATTTTAAAAATTAATATATTTTTTTTAGAGAGAACCTGTGCTTTTAAAAGAATTAAGGAAAGTGAAAACACCGACTCGTAGCTTCCAATGGCTGACGCAAGTCTGGTTTCCAAACAATTGGATTGTGAGACGCAATTTCCAGGGCCAATCTGAAATCATTCCAACTGTTTTAACAAACCAAACTACGAGTATCGTTACTCCCCGGTCAGACCCTAGTCAACCGGTTTTTCTTGTTGAGAAAGATATTGTACGTACGACGACTACGAGATGGCCAATGTGGAGATGGATTAACTACTGTCATAGGTTTAAATATTTTTAATCAATACCGTTTTTATTTATTTTCCATTTTGTTGTCTTTCCAATTACATATCGCTTTTGGCTGTTAATTTGTATTTATGTGTAGTAAAATATTATTTTCTATTTCTATTAATTATCATATTGAGTGTTTTTTTATTGTAACCCATCATTTTTCACCAGTTTTACCAAATATTTATTTTACCATTATTCTATATAAAAATGCATAGCTTTGTGTTGTTTTGCTTGATAATATAATATACCCATCATCTCTTTTGTTCATTGTTAATTATATGTTTCAACATTTAGAACGTGGTCTTGGAGTTGGAATGCAATGTTTCTTTTTGGAGTTGTAATACCTTGGTGTTCTCCAGTTTCATTACGAGCCTTATTTTTCATGGAACCTTTTATGCCTGATCTCGAATTGTCCCAAGTATGTATTCATTACAAATTTTATTGACTTCTCAAAATCAAATACATACATACATATGTGTTCATGTTTTCTCTAATATGATTATTGTTCTATGGCTTTTTATACAATTGTAAAGTTCAGTGTTGATATCAATAATTGATATCCATATTATTAAAAATTCATTTTTATTTTTAAAGGTCAATGGTACGCTTTTCCCTCGTAAAAGTAGCATTACATCTACTGCTTGTTCCCGTTTAATTTCTTTGTGGCGGCACATATCAAAATCCAGAACTAGTTTTGAAACCAAACCCGATACAGGTATATATTTAAATGTAATTTTCATTATTATTATGTATCGTGTATTTTTTTTTCAATTTAATGAATTTTAATTACAGGTTTTATAGGAAAAGGCTTAACCCGACATATAAATCGAGTTTGGAATTATGTCATCAAAGGAACTTGTGGGACATTGTGTATTCTTCTACTCTTTCCATTAGTCTGTTTATCAGTTGCTCTCTTCAGTGTCTTAGCTGCTGCCACAGCTTTTGCCTGGATGCCAATCGTTACGCTCGTTCTTCATTTGCTCATGGTTACCATATATGATTTAGATAGCCCAGATTATATTAGGAGAAACAGGTAATTGTCATCACTTGTAAATAAAATAAATAATATTTGTATGATCATCGTCTATATGATTTGTTTAATTTTTCAGATTTTTTATCATCGTTGAAGCTGTAATTTGGAATATTTTAATACAAGGTTGCATACAACCTATACTAACATTATTTGTTGCACTTATTTTATGTCCAATTTCTTCATTTATTTTATTTACTGGTATGACATTTTATCCAAATGCTATTTTGCATATTCAATGGTGATTTTTATTTTGATCTCTTGTTACACTTGTTCAATTGCAGTTGCCATCATCAGGTATTGGATACGATTGGGGTGGGATGCTCTTACGTTTCAGTTTATTATTAAAAACCGTGGCCGTATTCCATCATCTGATAGTGCTTTTGTCAAGCGTATCGCTGGTCCAGGACTCGCCCACGACTACTACTTCCAAATACGGTAATTTAACAAATGTTTACTGCCATATCTTAACCAGACCGTATTTGTACTGATAAAATTACTGAATTTACAGGTATTGACATTTCGATACACATATATGTATATATTAGTTCTATGTATGTATTGTTTACAGCCCGGAGCAAGCATTAGCAGCATTAGAATCTAGAATGGAACTAGATGAACTTGGTGCATTCCAACAAACCACCGAATCTGCTATCATACAACCGCAAAAAGACTTTGCTCAATTTGTAGAAGCTTGTTTTGGCCCATTTTCAGTGCAATTAGCAAAAGTAAATTTTAGTTTATATAGTTATTCTAATTTTTTTTAATATCAATCGAACTTATTTACTTATCGATGTTAAACAAATTCACAGACGGGTCCATATAAACAGCTTGAAAAGGAATGTGGTGATCTAATTGCATCTCTGCATGAGAAACTTGAGCGACGAAGACGTGAACTAAGTCTCGGCTTGACTCAAGCAGTGTGTTCAAAAATTAAACTAAATACAGTTGATCTTAAGGTTTGTGTAATATTTAAATTTAAAAATATGTACCTTTTTACATCAAAGATATGCAATGATTTTGCAGTCGCTGGGGCACAAGTTGTATACGAATTGCATTAGTGACTAATTTTTTTTCCTTTCAGATTGTTATTCAACAAGCTGCTCTTATGCTATCGCGCTTTTATCCATCTCATGTAATATCTCGACTTTGCATAACGGAGGAGGAATATTGGGATACACGAAGCCTAAGCCCCAATGATTGGGTAGGACTTGCCGGCCTATTATATGCGGATTTATTCGGACTGGACTTCCTCACACCACTGGGGGAAGCCGACACTCGCTTTAGACTTGATCCACATCAACAAGTGGATCTGTCCCGTTACGCTGACCTAGTACACACTACCGAGATAGGTATTCGTGGCTTCTCTGTTACACACATGTTCAATATTTATTATTTCGTTTATTTTATTTTGTACTCCTTTGAACTAGTCGAAGGCGGTCCAGATTTGTTGGGTACCGTTTACAGTCCAAGAGGCAATATCACTGTACAACCACCTTGTTTAGACGTATCCGCATTCAACCCTAGATCTCGTCTTCTAATAACTCCCAAAGAAAAGCGGAGGTAATTCAATTTTAAACCATCCGTATTACTTTTAACAATTTATGTTTACTTATATCCATTTATTTTTAGTGATGTCAATCCCACTTTATCGTGGGTTCGCGGAACTCTACCTAGACCCAGTAGACGTCCCTGGGTTGGTTGGGGTCGTGCTCGTCGACGTCATCCCCCTACGCCACGACCCACTCAACCACCGGTACCATTACCGGTACCTCATCCTGTCACAGTTGCTCTTATTATATATAATCGTGATGCCGATTCTCCTGTCTCGCTCGATTCTGATATATGCATTGATATCATCAGAACAATCGAGGAAGCCTCACCAGATGCCGATAATACTCAAGGTTTTACCATTTTACTTTTTGTGTTGATGTCGATTGCTCATATTGTAATTGACACTCACGTTAATGTTTCAATTTCAGAATCAGTTGCACGGTTCAGGACAGAAGGTACAATAGCGGACTCGTCTATTGATTCTTTAGATACGTCCAGCGATGGAGAAGCTGAAGGTGCAGCCGGCGCGGATGATACACCCATCCAACAACAGAATGATTTGACTGATACAAATGAAGAATGCCAACGAGAAACACTGCCTTGTGCCGACACGGGCTTTCACTGGACACTTACCAATTGGGGACAGAGTGAGTTCACGATTTACCTTTTGTATTACATCAAAGTAAGCCACATATACGTGAGTGTTTAATTTTTCAGACGTGACGGGCAGAAGACGTAACCAATCGGGTACGGTGAGAGTTGATCTCGCAAGTCCAGAGGATGTTACTTTAGACACGGACTCCACAAGGGTTGTTTTTACATCTTATGGTACGTCCGTTTGAGATGTGACATTTTTTGTGACAGTCAATGGCTCAAATTTTTATATGAATTAATATTGCATAAAAGCGTTTACTAAATACTGTTAAATATTATAAGTGTTGCAATTTAAATAATCTACTCATTTTTTTACATAGTACAGAATTGTTGAGATCATAAATTTTTTTATCTATATTATTATTTTACTAATTCATTGACTATGTACTTTACGAGTAATTTAAGTGTATAATTTTTTCTTTCTGCTTTTTGCTTGTTATTTTTAACGACCAAAAATATCTACTATCATTTTTTATCATGTTCATTTTCAGTTTTAAACATACCTGAAATCAAAGAAAAATGTGTGCAATCATTTACACGATAAATTTAACGTTTTTCACTCTTTCTTTATGTGTCTTAATTAGTAATCAAAAGTAATTTTATTCTTGTAAATATTTAATATGTACTTTGAAATTTCCATATGCTTTTCCTATTTTTGATTTAAGCACTAGCTTTGTGGTACATACATACATACATACTTCACAATTATACAATGGAATATAACATAACTTTTATTTGATTTGTTGTGATTGGATAGCTTTTGTGATTGCTGCATTGTTGATGTTGTACGCTTGTATTATATTGAATCTGCTATATTCAGTGTCGACCACAGAATCCAAATCAGGGCACCGTACTCTTAATTTCACATTTGTCTGCTGTGTCAGCTACTGACTGTATCTACATTATACGAGTGGTGTTTAAAAGAAAAACTATTTGAAGCGCGTAACAATATTTCGAGTTAATTATATGATTATAAAGAGTGAGTACAACTTAGATAATAATAACACAATATATATTATATACATTTCAGTCAATGTGTGCACCTTATGCGTTAGGATATTTATGTCAGAATTATAATTTATGTAATTATTTTAGTGCAATTTCACAAAATTTTGCAGATATTTATCTAATTTTGTGGCTATGGATAATTAAGTGATTTTAACTTTTTTTTTTAATATGAGATTTATTTAACTTCATAATTCGAGTACATACTCATTTTAAATGCTTTAATTTATTGACAATATATATTATGGATCATTTTTAACTTGAAAACATATGTTGTTGTTCAGTGACTCCCAAATATTTAAATAAGTAGTGATAATTAAAATTATGAAACGTATTGATAAATAAAATGACCTACCTCCACTTTCATTACATAAAACATGAATTAAAATTATCAATTTTTCATTTTACGTGGTCAATACTTTCGAAAAACAGTGGCTGAATTTTTGAAATTAACATTTTCACTAACTATACATACATATTTACTATGTTATTTAAAATAATTTTGATCTGATTTAAACTATTATTGCATCATTTATGAAGATCTGTTTTATATATAATTATACTTAATATAAATTAACTAATTATACACTTATCAACATTTAATTTATCTTAGAAGTTTGTGATTTGATAGTCATATGTATTTGTATTTTTCACCTTTCTTTCCATTTCATTATATTATTTGCATTTGACCAATCATTTTTGAGATTAACCAATTCATAATTATCATGAAGGTTTGCGATGATCGATTTATATTATACGTAAAAAGTAATAAATAAGGCGTTGAATAGTATAGAAATGTATGAGCATGCTAATTAACTCATTCGCCGAAACATTAAAAATAATAAATTTAGAAACGAGATTTAGAATTGTAAGGAAATGATATTTCAAACTTCCAGAGATCTATGAACGCTTATAATTTGTAATTAAGGCCTAATATTTGCATTTATTATCCTTAAGTACGTAAATGATAATTCGAAAAAACCAAATCATGTTTTTGTATTATTAATTTAAGATGGTGTGTATTTTCATCTCCTTCCATTTTTATATTGAGTAACATTGATAAAAAAAAATGCAAACCTAAAACAAATTAATACTTCATTTATATAAAACTAAAATTTGGTTTGGCTAACTGATGACTTTATTTATATAATATTTAGAGATTGGAACATCAAAGGAAAGACAATTTTACGACTTAACTAGTCATATCTGATTGAAACCAGTTTAAATTTCAAGCTAGACTTTTAGGTTGATAAATTTATAAATAATACAGATTTTCTTAAGATTTTTATAACTTTTGTTATCTTTTTTATTTAATTATTTTATCATCAATTACATACATCCGTCCATCTGTTAATTTCATATGCAAACAAATAGTTGGTTAGTATTTCCCCAAAACGTACAACTTTCATACTTAACTAGCATGTTCCAACAGATAGACATAAGCATGTGAGTATTTTATTCTAATTTCAGATGTGATAATGCATTTATTAATATTTCTAACAATCGAATTAAATTTAATTATCCATCATATCAGGGATATTATTAAATATTGAAAAATCTCTTACAAGTCATTTACCAATCACTCGCTCAACAATCATCATGCATAAAAGTACAGATACGAATGTTTATTTTTCTCTTTGCTGTCAGGAAATTAATCTTCGATAAAAGAAAATGAAATACATTTCTAGTCTTTTACTTGGTGATTCTATGTTTCATTTTAAGTTTTAAGATTTTGTTATACCAAACAGTCAACGCCAGCATTGTCTGTATTAGCATACCCTACCATCTAATTTTTTTTAAGTATGTAATTATATTATTCGGGCGTTCACTGTAATTATGTATTTGGTTTAATTTATTTTGTATTATATTATGTATTTACTCTGAATTTTCAAAAACTATTTTTATGTACTCTAATAAATAGTGTGTTATGACTTGTATTTGGAGTAATAATAAGCAATTATGCCTATAGTGTTGTATTTTCAATTTACCTACTCTAAACAATAATTTCATAAGAAAATAGTATTTGCCTGAGTGGAAAGTTATGAAATTCTACATGGGCCAAAAAACTATGGTATACGTTTAATAGTTTTGTTGAGGATTGCATTTTGAACAGATTTCACACTGACCATTTACAAATTAAAGAGATCAATAAAAAATCAAAATAAATTATTATTATTTAATACAAAATGTGCAAAATTAAATTTAATAAATTAATTTTCTAATAATAATCAAGGAATAAGTTCAGTTCACATGACGGAAATATTCTCTTTCGTTATTATATTGTTAATTACACTGAAAGTTCATTGATGTTTGGATTTTTCCTGTAGATTGGGACGGTAATCGTTTACTTTGTAGTGATTCTTTCCGAATATTTTTCATCTATGTATGCTGTCTTGCGAATAAGTCAAGGAACGGATGTTTCGCTAGTTAGCCAGAATAGCTATAAATAGAGAAGGAAGACTCTAACTCAGATCCAAAACGTAAAAAAAAAAAAATTGTGATGTGCTCTTTTTCTCCGGTGTGAATTTCATGTCCTTTTAGGTGATGGTTTGTTACAAAGTGTTTCGAACGGGTTTCACACGTGATTATTCTTCAGTGTGACATTTCACATTTTTATGTTTTTTCCTCAGTATGAATATGCATGTGTTGTTCTAAAGAATCTAAAGTCTGGTGTTTTAGAAAACATATTGGACAAATTTCACATTTGCACGGTTTTTCCCCTAGTGTGAATGGTCTTATGTAGTTTTAATCTCGCGCTTATTGCAAAACATTGTGAACAAATTTCACATTTGTATGGTTTTTCCCCGGTGTGAATAGACTTATGTAGTTTTAATTCTGCTTTCGTTGCAAAACATTTTTAACAAATTTCACATTTGTATGGTTTTTTCCCAGAGTGAATGCGCATGTGTAATTTTAAGGACTGTTGTTTTGCAAAACATTTTAAACACATTTCACATTTGTTTTGTTTTTCCCCGTTGTGAATTCGCATGTGTAGTTTTATGGACTGATATCTTGCAAAACATTTTGAACACATTTCACATTTGTATGGTTTTTCCCCATTGTGAACGCGCATGTGTAGTTTTAAGCAATGTTGTCTTGCAAAACGTTTTGAACAAATTACGCATTTGTATGATTTTTCCCCATTGTGAATGGTTATAATATGTATTTTTAAGGTTTCTTTTAATGAAAAGCTTTTTGAACAAATTTCACATTTGTATGGTGTTTCTCCAGTGTGAATTCTCATATGTACTTTTAAACTATGTTTTTCTGTAAACATTTTTAAACAAATCTCACACTTGTGGTGTGTTTTTCCAGGTTGGCGATTTATGTCTTTTTTTCTCTCCATCCATCTGAAATATAGAGCGACCAATAAAAAAATATATTAATAAATAATACATTTTAAAAGCTAATCAAGTGAAATTTAACTTCAATTCTATGAATAATGTAATAAAAATTTCAATTCGCCCATGATAGATAAGGATATTACCGGTGAAAAATTTCGTTTATTATTATATTGTGTATTGCACAGTAAAAGTTCATTGGTGCTTTGGCTTTTTTCCCGTAGATCGCGAGGGTGATCTTTTACTTCGTTTGTAGTAATTTTTTCAGAATATTTTTCATTTACACTGCTTGATTGTTTTTCATCACCCTCGTCATCAACGGTTAATTTATCATCATCATCATTTTCAGCCGTTCACCATCCACTGCTGGATGAAGGCCTCTCCAATCCTCTTCCATTCTTGTCTGTCTTGAGCAATCTGCATCCACTTGACTCCATACATTCTTCTCAATTCGTCAGCCCATCTTCCACTTGGTCTACCTTGCTTTCTTTCACATCCTCTCGGATACCATTCCAGTACTTCTCGCGTCCATCTGCCATCCATTCTTCTCGCTATGTGTCCAGCCCATTGCCACTTCAACTTTTTCACCAGCACTGCTATATCTGCCACTTTGGTCATACTTCTTACCCATGTATTTCGTTTGCGATCTACAGTTGTAAATTGTTATCTAAACCCTCATCCTCCCAAACTAAATCGTCTAGTAAAACTTCTTCCACTTTAATATCTAAGCATTCAGTTAGTTTCAGTCTTGTCGTTTTATCATTTTTAACGCATGTCTTTTTAAAATTGATGAACGATTTCAGGTTGGATTCACAAGACAAGCATATTGTATCGGGCAGCCCGTCGTGTTTTTTCCCCTGCAAGGAAAATACATATTACACTATTCTTTTAGCAGCTGACTTTGATTATAGCATGTCATGCGACTAAGTTGTTGAACCAACCTGTGGCTGACTGCAGCTCCAGACGTGTTTGGCTAGTAAGTCAGAATAGCCACAAATAGGGATGGAAGACTCTGCTGATGCAGAACATAGGCAAAGCCGACACTCCATCATTCTGTTCTCTTTCCAGTTCACAATCCTCAGTACTCAGCGAGTGCTTGGGGTACTTTCACACTGACCTTTTCAATTTTTTTCCTATTGGTGCAATATATTATGTTCGTAGAACTTGCTTCCACATTCAAATGAATTTTCACTTGAACTGTTTTCGGTATTGTAAATCAATTAAATTTAATTCAGCGAATAAGCTTACAGCCATACAGCCTACTAGCTGTCATAGTGACAGTTCGTTTTCAGTTACAGTTGTACCAACACGAGAATTATCATGTACTGCACCAACGGGAGATAAGAGGGGGGGGCATAGGAAGACTATCAGGTCATCCTATATATTACCATATTAACCATGTATAATTTCATAAGCCAACGCACTCATCCGACATCTGATATGTACAAGGTTCGGTAGGTACCATTTTAAACAAATGGGATTATCCGTCGGCAGCATAGATAAATATTTCAAACTAGCAGCAGGCAAAACAACTCGGTACTTGTCTCTTAGCCGCACGCCGGAAGTGGTACCCCCAGTGATTGTACCTCCTACCGTTTGACAATCGCCTCCCTGAGAGTGTATTGGAGAAGCGTGTATATGTGCATTGTTGACATATTGAAACGTCAGTCAAGTGTGAAATTGACCAATAATTGAACTACGTTAATACATCAATGATTTACTTCTAGAGCAGGGCAGATAGTCGTATAACCTTCCAAGTATTCCCTGCTATGGTATACCTTGAACTTGACGAGCTCAGCGTTCCCATATACGAACGATGACAGCCGACAGCCGATACGATTATACTTAAAATCATTTGAGTTTAGGACTACTAGTTTGAATCCAATGAACAACCGAGTGAAGAATGAACCTTCGCAGCAAATTGTAACTTTGATATAACCCATTGAGTACATCTTCGACTGCGACGAGACTTATTTTGATATCAGAGAGACTCGGTTCAAAGTAGTCCGTCGTCGACCAATTAGTGCTTTGTTTTACCTGGCCTACGTATAAAACAGAGCACTAATGTTTAAAGACAATAACTATTTCTCGCACCGTCTAAGTTTTAGCTGTTTCTTTCCATTTATTTATATTCAGTTGTAGGTATCTGAACAAAGCTATCAAAGGGATTCTTTGGTATTTAAAGCACCGGCTACGAAAACAATTCGCAAAAAATTAATAAAAAAAATTTTGTCACGTGAACCAGAAAGTGCGCCAGACACATTTGGGAGATATGTCGCAACACATTTGAAAGATCTAAATACATTTCAGCAGAGTATAGCCCTTAAATTTATTTCGAAAATAATTTCTTATGCCAGGATGGACAAATTATCGCTTCAATCTGCTTTTACTCTAAACTCACCCCCTCCTTCTATACCGTTTCAATCTCCAGCATAATCCACTTCATCAAATAGTTTCTGTACCTATAAATACTCTCCTTATCACAAGGTGTCCCCGCCAATAAAATTACCTCTGCTGCCCAACCCAACCAGGATATCACGAATAGCAGCGCTACCGTACGTGAAGCTTGCGATGGTTTAAAAGATTTTATTGTATTTAGAAAAAATAATAATTTATGTAGATATATGTATGCATGCATTTACCTATACATACCTATAGATACATGCTTTTTTTTCTTACCTCTACATTTTCTACATATTCCTACAGTGGAGTTTGTTAAAATGTGTTTTTATTGTTTCAGATGACTATTGAATGGTACGGGAAAGAGTTCAGTTTGGTTAGGTAATCATATATGTAGGTATTACTATAATATTTATAGAAATGACTATTTTATTAACACTCCAATTACACACACTCCAATTCTCGAAAAATATAATAAATCCGACAAAAAGTGATCGAATGATCGCAGATTGGCACGCGTGGTTCATGTGCATATCTAGCTCGAGTTGGCAGCACCGTTCGTCTGTTGGCAGAGCGGGCGGGCGCGGCCCACCCTCGTTACTCGTCACTCGTCATCGTCATCGTCTTCTCGATTCGCATTCCCGTTCCCATTCCGATCTGCCGACCTGTCGATCTGTCAAACTCCTCGAACTTCCACCAGCCTTCCGTTCACCAGCACCGAGATGGCGGCTGGCGAGGAGGAGGCAGCGCTCGCAGACAAAGTACGCATCGTTTCCGACTTCATCCTTCACTCGCCACCGGGCGAATTCAACGAGGTGTTCAATGACGTACGCGTACTCCTGGCCAACGATGGACTCCTCAGAGAAGGAGCAGCCGCAGCTTGCGCCAGGTACAACCGCGATCAGCTCACACCAGCTCGACTACCGGGAGCTGCCACCCCAGCTCTAGTCACCGACCATAACGAACTGCCACACGGTCGCTTCTACTGTCCTCGGTCACGTCTAGCCTTCCGTTACGATCATCTCCGTCGGGAGGCAACGGACGTAGAACCCTGGGCTCCGGAGCCCGGTGGTGCCGAAGCTGCGGCCGAAGGAGCCCGAGCGGCTCTGGACGCCGAGCTCGCCTCTTACACGGCAGATCACTATAGGCACGGTGCGTCCGGAGTCTTCGGACTGCGTTCCCCGCACGCCCCAAACCAACCCCAATTAGCTCTCGTCGCATGCATCGAAGACCACCACTTCCAGCCGAAGAACTATTGGAACGGTAGGTGGCGGTCGGTCTGGTCGGCTGCCCTGGAGCCGGGCGGTGGTGAACTCCGCGGCGTACTCAAAGTCCAAGTGCACTACTACGAGGACGGCAACGTCCAGCTCGTGAGTAGCAAAGAGGTGGTGGTTCCCCTGTCGGGGTCTCACTTCGCCACGCCCGGCGGCGAGGCGGCTCAGGCTCGCGATCTGGTCCGCCTGATCGGCGACGCCGAGTCCGCCTACCAGGAGGCCATCTCTGACAACTACAAGACGATGAGCGATACCACGTTCAAGGCGCTGCGCCGCCAGCTGCCGGTGACCCGCACCAAGATCGACTGGACGCGGATCGTCTCGTACAGCATCGGCAAGGAGCTCAAGAGCCAATGATGGCCGCCACCGTCGTGTGTTCACCGCAGCGCCGCGGTGCGCCCCCGCGTTAGGACGCCACTCGCTAATTATACGGATGTTATTTCTGAACGCAGACGTGCTGGACGACGACGGTGCAATGTCGCCCGCCCTCGTCCGCCCCCTCTGCCGCCCAGCGCGTTGTACATGTAAATAATCATTATATACACATATATATATATATATACATTATGTTCGTTTTTTGATCAGACCCGTCGGCTGCCCAGTAGTGTCTCTCATCCTAACTGTTACGATTGTAAGTATGCTCATGTGGGCCGTTTGTTTCGAAGGTGTGATCAGTATGTGATTGGATTTTTTGTCGCATTTGACCGTCGGACTCGGGGGGCGGTCGTGGAAGTATTCCATCACCCGCTCTAATTCGTCGATTAATTAAGTAATTAATCAGTCGATAGATGGTGACTTTTCACAAGAATGGTCTCGATGTTGTATTTAGAAAACGGTCAGTAAAAAAAATGTTTTTGGTGAGTAACTTTTTCATAAATAGTCAGTAAACATTAACAAATCAATCAAATACCGACCGTTTGTATAAATTTACTTACCATTTAGTATTAATTACTGTTTCAACTAAAAGTTCTCATTAAAAAAGGCAATGGTCAGTAACTTTTCAAGATAATGGTCAGTATTGTATTAAGAAAATGGTCAGTGAGACATATATTTTTGGAAAGTAACTTATTTGCAAACAGTAACTTCTTTGCAAACAATACTGCCCATTTATATAAATTTACTTACCGTTTAGTATTAATTGCTGACCATTTAATATATTTACTGATCACTCGAGTACTGACCAGTTATAAAACTTACTCATCACTTGCCCTGACTGTTGTGTATTGACCCTCTACAAATCTTACTGACTGCTTATTAAAATTACTCACCGAAATAATTGACCGAAAATGGGAAGAGTAACTGACCCATAAATGAACCGCTATTTTTGAAATTGGTGTAAGTTTTTATAAATAAATATATCATAACCGAAACTACTGTTAACTCAAAATTGGACTTGCACCACTCTCAAAAATAACGACTTTCAAATTTCCACTATTTTACCATTGATATACATATTATATTCTCTATTTCTTGCGGAATAATTATTTATAATTATAATCAGATTATATTATGTATATGTATTTAGCTTACGTAACATAAATTAAAATGTAAAAAGAAAAAAAAAACCCATATGGGGTTTTTCCTACTCATTCTTTATGCGTCAGAAGTAGGTTTTCCCCGGTTGTTTAAATTTTTAAACATTTATTACGAAAAGGATTTTGTACATGTTGGTGTTTTGTGAAAATAACAAGTGTGTTAAACGTCTCGCCTAGAATATATCGTAATTATTCTGTAAAAAATGGAGAATACTATTTCAATGGTAAAATAGTCCAAGTTTGGAATATGAATTCAGGTGGGTAACGGAGTATCTTGAAGGCCCGCTCTGCTCAAAGGTTGTTGTGACAAAAAATCTGAGGTCTTGTTTGTATTGTTCCGCTTTCGAAACTCGAGGCGTTTAGGAGGTGTTGAGTACGAAATGGACCAATTGGCTATGAGCTATGTATGGTGAATTTATCCTTTTCGTACTCGACGCCACATAGATATGTATGTAAACGTTTGAAAGTGTACACCTTTCGGTAATATGTATTATCGAACGTAAAAATTCATGTCTCACGTTCCGAATTCAAGTACGATACAGTTTATTCAATTCTAGTTATTGCTACTGATAATGGACAATCAAATATGAAAAGGAATTATTCGGATCGTAACTTTTAAAGTTTACGTTTGAAATTGATGACGATGATGATGATGAATTGGAACTACTTTTAGATTATTTATATTGCCAATGATACTTTTTATCCATATGTCGTTTTTAATCAAATTCTACTGTATCTTTATGTATCGTCAGAATCTTTATCTCTGAGGATTAATCGTTCGTACAAGAAATAAAGATAGCATTTTACGCCATTATTCAGTATTTATGATTTTGTATTTTTTGGGACGGAGTTGTGTGGTTTTTCAATTATATTGGTATCCAATATTTGGAAACCCAAAATTATTGCAGAATGTATACTTAAAGTATACTTGTATTGTTAAATCGTCACCTATTTTAAATTCAAAGAAAGTTGGAATACATTTTACAATGTATCAAAGATGCATTGGACTCGCACAAAAAATATTTCCGGCAAATCTGTCAATCTCATCTCGTTCACTTGCAAAGAGTAGAATGTGTCAATTAAGCAGTTACAGAGACGCGTTGAACGAATGTGCCAATGAATATGATTAATTGGGTCAAAGCGTGTGCATATATATATATATATATTATATTCTGCTTAAATTGTGAAAGATATATGTATATTTAATGTAGATTTATTTGTGTCCGTGTGGAAGACACTACTGGGTTGTTTCTTTACAGGATCTTGTGGGTCGTTAAAGGTTTAATAGGGTCACAATATTACAAAATTCATGTTAGCCAAGCGAAACGAGAGTACTCTCCCGACCAGGCCGGACCCACACCTAGATTATACATGTAACTGTGTAAATAGAAATGCTTGTTTTGGTCCATTCAAATGTTTATAAATGATAGTATCTTATTATGTTTTTTTTTATTACTTGTCATCGGAAAGCGAGCCGCCGCAGATGGAGACTTTCAAGCTTTAACATTTCTCCAGCTCTCTTAATTGCAAATTGTATTTAAAATTCGCATCTGCTTGTTACATTTTTTTTTATATATATAAATAGAGCACCGCAGATGTGACGACTATTAAATTTACGTACATTTTTGTGTAAATTGATTTGAAAATTTTTATTTACATTGTTGCAAAGTATGTCTTGAAGTATTAAATCAATATATTAGAATTGTAATTCTTTTTTATTTTAGATCCGTATTCTTATTATTATATATATATATATATATTTTTTGATCATATCTTTGGTTTTTTTTTACCTTATCGAGGCAAACAATTGTCTGTATTGACAATTAGACATTTTCTCTTGTAACAGAATGTAATATTTGTTAATCATTTACTAATTATATCGTTTTATTTATTCAAATCGATTGTTAAAACAGCGAGCGAGCCTGTCTTGCTTTAAGCCCGAATGTGGCTTAACTTACTAAAATATTTACACAAAAAAAAAACAGTTGTAACTTTGCTCAAATGAAAATGTTTGCGTAGTTTATATATATGCAAAAATGGGATATATCTGTCGAGACTTAATTACGCTTTTTAATTGTTGGATGCCCGCCGTCATCTCCACCATCAAATGTAAATTCTGTATTCTGTTCTAATAATTTTGACATGGGGCCAGTGCAGACTATTGTTTCTGTTTGCATTGGATATTGAGAGTATTCTATGTATGGGAAATTTCATTTTAATAAATTATATTAAAATGTTTTAATACGACTTTTATTTATGAAACATACTGTTAAGTTTTATATGCATTTTGTATTAGACAGGGGGAGATTGGACATATTCAACACTTCTTTATTTCCGCTGAAAGATAAGTAATCTGTTTACGTATCAGTGTGGTTTCACTTTTGACAACGCCCAATGGGACATAAGTTATGACTCATAACATATTTAGATAATGATTTAAAATCTCCTAGTCATTTGCCATATGTATAACTTACTATGAAATGTCAATTAGGACACATGTATATGTTAATCAACTAAGTAACTCATTAGCCTCAAGTCTAACTGTAACATGTCAAATGGGATAAGTGATAAATATTTAATACATGCTCAATGACGTTATGTACATATAATTTGGTCTGTATTTATTGGGTCGGTAACTTTTCCGATTTTCAGACAGTTATTTTAACCAAGTGGTGAATAATTTTAATAAACGGTTGGTATTTATAGTTTACCGACCTATGAATTAGTTGCCGTGTGATTTTACACTACATTGTACTAAATATGGTTACTATGTATCTAATTTTTATAAAATGTACGATAGAGTGGTGTAATGTTTATATTGAGGTTCTGCATTAAAAACGTTATCTTTTTTTATTTTGAAGTATGTATGTATGTATATCAAGATGATATGATTTATTTTTTACAAATACTTAATCTTATATCAAATATTAATATTATATTATTTCCCAAACTTCTTCGTTGCCCTCGATACCGCTAGGAAATTCCAAATCCATTTCCGAATCAATCACAGTCCAATTTGCAAACGTCTGCTCATGATTTTCATAAACTATAAACAACACGTATAACTTTCGTTAATCGTAAAATTATAAACGATATCAATATCCAAATCAAATGTACCTTCATCTTCCTCCATATCCTTATGATGAAAATTACTCGGCGGCAATACATACACAGGTTGGACACCTTCTAGGGTCGATGGAACGCTCAGATCGCTTTCCGAATTTATGACGTGCCAATTTTGATTTGCCAATTGTATCACTTTCATGTTATCAGAACTTTCCGAGACATCGGGTTCCTCGTGTGGTCTTCTGTACCGCTCAAACGGGCACTCCTCGGGAATAGTATACGTCTAACAAATGACCAGACGAAAAACAGTTACCACTCGATTCCGGTACACACGATAAATTATTATGCGAGTTTATTATACTTGCCGTTGATTTCACCATTTCTGTGTGATAGTAGTCGTATATTTTGATCGACGCTGGCAACGTGTTCGACTTGGGACCCATCAGATACAAATTGAAGCATTGACTCGGACGGAAGGATCGGTCCTGCAGCGGAGCAGATAAATAGAAATATATCTTGTCTTCGTTCTCTGATTCTTCTACACGGCGGAGTACTGGAAAAGGGGAACGTACAAGAATGCTGATTTATTTTGCCATATATTGCGGATTGAAAAATGGACACACTTACGAATATTTTCAGATTTGATCAATTGGTATAGGAGTGATCGATCCGGAGAGTATCCTGTGGGCAGTTGGATTTCGAGTATTGCCATTTCGGGGAAACTCATCCCAGTGGAATCACTCCAGCTAATGCATACCTCTACAATGGCTGCGCACATGCACCACGTTTCATTTCCTTTACAATTGAACGTCCCGTCTGTAATCGTTTTTATATATAAACCGAAACTAGAATTCTTTGGGGCGGTATTTGAATGTTTGTTGTATCTTTGCGTAGCCTAGAATTTACATTAGATCAAATCATTAGCTGAATTTTATAAATTAGTTGCATTAAAAACTTTTTGAGACCTGAACAAGTAAACATCCTTTTCCCTGAGCTTTTATCTTTAGTTTGCTAGGAGATATGTTAAAATTATCCATAGATTTCATAACGACAACATGCAATTTATGTCGTTCAGATGGATTGACCGTAAAGTGTCTGGCTCGGCCTGGTCCTTCGACGATAACATTCATGGATGGAGGGATATCCGGCATGGCATATCTCAGTAAACACAATGCTTCGATTGCAATAAGCGTATCCTGAATGGAAGTTTAGTCATACAATTAAATTATGATGTTACTAGTGCATTTATAAACTAAAATTTATAATGTATCGTACTTGGGTGGATATAAATCCGCCATTAGAATTGCGATGCATCGACAACCATTTTGCTGCAGCTACAGCATACATAATGTTGTCTTCTCCACCGATAGACAAAAGACTTATGATTGCATAGCCCGTCGTTTCTATGCTCACTGATAATGAACCTACCACAATAATGTACGTGTTGTTAGGTTTTTATTTGTAAAAGTACATCTTTTAATGTTGATACAATGAACAATTTTGAGCGATTCCCAAAAATGTTAAATATAATATACCTGCCTCCCACCACAGAAAATCACCGTTTCTACTCGCTATAGATTTCAGCAAGGATACCGCATTCGAAGCACCTCCGCCAAAAAACTTTGTTTCTGTAATTTGAAATTGGATAAAGTACGTTTGGATTGTACTTATGGAAAATAATTCGCAAAGTATTTTAACCTGTGAATGTATCATTTTCACGTTCGAACGAATTGTAATATTTTTCAATTTTAAGTTGTGCCAACGTTGCTACGACGTACGTGTACATTGTATTACTATACTTGGAATGATCCGATTGTTTCGGTGATTCTGGTAACAGATCGTCGTATTTCAACGCTGCCAGACAATACGCCGCATTTGTTATAACTGATGGTTTTATATTTTTAATGTTTGCATCGAGTATTGAAATAATCACGTAAGCCGCCAATGCTATACTGGAAGTTTCACTTTCTAATCCTCCCTAAAAATTTTGCATCATTGTATATTTGACAATGGATAAATGTGATCAGATTGCATTTATTACCTTCATTTCTCTGTGAAAAACTTGACCCTCATTGCTAAAGCAGCCGTTTTCCATCTGCCTCTCCAATAGCCAGTTGGAAGCCATTTCAGTGACTTCAGCTCCTGCTCCGATATTCCACTTGTGTTGTAATATGGATAAATATTTAACACAAAAAGCGGTCAACCATGTGGACCCAGTTTCGTCGGATCGGCCAAAGGCTGAAAATGCTCCAGTATCCGAATGACGAAAACCTAGTTGTCTCTGATAACCTAAAGACAACCGTGAACGTTTGAAAGATTCATTTCGGTAAATATCTACATATGTATGTATTTTTAAATTTACTTTTCAAGCATACCTGTTAATAAATTGTTGATTGCAATATCTTTCACTTCACCTGAAGTTCTTTTCTTAGCCATAGAATACTCCAAAGCAATTAAATTATATGCAAGTAATACCATATTTTGTTCTCCACAACCCATCGGTGTCGAAACTAATTTATCGACATTCTACAAATTGTATAAAAATGAAACGTTTCTGTGAAATTTTCAAACTTATACTTTTTCAAGAAAACTAACTATTTTCATTATACCAAAGTCATAGGTCCTGTAATATCACCAACGAGAGATATGTGCCAGTTTTCCGACTGATCTACACAGTCTTTCCTTTCAAAAGTCCACGCAAGCTCAGTTTTATTTGAAGATTCTGAAAAAAAATAGACATTCCTAAAGCATACAAATACATACATAACATGAGTAAACAATTACAAATATATTTACCGTTGATGCATAACAGTGCTGATTTGTGATTTTCGATTGGCATTCCTTCTGGTTCTACGACAATTTCCTTTACTACCGTATCCCTATTGATCAATTTAATTGTTATATAATGTATAAGTATACCAATACGTGGATGCCATAAAATGTATTAATACCTGATATCATGTGAAATCGATGCTGGATTTGTCAACAAACATAACTGTTGCATGTTGCTTTTTATTTGAGCTATCACTGTTATATTGATTGACCTGAGCTGGTGGGCCTTAATTGTAAAATGCGTGATCAGTGACTGCTTACTGGAAATACAAGACACCCGATTAATCGCACCTTCGTGTGAAGTTATTGTGGCTGCAGCTGTAGGTGTTACTTCTACATCAAATACTACCTGTGAATAGTTTAAATATTAGCTTGAATCGTAAGGTTTTCGTATACATCTATTAATTCAATGAGAAAACTGAAGACTGAATTTTCTTCATATTTGTTAATTAATATAGTAAATCGACACGTATCTATTGCCAGTTATTTAATCAACTAACCGGTATAGTATGGTCCATATAGTTATGTATTTTATAAAACATTTGCACATGTTCTCCGCGTTTTATTACAGTCGGCGCTGATATTTCTACAAAAAATGGCTGAAAAACTTTCAGAATTGCATTTTCGTTCGGAACTGTAGCAGCAATGCCAGAACGCGTCATACAAAACACTTCACTTTCCCAATTAGTGATATCATCAGGAACCGTCGTTGTTATGTCCAAAATTCCACTAGCATCCATCAAACGAACATCCCAGAGCCAGGTTTCTGGAAAGTAAACTCTCTCCTTTGAGAACTTGTTGTATAAGGAAAAGGAGAGCTCTGCAGGTTTTTCACCATCATTTTCTTGGTCAGAATTTGGACATTTTGCAGTTGAAGGTAAAACATCCGTTGATATTTCTAAGCCGGTCATTAAGAGGTTTTTCATTGTATTCCAAAAAAATGTTCTCATCGTTTCGTCATATTTTATAGGTGAATACTCTATAAATATTAAAATAATTATAATACCAAATGAATCATGATATATATTTATTTCTTCTGAAAGTTCAAATAAAATATATATACCTGAGAAGCAAATATTGTTCATCGATTCTGCATTAGTTCTGTTGATAAACAGTTTTAACTTTTCCATTACATCATCATGTACCGAATAATGAGGCACAACATGGTTGAAAGCGATGTTTTTAGCTCCAAACATGCAAAGTGCCGGTCCCACTGAATTTAAATGTAATTTAACTTCAGCAGATGGCGAAACTTTATTGGGAATCCATTGCTGAGTGAGCTAAATAAATCATCACACGTTTTATAATATGAAAAAAAAAGATAAAATTACCATTGAATGATAATATAAATTCTAATTACTTTGTTTGGAAAACATTCTTTTGTGTTGAAAAGTTTATTTGCAACTATCAATTCACCATTGGGTCGCAAGAAGTAAACAATCAAATAACTGTAAGGACACATTTGATATGACAATTTTACATTTAACATCATTTTGTAAACTCCAGTTTCCGAGTAATTCTCCTCGAAACAGTCGTCGTTTGAAATTGATGGACCAAATATTGTTTCTATGTTTTGAACATCGTTGATAGGGTGGATACACTGTGAAGATGTTCCCCAAGAAAAAATCGTTCCAGATCTGGTAACAACCTAAAAAAAATTCCATTTTTAAATTCCTGTATATGTACATATACCTAATTATACAATAATTACATATTTGTGTTGTATATTATTACCAAGTAATGTAGCGTTATTTCTTTCATCACATTATCATTGTCAAACTTGAGGAAAATTGGAAAAATATATTTATCTCCCATTCTAAAATCAGAAGAATCACTTATCGGTGAACCAATATCCATATTCACTTTTGTCTTGTTGCCCCAAGAATATAATTTGAGAGTAGTCGAAGAGAAATTTTGTTTTTTCGTTCTTATTTCAAAATCACGAAGAGGATGATCAATTACAATAGACTATAAATAATTCATAATATCAAAATTGTATAATTTATGTTTAAATATCACTATGTATTTGATAAATGAAAATTCTAAATATGTTAAAAAATTGTAATATATAAAATATAAATAATTTGTAGTATTGTATTATATTTACGTTTAAAGAGATAAATTCTAAATTAATATCAATCGGTACAGTAAATACAAAAGAAGCAGATCCGATGGAATCGGTGACTCCAGTAACACAATTATTTAGTAAATTTCGTCGAGTTCTATTTTGTATCAGATTGTTATCTATTTCTTCATTAAAATTTTTACAAAATTGTATTTTTGCCTCCGAAATATCATTTCCAGTCCAATCTGTTACTTTAACCTTAAATTACAAAAAAATTGTTTTAAAAACGTAAATAAAATCCAGATAACTTATTTTTACACAAAGATATTGCACCTTAATTTTATGCGGTAGACCGGGCTTAAAATAATTTTTATAACCATCAATATATTTTATGCTAACAACTTCATCTTGAATGTGTGAAATAGCAGTAGTATTTTTCCATATTTTTGAACCTGCTTCCTGCAAGTATTAAACAGTATTTCTACTATCGTACGCACAATTTGTATTCATATGCATTAGTATAAAATTTATATACTCACTTGAAATGCTATATCAGCAATAACTACTGAAGGTTTGGTCAATTGATCTTCGCCGAAACCTAATAACTTTGTTCTTAAAGTATAATTATAACATCCACTAGGATCACTTAATACTGTTGAAAAATATACTTTTTGAGAATTGTACGTATCAGACTTAACATTTATATGTATTGTTCCTTCAGCAACAGCATCGTACATATACCTGTTTTTTAATAAAATATATTTGCATGTGATAAAAAAATAGAATAATTAAATTAAAATAAGTAATATACTTTGCACAAATAGTCCACAGCAGTTGTCTGAATGTATGAACAATATTTTCTTCATAATCAACAGAAACGTGGAATTTTGGTAATTTATAATCTGTTACGTGAAAAGTACGTACTGTTGATGCGACTGATGGATCTCTACTATCAACTACTATTCTCCAATCTCCCTAAAACAATTGTGAAGTATTGTTGAAGGTTTCGAAGAATAAATAATTTCATACAAAAAATTAGAAGGAAAAACATACCTTTCGTGCATATTTATCTAATTTGTATTCTCTTTGTATGTGTCCCATTTGTACGCTTACATTAAACCACTGTGCAATTTTTACAGGACCTCCAAAGATATCTGACGGTGCTTCAATGTAAACTCTATAAATCTAATCGATAATCATTATAGAAATTTGGATTTACAAAATAAAAATTATCACACATATCAAAACTTACTGGAGTATATTGTGGTGTTAGATCAGTCTTCAACTGCACCACTCTAAATTTAACCATTTCACCAGCTCGATATATTGGTTTGTCAGTTTGTATAATGTTTATATTTGTATTATGTTGAATTTTCACATCTTTCCGATTACTTATCTTATAATTTGGTAACGAATCAAATCTGTAACGTTAGTATTGTAAAAATATTCAAATCTTGGATTAAAATTTTACATAAATTCTTTGTAAATAGTTACCTGATTCGCAAATGTAATACGGCTTTACGGTGTGAAGTCTTCGGAATGAACATTTCAATGCATCCTCCGTTACCTGTCAATAGTCAAAACTAACTTATCGATATCTTTTATCATGTTTTGATATTGCGATTTTAAAACTTACCATCGGGAAATGTTTTCCTAGCTCTGGCAATAAATTTGTGAAGATGGCGCACAACTTTTTCTGTAGCATTTGAAGACGAAGACAATTCTACCTGAGCAGTTGCAGTTCCCAACGTAGCCGGACCAAAACGCGATATGCATATTTTGTTGTTGGTTCCATATAAGAAACTCGATGGAGCAACCAAGAGATATCCAGGACTGCCATTATTTCTGAAATAATATATTTTTACAGTATCATTGTGAATAATTGCAAAACTTATATTAGGAAAAACTTTACAATGAATCAAAAGTAGTTGACTAAAAAAGGAAAGAGTATAGAAAGACAACCTTATCAATAACAAAAATGTGCATTCATGAAAAAGACTAATTATGTAAGTAGGTAAAAACGTAATATGCCAACCTATTGAAATGTTTATAAGTTTGAAATGTGGCGCAACAGCTCAGCACTAAAAGAAGTTGTAAACAGTTTCTGGACAGAGCCATGGCACTGAATCGTCGACACAGCCAACATCGAAGTGATGTCCTGCGTAATTAGCTCCTGTTCGAGTTTATCGCTTCATATGCCATTGAACTAATATATTAAAATACAAGTTTATCGTTAAAACACTGCAAAACAATAGGGTGTTTGTATGTGTGCGCGTTACTGACGATCAACGGCATCCAAGTACACGCTGCCGCTGACCTTTCTGTACTCGCAGATAATCATGTACAGTGTGTCCAACAACTTACGATCACTTCAGTTTTAATCACAATAAAGAGGAAGAAGGGGCTATTAGTGAAGTAAGTAGTTCCAATCCCCTAACTGACTCAACTACTAAAAAATGTCGACTGGTGCAGCTTCTCGTTAAATTAACTAAATCTTTGTTTTATGTTCGCAACAATAAGAAAATAGGAATTTGGTTCACCGGTCAACTATTCTTTAAGACATCAATTAACTTGAAATGATCTCATTTAGATAACAGTTTATTAGTGTAATATGAGGGAGCTAAAAGTAGTGGTAACGATCTTGGCGTACTTAACGTAACCGACAAAACAATAAGAACTATTATAGGGATAAAAATAGACTTTAAAGTTTTGCTCTAAATTTATGTTTTTCTTCATGTATTACTGATTTATTTAAACTATTATTAATGCAAGCGGCCATTTTCTATTGTATTTTATAATTATAAAAAGTCGTCGAATTTTCGCATGATTGCAATAGATAATTCTTTTTCCGATATGGATAAAGTAAAAAAAAAAATGAATGAAATTTGCTTTGGATATCTTCTAAATTTTGATTAAAAAATCGTTATAATCACTATTTTATCCTTTCAACCGACATTCCCAAACAACTAACCTTAACTAAACTAACTTTATTGCAATTCATTAGCTGAAAAACCGTATCTGCACAAAGATACGTTGAATTTACTATACTAATGTTAGATGCGCTATTTTCACTATTAGTAAAAATTTTCCTCTGCGTAATTAAAAGCTTAAAAAGGTCACTTTTGGATGAAGATAAGTAAACTTTAAAGAATACCCCCTTAAAACTTATTTTCACAATTTTTATCACTTACATTAAGTACACTAAGGACAGCAGTATGGGTTATGTGAAAAAAAAAAGTTAATTTGGACATAAATTCCAATTCCCAAAAAAAAAACCAAATGATAGAGTACAACACTACAATTTGAATATTGATCGATAACCTTTGCACATTTTCAAAATTTTGATTGCTGTGCAATCATTTCATAAACATGAGGATAAAAAAAGACTGGGAATCAATAAAATTTTGATTAAAATGTAATTACATAAACTGCTAAAATACCGTACGGCTGGTGAATGTTTTGTGGCGCACAGTGATCGTAATTGTTCAGTGTTACAGGCCTTTGTGAATGAATTAATTACCATGGCGCACAAGAATAAACTGATGATTTCACAAATGAACCTTTGGAGCGTGAATTTTATTTAAAAAAATTAAATAGAAGCTGACTATGCGAACGACGAAGGTGAAGTTCACCACACGCATTCGAAACCACACCGTAACCCAGATTGCATCGATTAAAACTACTTGCGATGCAATTTAATACAACGGTACTATCTCAATCGAACTGTACAAGATCTGGTGTACCAATTTTTTCATTCGACCAACTCCTGCTCGATTTCAACATACATTCTCTTCCAAGCAACAGCATTTCATTTTGAAATTGGTACGAATATTTCAGGAGTTGTTTAAATGAAATACAACTGGAATGAATCTGAAAGCGATATTCTTTCAAATGAATGATTAAAATTAATATTTTTGAGGGTTGCATATATTAGTCCCGTACATTTTCATATACATAGATGAAGAATTTTGTGCATGCATAATGTATTGGCGTTAGATAAATGGAGCTATTTGTTGCCAAGCTACGTTATTGTCACAACAGACTGTCACAACAAATCCATCGGTGATTTTAAACTACTAAAACGAATACGAATGCCTTAGTAATTAACAATGCGTTCATAAATACATAAATATGACTTCTAAAGAAGGGGGTGTTAAGGATTTGAAGTTGTTCGGTGAACACATTAATTTGAGTTCGAGAGCGCGCGCCGATGATGCTAAAAAATTTAGACCCCAATCAGCCTTGTATACAACTACTAAGGTATGTTCACCCCTTTCTTGCATAAAATATGAGAATGTTACATCAGCAGAACGTTTGAGTTGTAATATTAATGTTATTTACACAATGTTTCACATGCACATTCTTTATAGCGCATTGTTTCACAATACCAACATATATGCTCATAGTGTTCTCTTATCCATTTACCATTGTTCATATTGTTTTTTTCATTGTTTGTGAATTTATTTTTTCATATAGTACACTCTGGAGCACAATCGCAGACCATTTTCAGCAGGCACTGAACCGACTTCTCCAAAATTACATTCATTCCTTAGGCACACACAAACCGATAGACCAGATTCATACTATTTAAGGAACAGTGGTCAGTTTTCAATTTTTGTTATTATTATTTAAAGAGGACATATAATAATATTATCAGGTCATCAAACTATGTTTCCTTTTATTCTAAAAATGTATATTATGACTTATGACAAATTTACATACATATGTACATAGTTCAATGTTTGAAACTATCAATTTATTTTTTGAATTTCTAGAATATTTTAAAGACTTATCCATACCGGGAACCGTTGAGTCGTCTACGTTGTGTGAAAAGCTCATAAAAGAACCTATTTCCAATCGTTTGATAAAGCAAAAGTTTTATTATGATTTACCAGTTTCTGATAATAATTCAGAGAACAGTTCTTTAGAAACGTGCATAAGCTTAGGTACAAAAATCAAGACTAAAGCCCAAACTTTGGAAAAAAAAAACGAAGGGAATTATGAAATTGAAGGTACTCCCATCCATCTTAAAAAATTCAGACCTTATGTTGGATTATCGATGGAGACATTTCTTGATGATGATTCGTTGAAAAGGTCATTAAACGTCATTCCTGAAAAAGATTTCAATTCGTCCAGTACTAAATTATCAATACATTTGCCGATCAACAAAGAGGAGAATACGAGTAGTGGTGTTTCCAGCTCGTCTGACATCTTTAATTTTAGTAATATTCAGAGTAAAAAACCAAACGACGAAAGTTCTATGGTTTATAATGAAAATTTAGCTGCAAATAGATTGAAACTAAGAAGACCAACAAACTTGTCAATGAATTGGTTTCCTCAAATTATGAAGAAAAATGAAATAAGCGATCATACTAATGATGTAATTGAAGATGATATAATCAACAACAAAAGTTATGAATTCAAAAGTACAGATAGTTTGGTGGGAAGGGTATCTTTTGCAAAAAATCAAGTAGATGAAGAACCAACCGAAAATGTTGAAAATTCTTATGATATATTTTCAACATTTGATACACAATTATCTCTTGTGGAAGAAGAATCGAGCCAAGATTCTGAGAAAAGTCCAACATTACTGTCTTATAATTACAATGGAAATAAAACTCATAATACTTCAAATGATATATTTTTATATGATTCACAGTATAAAAAAAAATCTGATTTTACTTCTATAGATCAGCCCTCAACTTCGACCAATAGTTTTGTAAAAACAAAGCAAAATAATGAAATCGATAAAGTTGTTCTCAAAGATTACTATGAAATAAGGAAAATGGATGAGGATGAGAGTGAAATGAAGTTTAAAGCTTTAGAAAATAAGTACAGGAATGAGAAAAAATATAATCATAATACATCTACTGATTACTCTGTCGACAAGAAACCATCTAAACAAGATGCTGCTTATTTAGATAAAGCACCATTATTTGAGAACCAAACCAATATTGAATTTCAGAATTCATTGCAAAACGACTATTCAAATTATCCGAAAAAAATCTCAAGTGACAATTGTGATGTAAATGATAATTTGGATGCAGACAAAAAATATCTTAATTTTAAAAATCTCTCTAAAAGGGATTCAATTATGAATTTTGAAAGCGTTGATGATGATAATAATCACCACAATAATCAAGAAAAACTAGAATCAATGCTTCACAATACACAACAAAATCGATATTTTGATATTCCAAATTATGAAAATAGTATTCCAACAAAAGAATATGAAGAAGACACATACAAATGCGATTATAGTGAGAGTTCAAAAAGTCAGAAGAAAGTCACTGAAGGTGATAATTATTCTGAAGCTAATGATAATAAAGAAAAAGACAGCAATTCAGATTATCCTCAATATCTCGAAGAAAGCGAAACAAAGACATACACTTCTAAAGTCATTGAAGAGTATAAACAAGAAATAGCATCTATTAACAACTTTCATGATCTCACTTTGGAAGATTTAAGAAAAAAGTGTGATGAATTTAAAAGTCATATTGGTTTCGATTCCAATGTATATAATAAAAATCCAATAAATATTACCACATCTTCTAGCGAAGAAGATATGGATAAAGTCCCAATATTCAAAACAAGTAAAGAAAAATACTCTGAAAGTAAAAAATACCATATGGCGAATAATAACAAGCATAAAGTCGTTGACGATAATGATATGTTAAATAAATTTAGTTTGATGAAAACAACTTATAATACTACCAAAGAGACGCACAAGAAAGATATCATCAATAAAACTACTAACTATCGCAATGGAAGGGAAAAACAAAAATCATCCAAAACGAAGAAGAGAATTAAGAAAAAAGATCCAATTTTTGAAAATAAAATCAAATTCGAAACTGATGATTTAAATTCAAAAAAGTCTTTTGCCAAAAAGAATGATCTCGATACTA
Source organism: Parapsyche elsis (assembly GCA_022651745.1). Taxonomy (NCBI): domain Eukaryota; kingdom Metazoa; phylum Arthropoda; class Insecta; order Trichoptera; family Hydropsychidae; genus Parapsyche; species Parapsyche elsis. The sequence continues at coordinate 15,061,039 of JAGVSN010000001.1, read as the reverse complement.
AAAAATATCAAGACAATGTTCCGGCATATCAAAAATCTAGCCAAAATTCGATTAAGTTCAAAGCTCAAAAAATAATGTTAACCAAAAGTAGTTCTAAAACAAATCACACTGTTAATTTTGATGGTGATAAAGATGTTATTTCGTGGATGGGTACGCGAATAAACACTCCATTAGAAGAGGCATCCTCCTGTGAAAATACAGATAGAAACAAGATAATTAAGGACAATAAGTATAATCGTAATAGCGTACGCTTTGAAGATGAAATTATTCCCATTATCAAGTTGACAAAGGAAACGCCTTACTCTAGTAATAAATACTTGGATGATATTAATTACGAAAATTCTATCAGTATAAATCCACAAGCAAAATTTTCAAAAAATGCAAAAGAACCTTCTCATGAAACTACTGAAGTTGACACGTTGAAATCGTCAGATAGAATTAACACTGATGAAAATTTTGAATTAAATAATACTCTTGACGACGATTCTATGATAGCAGACATTTATTCAACGCTAAATGACATTGATATCCATTGTAACGTTCAGCAGAAAGATATCATTGCAAGTAAATCACTCGAAGAAAACTGTGATAGAACCACTACGGAATACAAGTATGAATTTATTTTGCACGTCTACTTTTAAGATCATACAATGCACAGTAAATGTGAAAACTAATAAACTTCCACATTTCTTTAGGGACATTGCAAACTATTTAGAAAGGGTAGAGAAAAGTGCAAATGAAGACATGTCATCGCTATCTCATAACCAACCGTTATTCGCTTTGAAGTAAGTATATTTGTTTTGTAAATTTGTCACTTTATAATATATGTACCTATGTACTTAGTACTGAAATATTATAAACATTTTAGAGTCGAAGAGCTGATGGAACTAAGCAAGGCAGAGCTTGCACACCGTGCAGTTGTCGGAGTACTGGCTGCGGGACGTGCATCTGCCATTGCATCGGGTCTTCGTGGAGCACTTACTCGAGCTGCAAAAGAATCTTCAGCACGTCTCAAAGCCATCAAAGTGTCTGCTAAGCAAGAAGTCACCATAGCTGCTGCACAAACGACCCAAACCGTTGCAAGACATCAAAAGTTTATTGAACAAGTATCATATTTATCGATTCGTTGATTGTTTATAATATATTTTTATTATGCTTTGTGATAATTCATATTTGGAAATGTTCCGTAGTTGGTAAATGAAAAGAAAGCCTTAACGGAACGTATTGAGCAATTAGCGGGAACGGCAGCCGGGGCTGAAGCCCGCAGAGGACGTGCAGCAAGGACAGCTGCAGAACGTCTTCAACTGGAACTCCGTAATCAGAGACAGAGACTTACTGCTGCCCATCAACGTGATAAACAAGCATGGCTTAAACATCATACGCAGAAAATTAAGGTTTTACATTATAAAATATACCAAAAGTCTGACGGGTGAATGAAAATACTCACATTTACAATTTTTTAGGATATGACTGTGAAAGAACTGGAGAGTGAATTCCAAGAAATTGAAAAGAAGCATGCCATTCAGATGGTGAAAGCTCAACAAGATGCCGAACTAGCTCTTGTTGAATTGCGAGACCAACATACAAAAGAAATCAGAAAGATGAAAGACAATGCGGCGAGGCAACTCGAAGATGAATTGGACAAGGAGCGATTCCTTGCTACCGAGAGGTAAAGCTACATCTCCATTCGTATACTGAAAAAGCTGTAAAATGTATTTTATGTGACATCTTCGTTAGGTTGGAACAAAAGCGAGCAGAATGGGAAGCAGCTATGGTCAGTGCAGCGGAAAGAGCTGAGCAGGAGGCACGAGATGCTGCCCGGCGTGCTGAAGATTCCAACAGGAATGCTCGACATCAAGTTGACCTTTGGAAAATTGGACAAGAAGATGAAATAGGACGGCAGAAGAGTCTGCTCGAAAAGCAAATCGATGAAAAGAAATTTCTCATGAAGGTAACACTTAATCCTCAATATTAAAGACAGCCATATTTGCATGAAAATATTTTTGTTACTAAAAATAGGAGGAACTAAAACTACTGAAAGGAAAAATGACGAAAGAATTTGAGGATTACAAAGTTGATTATTCTAAGAAGCAGGCCGTTATTTTAAAAGAAAAAGAAGGCGAAATGCATTTAATTTTGAGACGAGAACGAGACAAGGAAATTGAAAAGGTTATAGATTGTATGGAGACTGAAGCTCAAGAGGGTCGTAAAAATATGCAAGAAAATATCAAGTAAGTCATGTGAATAATCTTTTCAGTGAATAGGAAAGTAAAAATAAAATTTTACTTTACTTTTAAGTAAAAATAAAATTTCAATCTTCTAGGAAAATGAAAGAAAAATATGAAAGCGATGTAAAAACATTAGAAGATTCCGAAAAGATAGCTATTCAACGATGTAACGATTTAAGGGAGCAACTTGGAGAAACTCAGGAACAATGTGAGATACATATTAAGTATTTGTAGATTATAATAGAATCAAAAAATAATGCGTTCAATTTTGTATAATTCTTTAAAGTCTTCGTATTTTTATGTAAAACGTTTTTTTTATTACAGGTTCTAAATATCAAATAACTGTAACACAACTAGAAGGAAAATTGAAACAAGCCGAAGAGGTAAATTTCGATTTCATAATAATAAAAATGTTACCAATTTCATAAATATGTATGTAAGTAAATTTTCAACATACGATGATTTATTATATTTATAGATAAATTCTCAAAACACAGTGCAAACGGATATGTTGATAAAAACAGCGGAATTAGACCTTCAATCGCAATTGCAAAACATGCAACAAAAACATAAAGATGAAATGCATCAGTTATTCGCTAAGTGAGTTGAATTTTTATGAATTTTTAACTATCACTTTAAATATGTAACATTTTACTATTGACACTTTCATTTTCAGAGTGAAAGTAGTAATTGCCCGAAAAGATGACGCTTTAACTCTAGCAAGACGAGAAACGGCTAGTCTCAGAGAACGCTGTATCCGACTCGAAGCTAAACGTATATAAAATTTATTGTATTAAATTTGGAACCAATACGAAAGACTAATTTGTAGGTAGTTTATATTTCAATGACTTATGAAATTAATGCTTTTGAATAAAAATTTGTCGAGTTCTTTCAATTTAGCTTTTAGCATAAAAATTATATTTCATACAGTACTAAAATTTTAATTTTAATACCAAATAGCTTCAAGATTATTTAGAATGATTTAATAAAATAAATGCTCAATTTATTGTATTATTTTAGTTTATTAAAAATATAATCCTAAAAACATATTTCACTGATAAAATGATTGCATTTTACATATAAAAAGATTATATGAGTATGTATATGCATGTTTTTACAAATGTACATTTATTATACGTGTGCTGTTATCGCTTGATACTGCTAATACAGTAATACAGTTAGACTAACGATATTATCAATAAATTCAATAGAAAATTATGGAATACCAAAAAATCAACGAATAAATGATCGAATATATTAATGTATTATCATTTTAAATCTAATCAGAATCATAATAAGGTTAATATATTCAATTATACTCATTGAAACTACAAAAATTATTAGACACATAAAGCGTTGCCAAAATGGATATCTAATTTATATACATGCAGATTTTTATAACTATAAATATGAGAAGTACATATTTGTGTATGTATAATTGTATATTTGTCAAAATAAGCTCCATACAATTTAATAAATTTTCTACTTTCCAAAATGTCACTGTAATTGACGATTGAATAAAAATCATACATATATGCTTACAAAAATTGAGTGAATAAAACGTTGCTATGAAAAAATATCTGTTCGTTTTTTATCACACCACTTTGGTGATATTTTACTATGTGTATACTATATTTTTAATGAAATCGTATAATACAATTAAAATTTAATCTTGTAATGTATGTATGTTGGCAAAAAACATCGACATTTTCATAAAAAAATACTTTTACTTAAACACTATGGCTATTTTTAGGTATTTCAGAGTACAATTTCATTATGATAATATGCGTTTGGTACAAAATAAAAATTTAGGTTCAATTTTAAAAAATATGGCCAAAGAATGATGTTTAAGTAATTTATTGTACAACACCCTCGAAACTATTTTCTATGATGTACCTTAGCTTACAACATATTAGTAAATTGAAATTATGTAAGCTAAAATTACTACATATGTATATGGAAAAATAAAATAAAATTTATATATTATATGTAAATGAAGGAACATTAAAAATATTTATATAAAAAAATTAAAATTAAAAGTGTTAATTATGATTTATCTTGATACAAAAACATTTAAAATAAGACACAGCTCAAATGCAGTACAATATAAATTTATACCATTATTTACTTCTATAGGAATGGTAATGAGAACATACAATTTTTTATTTAAAACTATTTTTCCAATAAGTCTATTTTTATTAAATATTTACACAAAGATAAATTTCCTTAAAATAAAAAGAATCTTTTATATAAATTTCAAAATAAATATATTAAGCAAACAAAAATAAAAGTCAAAAAATCAACAAAGTAAATTTTAGGCTTTTTATTATTGCTTTGGCAAATAGCAATATGTATTTGGACCCACAGAAACAGTAGATATTAAAAAAAAAAAAAACAGTAAAAAGGTAAATCAATCAACAGGTGGTGGTTGTAAAGTAATATTCGATGTTGGAGCTTGCGTTAAGTATCCAGCACTTTGCGGTATTCCACCTGAGAAGAAAGTAAATTTATGAGATTCACTAAAATTTAACACACACATACGTACGTTCCAACTTAAACGTAAGAAACATACCAGTCAGATAACCAGCTACAGGTGTATCAGCGATGAAAAGATCATGTCTTTGATTAGCGTATTGCTGCCACGCAGGGCACGCACTAAGAGCAGCTCGTACTCTTTCTCCATGAGGAATGGATCGTGCCATTGCTTTAAGAGCTGCTACAGCTTGTGCTGTTATCTGTCCTGACGGTGGAACACCTTCTAATTTTCCTTCCAATAGCAAAAGTAATTGACCCACCATATCAGTTTCAAGTGCCTATGTACACAAATTTTAAAAAATTATACAAGAATAATTAATTTTCTACTTATTGTTACAGCATTAGTCTATACCTGGTGTACAAGCTCATCCGTATTAGCAGTACTGGTGAATATTCTCGACAGAGCTTCACAAGCAAGTCCAACCATATCACGTTTCGTTTTTATGGCTTGTTTTATACCGGCAATACAATCTGTTTGAGAAAGTGCACTGACGCAAATCTTAAACAGAAAAAAATCATAAATAATACAAAAAAATTGATGATGTTATGACAAATATTCTACTGAACTCCTTACATGATTACTAGAAATTGTGTATAAAATTGGCAAGACATGATGCGGGTTAGTAGCAAGATAGCGACAAAGTCTAGGCAAATGCCCGTGACTCGCTACTAAATCGATTAAAACTGGTTGTGCACCCAGAAGTCCGCATAATGCTCGTCTGCACAATTCCAATGATTCTTCCTAAAATAACAAGTACACATAAGTAACATATACAGTTCATTAATCATTTACCAATGACGAGAAAAACATTATAAAAAATTCGGGTTTGGCAACCCATGACTTTATCCATATATTTGAGAAATATTCTGTGGTAAACTTTTCGACAAAAAAAACCTACTTCGGTTGACTGATTTTAATGATTTATTTTTTCCTTAATACCAATTTTTCTCGGGATTATAACATTACAATATTGTGACGATACTACATATTTAAAAGGCCGAAAAAAAATAAAAACAACAAATCGTTCAAGAGTAAACTGCCACTTTCGCTCGTCAGAAGTTGACTAAAATCACAGTATCTCTTAAGGCTATGTTGAAAACTATAGATATGAAATTTCGACAAAATTCCCGGAGCCGTTTCGGAAATATTCTGTCGTAAACTTTTCGACGAAAAAAAAAAACCTACTTGCGGTTGACTAATTTTAATGATTTATTTTTTTTTAAATAGCAATTTCTCTCAGGATTACAACATTACAATATTGTGACGTTACTACATATTTAAAAGGCCGAAAAAAAAAAAAAAACCAAAAAATCGTTTAAGAGTAAACTGCCACTTTCGCTCGTCAGAAGTTGATTGAAATCACAGTAACTCTTACGGCTAACGTAAAAACTATAGATATGAAATTTCGACAAAATTCCCGGAGCCGTTTCGGAAATATTCTGTGGTAAAAGAATTTTAGAATTTTCTACAAGAAAAAAACCCTACTTCCGGTTCACTGATGTTGACCAAATTCCTTATGGCTCTTACACCTTACGTGAAAATAATAGATATGAAATTTCAGCTTGATAGATTTGACAGTTTCGGAGAAAACAGACATACAGACACACACACACACATAAGTACACAGACATACAGACATTTTTAAGAAATCATGAAAACGTGATCAGGGGATGATACCTGATACAAATCAGTCAAAATCTCGAGGTCGAATTTTCGCACGATCACAATACTTTATCCGATTAGGATAAATTAAAAATGATAAAGTACCTGTCCGTCTCTTTGTAGTCCCACCATTACAGAATCCAACAAATCGGCAAGGAAAGTTCGTGGACTCCGCAATGTCCATTGCGGATTGGCAACGAATAAACGCAAATAAACACCGCCGACGACGATCTCATCGGGCGGCGTCCACACGAGACCAGAATTAGTCTCATTCGGATCAATGGTTGCATTCCACAATACACCCGGATCGGTAATCTGCGTTCTATAATGCCTGCAAAGCGAACACGTATAAAGTGTAATTTTTATTTAAATACACAAAAATTCCCTTTTTCAAAAAAAAAATGTTTTTCAATTACTCGTCTTTATGTCTCGACACTATGGAGGATACTCTTTCTTTGGCATCGGTATCCCAAACGAGCTCGGGATGTCGTTCACAAGTGTTGAGCATGCGAGCTGCAACTGTACCACCTCCAGAAAGCATAGCATCTGCGAATATTGCAGGTAAATACCGGCATAACGACAATTTTACCTGAAAATTTCGAAAATAATGTTATATACACTCACTGTTTCGAGTGTACAATTTAAAATGAAATATTATCATACTTTAGGTCCATGTAATTTGTCGGCAATCATTTTAGCAAGTAGTTCAGCTGACGTCTCAATCAAACTTTCGGAGTTTGAATTGCAAAATATATCCAACAAGTATATTACAGCTCCTGCAATATACAATTTTAATCAATTATACGTTTTTTTTTACAATCATTATAAATTAAATCGCTTCGGTTAGAATACCTTTATTAAGAGCTTCGTTGACTATTGACGTATTAGTAAGTAGTGGTGACAAAGCGTCCAAAGCAGGAGTTTGCAATTGATCACTTGCCACTGCGGGCAATAAGTGTCCTAAGAGTCTCCCAGCTGCAATATCTTCAACGCATTCCGAGCACCCCGCACTGGATATAACAACCTACAAAGAAATTATTATTAAAAACACCACAAAAGTAAATTACACAAGTAAATTGTAAGTGTGCTGACATTTAATGCTTTCTTCTGTACATCAGTATATGCTCTCGCACTCAATAAGCCAAATATTAATCCAAAATGTCCGATACACTGTATTTCAACACCTAAAACGAAAATACAACACTATAAATCGTATTTCAATCGCGAATTGAGTGGTACGTTGAAAAATAACTAATCAATCCGACCTGGATTAGTTTTGATCACATTTGCTATTGCTTCCAAACACATGACCATATGTGAAAGTATCTCTTTGTTCATTACGCCGCACGATTGCCTTCCTAATAATTCTAAGAGATCGAGTGCAAAACCTTTGGCATTCTAATCGTTGAAAAATATTAATTAGCAAACAATAAAACGCAAAAATGTTAATGCAAAATAATTATTAACCTCGATGGGAAAAGTTGGCTGTTCGTTATATATCTGTACAAAAATTTCACCGACGATCAGCTGTCCCTGATGTGCCGAATATTTAAAATCAGTACACAGTACAATATCATCATCGTTGTCATCGTTTATGGCATACTGTTTTCTATCGTTGAGAAATTCTGAGAGTTCTGCACGCGTGCTATTATCCCAAATGAGATACGGGTTACGCCAATTTGAATTTAAAATTTTGAGCAACTAAAAGTAATAAATTTATAAGAATAATCAAATAACTAAGATTGAATAATGATAATAATAATAATAACCTCCTCTGGTTTATCATTGCTTAATTTTTTCGTAAGATAAGGTGTAAAAAGCGACATGAAAGCATTGATAGCTAATTGATTACGAGGTATCTCTTGTTCTTCCGTCAAATAACCACCAAGACTAGCACATGCTACGATGGAAAGTTTTGCCAACTGATTTGCTACTTCCTGTAAAATAATCAAAAGTTTAATAACACATTTAATAAGTATCAGTTAATCCATATACAATGTCAACAAATATAACCTGCTGATTAGCTTCCTGAGATCTCTCCACTCCGCCTTCATCCAATGTGAAATCATAGCATAGCATAGCTTTCATCAACGGCCACAAAGCTCCACATCGCAGTAATCGTGTTTGTAAAGCTCCATCTACACATAGAGCGGCTACACAACGTACGCCACTGCAGCACAATGCACCCAAATGCTGAAAATAATATTAAACTTTTATTAGTTAGGGTAAAAACAAATCATTTATTTTATGGACACAAAGATATATTAAATTAAATATCATTGTTTAATCGAGAAAAATATGCAAGACTAAACATACGTTAAATTGCAATATCCTACATAGATCCACGATCAAGCCTGGCATTTCTCCAATAACATCTCTACAATGAAAGAATTTAGCTGCCACGGCGTAACATTGACTGATGTGGTTGCAAACTTGTACAGCAACATCGGTAGGTTTCGACGATAAGCTTATAACTGAAACGCATCTTGAATATGCTTCTAATAGCACCTAAAAGCAAATTGTGTAATAAAAATTTGTAAATCATGACACCGTTTGAGGAAAATTTCATTGCTTACCTGAAGACCACCTTCTCTTCGTAATTCTTCGGCATTGAGAGTTGAACAACTAACTGTATGATATGCTAATTCACATCCGGCGGCCAACAAAGGTGCTGTTTTACTAAAGAGTGCTTCATCACTAGTTTCCATTTGAATCGTTTTTATTAGTTGAGGATAACCAGCATACTTATACGGTTCAAGTTCTAAAATAATAATAAAAAATTACATATTAATTCTAAAACAAACCAAAAGTGAATCCATTAGATTTACAATTTTAATTCACCTGTTGAATACCGACTAAATAATATGGTTTGTGCTCTCAATACTAAGACTATATTGTTTGGATTGGGTCCATCACCCGTCCATACACTTCTACTACATAAAAATTCATAAGCTTGATTTACGGCTTCAAATCGATCCTAAAATATATTTTAAATCATATAATGTATAACGATGGTTGAAAATGTTCAATTTTGTGTTTGACGATCGGTAACTTACTCTGCCTTGAGGATTTTTATCGGGATGAAACTGTTGAGCAAGTTTGTAGTATGATTTACGAACGACAGCTTCATCGTGATGTTGACCTGGAGCTAAACCTAGAGATTTATATGCTTCGTCAACTGTCATAATGGGAGGTTTTTTCTCTACTTCTTTTTTCCAAGCTTCAAGTACATCTTTCAGTAATTTCACCTATGTACAAATATATTATGAGTATTGGGTATTGTGAAAAATTTCAATCGTAAGATAAAATTTAAACTGTAAATAAAAAAAATTCTCACAGAATCAGGTATTGGCCAATCGGGGAATCGTTGTGTATCACATAGATGTCGTAAATAGAAAATATTGCAAAATAGTTCTGCATCTAATTGTGTATATCTCACAGCCGGGATTGCGAGATAGGGATAACGAGCTCCCATGTGAGCTCTAAGACGTGGCGTGAAATCTCCAATATGAGCAGAAACTTTAACAATCAACATTCGTCTGAAAGAAAAATTTATTAAACAATCAAAAAAAATTGTAACTTCATACATATGTATATGATTATTAAAAACAAAACCTCATTTCGGAATTCCATATGGCTTCGGGAGTATCATATTCTCCTAGAAATATTTGAGCAAACTTTTCAGCTCCATGATTATGCAAGTAGCAAACCATTGCTTCCGGTAACAGTTGTCCCAGGATTGATCTTTGCATGATATCAGATGAAACCTACAATTTTATTAATATTAAATCACGCCTATATCGTAAAAAAGAAATCAAACAGATTTTTTTACTAACATCTTCTGTCCTGAACGCCTGCTTCATGTGGGTTAATTGTAAAAATCTTGCTATCGGCAACAGATTACTGCCAGTGTACATGAGTATGAAGTAAAACACTCCCGTTAAGTATAATTTTGATATTTCAGGATTATCTTGTATAACTTCACATAGCAAAATTGCTACTTTTTCAACAAGCACCGGATCAAATGTTAATAAAATCTGAACGACATGTGCCAAGCAGTAGGAATCCGAAAGCACACGTTTGATTTTTTGCAACGGGCGCACTATAGCATTATCTTCATCTCTACAATACAAACGAGAAAAGTAAGATATGAGGAATTAGTAAAAAAACAATATTAAAATACATCAAACCCAATAAACAAACCGGCTAGGATAGTATTCACAACATTTGATAAGGATATTCAAAATTTGAGTAGCCAGTTCAGATTCGTTGAAACACTGGTGTTCCTCTAGCTAAAAGAGTCCATTTTAATTGTGGTATAGCTTGCAACATTCTCCATCCATCCATACCGCTCGCCCAACACTTTGTACGTGCATTTATTTTTTGGTCTTTGTACAGATCTTTGATCTGAAACAGTAAAATCACACAATGAATATTAAAAAATGTATAATATAATAGCAAAATGTGACGGACATCACAAGTGACTAACATCTTTAAATGATACAGGTCCAGTTCTTTCTATTTGTCCCTGGGCTTTTTCAACATTGTAATACCATTCTTTGTCGGTAGCTGATTGACCTGAATTTGGAGCAGCCTCCAATAAGTTACTTTGTGCGGGTACGGTAGCTCTAGCAGTGTGGAGGTGAGCTAAAGTCATTAAATCAACCAATATACGAACACCGTTCCATTCTAACAAATCCCTGACATTTCTTCTATGCAGTATTAGTTTGTGTAAAAATATTACAAGCCTATCACGTTCCATTCTATCAACAGACTAAAACATCAAAGTGTACATTAGTAAAATCATTGCTTGTTAGCATTAATTAAAATAAATATATATATATACCTATGTATATTATTCAAAAATACCTTTTCCAACATTTGGACAACATATCTCGTATCAGCGAATGGTCCAATATCCTCATAATAACGTCCATACACAATAGACATAGCTTGTAAGCACATACACTTCATTTCAATTTTTGGAGTAAGTAGAAATTTATGATAGAGGTCATTAAAAAACTCATACCTATAAAGAAACGTTTAATAATAGCTTCAAAATAACTAACAACATTCAGTATTTATTTTAAATTACGATTAAAACGTACGATTTTCTAATTGGAGAATCTGGAGAATCGTCAGATTCAAGTAGCAAACGTAAATAATAATCTCCAATGCGCACTTCATCTTGTAAACAACGATAGTGGATTTCTAATTCGGTATGATTCCAAGCAACAAGAGCAGATCCACTCAACTCCCTATCACTGTTAAATGCTCTAAGTTCACCTTCTAAGGAAGATCTCAATTCTTCGCGTGTCTGAAAATAATATTCAACAACATGAGACCAAATAATTTAATCTTGAATTGTCATAGTATAAAAATCAAACTTTATGATTCCATATGAGATTCGGTAAGGCGTGATCTTTTGAAAATTGATAAAAGAACATCGGCCAATTTGCATCTGCTTTAATTTTTTTCCTTCTTTTTCTCAAAACGATTGGACGTTCACGCTGTTTTTCCTTACGTTCAATAATTATTCCCGTATGACTGCTCCAATGTTGAAGAGCAACTTGTGTATAATGCTGTAATCAATAATATCAAATAGTCTAATTCTTAAAGAGAATAATATTTGAATAACAATGAAAGGAAAAGAGCAAACTTCTAAATGTTTTTCAACAGCTCGGAATTGTCTTTCGATAGCTTCCCACTGTGGACCTCGTTTATTTTTACTGGCTGCATCTTGAGCCAACTTCAAATTGTCACGTTCGTTCAATGCATCGTCGTTAGAATTTTGAGGCACTTTATCTGTAGAATCCAAAAAGCCGAGAAGTCCCGAAGGCTACAATATTGTCAAAGTATTACTTTACATATGTGTACTACAATATTGTCAAAGTATTACTTTACATATGTGTACTACAATATTGTCAAAGTATTACTTTACATATGTGTACTACAATATTGTCAAAGTATTACTTTACATATGTGTACTACAATATTGTCAAAGTATTACTTTACATATGTGTACTACAATATTGTCAAAGTATTACTTTACATATATTACTTTAAAGTACATATGTGTACATATTTAATCAACCTAAAAAATCTTAAAAAAATATATTTACAAATATTCTTCTTAATAAAGCCATTGCAGGTGGATGGCCCGTAGCCCACAATCCCCCAAAATGTCTTGACAAAAAGCGGTGTTGTGGTCGAGCCGTTCCAAACAATGCTATCAACAAGTGACGAGGCAAAGCAGCTTCAGCTAATGCTAGTGCTTGCATACGAGCACCCAATTCTGCATTGCCTTCTTCGATCAACGCTCTCATTACAAGCCCGCCTCCTTTTACAATTGCCATTGAAGGATGCTGAATGGAAATTGATAAAATTGTAAACGAAATACATATATATTATCAGTAATTGTAAATTAGTTTATAAAAAATAGATCGATGAAATATCGAGTATTCCCAATACCTCAAATAACTTAAAAACAGATCGACCCCTAGTGGCAACTAGTTCCAAAAGTTGATCAAAATGTTTACTATCTGTTGTTTCACTATAAGGCACACAAAGTGAAAATGTTAAGAAATCTAACATGGCCGCTACTACCAACGCTCCACTCCCTTGGGTCTAAATTAAATTAAAAGCAATTATTGTTTAACGAAAATGGGTACATTATCACACTGTTAGTTACAAAATAAAATAATCAATTCGATCTACTGGAAAAAAAACATAAATCGTATAAACTTACGACGTGTTCAGTCCACATATCGAGAAGACCTTCGAGAAAATTTTTAGACGATAGCATACTGGATTTGTTAAGTTGTTCTTGTCGTAAATCGTAATCAGAATGCATCGGATGGAGGAGAGCACATAAAGCATCTAATGCAGCATGAGCTACACCGGGATCACCCTTTCGCAAAGCTGCAACCACTTTTGATCCCAACGCTTCTCGAAAGCTAAAATTTTCAACATATAATATGAAGAAAAATAAAACACTTGGCAAAATAAAATTCATTACAAATTTATGAAAATGTAGCACACCCTGTCATTGTGGTAAATGCGCCAAATCCCACTTTACTAGCACCCAATCGCCTAATTGTATGAAATTGAGCTTCTAAATCGGAAGCTGTAGATTTAATGTTGTTTTCCTTGTTATTATCTCCGATTTGAACTAAGCTTTGTAAAGCTTGTGCTATTAACTTCTCTTTATTTTCTGAAAACAATCTCTGAAAAACAAAGCACATAATTTTAATACACTATTATATTAATTGTGATTGACTCTAGAGTATAACAATACACATAACTTACATCTTGATTTACAGAGTAAAGTAGTCCGGAATATGCAACGTTCGCATTGAAGCGTTCGATCATATCTCCACGTGAATGACCGGTCGAAGTAATCAAAAACCTAAAATAGATAATATTCATACATCTACATAGATCTGACTGTATATAAAATTAACATTTAACATCCAGTATGGTGTAGAATTACTGGAGATTGTAATGCGCGGTGAAAATGCTTGCGCATGTACATATTTTAAAATGCTGATAAGCAATGAACAAAAGTGGGCGGATGGATAAAAATATAAAGCGATGTAATTCAAAGATAAAGTATCAAAGCATACATATTCAACTTTCAATATAAAATAGGAATCGAATGATGGATTGATGTGAGAAGTGTCTAACCTAAGATGATTTGATTCAGTTTCTTCATCGACGGGCACATGGAGAGGACCAAATCGCTTCCCTCTAGGAGTCAATTGCATTTTTACGTGTACATCTCTATTGCCGGACGATCTAACACCGTCTAATAAACTTGCTAAAAGAGCATCTCTGTAAAAAAATTATATAGTTAGTATTCAGTATATTTCTAAAATATATTTTGTAACAAAACGATACGCACCTTTCAGCAGCTACGTAACAACGAATTTGCCCGTTCATATATTCGATGACGAATAATTGCGGATTGTTCGGGTCCCGTATCAAAGCCCAAATATCGGCGAGAGGTCTCAAGCAACAGACGGAATAAGTTTGAGGATCTCTTTCTAATATGCATGTCTCGGATAGACATAGCGTCCTTCTAGGAGGCTCTATATGTCTTAAAGAATTTACTTTATTGACAACAAACTCGCTTACGGATGTCTGATGAATATCACCGCTGAAATAACAAACGATAGAATGATTGGAAAATTAAATATTTGTATTGTTCTTACAACAGAATGAAAATTCCACCTATATTTTCCAAAACGCTGATTTTGAAAATCATCCAAAGTTATAGTGGTGGGTAAGACTTTTATGGTGATTCCTAGTGTATTCAATGCAGCGTCGATAATTTTGTTTCGTATTTCGTTGTATTTAGAAGATGCGAATAGGTGGAGTCTGCTGAATCCCCGCACGCTATGACGAAGCCTCCAGGGTAATCTTGAACTCCGATGATTCCTTCGATTTCGTGGTAACTATAACTTGCTAGCGGGGTGTTCGTCACCGGATCTAGCTGATCCAGCGAACACGGGGTAACTTCTAGCACTACGGGTAGTTTTGTATCACTCCAGTGATGCTTGTATGCTTCATAACGCTGTAACAAAACGATCGAGTTTAAAAATCACCGTTGAGCTTAATGTTATTATACTTTAGGAGTCAACGATTGAAAAAACATAATATAATTCATTTGTGGATGTAAATACAGATAAGAATTACACTGAGCAACAAAAAAAATACCCAGAGCGGAGATTAGTCAATCTTTACTAAGTTTGACCCACTGAATTCGAATCCGATAATGATTTTTGTTGAAATGCTCTCGTTTATGAGATATTCGCGATTTAAAAAATGTAAAAAATATCCATTTTTTTGGCTTTTGCGGGGTATAACTCAAAATATAGTATTGATGTGCTCAAAGTGAGTATTGAAATCAACAGTCAGATATTTTTCCTATTGATTGTGATTTTTTATTGCTTTGAAATACTTTTAATTAATTATCTAACGAATTTTTAAAGTCAAAAACATATCTTTTTTTTTACACATTTTTTTTCCCGGGTTATTTGGCATTTGTTTAGTGAAATTTATATTTCACCACGTTTATAAGGATTGGTTTTCTATATCAATATTTTTTTATTTTATGTAAACGTACTAATTCGAGCGGTAAATGATTTTAAATTACGTTATCAGATACTCTCGTCGGAAGAAGACGACGTAGAGAGAGACAAAGAGAGAAGACGTTCGGCGCGTACGTGTCCGTGTACGTAATTTAAAATCATTTTCCGCTCGAATTAGTACGTTTAGATAAAATAAAAAAATATTGAGATAGAAAACCAATCCTTATAAACGTGGTGAAATATAAATTTCACTAAACAAATGCCAAATAACACAGGAAAAAAATGTGTAAAAAAAAAATATTTTTTTGACTTTAAAAATTCGTTAGATAATTAATTAAAAGTATTTCAAAGCAATAAAAAATCACAATCAATAGGAAAAATATCTGACTGTTGATTTCAATACTCACTTTGAGCACATCAATACTATATTTTGAGTTATACCCCGCAAAAGCCAAAAAAATGGATATTTTTTACATTTTTTAAATCAAAAATATCTCATAAACGAGAGCATTTCAACAAAAATCATTATCGGATTCGAATTCAGTGGGTCAAATTTAGTAAAGATTTATTAATCTCCGCTCTGGGTTTTAAAAAACGTGATTTTTTGTTGCTCAGTGATATTAAACCACTCGGGTGACTCATACAGTTATATTTTCTCGTTACTGTTTTTGTTTATTTCTATAATAAATGTATGTGGTGAGGTTATGCGATACAAAAATATGTAACATAAATATTTTATGGTCTTACGTTGACCTTAAGATTGATTACATTTTGATAAATTACTACTAACCACAAAAGCGAGTTTCGCGTATGCGTGTTAATCGCTAATTTTTTTTGGTGTAATTGTCGCTTTAAAAATATTGATCAAACTATGTCAAAGTTGTGTTCTTTTGAAAATATTTTTCGACAGTGCCACATAATGGACTTAAAAAATACTTTTATTGTTATTTCAATAAGGCCTGTATTTATTGGGTCAGTAACTTTTCCGATTTTCGGTCAGTTATTTTAACCAAATCGTGAGTAATTTTAATAAATGGTCAGTAAGCTATATAGAGGGTCGGTACACACTGGTAAGTACTCAAGTGATCGGTGAATATATAAAATGGTCAGCAATTAATACTAAACGGTAAGTAAATTTATATAATCAGTCCGGTATTTAACTGTAAAATCGTTATTTACTGACCGTTGGCGAAGAAGTTACTCACCAAAAATATACGTTTAACTGACCGTTTTCTAAATATACTACTGACCACTCTCTTGAAAAGTTACCAAATGTTGACTTTTTTCATAATAAGAACTTTTAGTTGAAAGTTTTACAACCGAAATATCAACATCAATTCTAATATTTGATAAAAATTTTCGCATTCAAAAAAGTGATACTTCCTTTCGAAAACCAACATTTTTTCGTTTTTGTTTTTTGTTTCAGACAGTAAGATAGTTATTACAGTAATTGTAATTCACAAAAGTACAACTCGCTTACTTGAGTTGATTTGATACGAAAATTAAACACAACATTCACAGAGACAACTATACTCTTATCATTTTATCAAAAAACATTTTATTTTATTAAAAATGTTGCTATCGCTATATTCATTGCTTTCCTTCAAGTATTTTAATGAAACAATTGGTATCGAATATAAACTTGTTCTTATCTTACTCGGGCAATTTTCGTAGAGTGGATCTCACATAGCTGCACAAGAATCCATTTGCCATTCGAAATTCTAATTAATTTAATAATTTCCACATAGCTCCGTCAATGTCTAATGATAAGTATGAATCAGTCTCCAATTCACAAGTAGGTGAATAGTTGTGTGCGATAGAAAGAATGATTATAAAGGGTGGGGGTTATAGAAATATATTTATCAGTGGCTTTCTCTCAAATTCCGGGACAGTTTAGAACCCATCTGGGATTCTGGACAGGGTCTGTGTTTCAGGGACGATCCCGACCAATCTGGAATGGTCGGCAACCCTAGTCTCAACCGATGAGCTCCGTCACAGTCTCGGATCCTCGGAATAAACATTAACAACAACCAACCAAAGTTGCCAATCTCGCACAGCCCCCTTTTGTTCAGTTGCGAGAATACGAGGTGCTACTCAAGTCGGATAGAGTACGTCACAGTAATATTATCAAAATAACATTTCGGCAGGGTCATTGTGCAAACGTGGAACAAACTCAATACAAATAATTACTAGAGTGTGCTGCGGCTTCTCGGCGAACAGATGCCTATACTTGAAAGCTTCGGTGAGTATCAGGTTGCGATGCTCGGACGAGAAGCGGATAGAGTCCAACTTGCGATCCCGGCGAACGGTCAAGACGAACTCGGGCCGGGCCGAGCTGGAGGTGGAGGTGGCTGCGGCCAGGGAAACCAGCTCTCCCCACCACCAACGGTTGGTGATCTCGAGCTTGTCGGGATTGTAAGTGGTGAGGCCCTGGGAGCCGATGGCCACCACACGCCGGTATCTGCCCTTCCATGAGTGCTTCGTCACGAGGAAACTAGACACGTCCACGTTGTCTTTGAGCGGTGTCATGGCGTTGTCGAGCAGCAGCCCCGACTAGACGGGACAATGGACCAGAACACTTCATGTGTCAAAACACACCACTGGTTGTGGCTGTCAGCCGGTCACACACACACACACACACACATGCACACTCCTAGCGTCACACATACCCCGAGTGACGCACTCTGCAATTTTTCGCGCGCTGGGTTGCACAATTTGGGACGTTTTGCAATTGCACGGACACGTATACCGGGATTGGAATGCACGTTTGTGACGCAGTTCATCGTCGAATTGTGGTGTGAGAATCGTAGTATGGCATTGTGTTTGAGTGTAGCGTTCGCCTTTGCACGTGACGTCATAAATGTTTGGCGTTTGGGCCCGCGTAGCTTATTCACAATTACTAAACGCTACAGCCACCGATTCTCCGTGTCGTCAACAGTAATACATTATCTTGTGGGTACTCGGGGAACCAAATGGGCTAGGGTTAGCATCATCACTGTCTCCCTAACGGTCGCTCTCAATAAACACAACCAAAACGACCACGGGACTTCCCTCAAATTCGACACCAAACAAACGCGCAACAGAGGACTAGAGAAGTCTTACGCTCACACACACAGTCAGTTCTTACAGTTCGCTCATACCATCTGAACCATTCCCATCGATGAACAACACCATCGCCTACTGCTACAACAACCATCGACGAATAGTAGTTCTCTCCAGCCTCTCGAACCATCTTTATCGAGGACCCGTCTCGCATACGCATAGCTGTGGCTGTTGCGTTTAGCAATTATTGTGAATAAGCCCGGTCTAGAACCCGAAACACGTCATTACACCAATCATAGTGTACTCCACCATCGTTCACTTGCACTTCTGTATATATGTATGTAGTTTGCTGTGCTACAAAAAATAAATAAACTTACAAAATTCCACTTAACACACACTCCTTAACCTACGTTACTATAACTGGTGACCACAATGTTCCTATAATTTGTTTACATAATAGCTAATATTACAATGATTCCAATATATTTTCTTGAAGTTTTGAAATTTTTTATTTGACTTTTCCTTTTGAACGATCTTTACCGTTCTATCGAGTAGCTGTAATATTATTCAGCTCCCCAATTTTTACCAGAATCAAAATTCATACCAAAAACAGCGAAAACAATCAATCGATTTTCTACACACACGGTCATGCAGAGTAAGCTTATGCGGAATACGCACTGACAGTTGTCCAGTCGAAGTGACACGTGGTCCCGTTCACCGGTTACTCTCACTTCTGGTCATCAGCAAATCAAGATGGTTCTCGATCTAGAATTGTTCCGCGAGGACAAAGGTGGGAGTCCAGCAGCTGTGCGCGACAACCAAACTCGTCGTTTCAAAAATGTGGCTCTAGTGGACGTGGTGGTGCAACAGGACCAACATTGGAGACACCTGAGACACTTGGCTGACACCTGGAACAGGCTCAAGAATGTCTGCAGCAAGGAAGTGGGTGAGCGACTCAAGCGTAAGGAAGCACCGGGTTCAGAGCAGCCGGATTTACCCGATGAGTTGGTTCAAAAGCTCGCTGATCTCACCGTAGACGTGCTGAAACCTCTAACTGTCAATCAAATCAAAAAGGTATCACTATTTCATACATTGTTTCATTCAAGTCGCGTTGAAAAAATGTAAAGCAATTACTCAAGAGACATTGTGCAATTATGTTATGGATCGAGTTTTATTGGAAATTTTTATCTCTTCAGGTTCGCACTCTCATTGATGCTGCTGTGGAGCAAAACGGGAAAGATCTGATCGCCACGGAGAAACTGAGAAACGATGCTCTTCGAGAAGTGGGCAACCACTTGCATTCTAGTGTGCCGGTTTCGAACAACGAGGATGAAAATAAAATCGAACGCACTCATGGAAACTGTGAATTGAAACACAAATACTCGCACGTTGATCTGATTCACATGATTGATGGTATGCTTAACGTTTTCAAATGCCAAAAATTCTTATATGATCAAATTTGTGAATGTTGTGCTACTTTTGATATCTATTTTTGTATAACTCGGACCATTCTGAACTCAATGGCGTACTTAGTTTTTGGATACCATACGTCGGGTACGAATTCTTTCTCGCGGTTTCTGTACCGAGTAAACAATGTTCCTAGAGCAGGTAGATTATATTGATAGTAGTTTATATTGATACTGTACAGCATCATTCAGAAGACCCAAATCTCTTATCAAATCATTCAGTTCTTTTGTCAAAATCATTCAGTTGTATTCAATTTCGAAAATTCCATTTGTTGCTGTATTGGTCATCATTTTCAGAAAAGAAATCTTGGCATGAAATGACGAATGGAGGGGTAGAACAGGTAGAACAGTCCATCTAGAACAGGCTTTGCAGATGGTATATCAGGATAAGCTGAATTCAAGAATGTTGCGTAAGATCCAGTGCACACAGAGAAGCATGAAAAGATGTATGCTTGGTATAACAAAAAGAGATCGTAAGATGAATACATGGGTAAGAAGCATGACTAAAGTGGCAGATATAGCGGAACGTGTGAAAAAGTTGGAGTGGACACATAGCGGGAAAATAGATGGCAGATGGACGCGAGAAATACTGGAATGGTATCCAAGAGGATGTGAAAGGAAGCAAGGTAGACCGAGTGGACTATGGGATGACGGAATGAGAAGAATGTGTGGAGTCAATTGGATGCAGACTGCTCAAGACCGACGGGAATGGAAGAGGATTGGAGAGGCCTTCTCCCAGCAGTGTATGGTTAACGGCTGAAATTGATAATGATGATGATATCAGAATAAGAGACATTCTTTTTATTTTCTTGAGTTAAAGCCCCTTACATTACAAGAACAAAAATAGCAATCACCGCGGAAAAAAAACCTTACGTGATGGATAAAAACTAACATCATATTCGTAATCATCAATTTAACAAAGAACCCGAATCAAACTTACAACAACGAGACATATCATTTTGTTTGAACGTACACTTTTGTTTGAACAACTGTTTTATGTAAATTCAGCAAAGATGGTTCACCAGTTAGATACAGTTTTTGTTATTGTACATACGTACATATTTACATGTACGATGATGCTAATTCGTAATTCTATCCTTTTATTATAATCATTAATGTTTTTTTATATTGTTTATTACAGGAATGGATGGTGAAAGAGGCGCTATGGTATCCGGCGGACGAGGATATTACTTAAAAGGAGCTGCTGTGTTTTTAGAGCATGCGTTGATTCAACATTCACTTCATTCATTGGTGGAGAAAGATTACGTTCCTTTGTATACACCATTTTTCATGCGAAAAGAAGTAATAATATTAACCATATACAGATTCAAATGTAATTTTGGGTATTTGTAATAGTAAATGATTTACAATTTTAGATAATGCAAGAAGTTGCTCAACTATCACAGTTTGACGAAGAATTGTACAAAGTTATCGGTAAAGGGTCTGAGAAAGCCGAAGAAGGCGGTGTCGAAGAAAAATATCTAATTGCTACTTCGGAACAACCCATTGCTGCTTACCATCGTGATGAATGGTTACCAGAGTCATCTTTACCTATTAGGTTGTTCTTGCAATTGAACCTAACCAGATAATAGTACTTTGTAATTAAATTAAACTGAATATATAACATAATGTGAATTTCAGGTATGCTGGAATTTCAACATGTTTCAGACAAGAGGTCGGTTCTCACGGTAGAGATACTAGAGGAATTTTTAGAGTTCACCAATTTGAGAAAGTAAGTTAAGATTATGTTAATAAAATGAATGTATTACCATTATTGTACATTTTTATTTGATTTAATTGTGTATCACTCATCAGGTAGAGCAATTTTGTTTGACGTCTCCTCACGATAATGCTTCTTGGGAAATGATGGATGAAATGATTTCAAATGCAGAATTGTTTTGCCAGTCTCTTGGAATTCCTTATAGGATAGTTAACATCGTATCCGGTGCTCTTAATCATGCCGCATCTAAAAAATTAGATTTGGAAGCTTGGTTCCCCGGATCAGGTGCTTTCAGAGAACTTGTCTCTTGTAGTAACTGCTTAGATTACCAGGCTCGAAGACTACAAGTCAGGTAAGTGATTTTATAATGTTTTAATTTATGTAGTTATAGATGTAATTGAAAAAATCGTTAATAAATTATCCATTTATAGATATGGACAAACCAAGAAAATGAATGCAGCAACCGATTACGTTCACATGTTAAATGCCACTATGTGTGCAACCACTCGTGTTATTTGCGCTATACTTGAGATAAACCAAACCGAAGATGGCGTAAAGGTACATACTGTATTTTATTAAACGTGAGTATTGACACGCCCATTATTAACGTTGAATTTTTCTGTTAAAGGTGCCAGAAGTATTGAAAAAATGGATGCCTGAAAAGTATAGAGAAGTCATTCCATTCGTGAAACCGGCTCCCATCGACCAAGAGTTGAATTCTAAAAAGACAAAGAAGCAAAAGGATGGAATGCAAAAAAAAACTGGCGGTGAATCATAGTAGATAATCGTCATTCGAGACAAAAATTGAATGACTGTCGCTTTTTGAATGATGTATTTCTCGGAGTATTTATTTTACAAAATTTAAATTATTGCATTAAAATGCGCTTTTTTTGCGTATTCAACGCAAAAAAAAAAAAAACTTTTATTTATATTAATTTGTATCACTGCAATATTTTAGAATTTACATTAACGCTTTTACGTTTACGCTCAACTCATTTTTGCTAAGAAAATTCAATATAAAAAACATATTCCATGTATTAACATTTTACAGATTCATTTGAGCTTATTGAATAATCTGTTGAATTAAGAAATGTCTTAATAAAATAATATACAAAATCGATATTCGCCGTTTAATTTCCATCCATTTATCTTTTATCTGTAAATGTTTCATTTAAATCCGATTGATAAAATAATCTTATAAACCCAATCTGGTCAAATTTAATGTAACAATGACGGAAATCATTTTATCATTTTCAGCCGTTCACCATCCACTGCTGGGTGAAGGCCTCTCCAATCTTCCATTCCTGTCTGTCTTGAGCAATCTGCATCCACTCGACTCCACACATTCTCAATTCATCAGCCCATCGTCCACTCGGTCTAGCTTGCTTTCTTTCATATCCTCCAAAATCCAAATACCATTCCATTATTTCTCGCGTCCATCTGCCATTTATTCCTCTCGCTATGTGTTCACTCCAACTTTTTCACACATTCCGATATATCTGCCACTTTGATCACACTTCTTACCGATGTATTGTACATATAAGGTTTTAGAAAAAAAAAAAAAAAAATCAAATAAGAAGTAATATATTTCCTTATTAACAAATTTGATAACATGCTATAATGTACAATATATTTTGTGTGTATCGAATAGGTAAAATGTAAACAGCGTATTTCAACACGCTAAACCGGCTTTTTGGCGACATTTTTGCATCAACGCTCTCAGCGCAAATTGTTTACGAGACAAAGCTCTAACTTGCTTCAGGAATGCATCGAGATCAATAACTCCGGCTCGCAGAGCTTCTCCCATATAGTAGATAGCATCTTCCGTCGTAGCCTCTTCGGCGAAAGCGTTAAAAAGTTGATTGTAGAGAGGCGTCGTCGTAGTCACAGCATCATCAGGATCTATACTTTCCTGATCGGAAAGCTTTTCTATACTACTTTCTAATTCTTGTTCCTTCTCCTTTAGAATTGTTATATTTTTATCTAGCTCCACCTTTTCTTTTTCTAACCGGCCCAGTATATCGTCTAATTGAGACCTACCTTCGGTTAGCTCTTGCTGTGTTCTTCGAAGGGTATCTAGTTCCGCTTGATTCTGAAGGAATTGCTCGTGCATACGTCTTCTCAGTTTATCTTCAACTGCTGAATATAGAGAAGCTCTGATGTGCTCTTCGGTTATTGTGTTTTGAGATTGCGGTTGATAGCCACCCGGCGGGTACTGAAAAGGATTTGCGGCCGCGTACGGTTGATAAGGATTCGGTGGATAGAATGTGGGTATATTCGCCGGTGGATACGGTTGTGTTGAGCTCGGACTATAAAAATTAGGTATATTGAAGGTAGGCGGTGCTCCTCCGCCCGGTTGAGGCATGAACGAAGTCGTCGGATACGGAGGCTGCTTCGGCATCGACGGTTTAGAATACACCGGTGGGAGTTCGCCGAACGCCGAAATCATATTCCTAATCAGCGAGATGAGATTGGAGTTTTTCGCGTTCCACGTATGCAAAAAGGGCAGATATATTTTGCCGTTGTTGTCCACGTACTTTGACACTTTGATGGACATGTCCGATGTGGGTTTGACGAAGCACAACGGTGCATTGTCGGGGTGGGTGTCCATCAGCCAAATGCAGATGGGTATGTTGTACGTGACCGATTTGTACATGACAGGTATGGTTCCCTCCAGGTTGATCAGGTCTTTGCAGGAGCCGTCGTTGAATATGAACTTGTCGTTGTTGGTTGACAGCGACTTCCAACATTGGATGACGTTGGCCAGTTCGCGTTTGGTCAGATCGCCGTACTTGTAATGGACCAGGCAGGCCCTCAACTTGGTCTCGTCCATCACAACGAAACAAAGATAAGCGAAGAACAAACAAAGCACCACACCCGAGTCTCGACAGTCGTAGCTGTCACCAGCTCGTTCCACTTCCAGTTTGGCCAACGCAACGAATACCAGTGTGTCCGCTCTAATTTACTAAAAAGTACTTTTGAATCATTAAATGTTACAGTCGCCTCACGTTAGCTCGGGTGCTACAGTTTTTAATAATTTTTAGGTACGTTAGGTACGTATAGAAGCTTATAGGTACGTTAGGGTCACCAGTCGTAGGATAGCTGGTTGTGTGTGTGTAACGTTCTATTTTCATGCAAGGTAGAGTTTTGTATTTTTATTTATTTTTTGATGTACAGCAAATTACATGTATGCAGAAGTAAGTATCTACGTAGTTGAGGTGAGGTGAGGTGAGCTACGACGAGTACGTTTATTTGAGCAGCGTGAGTTCGACTGACGAGCGTATATCTCGTCTGGTGTGCCGAAGGGCTGTGCTTCTCTGAAGTAGCCCGTTGAGAGTCCAGAGGGTTGATAGCTGGAGTCGCGTAGTGGTCGTCTTCAGTGGAGAGAATTGCAGCAGCGGGTAATGGTGTTGGTCATCGATGGAGATGGTTCAGATGGTGTGAACGAACTGAGAGAACTGAAGTGCCGGACTGATCGTCGTAATTTATATTACACAAATGCGTAATTGCGTTTAGGTGCGCTAACAAGAAAGGGAATCTTACGTGTGAGTTTTGGTGTCTATATTGCGGGAAGTCCCATCTTGAGACACGCGTTTTGTCATATTTAATGAGGTCACTTTTCGGGTGCTCTTTGTTCGACGCACTTGATGCGTATTTGATTCCTTTGTTTCTGGTCGGCTCGTGTTATGCGATCACGCATTTTTAATGTCTTTGCTCTAGATTTATTTATGGGGAGTTTTTGTAAGTTCACGACACGCGGATGATGTCATGTAAAAGACACGTGTTTGTAATTATTAGTGTATTGACAAGAGTCGAGGTTCCTACAGGACTATGGTGAATGCACGAATTGTTGATGAATTTGAACAAACAAATTAAAACACGTGCCTTTATTTCAATGATTGTATTGACACTTAAAATTACAAACAGCGCCAAAATTGGGCGTAATCAAACCAAATTATACAAACTAGTTAAAAACGTGTATAATTCATCGGGAGCGATTATAAAAATATTAAAATCATTTTAAAACTATAGAAAACGATGTTTTTGTAAAAAAAAAGTAAAAGTAAAAGGTCAGTGTTGCCAGAGTTGACATCAACATGCCGCTAATACGCTCTTTTCCGGCCTCTGTCCAGGTCGTGTGGTGTGTCGGCCCGAATCCGCTCGAATCTCTTGAGCCGCGCCGCAATCCACTTCTTCAGCCACCATGCCGCCAAAGTTTGATCCCAGCGAGGTGAAAGTGGGTAAGTCGCAGTCAGGAAACCCTCACGGCCTCCATTTTATCAAGTTTCCTCATTCAAAAAATCGACCGCCTCACACGTATGTGGTGATAAAGAATGTTCCCCGCCCCCCTGATTTCCAAAACCTCACCTCGGTATCTCTTCGTCACTCTGGAAACGAGTCTCATTGATATGTTCATCGTATATCCTGGTTCAATGCCACTTCAATACATAACCTATAACCCAAGTGACAGATGACTTGGTAACGTTGTACCAGTAGTTCCATGTATTTTTTCGCTGAGTCTCAAGTAGCTGTGAACTGTTGGCTATGTTGCATGTGGTTATTACATTACAATTAATTTCAATTTTCAACTTTGCCAAAATTCATTATTGTTGTATCAACTTATCTGGGATTGATATACGAGCGGTCGGCAAACTATGCTTAAGTCGAAAATTTTGATTATTTAGGCTACTTTTGGTTGTATGGGTTAAATTAATTAATTTTTAGATTCCGTTCTCTGAAATGAATGGAAGAATCGAAAATGGGTGGTGGATTGTTAATTTCATATTTGTCAACCCCCGGTGTAAACGCACAAGGCTTAGTACCATTTTTCTGTGGATTTTTTTTTATATGAACGAATCTTATATATTTTTTTTTTTTGCAGTGTACCTCCGATGTGTCGGTGGTGAAGTTGGAGCCACGTCTTCGTTGGCTCCCAAAATCGGTCCTCTCGGTCTGGTGAGTTCTTTTTCAATGAAAAATATCTTCCATTCCTTGCATTTCAATCTCAATTAATTGTTATAATTTTTTTGTTTAGTCTCCCAAAAAGGTTGCTGATGATATTTCAAAAGCCACTGGTGATTGGAAGGGATTGAAAATTACTGTGAAGCTTACCATTCAAAATAGGCAAGCCACTATTTCAGTAGCCCCATCAGCAGCTTCTTTAATTATCAAAGCCCTCAAGGAACCTCCTCGGGATAGGAAGAAGCAGAAAAATAGTAAAATAATCAATATAAATAACTTATTGCATTTCGATTGTGTTTTATTAATGTGTTTAATTTTTATTTTTTAGTCAAACACAACGGTAATCTGTCGTTTGATGAAGTTGTAAACATTGCCAAGATGATCAGAGCTCGCTCGATGGCAAGAGAGCTCTCTGGAACAGTTAAGGAAGTGTTGGGGACTTGTCAGTCGGTAGGATGCACTATTGATAGTAAAAATCCACACGATTTGATCGACGAAATTAATGAAGGCAGTCTTACTGTTGAGGAATAATATTTTTATATTTAAATAAATAATAATACTAAATATGAATTTTATTCAAATTATACCTGTAAAAAATCCTGCATTAAGTATTTCATTTTAGTTGGTATAGTGAAAGTTAATTAATCACTATGAGTATAAACTTATTTGATCTAAGGTCACATTCTGTATGAAATGGATTGCTGAACTAAGATGTAACTGCAATAAATAAGAAGATATCTGTTATTTTCTAACCAGTCTAGGGTTGATATAAATTTGTGTATTTGGGAAGATACAATTTTATATAGCGGTGGTGCCCATAAGGTTGGTCGCCAGTGAATATGTTGAAAGGATAGTTTGTTTACAGTATTCAGAGAAATTGATGAATTTCGGAAAAAGTAACCTTTGCACAACTTAAAATATGTCAAGAGGAAATAGTATATTGAATTTCATTGCCAAAGAAAGGAAATGTGGAGAGATTTTAAAATGGTGCATAATAATGAGTAATTAGTCCAGGAAAAAATGAACTGAAAAGTCTAAATAAGAAATAAAGTTGTTTGGCACTGAAATAATTTTTTAAAACGCATTTTTGTTTTATGCATATGAAAATAAGATAGAAATAGTTTCTACCATCAATGACATGCAGTTATCGAGAAATATTTTTACAGCATGAGTGGACGAAATTAGTTCAGATTTAAAAGATGTCTCAGCTGAGACTTCCTCAAAGGAGAAGCTACTGACAATTACACCTCTGAAAGGAAAACTTGGATCATTTTATCCAGCTTTTAAAAGTTTGCAAGTAGTATTCAGTTTTTAAACTTGTATCAAAGACAGTGTCATAATGATTTTATTGTTCTTTGTTGAAATTGTGATAATTCTTTTCCAATTAGATGACCTTACTATTATACTCCGGCCGTTTTAGGAAGACTTCTGGGTAAAAAAAGGGTGGGTCCCTTTCATCCCCTCTCCACCCGCAAATGACCAATTTCAATGCATTTCAGTTTCATGTTGCATTTTAGTCGAGCGATACAACATTGTGCGTGCGTCGGTAGAATTTAACGTTAATATTTTGTTAGAGTCTGATAATGTCTTCAATTAATAATAGACAAGTTGTTAAAGGACAGTGTCGTGAGTTTTTAATTAAACTCACGACATTTATAACATTATTATTTTTTACCACTTTATAAAAGTAGATCGCAGTTAGGTTTGCAATTTGAGAATTAGATCTTACGAGTCATAGATCTACTTCTCAGATACAAACCTACAAAATTTGTCATAAATTATGACAAAATTAGTGGGCACCACTGTTATATATGTAGTCCGGCCGTTTTAGGAAGACTTCTGG
Organism: Parapsyche elsis; assembly: GCA_022651745.1. Classification (NCBI taxonomy): domain Eukaryota; kingdom Metazoa; phylum Arthropoda; class Insecta; order Trichoptera; family Hydropsychidae; genus Parapsyche; species Parapsyche elsis. The sequence goes on along the minus strand of JAGVSN010000001.1, from coordinate 15,032,488 downwards.
GTAAAAAAAAAGTGGGTCCCTTTCATCCCCTCTCCACCCGCAAATGACCAATTGCAATGCATTTCAGTTTCATGTTGCATTTTAGTCGAGCGATACAACATTGTGCGTGCGTCGGTAGAATTTAACGTTAATATTTTGTTAGTTTTTTGGAGTTAGGGTCTGATAATGTCTTCAATTAATAATAGACAAGTTGTTGAAGGACAGTGTCGTGGGTTTTTAATTAAACTGCGTGAATATTTTGAAAAGGAGAGAGACAATGGCGGACCGTTGTGCCCAATATCAAATGTGTGTAACAGGGTGTCGCAAGCCTTAGGAATAATATTCTATCTATTAATAATAAATAAATAAATAAAAACAAAGAAATTATTTTACGTCTTTACAATGTTGCATCGCATGAACGAAAGGGACAGCATGTACGTTTTACCCAGAAGTCTTCCTAAAACGGCCGGAGTATAGATAATTAAATTTATAGTTAATACATTTAAAGTGATGGAAAGTTGACTCTAGACTGAATGAAACTGCCGATTCATAGTAACATAGATATAGTAAATAACTAAATTAATTAATTTCATTGCAATGATAAAGAATTGTATAGAAAAAAGGAACTTGATTTAAATTTTCGATTACATTGCCTAATGTGTGTCACCCCAACTCGCATTACATACATATGTACTTTATATATAATTTTAAAATCGCCATTTCAGCATGTTTTCTCAGTTATATTTTAGTAATAAAAAAATCATTTATTACTATATCGATGATTTGATTGATAGGATTAGGGGGGATATATGTATAAATAAACAAAAATATTCAAGTTTTATAAATATTGTATTTTACTCTATATATAATGTATGTTCACAAATGAAATACTTTTCGACATATTATAGTATATTTACTAGAGTTTAATGAAGTATTTTGAATTTAAAATTATTTGAGACCAGCACACTAATGACAAAATGTTGATTTGACGTATTATAAAAAAAAACAAAAGTATGAACATAAAAAAAATCACTTTTTTTTGTTGGTGGAAACCCAGGAAACCCTATGCATTCAACGTAGAATTATAGATTAAAAATCTTAAATGCCATATTATCAAATATGCCCGATGAAATTTTGAGCTTAAATTCCTCAGGTTTTAGACACTGATGGTGTTTAGCTATAAAGATCATCATCACCATCGTCATCTTCTTGGAACTGTGGTGCATCGCCTTCAGTGGCAGCCGTTCCACCTGGTGCCGTTTGCCCCGCGGGGAATCTAGAAGAAAATATTGAAGATTAGTCATCGTACTGATATTAATTTAAAATTTTCACGTCGAAATTTGAACTTACCTGAAATTAGTTCCAAATCCTCTGGATTGTTGAAGAGTCTGTGCGAACATTTCATATTTTCGGATGTCATTGTCTGAAACTGATCTGCGTGCGAATTTCATAGCCTCTTCAAAATGAGCTCTTGTAATTTCAGGAACAGGATCTTCTTCATCCAACTAGTCCAATAAACGAGATGAATTTTATTATTTGAATATTTTAAATAAATTTTGACATTGGGTAAAATATCTTACATCCATAGCAGTAGTGGCTGTTGCTTGCTGACGCTGTACTTCTCTAGCTATTTCCGTTTCAATAGATTGTCGAATAGCCAATTTACACGCTCTCTGACATATTTCAGTTAAATCAGCACCACTGAACCCTTGAGTAACCTAAAATTTTTGCTTAGTTAATTTAAGAACTACAGTTACACATTTAAATCAATTTTGTTAAGCTTTACATACTTTCGCAATGTAAACAAGGTCTACGTCTTTGGCAACAGGGGATTTGCGCAGATTTGCTCTAAAGATAGCTTCACGCGATTTTTCATCGGGTAGTGGAATGTAAATAAGTTGATCTAAGCGTCCTGGTCGCAAAATTGCTGGATCAATAATATCCGGTCGATTTGTTGCACCTGGTAACACAAACAAAGTTGCACTAATGAATAAATATCTCAATTAAATGTTAAAATACGTATTACATATATTGTCGCCAATTTACCAATGATGAACACATTTTTCTTCGCTCCCATACCATCCATTTCCGTTAAAATTTGATTTATAACCCGGTCAGCTGCACCGCCAGCATCTCCTACTGAGCCACCACGAGATTTTGCTATCGAGTCTAGCTCATCAAAGAATAAAACACATGGTGATGCTGAACGTGCCTAAAATACAAAAAAAAAACAACAATACATAAATATTGCAAGTAAACAACAACCAATTATATTGTGTACTTCAAAGTTGACTGCATACCTTGTCAAAAATATCTCTGACGTTAGCTTCCGATTCACCGAACCACATGGTAAGAAGTTCTGGGCCTTTTACCGAGATAAAATTGGCTTGACATTCGTTAGCGATAGCTTTAGCCAACAGGGTTTTACCTTTAAAAATTATTTCATGTGAAATTCTGAAAATTTATTTATTTTATAAAAAAAACTTCTGAAATTACTTACCACAACCTGGTGGGCCGTAGAATAAGACTCCACGAGAAGGTTGCATTCCAAATTTAAGAAATTTATCCGGATGTTCTACCGGATACTGCACCAGTTCTTGGAGTTCCTTTTTCACATTTGCCAATCCACCAATATCAGTCCATGTTACGTTAGGCACTTCTACTACTGTTTCACGCAGAGCTGACGGAGACGATTTAGTCATAGCATACTGAAAAGTAAAACATTTTCATCATTATTATGTCGACAATTTCATAGATTATACAATTTTTTTGCAGATGATTAAATTAAGTTTCTCATTACTCTGAAATTATCCATTGAAACGGCCAACGAATTCAGAACTTCAGCATCAATCTGATCATCTTCCAGATCAATGAGATCCATCTTTTCTCTAATCTGTTGTAAAGCTGCTTCCGAACAGAGAGATGCCAAATCAGCACCAACATGACCGTGAGATTCTGCTGCAATCTAAAGATGAAATAAAAATTAAATTTGTATTCGTAGTCAAAAAATTATATTTGCATAAAAATAATGTGTAATTGCCTGCTCCAAGTCGACATCTTCTGCGAGTTTCATGTTTTTAGTGTGTATACGCAAAATTTCAAGACGTCCAATGGCGTCAGGTATACCGATATCAATTTCACGATCGAAACGTCCAAAACGACGCAGAGCACCGTCGATTGAATTTGGACGATTCGTCGCCGCCATGACAATTACGTGCGATGACTTTTTCATACCTATGACATAACAATCAAAATGATGTTATTAAATCATACATAAATTGATTTCATACAAATTACAAATACTGAAAAAAATATTATTACCATCCATAAGAGTCAACAGTTGACTCACAATACGACGTTCAACTTCTCCATGTGTCTTCTCACGCTTTGGAGCGATAGCGTCAATTTCATCAATGAAGATAATTGCGGGCGATTTTCTGTCGGCCTCCTCGAAAGCTTTCCGAAGATTCGACTCAGATTCACCGGCAAGTTTGGACATGATTTCGGGACCATTAATAAGGAAGAAAAATGCACCTATAAACAAATATTTATTTCAATGACACGAACGAAAAAATTGAATAATTGACAAAAAAAATAAAAAAAAAGAAGCTAACCCGTTTCATTTGCAACCGCTCGAGCGATTAAAGTTTTGCCAGTTCCAGGTGGTCCATAAAGCAGAATTCCACGTGGCGGCTTGACACCGATTGCTTTAAAGAGAGATGGATGACGCAAAGGCAATTCAACCATCTCCTTAATTTGAGCCAACTGCTTACGACAACCGCCAATGTCATCGTAGCCTACGGCATTCAATGCCTCTTCCTCTTCCTAAAAAAAAAAAAACACTCAATATGAATACAACTTTTCACCAATCGGTATCAAACAGTCGATCAATATAGAAACAACAACGAACTTCGCGCTTGATGGGATCTCCTTCGCAATGGATGATCGTTTCAGGAGCCACAATACAATAAGGCACGGGGTCTGTCTCCACCACTTTAAACTCTATAGCACGCATGCCTCCACGAACGACGAACATATCATCCTTGTGAATCGGACGGTACGCCTCCAGGAAATACGGCTTCAGATATACGTCAAACAAATTTCTAAAAATAAAATAATATATTTGAGTCACGGTCAAAATTAACAGAATCTCCATCACCATTTTTGAAGAGGATGCTCAATCGTACCCTGTTAAACCTTCAACGGAATCGTCGATGGGCAGGACATGAATGCGCTTTCCATATTTGACGTCGGGACACGGCGCAACGGCTACCACATCGCTGAGTCTCACACGCAAATTGTTTCGCACAGCTCTATTCATGCGAATCTTTTCATCGGGACAAGTGTCGTCTGACAAGACAATGCATACGGTTTCTTTGCGTCGTTTGCCTTTAAGAAGGACAGTGTCACCTCGGAACAGTTGAAGCTCATCCATTTTCGCCTACAAATAACAAATATTTGATAATACCATACATATGTACATTGATAATGCAATTCTCAATAAACTCAATAACAATAAAAAGATGTAAACCTGCGATAATGCGACAACAGAGTTGTCATCGTTGGTGGCTTCTTCTACAATAAGGCGATTTGGACGATCCTTTCTACGGAGAATCGCAGTAGACAAATCATCGGGACTGAAAAAAAATATTGCATTGTCATTACTAAAGAAATAAGATAAAAATAAATACAATAAATAGCATTCATGTATGAGATTTCCTAGTATGCATTTGAATAAACAAGATGTGTCTTAATAAGCACAGGAGAAATATTGATCTTTGGATAAATAATGATGTAATTCAATACACAATGACAAAGTAAAATAAGACCACATACATATGTATATATTATTTTTTAACCAAATTTAATATTGATTTAAACGATGAGAAATGAAAAGAATCGAAAATTTGACCAACAGTAAAAAATATATGAAACGCTTCTTTTGAAAATTTTAAATATTATTTTTTTCCAGTAACCCATAGTTATCATTGGTAACCTAATGATAAACATCTGTTTCAATACTCCAGTGCAGTGTTTCCGAAAGTTTGGTACGCGGTTGAATGTATTGCTGTATCATTGAATGGATGAGAAATCCTTTCCAATATGTATTCATACATCGCCAAATAATCTCCCAAATGCAGAAGAACAGCTCTTGGAGCCGACTTCAGATAGTTTTGAAATGAAAATTTGAAAAAAATAAATTTATTTAATTTTGGTTGAGCATTAGTTCTGAATACTCATCCTCGTCTTAAGATCAAATATCAAACCATACATCTAGATTTGTAAACATTGACTAAGACAAAAGGAAATAACAAAGAAACCAGTCATTTCAATATTGGTAAACAACTTTATTTTGAGACAAACAAATGATATGCTGTTATGGAAAAAAAATCTAGCCTGTGACGCATATTTTTAGGGTCCTGCACAAAATTTAGTAATTTTCTTATGAAATTTAAAATAATTTAGATACAAATTGTAAGAAAATATTTCGCTTGCTGCGGATTTTTATTCAGAAACATTCAGTAATTAAATTTTAGTAATTCAGTTTTATTCAGTATTTTTTTAAAAATTGTACAAAATACACATTTTAAAACAAAAATTTCACCCAGAATTATACGAATTAAAAACCTTTACACCTCTCCCCAATTAGTTTTGTCAAAAGTGGGATACGCAGAAAAAAAATCAACATAGTAAGTTTGAGAAACACTGCTCTAGCACATACTCTGCGTGAAGGCCTCAAGTATGTTTGTGCTCCTCGTGTGCACTCTGATACACTTCTTTCGTTTTCATTGAAAACTTGAATTATTATTTATTTTACATTATTTTCCCCCAACCAATCAACAGTCACAGCTATTCAATGAACCAACCAATACATATTTTTTTCAGATTTCCAAGATCCCTTTTCACCAACCATGTTCGGAAAAACCAAAAGACATACATACAACTGATTCCTAGCTATGGTCACGATACTGACTTAATATTGAAAATCCAAATTCGCAAAAATACATAGGTCACATAGCACATGCAATTAAGACCAAAAGTGCTCCATTTGCCAAATATGGATAGGTAACTGTATAAGAGCACCTAAATTTTTGATTTGAGAATTCGTTGCTCTGTAAATCGACAAATTAAAAATTAGTCTGATTGATAACACTTTTTAGTTTATTTTATTGGAGGGGGGGGAGTTAATTGGTATGAGGTTTTATTTTGAGGTAATAGGGGTAAATTGTGAATGCAAATGTAAATTGATGCCGTGTCATGCTTTCGATGAAACATCAATCTAAATCATTCATTAAAAGCTACATATTTTTCAAATTGCAACCAAATATGTATATACATACTTTGTATTGTATTAAAAATAAAATTGCAAATACGTTTTTTAGCTTAAACTTTCCTACCGTAAAAACAAACACCACATCGTTGGTGTTTGTTTATTTATTTAGATTATTTTCCTCATTATTACTAACACACACAATAAGAAGTATTATGAACATTATATGGATAAATAAGTTTTTGAAATAAAAATAAAAAAAATTGCAAACCAATCGTCGACCTCCATGTGCATATTTTAAAAACAAACGATTAAAAGTTTAAAATTAAACATTCAAAAGCGTCACGATCGAAAAGAGCCATACAAATCAAACATACTAAGAAACAATTGAACGAAAAATTCGTAAATTCAAATCGAACCCATGACATGATTACACAAAACGATGATACGGCAAATACGAGACGGGGTGGGGTGGAGTGGGGGGGGAGGAGGGGGGACTTTAAGTTTCCGATGACTAATGACACAACCGCCGATTCTCGAATGCGAAATGGGGCTCTACGCGAACGAAACTGTATGGGAAACTGAAGCCGCGTAGGGGGAACGGTTCGATGACACGGGCGAAAGGGCGAACGGACAAAAGAAAGATGAACGTTGGCGTCCATTACACAGAGTGAAATAGAGGGAGGGCGTTCGATGCTCACCCTTTTCCCTCGGCCATGTTTGCAGGTTCTGGTCTGCGAGGAGACGTAAACGAAGGACAAGGAGTCAGCGAAGAGACGCGTTCGTTCCGCGTTGAGCTCCTTCTCGAGTGTCGGTCGACAAGTTCTGCCTTCGCTCGCTGCCGGCTACCGTGACGTTGCCGTATTCTCTATTCGTTCGCAACACCGATTCATCGGATGCCACACACCGCGTTCACTTTCCAGCCAGGTCGACTTCCCCCTTTTTAACTGGTACACGTGTACTGTTTTTTTGAGTTTGCCGCTGATTTGGTTTGTTTTAAAAATTTTTCGTCGTTCGGCTGGTCGGTGTCGTCGGTGTGTTTTGGTCGTTTGGGTGGTTGGTTTGATTTTTTTGAAGTAAAACTTCTATTGGCACGGTAGTGAAAATCGTTTCGTGTCGTTTTTATACAAACTGACCGAACGGACGGGTAAAACGATATTGCCGTCTCTCTTTCTCTTCCGCGTTGATGCGAGACAGAGATAGCTACCCGCGGCCCGTACCGCCCCTCGCCCTCAAATATTAACCGCTTTTATCGCTCCATTGTTTGAGCAAAATGTGTGCGATGTTTTGAAGTCATTCTTACATAACCTATCCTCCGCTTGCTTTACACTGCAAAGAAGAAGTTTTACTTCTATAGTGAGTAGCGGCTACACACTGTGATTTTTTTTTTATTCACGGTGGATTTGGTCGGCCTGTAATCCCGACTCCAGATGCGCAGTCTGTAATTTTCGATTTGCACGGCAAATTTTAAAATCGGACTAAACGTATGCATTATTATTATAATCGTTGTTTTTAAATGCTTAGTAAGTGGGCAGCTGGGTAGAGATTCAGAGAACAAAAATGCACAAGGTGCAATAGTTGACGTGGACGCTCTCATCTTTACAAAGCCGGGAATTCCCGTACTCTCAAACTCCCAGACGTGCGTACGGCCACGCCCGCAATATTTCAATCGCCTCGTGCTCGTTCAGCTTATTGTTTTGAATAATTATTTCAAGATAAGTCCTTCATTAATTATAGAAAAAATATTCAAAATGTCTGATTGTGACTAAAAATTTTCCAAAATAAATTGAATGAAAGTGAGAAGAAAAGGTTAAAGGGAATGGTTTTTTTAATTTGTCCTTTTTTTTTGACTAAAATTCCGATATGCTCATTTAAATGCGATTCTATCAAATTAAACATTATATTATATGTTAAGCTAAATATATAATTTATTTTATACGTATATGTAGATACAGGGAGTCGGTTGGGGCTGCGGTCGCGGGTACACGCCTTTTGGTGTAGCTCCTCGAAAATCGCTTTAAACCGCTCTTAAATCGAAGCTTTGCATCCATAGTCAATTAAATCCTAACAAATAACTCGCGTAGTGTTTAACCGCAACCAGTGTAGTTTTTCAGTCTATTTAGATCGCGGTTTTATCGTAAAACGCATTTTAATAGTAAAGATTTCGTAAAACTTGATAGCTTTGTTTCTTTGTGTTGTGCTAAAAGTTTCACATCTGGTTGATTTTTTGCCCTCAGCTAGACCCTTTTCAATCTCGGCGTCACGGTCTATAATTTTACGACATCCCAAACTTTCTGCCGAAAACGCATTTTACGAACACGTGTTGATTTTAATGATAACAATAACCCACAATTAGTTAAAACAGCTTGCTTTTATTAATTACATTGCCTCAATCCGCATGTGCACCCAAAGTGTTTGCCTGAGATAATAAGTCATAAATTTAATAATTAAATAACCATAGTGAAGTGAATAATTAGTATGCTCCACCGGCTCCCATAATTCTACAAGAAGGACCTACTGAACGGTATGGTCCATTTCAATACCGACGACCAGGTATGTCCGAGGGCTTGCAATGAGTCAAAGTCACCGTTCTCGCACCTTAACGTACTGGGCCCACGAGGTGCGAACACTGCCCAACCCTCCAATCAGGTAAAAATGGTGACGAATGAATGTGTAAGAAACCGAAAGCCTCTTTATTTAGGTACCTACAATGTGAGAACACTTTCGAGTGAAGGCAGCGTAATTGCACTAGAGAATGACCTAGCCAACATCAAATGGGACGTCGTGGGACTAAGCGAAGTTCGACGAAAAGGAGAGAACCAAGTCATCCTCAAAACAGGTAACTGTCTATATTGGTGCGGTAACACTAACGGCAGATTTGGCGGAGTAGGATTTATTATAAATAAGAAAATAGAAAATAAGGTCTTAGAAATTAATAGCATTTCGGAGCGAATATGCTATCTAACATTAAGAATTTCAGACAGGTACACCTGTCAAATTTTTTCAGGTATACGCGCCTACAACAAGCTATTCTGACGACGTCATCGAAGATTTTACGAGAAATTTCAGGATGCATTGAACTCCAGCCGTCATCACTTCAAAATTATAATGGGAGATTTCAATGCTAAAATAGGATTAAGAGCAAACTCGGAGAAAGTAGTCGGTCATTTTGGTACCGGCCAAAGGAATGAACGCGGCGATAGATTAGTTGAGTTTGCGGAACGGAATAATTTATATATAACGAACTCCTTTTTTTTAAAAAAGGTTAGATAATAAGTGGACGTGGGAAAGCCCCAAAGGCGATAGAAACGAAATTGATTTCATATTGTCGAATGCTCTAAAATGCGGTCAAAGATGTTTCTGTCCTTGATAAGGTGGATATAGGCAGCGACCATAGGATGGTACGCGGCAAAGTAGCCCTAAACGTTCGAACCGAAAGGGCAAAACTCATCAAAAAGGACCAAAGGATGCTAGATTTCAATAAAATTAGCAACAATAAGCGACAATTCGAAATAAGCCTACAAAATAGATTCGACAAATTTAGTACGGGAATAGAGATTGATGAGCTAAACGAGCAAATCAATTCTATTCTCATGACAACAGGTAAGGAAATTGGCGGAACAGTCGACAGTATTAAAAATAGTAAAATTTCGGACGCAACCAAAGATCTGATTAAGCGCAAAAGGAGTTAGATAGAATCAATGACAAGAAAGATTACGATGCATTAAACAAACAAATAAAAAAGCAGATCTTACGTGACGTCCGAAATTTTAATGTCAACATGGTTAAAATAACCATTGAGAAAAATCTTAGTTATAAGAAATGTAAACGTAGCCTAATTCTAGGAAAAAATAAAATGTTAGCTATTAAGGCTGAGGACGGAAGCATAATTAGAAATAAGAATGAAATATTAGAAACGGTCTACGACTTCTACTCTAAATTATATAAAGAAACTAGTCCCCGCAGCACCATTACAATAGACCACTAACGATAGAGAAGTTCCTGAAGTATTACCATGCGAAGTGGAGGAGGCGATCAAGTCTTCCAAAATGGTAAAACACCCGGCGACGACAACATCCAAATCGACCTACTAAAGTGTGGAGGCCGCCCTCTATACAATATCTTAGCGAAACTATTTACAAAATGTATTCTAGGGCAAACTGTTCCGGACTTATGGAACAACGCTCCATAATTTTAATTTATAAGAAGGGGGACAAGGAAGACATAAAAAAATTACCGCCCCATTAGTTTACTCTCCACAGTCTACAAGATCTTCACGAAGGTAATAACACAGCGGTTAAAGGCAACGCTCGATTCTAATCAATCCATGGAACAAGCAGGGTTCAGGGCCAATTTCAGCACAATGGATCATCTCCAGGTGGTAAGTGAATTGGTTGAGCGCGCGAACGAATATCGCCAACCACTATGTTTAGGTTTCATCGACTACGAGAAGGCGTTTGACTCAGTCAGTCAAACCGCCGTACTGGATGCCCTCCAGAAACAAGGCGTTGCGCAACCGTACGTCAGTCTGCTAGCTGCCATCTACAAAAAAGGCAACAGCCTCAGTTCGTCTCTTTGAAGATACGGAGCAATTCGGTATTGAGAAAGGTGTTAGGCAAGGAGACACCATTTCTCCTAAATTATTCAATGCGGTGCTGGAGGACATATTTAGGTCGCTGGAATGGCAAAAACAGGGGTTAAGATTAACGGAAGACATTTGAGCCATCTAAGATTCGCTGACGACATAGTTATAGTTGCATGTAATTCAGTAGATTTACAAAATAGATTAACAGAACTAAGCAACAAAGTATGAAAGTAGGCTTAAAAAAATTAATTTTAATAAAACTAAAATTATGTTTAATGAATTTTGCACGCAAAACGTAGTCACAGTAGATAATCATATTGTAGAGATAGTTGATAGTTATTTATACCTAGGACAATTGGTGAATATGACTGGATGTAAAGAAGAAGAAATAAAACGAAGAATGAAACTAGGGTGGAGTGCTTTTGGAAGAATGAACATAGTTTTTAAATCCAACATTCCGCTATGTTAAAAAAAAAAGAAGGCGTACGACCAATGCGTACTGCCAGTCATGACGTATGGGAAACCGCCGCTAAATTCAAGAATGCTACGAAAGATCCAAACAGAGAAGCATGGAAAGATGTATGCTTGGCATAACAAGAAGAGATTATCTTTAATGCATGGGTGAAGTATGACCAAAGTGGCAGATATACCCGCAGAAAAAAAGTTTCTTAGACAATTCTATGGGCTGAAACTAGCGAGAAGAATGGATGGCAGATGGACGCGAGAAGTTTTTGGTATCCGAGAGGATGCGAAAGAAAGCAAGGTCCGAGTTGGGCTGATGAATTGAGAAGAATAGTCCGATTGCTCAAGACAGACAGGAATGGAAGAGGATTGTTCATCCAGCAGTGGATGGTGAACGGCTGAAAATGATGATGATTACGCCGTTGGCGTGCAGGTGCCTTGCGGCTTTTTGTTGACGAAGCGACTGCACGCGACTGCCGCGATGTCGACCGCCGCCAACCGCCAAAAGAGGTTCGTGTGTTGCCGGCCTTAGTTGCTCACTGCGATGTTGATTATCTTTAATTATTATGGAAATTCAAAACTGACCCGCAGAATCGGTTTCTTAGACAATTCTATAAATGAAACTCGAAAAAAAAAGTTGTGAAAAATTCGTCTTTTTTTTCGTTTTTTCTTTGTCCGAATCCAGCTGTTCATTGTATGACGTAGTATCCGATGCTTGCATGCAAGCGACGAGTGTAAGGGACTGTAGAATCTCTCTCTCGCGCAAATAGAGTGCGAGCGAGACAACGGCGAGTTTATGATTTATTTACGTCACTTTCAAAATAAACAAATCTTTATTTTTTCGTGTTTCTTATATAAAATTGCCTAATAATCATATTATATTCTCGTCGGTTTTGGCCTCTTACAGAGCTATACACTTTTATGGAGATGTTTAAGATTTTTGTGTATGTTTAGATTTGACGAATTTGAAGATTTGCGAAGATTTGACGAATCTTTGAAAATAAGAAGAAAAATAAGGATCTGGACTGAAACTTTCTTCGGAAATCACTATCTGTGTGTAGTGTTTATCTCGTAGTTTTTCGTTTTTTTTTCGTTTTTTCGTTTTTTTGAAAAAAAAACCATTTTTTTTCGTGTTACCTGTACAAAATTGTCTAAGAAACCCATTTTTGAAGTCGGTTTTGGATTTCCATGCCTATATAAACGTCCTTTAGGGTCGTGAAAATCGTGAGTCTCCTAGAGTTGCCGTGATGGCATGTAGTCGTCGGTAGTCGTCCATAGTTGCGGAGACTGAGTTGCCCGGTGAGGTCCGCTCTGTCTAAACGTTAACATTTTGACGACACGAAGACTAAGGCCGACTAGTCTGCAGACTAGTCGGCAGATTAGTTGCCCGGTGAGGCTCGGGCCTTAGAGGTATGAGGTTTATTTTAAATGTGGATATGCTAGTATAAAAAAGATGATGATTGAATTAGATTGGTTGAATGTGAATGATACTTTGAGGATTTTTATGTTGGTATTTATATTTAAGTTAGATAATAATATGTTACCATCATATTTTAGTAAATTTATTATGAGAGGAATGGATGTAAATATGTGAATATAATTTAAGGATTATTCCTTAAATTATATTTATAAATAATTAATTATAAAAAAATGTTAGAATAAATAGAAATAGGAGAAGCATCTTGTACAGAGGTGTTTTGGAGTATAATAAACTGCCAGATGGAATTAGAAGTTCCAAAACTATTGATAAATTCTTGGCAGTCTTAAAAAACATCTCTGTATAGGTGCTTAGTTAAGGATTATTTAATTAGCTTTAGCTACTGTATTATATAAATAAATAAATAAATGATCAAAAACAAAAAAAAAAGATTTTCTCTTCAGCACCTATAGGTTTATAGGTTTATATCACCTATCTATAGGTTTCGGATTAGTATCTATTTATTCTGTATACAGGAATATTTTTTTGAATTTGAACTGTGAAAATTATATATTAAATATGATTGATGAAATCAATATCGTCCACACTACAAGCTATGTATACTAAGAACCATAAACTGAATTATTGATTGTCTTAAAATAATCAATATGATAGGAAAATAGGAACGAGTATTGTGTGAAATGTGAAAATGTATTAAAAATATGAATAAAACACATTGTAATTTGTTTAATTATTTAATGCAGGTTTTTTCACTAATATTTTTTGATAACAGCAATGAGCACTTTTGGTAAAATATCAATAATTTATTTTTAACTGTGCATACATTAGGTACCCGTTAGGTATTCAGAAATGATGGTTGTATTTCATTTCATCTCGAAAATATTACTTTTAAATAGCGGAAAAGCTCTTTAAAATATAACGATGGTCCAATTATTGCATCTAAGTATTATTCGAAATAAAAAGCTCATCTAAATAAAAAGTCAGTTTTCACTTCATCTACGATGCATGCAAAGGGATATATATATATTATATATGTATATCAAAAAACTACAGGATTTTTTAGCACAATGACAAAGTAAATTTGCTCATTTGATATAATTTCAAACAATTAATAACAATTTGAAAGTGTTCTCTAAACGGGCACTGAATCTAAGATACTGTGATAGCACAGACATATCACAAATAATTCAATGGAATTAATAACATGTCAAGGCAAAAGTTTGAAACCCTACATCTTAGAGTAAAGTATACAGTGTAAATATATTTTTTAATACAAAACATTTGATAACATTTATTTCGGTACACATAACAATAAAAAGATGTTTCCTATTATTAGACGGAGTACCAATCGTTCAATCGGTACCAAAGCCATATACAAGGTGATAGTGGACAGTAATTATATTTAAAAATTTAGCGCATATTTTTGCATTGCAATATCGCAGTTTTTTTAAATTAATATTTTAATGTGATTTATATTTAATCATAAACTACCATTTCATGATCAACAAAGCATAAGTATTTATGATACAATTTTCAGTCTAAGCTATGTTCAATTCTTGTATTTGAATGGCAAGATTTTTCTAAGTTGTATATTCAAATTCCCTAATGAATTTTGTTATCTTTAACGTTAGAAATTTACCAAATAAATATTTAAAAGAATAATATTAAATTATGATTTTTGTCAATAAACTTAATAAATGATAAATACATATTATATAATTTGGCAAAATCATATATTATATATGAAATTGACATAGGTATGTACAAAAATACAGGGCTCCAGTTCAAGCGATTACAATAATAGCTTGTTATAAAATGATGTGACGTTGATATGCGAGCCAATTGGTTATTCAAAAATCAATCTTAATGAAACTTTACTAAATACCATAGAAATTAATTTATATTGCTTTAATTTATATGGGCACATGAAGTCTTTTAATTTATTTGTGTTGTGATGAAATCACAATAATTTTAATAAATAAATAATTTAAATTTAGCTTTTACACAAAATAAGAATACATGTTATCCCGAGCCCTGTCGTATTATGTCCTACTTAGTCACGTCAATACCTCTATAGAAGGCAGAGTCTTTTATGCTACTGTAGATTTCTACCTAATATTTACATCATATTAAAAACTTACAAAATTATAATACACTTAAAATTGAAAAAATAAATCATTCGTAACTTTATGAAATTGAAATGACTAAGTTTTATAACTCAATATTCGTTTATATCAGCACTATTCATGGTGCTTAAGGAATATATTTTTAAAAGTGAGATACATGCAGTCAACTTAACACTGTATTTTCAGTGTTGTGCAATTTAACTAGTTTATTATTTTTGTAATTATATCACATTAATATATGATACAATTGGATAACAGTGATTATAAGAAACATTTGCGAAAATAGATAATTCGAGAACAAATATCAACAATTTTGTGGCGGGAGACCTGAACTGTCCGACGGCCGTCAACACTCATTCTAAATATATTATGTACATACGCACATAAAAAGTTTCTCTCTTTCTTACAACATCTAATAATTAACTAAACAAAATACATACGTGTTAATTGTGATATTTCAAAAAATTATGATATTTTATTGAAAATTATAAAATAAACTTTTATCTCTATGAATATTTTAACGTAAAAAATTCTATATGAATAGTTCTTTGCCAAGTACACAATGAATATAAATATGATTATAAAATCTGTTTTGAATCAATTTTTTAAAAACTCTCTCGATAAGGCGTTAACACGATAACTAAAATAAAAAAAGTATATATCCTATAAGGCTTAAAAAGAGAGACACTTTTTACGGATTAAAATGTGTATATTAAACACACATTTACTCTGTATGTGTTAGATATATATATATATAGTATAAAATATATGTATCAAAAAACACAATATTTGTACGAATACAAATGTAAAGATTCACATTATGAATATAGTATGAAGTTGCTAACTGTTGACTTAATGGCAGCAAAATCAATCCCGTTTGTGACATTTTTTTATTTATGATCTCCAACGCACTTTAGGCCTATATTTCTACAGAGTCGTATTTGCTACAACAGGTTTCTAATAGAATTGCTCATGGCGTGTGATTTTACATCACCATACCTCTTCACACAGAGCTTCACAATTTTTAAATTAATACTTTTTTTTTTCTTGAGCACCTAAGTTTTTAAAGCTAATATTGTTTTTATTCATATATCTAAATATTGCACGATATCTAGCATTTATAGTACGAGTAATAATTGATTCAGAATGATAGTTGATATACAAGTGCGGGAAAACCGCCACATGTTAACAAAGGAGATGAGTCTAGCATAGCAAGACAACACCGAGTAAGAGCACCAGAGACACTAATGATGCGAGTGTCGTCATTGTGGAAAAGCAGCATCTGATTTATGGAAGAATCCACGAGCTAATGATTGGGGTTCGTGATCAGCGTTTACGTTGTTATCCGATTTTGGACGTGGTAAGCGTTGTCCAAGAAAAGCTGCGGCTTGTAGAGGCCGCAACGCCAATCCTAAACATGGTGGCCCTCGATCAGGAGATCGCGATGCATGCTCTGCTTCAGCTGCTAAAGCCACAACCACCGCATTTATACTTCCGCCGTCTTCTTCTGATCTGTGCGCAACTAAATTAGGATTTTTGCCTATTTTGTTAAGTCGCTCTGCAGCTACACTTTCCATTGTGCGTCTCATTAGAGGATATTGATCTAGAACTGCATTGAAATGGTCCACTGATAATGAAAACAAGTTACAATATGTTTCCGCTCTTACTGAAGCCACACGTCTTGCATTGGTTAAAAGACATATTTCTCCGAAGTAAGATCCGTCCGACAGACTTGTTGCAACTTCTCCATTAGCCATCACTATATCTACTATGCCTTCTTGAATAAAATACATTTTAGAACCTATTGTGCCTTCTTTAATTATAATATCTCCTAAAATAGAAAAAAAAGATTTGTCAAGATTATTTTTACTTGTACTTGAAAAATCTTAAAATACATACTAAAATATTTTAAAATTTTACCTGGTTGAAAAACTTCATATCTGAGTTTAGTTACAACATCTGAGACAAAATTTGAATCTGCGTTTGCAAAAAATGGAACAGAAGCTACCAAAGATCTACAATTGTAATTGATAACGTCTTCGCGAAGCTTTTCACTCAATTCACCAAGAATTAATTCCTCGTCGAAGAATTTCCCTTGGTAGCGATGTTCAAAGTATTCAGTTATACGTTGTCTCATCTCTCTAGGAAGTTTTCTATATGCCATATATTCTTCAACTTGTTTGACCTGAAATAATAAATTAAAAAAATGAGATATTGACTTACCAGATAATGTCAATGAAAAGTAAAATTTCAATAAACAAACCTTCTCTCGATATTGTCTTCGAGAAGAGTCTAAGCTTTGAATTAAATTAGTTGCGTGTCCAAGGAACAGAGCATAGCATGTAGCACCTGATATCATGGACAACATGGTAAGCCACATATCTGTTAATGATTGTGGAGGAAATCGTCCGTAACCTATACATAACATATGAGACATGGCCTTAAATAATGCCCAAGAATATTGTTCTAACCAGAATGCCTCCTGAAAATGATAGAAATATAATTTTTAGTATTATATCAGTTATTGTTGGAATTTTGTTTTCATTATATAATTAATTCATTATTAACTTACCTGTAATTCATTTATAGCAACCCAGGAGTTGGACGGAAACCCCTGTAACATAGGCACCAAAAATTGCAAACATCCAGACCAGTGACCGATGAGCAGCATCATGCATATAAGATTGAAGATCCGCATGAAAACCGATGCCATGTTCAGGAACTATAAAATGATAATTTATTTTAGTATATGGAAAAAATATTCAATTAAAACTAAACTCTTGATTTCCAGTTGATCTGTTGTTCACGTTTCATCTCAGTTCAGGAACATCTAAGTTCTGCAGAGCGCTAAAGATTTAAAGAGGCGTTGAATATTTTTTAGAATCCCAAGCGATAGATTGAAGCAGTTTATGTTAGTTTAGTTTTTTTTCAAGAAATATATATAGTCAGTAAGTAACAATTTAGAAGTTTTGGAAAGTTGTTAAGAATTGCCTACCTTTTACCTTATTATATTTAACTATTGAATTTTATTATTTTTATTTAAAGACATGTAGAATATAAAGCGAAATTTTTTTGTACTAAAACATTAAAATATTAGACGTCACAGTCTACAACTATTGAAAATCGTAACGTTTGAGAGTTTTTAACAAAATAGATTAGCACGAAAACGAGGCATGGCTCTACTGCGTCAAGAAGGTTTATTGAATATGCGAGCTATAAAAAGGTATAGCGAAATATTTTGGTGGAATTTATTATTATTATTATCATTTTTTCGTTTTTTTTGTGCCAAATACATATTCATTATTCCTTCTATAATGCAAAATTAAATTTAATACGCTAATAAAAATGCGAATCATAATTAACTTGTGATAATTTGAAAAAAACTTGATGAAAATATGTTTTTAAGCCATTCTTTGTAAAAAATTTTGATTCAGTGAAATAAAATTTGCATGCCTATAACACGATGAACAATTTCAGTTGTTTGGGTGTAGTTAAACATACTGTAGAAAATCGTTTGTCTATATTTCAAATATAATTTTATTTATCTTTGTAATAAAGATACAACGAAAATCTGAATCTGTGTTGACAAAAATAAGAAAAAGAGCTCAATTGAAAATTTTGCTTGATAATGTGTGTAAGAATGGAGGCGATCAACAACGCGAGGAGGTCGTCGGTGAAACGATGACGGTGACGGTGAGTTTGCCGGTGCTTGTGGCGTGTATTCGCATGCAGAGCGGACAAGAAAAGAAAGAAGCATAAGCAAAGAAGCAAGTTGTAGCTGCAAATGGTGCTGCTGAGGGAAGCAGAAGCAGGGAAGACCCTGTCTGATGGGGTAAACCCTTTCAGAAGCCAGCTCATGCTGCGAGCTCATGCTGCCCGCGCGCCGGGGTTACCTTGAAAATCAGATTGCTTTTGGTGTATCCCTTCTTTTTGCTCGCTTGATCCGAGCTGAGGCGCCCCCTCCTTTCTGTGCGCTTTTTTTGGAGATTCTGCAAGATCTAGAAAACAAGCGAGAAACACAAGATAGTAGAAAAGAGCAAAGCATGGTATAGTGCCTCTTGGGCAGCTGCCAAAAGAGGGTCATTCATAATCATGCTAGATAGTGAGCACCTCTCGAGGCGCCAACTTAGGTTTTACAAAACGGCAGTGATTCAAGTTATTCAGAGAGAATTTATTGTGTAGGAAAGTCAAAATGAAGACAGTTTCAAAAGAGTAATATATAAAAAAAAAACAACAAAAAACAGATCAAATCGAGAGGGCTTTACAGGGTTTGGCTGGGTTAAAATAAATATATATGCTTCATTTTGCAGAAGAAGCTTTTGCATCAAAGCGTGACCTATGTAGGAAACCATAAATAAATTACACTCACACACGAGGATAACTCTTAATGAACATCAATGTGCTCTATGCTAAATTACAAAGTCAAACAACCAAACACACATCTAGATAATATATATGTATTACGTTTAGAATGAAACGTGTCATGTCATGCCTTACATCAGAAAAGTTTACTCATTTATCATATATACATATATATATATATAACTTCAAAATTATAACAATTATAACAACGTTTAATATATAATCATATTAAGCAAAAATTATTTGTGACAAATGTAAAATCTAAAATGCAAAACTCCTAACTTGCAATACAAATCAACATGATAATATATAATTATATTCATTATTATTGTATTTGCAAGCGATGAATATGTGATTAATTTATTTTACTCAATAAAGAATATTTTGAAAATATTTAAAATTTTCTTCGAAATGTTCTTTATTCCATATAAATATAATAAAAATATATGTGTGATATGTGGCCATACGTGATACGGTGTGATGTATAACATTTGAATGTAATCATGCGTAAGTATAAAATGAGTAAATTAGATCATGTAGTCTGAAGAACACAACTAATTGAATTCACATTCCAATAATAAAAAGTTACATGAAAGAGACACTAAGAATTAGAAACCACGTCAAATTCAAAAAAAAAAAAAAAACGATTCCTTCAAAACATAACTAGTATTGGATTCTAAGACAACATCAAATTTAAGAAGTATCTGGGAATTGGAATCAAGCAGTACCGGTTAGATGGTGTTAGTAGATTTTTATACACAAAATTAGAAAAACAAAACTTTAATAATGGAACATGGAACAACAAAACGAAACAGTAAATAATAAGTTAATAGGAAGCGGTTAGTGGATTAAACAAAAAAATCTACCGTCTAATGTCTGAGGCACGGTCTACAAGCTACATCACACATAGAGGTGATCCAATTCAAATACACGCCACCACCGAAACAATATCAGACAGGAATGAAGGCTGAGAGAGTGCGGCACCTGAGAGACTCTGTCTTTGTCCGGGTAATGAGGAGTACCATCAGGCGCAAGCTCCGCGCATCTTGGCTGATACAGGGGGCTGATCTGCGTGCAGACACACCACCCAAGATATTATATATATAGTGTGTGAGTCCCGGCCACAACACAGCCTAGGATTACTTCACAATCACAATAACTTTATCTCATTGTGAAAAACTTACTCAATATTGCCATCATGTTTCCCATTTTTATCACCAGTGAAATGTTATTAAAAACAAACAATTCCATTCGTTTTGATTAAATCATTCGTTTACATTGAAAGTTATATCATTGATCATCTTGAAACATACAATTGATGAAAAGCAATTCGCAACAGCATGATGCAACGTCGTCTATAAAGAATTATCATATGACTACAATTATTCTTTATTAAACCGTTAAATCGTGCTATCTTATTGCTCATCTATGTAGTAAGAGTCTAAATTTTATGTTGAATCAAAACATCATGGAATTGATAAAGAATAGAATTTATTTAAAATGACAAAATTTCTATACTTATTTACAGAAGATAAGCGAAAAGGTTTGGTGTTAAAGAAGAGTGAAAAGATTCA
The DNA here is from genome assembly GCA_022651745.1 of Parapsyche elsis. Taxonomy (NCBI): domain Eukaryota; kingdom Metazoa; phylum Arthropoda; class Insecta; order Trichoptera; family Hydropsychidae; genus Parapsyche; species Parapsyche elsis. The sequence goes on along the minus strand of JAGVSN010000001.1, from coordinate 15,011,691 downwards.
TTTTTTTTATACACAAGTGAATTTTTTAGGAAACATACATTGAAAAGTACTGAGTTATATTTTTATTTTGAGAGAAGTAATGGTGGTTGTGAAGTTTAATGCTTTTGTAATATGTGTAATATTATATAATTACATTTGTGAAATTTTACTATCTATGTTTTGATTAAAAAACGAATAAAGTATGTGTGGAAAAAAGTAGGGATATATTCGTGAGATTTTAAAAGTGTATTCAGTTTTATTTTAATAAAAAGCAGGCGTGTGACAAAAATGGCATAGAAGAATGTTTTATAGTAAAACAGTGTGAAAGCTCATCTAGTGAACATGCAATTCCTTAGACAGAAAATGTATGTTTGTTTAGATCGATACTTAAATTAAATGCTTTACGGTTTGACTATTGAAGTATTTTTGTCGAAAATTATGTTGGAAATTCGTTTAGTAAGTACAATTTTATATAGACGTCAATGGACATTCCGAACAAAACACATATACAGAACAAGTATGCATGTGTTTTACAATGTAAACACACACATTCGTTTCAAATTCAAATAAAAATAATTACGTGAATGTTAAATTGAGTTAGTGCAATAAAATATAGATACGTATTTTATTTTATTTACCATCTCACCTTTAATAATATAATTTATAGTATACATATATCAAATTTACCTTTTTCATAAGTGACGGTTTAAGTTTGATATGACTCTGATTGTATTCACGCCTTTTTGTCTTGTACATACCATTTTTTGAAGATTAATGACAAATATTTGTGAATAAAAATAAGAGAAAATAATGCATTATTTTATTATGTGAATATGCTGATAATGCAGTAGGTATATGGCATAAAATAATAACCTAGATTAAAATTTTCCTTATACACAATGTACATATGTACAAAAAATGCAAAAGATATTTAACAATTTCGAATGATGTAAAATTTTAATATAAAATGTATTTATCAATGTAAAAAAACTTGCATCTTCAGTGTTTTTGACTTATGGTCTTAATTTTGTAATATTTGTTAGACATGCTTACATGCTAAGATTCTTTGTTTTCAATATTAATATTAACCCAAATGAGAAAAAAAGGAAGAAACACACACACATGAATACATACGGCTCACTCACATAACTCACACATACGTATAGAGGCGTACATACTGACACAAATTACATTTATTGGCATTGTGCGCCATGCAATCTGATCGGCGTTGCTCTTTTATATTTATATCCTAGATAATAATACAAGCTGAAGATAGTAAGCTCAAAAGCCATTAATGAAACAGCCCTCTTGATGGTAAAACATTTTGCCACATAGCATATGGAAATAAACATAATCATAAAAATTATACATGAGTAATAATAAAATAAAAATACAATAACGAAATATATTGGTTTTAATGTTACTGAAGGTTCTCAATGACTTTCCTTTAGTTAATTTGGCATGTGAATGAGAAATGAGTGGTAGTGAGATATTTGGGCACTTTGTTAATGTTATTAAATGCAGTGGAATTGTATCAGATTTTCATGCTTCGGTATAGATTAAAAATTATACGAAATTGGTAAAATATAAAAATAAAATCTGAAAAAAAATTTATGTTAATACATTATGTCCTTTCTCGATAATTAATAAATTTAAAAAAAAAAAATAGGCATCTGTAAAACAAAATATTAAAAATGAATATATAATAAAGAAGTTGCACATAAAAAAATTGTTACTTAATTAAGCAATACAGGTACAATATATAATCATGTAGGTGACATTTATTCTTATAATTTATTACACATGTTTATAAAGTATTTAATTTATTACATTACATAAAAATTAAAAATTACTTTTTAGGTGCTGATACAATTTGTTATTTTAATATATTTAACTTTTTTCACGCATTATCGCGCATTTCGATTAAAATAATATAGAAATTAAAAATAAAAATAAAATCATAAAAAATGAAGTAAAGGTCAATTATATGAGTAAATGATTTTAAATATTTAGAATCGAAAGATGTGTACAATGTGAATAATGTTGAAATGTCTCATTGATTTATCGCGGTGAGAAAAAAACATTGTCGACTTTAAATAATGTACCATGTACATTGAAAAATTGATGTTTCGTTAGTTTTTTGTGTCAAAATTAAACGTGGCAAGTGCATGATATATAGGTAGGTATGTGATTGTAAACATATAATATGTAAATATATAAAAATGCTATGCTTACATAGACTTCCTCCCATTGTGAGACGTAACGCACAAGTCTTGAAAGTCGAAGTAATCTGACGAGTGATAAAAGCTTAGCCAATCGCAAGATCCTCAGAGCACGCCCTGCATGGAGAATTTGGAAACTTTCGCTGAAATCCTGCATAAAAAAATCAATAGCATTAAAAAATACCCTACAGTGCTTCTTGTCAGCAGTTAAAAAAATAAAATAAAATAATAAATAGTATGGTTGCTATTTATAATTTCTTAATGAACTATGGATTAACCACTGTCAAATAAAATTTGATATTAAATATAAATACAACCATAGTATATAAAATAAAAATGTAATATACCCAATATTCAAATGTTTACAAAAAATATGATGAATAATTAATTTTTTTGATACTGCATGCTTTGTTTGAATATTTGGATATTAAAAATATAAAAAAAATTACAGTGAACATTCAAAAGCTCTACATTGTTTGATTCAATTAAACTTTAAAATTAATTACACAATATAACATTGAAAAATATAATTCTCTATTAAAAAATATTAACAAAAGTTTACCAACAAAATTTATATAAACATACAAAGTGATAAATTCGACAGACTTTCTATCCGAAAGACAATTTTTTACTTTGTATCGTGATTGTGCTGTGCTTACTCATTTTTACTTTTTTTTATACTCAATATACTCAATATACATATGTATGTATATTGAGGCTAAAAAACTATTGCAACCTTAGAAAATGTCAGTGAAAAATGAGGTTTGCTTAAATTTGAACAACACTAAAACAAATACTGTTCTATTTATTCATTATTAAAAGAAAAAAATAATCAATTTCTTAATTAATCATATCAAAGAGAATGTTGGAGTTCAAAATAATAATAAAATAAATACATAAAAATAACTTAATTACTAACGAGGGTTTTTGTGGTTTCAAGATTATAGTCTTGTACTTATGTATGTATGTATGTACATATGTACATATATGACATATTATTTTCAAGTAGCATTAAAAAGTCATATTATTTGAATTGAATCAACATAGTTTCAGTATGTAGTGAGACCAGATTCGTCCCTTTAACTGAAGCTTCGTTAGACAATATGGCTTTAAATAGTCAATTTATAAAATCTTCCATACTCTTTTATGTATTTAGTTTTTTTTGCAGTTCATAAATAATTATGGTATTTTTTTAAAAAGTTTATAAAAACCACGAATATATGTTTTTACGAACAGAACATAATATTATTGAATGTCTTCTATATATATATATATATATATATATATATATTTATAATATAATTGTTGAAAAAAGAAAGAAAGTAAGAAAGAAAGAAAGAAATAGTGAAAGTCAAAAGCATCAATCTTAATTTACAAAAACAAGCAAAATTTCAGATTTAAGTCAAATGACTATACACACACTGACACGCCAACATACAACCTCATTCAAAAATGATAAAGTGCACAAAGCGTTGCTGAAAACTAAGCAATGAAGAAAGAAATTTTTAATTTAAACATTGCTGATATTCTTGTGAATATAAAAAATGCCCTTCAATAAGAAATTTTACTCATCATTAAAATTAATTTTGAATGTACCCATGTTTTTCCAACGTAAATTGAGTTTAAATTTTAGATTGCCAATATTTTTTTCATAAATATGTAAATAAATACCGTTTAACTTGCATGGAAATAAATTTATGAAAATTTTCAATAAAAGTTCTAAAAATATTTTATTCCAAATATTTTAATGATTGTGGTGCATAATGGATAAATTTAAATTCATATATAAAATCTGAGGCGTAAACGATTTAAGATGAATTTTCGTTTGAAATGATATCAAAACCAGAAATCATGAAAACATGATCAGGGGATGATACTCGATACAAATCAGTCAGAATCTCAAGGTCGAATTTTCACACGATCACAATACTTTATCCGATTAGGATAAAGTAAATATTATGAAGCTCAAAAATATTTAATGTATCCCAAACTTTGATGTAAAAAATAATTATAAATAAATAGAGAGTAATGGCGGAAGTGAATTTTGAAAAAGATGTGAAATTTCAAACAAATATTGCAAAAGATAGTGAAGAAGAATTAGAAAAGAGATGCGAAAATTTTGAAAATTGAATTTATATGTTTAAAAAATTTCAATTTAGTACACCAAACCTGGCTGATGACACACGGACGATCATATGGTAAAAAACATAAATCAAGCAACAACCAATCTTTGACGAAGACAACACAAAATATAAATCAAAAATAACTGAAACAGAAACTCAATAAAAAAAAAACAATAAAATGAATCAAAACCAATTGCAAAACAAAACATAACAATCCAATGAAACGTACGTTTACCTGGTTGAAGATCAAAAATATATAGTCAAGAGGAATACTGGAGATGAGGTCCAGAAAGAACCACGTCCGAAGGTAGTGCTTTGCTATCAATTTAGGGTCTAATATAACTTGCTCCGAGTTGTCTTGCTGCATTATACCTGAAACAACACTATTGTGTCAATAGACTACCAACATGTATTCGAGTGATTTAAAATATGCACTGTAATACCTGTCCTAAAATTAACAACGATGTCTATAAGAAATATAGTATCCGACAAGCAGTTGAAGGCAATCCACCGGGTGCTGAGGTCATCATTGAAGAAGGAAATTGCCACCGGAAGGATAATAAGGTTAGCTACAAGGAGTAGCAACATGCAGAGGTCCCAGTAAAATCTGAAATATACAACATTCAATATTATTTAAATTATAATAACAGTTGTGCTTCATTGATGATATATATCACTAATCTACCATTATAAAAGTCAGTTCAAATCATTATCAGAGGAATAATAAAATAAATTAACAAACACATTTAAGGGTTAGTTGTGTATTTGAAAATAACTATCGATAGCAATTTAACGTAACTGATGACTGTCAAGGGATCAATTGATCTAAATAAATGGATGTCGGGTGAATTCTAATGTAAATTTAAGATAAAATGGTGCACGATGAAGTAATGAAATATAATTATAATAGTGAATCAACGATGTGATATTTGATATTTGTAAACGAATAATATTTTTTAAATGTAAAGTGAATTAAAACGGCCGGAAAGTGTAGGACATGTTTATACATAATAAAAAATTGGCCAACCCATGACTTTATCCATATATTTGAGGAATACAAAGAGTAACGAAATTAATTTTTTAAGCACGTAAGTAAATAAAACGCATGCACACCACCACACCAACCAACATACATACATACATATGTACATATCATTAAATCACTGTGTTGAGTGCGCGCGCGTATGTAAAATACGATCTTCGGCATATGTTCAAATAGGAAAAACTGCCACTTCCGGTAGTCAGATGTTGACCAAAATCACAGTATCTCTTACAGCTAACGTGAAAACTATAGATATGAAATTTCAACTTGATCGCCGATGCAGTTTATGAAAAATTCCGTGGTAAACTTTTCGACAAAAAAAACCCCTACTTCCGGCTGCCTGATTTTAATGATTTAATTTTTCGTAACTAGCAATTTCTCTCAGGAGTACAAAATTACAATATTGTGACGATACTACATATTTAAAAAACCGAAAAAAAAAAAAAACAACAAATCGTTCAAGAGTAAACTGCCACTTCTGCAAGAGGGATTTTGACCAAAATCACAGAATCTTTTACGGCTAACGTGGAAAGTATAGATATGAAATTTCGACAAAATCGCCGGTGCCGTTTCGGAAATATTCTGTGGTAAACTTTTCGACAAAAAAAAAAAACCTACTTCCGGTTGACTAATTTTAATGATTTATTTTTTTTTAAATATCAATTTCTCTCAAAATTACAACATTACAATATTGTGACGATACTACATATTTAAAAGGCTGAAAAAATAAAAAAAACAACAAATCGTTCAAGAGTAAATTGCCATTTTCGGTCGTACGATTTTGACTAAAATCACAGTATCTCTTACGGCTAATGTGAAAACTATAGATATGAAATTTCAACTTGATCGATGTGTTAGTTTCGGAAATATGATTTTTAACAGGATTTTTGAATTTTCTGCACGAAAAAAACCCTACTTACGGTTGACTGATGTTGACCAAATTCCTTATGGCTCTTACACCTTACGTGAAAATAATAGATATGAAATTTCAGCTTGATAGCCTTGATAGTTTTGGAGAAAACACACAGACATACACACACACACATAGTACACAGACATACAGACATTTTCCAGAAATCATGAAAACGTGATCAGGGGATGATACTTGATCCAAATCAGTCAAAATCTCGAGGTCGAATTTTCGCACGATCACAATACTTTATCCGATTAGGATAAAGTAATAATAAAGTAAAAAGCGAGTGTTTTCGTCAGCTATGAAACATTATCTCGTACTATGATGGTACATTGAACACTTAATAAATTATAACAAACGGACGAAGAGTATGAAAATAAAAATATTTTTACATATGTATATGATTTAGTTATTTATATAAGTTGGAACATTTTCGCCGGTTATTAAAATGTTCACCTTATTCAGCCACCGCGTGAGAATAAATTTACTCTCGGAGGCTAGTTTTTACAGGATATCCCGAAAGATGATTGATGTTGGGATTATATCTTGAGGCAATCCCTTCGAACTAGGATCGTCCCGAAGCTTACCAATTGAATTTTTAACACAATTGAATGAATATTTATCGACCGGCACCGTATATTCGACACAAATAGAAAAATATAAATATCAAGACATTTTAAAAGTGTCGAACAACATTTTTTTTTTGAGGGCGTTTCTTCTCGTATAAATAAGTGGGTATAAGTCACCACTATTTCACGGGCTTATGGCTCGTTTTTTAGGCTTACTTCCTTACGGCCTAGTAGAATAAATCTTTTAAAAGCTTCACCGCGATAGGTACATGCCACAGAAGAGCTTTAGTTTTTGATCAAATTCAATACGAAAATTAAAATAAGAATGTTAATGTTTACCGTTAAATTAAAGCGACTTAAATGTACATGTATGTATGTGTGTGTAATATTTTTCCAATGATTTTCCTTAACGTGACAACGACGTTTAAAAAAACGATAGACTTGGTTTGATTTACGAGTTTCTTTTGTACGTTTACCTTTGTTGTGTTGTGCCTATTCAAATAGTTCACAAGCATAAAACAAGCATTTAGTTCATAAATTTTTTGGAAAAATTTCTTCGGTCGAAAAAATACGATGTCTATTTATTAAATTAGATATTTTTAGTTTATCCTAATCGGATAAAGTATTGTGATCGTGCGAAAATTCGACCTTGAGATTTTGACTGATTTGTATCGAGTATCATCCCCTGATCACGTTTTCATGATTTCTAAAAAATATCTGTATGTCTGTATGTCTGTGTGTCTGTGTACTTATGCGTGTGTGTGTCTGTATGTGTGTTTTCTCCGAAACTATCAAGGCTATCAAGCTGAAATTTCATATCTATTATTTTCACGTAAGGTGTAAGAGCCATAAGGAATTTGGTCAACATCAGTCAACCCGATGTAGGGTTTTTTTCTTGTAGAAAATTCTAAAATTCTTTTACCACAGAATATTTCCGAAACGGCTCCGGGAATTTTGTCAAAATTTCATATCTATAGTTTTCACGTTAGCCGTAAGAGATACTGTGATTTTAGTCAACTTCTGACTAGTGAAAATGGAAGTTTACTCTTGAACGATTTTTTGCTTTTTATTTTTTTCGACCTTTTAAATATGTAGTATCGTCACAATATTGTAATGCTGTAATTTTGAGAGAAATTGATATTTAAAAAAAAAAAAAATCATTAAAATTAGTCAACCGGAAGTAGGTTTTTTTTTTCGAAAAGCTTACCACAGAATATTTCTGAAACTGCCCCGGCGATCTTGTCGAAAATTTATATTTATAATTTTCATATAAAAATTAAGAGGTGATAAGGTTTTGATCTAAATCCGCCGACCGGAAGTGGTAGTTGAATATATGCCGAAGATCGTATTTTACATACGGGCGCGCCCTCAACATAGTAATTTCATGATATTTATGTATGTATTTTGGTCGGTGTGGTGTTGTGCATGCGTTTTATTTACTTACGTACTTAAAAAATTAATTTCGTTACTCTTTGTATTCCTCAAATATATGGATAAAGTCATGGGTTGGCCACACCCGAATTTTTTTATACGCAGCCGATGTGCGAAAAAAAAAATGTGACGACTGAACTGACAAAATTAAATTGGAAAATGTGAGGATGGCGAACACGACCGGCATAATCGAAAAGAACAGAGGGTGATCCGAATTATAAGAAGGTTCTCAAAGGACACGCATGCTATCAAAGGATGCTACGATATTATTATCGAACGAAAGACGCAAAAACTTGAAACGTTATTGTACCTATGTATACTAAATATAACTTATCGAGTGCATTTCGTTCTTTAGGCAATTATAGTGAGTGCAACATAAATAATATAAAGAGTGAAAGCCTACAACAGATTGTATGAGGATTTTAGTCGACTTTGTAGCTTATCGAACGAAAGCTTTTATTTCCGAGTGAATAAATGCTACAAAATCATCCACACGTCTGTTTTAACTACTTTGATTTATAGTCTACTATTATTCTTTGAAAGCATACGATGCTAAAACGTCATTCACAAATAACGCTATAAAGTTTGACTATATAATTGTGCAAAGGTTAGGTTTTTGAAAAAATTTTCGCGTTCAACACTACGAATAAAAAGATTACATACAAACATTAAATTAAATTTCAATAAATTACATACATACATTAAATTAAATACAAAACTCGGCTGAGATAAATTTAACTGTAAATTTTGAGAGCAGCGCTTGGCTATACATACATACATTCAGAAGGATTTTATTAATTTCACTACAGGCAGACCAGAGTAACAAAATTAAGTTTTCCTCGCATCGTACATACACCAATACACCGCTTGCTTTATTTTAATATGCCTTGAATATTTTCAAAGTAAAATTAAAATTTTAACAGTCTCAAAGTTGAATTTATCGTCACTGTGAAATTGCATCTTTCATTTTGTTTAATATTGATGAGATTTCTAAGGATATCCTTTTTTTAGTGTGAATGTGAGTAAACTTTTTATATAAAATAAAATGTTTCTATTAAATTTCATGTAGGTAGGTACCTAGCGGATATGCAAATTAAACACATTTCAATGATAGTTAGATTTTAATTCCAAAGCTATTTGGTTTCTGACATTTACTGTTTCAAGTTAGGAAAATTCGGAAAATTCTCCCCATGCAAAAAATTTTCTCTTCCAAAAATAAAATACGTCATATGCATTTACTTTTATTTTATACTTATTTATTCACATTGATTGAATGCGTACATTATCCTCACCATTTACATAGTACATGGGTCAAATTAAGGCTCTATTGGACGCTATTGCAAATAACCTCACGAAATATTCGTTCGAAGTGTATTATTGAGTGCTATCCTCACTTGAAGCTAGTGACTCGTTCATCTGTCCACGAATTTTTTTTACGCCCAGTAAAATATGACATTTAAGTGACAACCATACTGAAAAAGATAAGCGGATAAAAACACAGACACATCTGGATGTAACGGTTAATCCAGCTCGTGTTGAGGGTGGACACGCTTGGTGTTCACCTGCGACCTACCATCCCTTTCACCACCACCTATCGATCGCTAGAGGTCTGTTGTTTCCCGGACAGAACAAATACAAACGGTCACAGTATCATTAAAACCAACCGAGTAGCATTATGTAGTGTTCAGAATGCTGATGGTTCTAATTTGATTAAATTTTCGTTCGCGACCGACCGATAGCAAATATGTACGCTCGATCGATACGAGTGCGGTTAATGCGCGTGCATTATAAACGAACTGGTGTATTATGTACCTATGTGTGAAATTAGCGAATAATTCAACAATTGGCAGACGCACAAAGGACTTCGATACGACGCCGAGCTTTTAATAATGTTCAAACATCCGGAACAGGAGGCACGTGCCCCTCCCAAAGGCCGTCAAAAATCTTTGAAGTATTCGGGTACAAAATTGTTAACACTTTGCATCCGAGTGACCGCAACGGGTCGACAAAGGCTGGCCTCAGTTTTAGTTCGTCTGCTATTCGTTCGCCAAAACCCTATTCTGACCTCTAAAGTTTCGTCAGTTGCAGAGCGAGGCTGCAAATACATACACCTCGAAAAAAGTGGACACGTCGAAACGGATAAGCCTTAAAGTGTGGTCTTTTGGAAATGGGGGTGCGGATTAGCTCTCAGGGTGAATCCCAACGTGCGAATGAATGATGCGACTTTATTTCGGTCAAATGGTGGGGAGTAATGGATTAGTCGGAGGACAGTTGGAGAATCGTTGGATGGATGTTGGCAATGAGGGAATTAGTAGTTCGCAAAAAACTTTCGTTTCTCAAAGTGATTAAAAAAATTGTATGACTACACTGGAACCAGAGGCTACAAGGTTACGTATCTATTAGTCTAATTCGCAATTGTATAACATACAACATTGTATTCAACCTTTATACAACTTTTTTTAAATATTCGAGTATTGCTATAGCTGCTGGCAAGGTTGGAATGTTATTTGCATACATATCGACATCGGGCGTCTTCTGTATGACGTTGACGATTTTATTAGATGACATTTATCCTATTCACATATTATTTGTCTTCTTTCTTCATTCCATTATTTTTTTTTTCGTGAAAGTTAAAAGAATCTTTCCCTCGTAACACTGCTGGATGAAGGCCTTTCCAATCCTCTTCCATTCCTGTCTGTCTTGAGCAATCTACATCCAGTTAACTCCACACATTCTTCTCAATTCATCGCCGTCCACCGTCTATTCAGTCCATATACCATTATATTTTTCATACCACCCATTCTTCTCGCAATAACAGTCCATTTCCGTCTATTAAATATCAGTCCCGGAATATCATTTTCCAACTGAACAGTGTTTGTGTGGCTGAGTTACATACATACACATATGTGTATTTAATAGTTTTTACAGTTGTTGTATGGATGGCGCTAATAACAATTTAGCAAAGTCGCGAACTCTTGCGAGCGTTATCAGCAGACAGACAGACGGATTTCGGCTATTATATATATAATAATGTGGCACCCCGACATTAAAGCGCGGGACTTTAGCGCGCCGACGTTAGGGCGCTGACATAAACGCGCCGGCATTAAACAACCCCGACATAAGCGCGTGGGACTTTAACAGTATTAAAATAACATTATTTTGTATTGAAACCAACAAAGAAATTATTATCCAAGATAACTTTTCTGTCAAAATTACATCTTATTTAAAATTAATTGGTACTTTTACAAACCTATCCATGAAAATTATATCGATTGGAAAAAATAATAATAAGATAAGAACATAAGAATTTCCAAATATTACTTAATGTATATGAACAAATTTCCACTTTGTTTTTATTAGTTAATCGCTTAATCCATAAATGTTTAGTTTCCAAAATGTTTATGGATAGAAA